>CM062810.1:694698699-695920786 GCA_031772625.1 Pinus tabuliformis
TTCTATCGACCCTCAAATCCAAGCCACTTTTTTAGGGCTAGGGCTTATGCCTCTGCTAGGAACTTGATGAAATTCTTAGAAATGATAAATAACAGGGAGACACGGATTCAAATGCAAAAACTTGAATAAGGAATTGACCTAAATCACCCTAACCATGACAGGAAATTTTTCAAACACATCATGAACATGTAATGTAGAGGTAATAAAAACAGATATGAACATAGGGACCTCATACTTGTCTGAGAATCATTAATAAGGTTTGATTCCCTCTCACATTAGATGCATTCATACATGCAACTTGGTACTTACAAGAAAAACCTATTGTAGCTACTGATCCCAATGTTCCCTTACACTTTCCTGCTCTTCCTTTGTCTTTTTGCTCCAAATCCAAAGTATGCCACAATGCTCTAAGAGTGCTCCAAGAAAACTCTAAGTGTGCAAGAGTATGAGAGAGAGATACTAGTGAGAGAGGTCCACCATAGAACTGATCCTCAAAATCCTTTTTATCATTGAGGCCTCTAATGTCTTCATTTTCCTTCATTTTCCCTTCAATTTCCCTCTCATCCAAATATGTGACCTTTCACCTTCCTTTTCTCCTATTTTCCTTTATTTTCATAAATTGTTGGCTTGTTGGGGTTGACCTAGGTTTAGAAGTGATTTAGCCAAACAAATCCTGGTACTACTGGGCATTCTGGCAACATTCCGCGGAGCGCGGACTGAGGTCTCACCCAAAGTAGTATGGGAGGGTGTTAGAACTAGGTTTTCACACCCTGGAGATGTTTGATGAGTGCAAGTGGTCCATGGTTGCACACATTGCTATGTGCACTTACCTGTACCTCGCAGCCTAATATGCTACCTTCACGCAGCCCTACTCGGGGGCCGAACAATGTTATTACCCAAGTTCTTACTAGTAATCCAATATTAGTTAATTAACTTAGCTTATCTATATGCTTTCAGTTATACTTAAAAATATCCACAATTCATACAAGTGCGCGAAGTAAATAAACAATATAATTGTAATTCATATCCAATAGACAATAACCCAAGAACAGATACATAGAATTTAGATAAAACTTCTCTTTATTATTCTCTTCCTTCAGTTACAGACTCAACTCTACCCTGTGCACTCAGCTGCAGGGGTCCGTGCACTCAGTTGCAGAGCCTTTTCCTACTCTATGACCCAAGACACACTTCGCACTTTTACTTAATCTCTAAGACCCTTCATTTCCATCCTCCATTAGATGATGTATTTACAACTTAGAGCCTCACTCTATTTATACAATCCCATGGTCTGCGGACAATGGGTAGGCTGACATTACATTCAAAACTTAGGGTTGATACCCCTATGACTCTAACATACATTTCACATTCGCGGAGCTTTACAACAATATCAACTCAAAACATGGGCTTTGAGCCCCAAAACATGTTGTGGGGGGGTTCCATGCCCAACAGGCCCCCAACACAAACATTGTGACTCACCCTTGAGTCACTCTATCAATGCAGCGATCTTGGCATAGAGTCCCTCCAACTGTTCTTAAACGGTACTAATGTTGGCAGTGCATTGAGATGCTACTTGCTAAACTTGTTGCATCCGTTCTTCTCAGACCTCTGTGATTGAATTGTTCCCATCCATCTTGACCACTATATGTTTATATGTTTAGAGTGTGAAGACTATGCTTCTATCGATTATTCAGATAGCCGGCCCACCCGTGTAAGGCTTCAAGCGGTTGCCATTCACTTTTCCTGGGAAGGGTTCTCCATTTAATTTGACAAGCTAGACCGCGTCTCCATCTGTGACTTCCTTAACCACGTACGGTCCCAGCCAATGCATCTTGAATTTTCCCGGAAATTTTTCAAACTTACTGTCATATAGCGGTACTAAGTCATTTACTTTGAATATGCGCAACTTAATATGGTGGTCGTGCCAAGATTTATCATGCTGCCTTTGAATCTGCTGATGAAAATCAGCCAAGAACCATTCCTCTTCAAGTTCTTCTAATTTCACGAGTCTTTCTTCCAGAGCTTCGTGGCCCATCATCCCTATGAGCATTGCTATTCGTAGGCTAGGTACAATATATTTCATTGGCATGACAGCTTCCATGCCATAAACTAACTAGAAAGGTGTTTGTCCCATCAGTTTCTTACACGTTGTTCTATAATCACATAGCACTGCCGATACACACAGGTCCCAATCGCTTCGCTATGCATTGAACACTTTGGTCAGTGCAGTCTCTAGTATTTTGTTGAATTCCTCTACTATCCCATTAGCTTGTGGGTGATACGGTGTACTCTTTTGATGATACACCTGGAACTCTTCTATAAGCGCGCGGATGGTTTCATTCAAGAAATGTGTTTCGCGATCACTCATTATGATTTTCGGACAGCCAAATCAGGTCAACACGTTGTCAAACAAAAACTTTGCAGCCGTAGCGGCCGTGCAGTCTTTGACCGGCTGCACCTCCACCCATTGTGCCAGGTACTCCATTGCGGTGATGATGTAGCGTGCACCCATCTTTCCGTGAGGTTTGATTGGTCCCACAAAGTAGATTGCCCATTTCTCAAATGGTTGCAGTGTCATCTATGGATTTAATGGCATCTCGTCCCTTCATGAAGGTTTTCTAGTCCTTTGACATATATTGCAGGCCTTGCTTTCGAATCCTGCTGCAAGGTTGGCCACCACAACCTTGCACGGAGAATCTTTGTGCAGTTTCTCATCTTGCATAGTGTCCTCCTATAGCGCCCCCATGTGCTTTCATGAGTATCTGACTTCATTAAAATTCAGGTACATATCTTCACAATATCTCATCATTTCCCATCTTATATAGGTGCCTCACAATGAGAGAAAAATCCACCGTGCGCACCACCAATTCCTTCTTCTATTAGATAGAGTATTCCTTTTACGTAGTCCCTGTGGTCAGAAAGTGGATTATATCTTCGAAGTGTCTGTCCACGACGCACACAACAAAAAGTTGAGCGTCAGGTAGTCCCTCCTCCAAATTAATGGGTTCCTCGCCTGTCTCAATGCACGACAAGTGATCCATTCCTGTGTTCAGGTGTCCCGGCTTTACTATGACCTCAAAATCATATTCCTGGAACAATAAGAGCCACCTGGATATGTGCCCCCCCAACACAGGCTTATTGACCAGGTATTTCATCACAGAATGGTTGGTATACATCTTGAAATGTCCTCCGAGAAAATAGTGTCAGTAGTTTTGGAGCGCATACACCATCGCCAACCCCTCGCGCTCGGTGGTGGAATAGTTCTTCTCTGCTTCGAACAACCTTCGACTTGCAAATGCGATAGAGTGATCCAAACCTTCCCCACCCTCCTGGTGAGCACTGCTCCCAGCGCGATACATGATGTATCAACATGGACAGGAAACTCCACATCCCATTTTGGGAAGACTAGAATTGGAGCGGAGGCCAATTTCCCCTTCAGGACATCCAAAGTTTTCATGCAATCGTCATTCCAGCAAAATGTAACACCCTTTTTCAATAGTTTTTCCATCGGCGTGCTGATTTGGGCATAGCTTTTAATAAACTTTCTGTAGTACCCGATGTGTCCCAAGGTAGTGTGCAGCTATTTAACACTTCGCGGTGCTTCTAAATTTAGAATAATGACAATCTTCACAGGGTCCACCATCAGTCCCTGTTTGCAGACCACATGTCCCAACAGGTTTCCAAAGGGAATGAGGAATGTGCACTTCTTAAGGTTCAGTGCAATCTGGTGTCATGGACAAGTATCCAGCATTAAGTGTAAACTTGCTACATGGTGCTTAAATAATCTGAAGATAGTCCAATTGTCCAGATGGACCTCCAAGAATTTGTGGATGTATTCTTTGAACATGGCAACAACGATGTGTGAAAAGATGGTTGGTGCATTCTTCAATCCAAATGGAATAAGGGTGTATTGGAAGCAGCCCTATTCCATTGCGAAGGTCGTTTTTCTTTTGTCTTCTAGTACGATCTTGATCTGGTGGTACCCTGAGAACCCATCCGTGAACGAGTATGCTTCTTGCCTGCCAACATTTTCCAATACTTCATCTGTGAACAGTGTCGGGAATGGGTCATGTACACAGGTGTCATTCAGCTTTCTGAGGTCCATGTATATTCTTATTTCGCCCTTCTTATTTTTCTCCATTAATACCATAGGACTCACCCAGTCGGATTCTTCCACTGGCTCAATAATTCCAGTTGCGAGCATTTTGTCTAATGCTACACAGACCTTTTCCTTATATTTCGGATTCAAGGGTAAGGCCTCTGCTTAGCGGCTTCGCGTTAGGTTTTAGGGTGATCTTCATCATTCCTAAGTTGCCAACGATCCCTTTTAAGTCCATAATCTTGGTTGGGAATAAGTCTTGGTACTCGCGAAGTAACTCAGTGACCTTATCCACCGTGGCATCATCCCAATTGTCTCTGAGCATGGCATACTTTGGTTCCGCGTCTGTCCCAATGTTTACCTGCCTCGTTTTTAGTGGCGCGCTGATGTTGGGATCCTCAATCAATGGTCCTCGAACCTCATGACATCCTTCCATTTCTGGGATGTTAATATTCCATGGATCCTCATCTTCCTCCTCAACATTTACATTATAACATTCCAGCGTGTAGCTCAACTGTGTCACTCATTCCAACTGAAGCACTTCCATTGGCTCCTGGGGTATTTTGAAGTTAGCTGCTTTTACTGCTTGCAGTGCATCATCAAATATATCTCACCAAAGATCTTCAAATGTGGAAGTTAACATAAATCCCTCGCGTAAGATATCCCATTCGCTCGTGCCATGGTGGAGCTCTGTCTCATTATACCAATTCATGGGTATGACATCTTGGGTATGATAGAAGAAATGCACCCATTCACGTTGTGTCTCTTCCCCATAAACCTTGGTCCATTTTGTGAGGTGTGCACATGGATCATTGCGGTCGTCGTATTTGTCTATTAGCCGCATCTACGATTTCCCAAATTGTAGGCGCATCATCTTTCTGCATTCGCGCCAGTCCTCAAAACTCTGCTAGTGCGTACCCCACCACCTTGTAGGCGTAGCGTGTATTGCCCATTCTAGAGCATTGAACCATTGTTGTTCTCGCACTTCTCTTTCAAATTTGTTTAGGAATTCATCTACCTCGGTTAACCCATCATACATAGGTAGATCCCTTGCCTCTATTTCTACACATCATAGTGACCTTATCATCATGTTTCAGTTTAGTGTGGTTACCTCATGTAGTCGATTCTGCCATTGTTCTATTTCCTCGTCCAAATTCGAAGTGCAAGAGATTTTGTGCTCCCATGAAATCCTGCCATCTACTATTGGATTCACCCAATCCCGTTTTGACATGGTTATCTTATAGATACAATTAAGATCATCATCACTATCATCGTCGCACACTAGTGTGCTCCTTCCATGGGGTCAAGTGGTACCACTACGCATAATGACTTTTTTTCGAAAATCATTTTGCGCTTCTTGAGATTTATCACCCAATTCATATCAGTGGCCCAATCTATTACCAATAGCGTGGGATAGGGATTGTTGTCATCAACAATCTCTATCACTTCCAAGTCTGCAAGCGCGCTCACACCTTCAATATCCACCATTACTCCCTGCAATCTTCCCATGGGTAGGATCTTTTTTTGGTTCGCCATTTGCAATTGAATAGGAGACCACTACAATGCGGGCCTGCCCATGTGTTCCCATGTCTGCTTTGGCAGTACATTTGCATCCGATCCTAGATCCAGAATTACTTGATCCGTTTCATACTCCTTGATTTGTGCAGTCAATCTCATCTCCCTTCCTGTTCATGATGTATGTTTCCCGAGCTTCCGGACTACACGCAGTTCTCCTGACCCAGCACACCTGGTGATAAGTTCCTATAGTCCCTTCACTGCTTTGCTATCGTGTAGCAGCTTCATGCATGTCTCCAGAAAGGTAGTGAGCATTGAAGGATCCATTTCCGATTCTTGTTGATCCTTACTACCTAAAGTGGAGGCCTCCATGAAGCTCTTATTAGCTTCCATGAATGTATTTTTCACGTGCTCTAAATCAAATTCAGGGTCCTTTGTAGGAGCCTTGCGAACCCACGCACTTTCTTCAAACTTCTTTCCCTTGTCATCTCCTATCGTGATACTACTTCGCAACAAAATTTTTACATTCGGGTCCTCTTTGTGCGGCTCGAACCTCATCATTTGTAGGTTCTGAATCAGGGGAGGCTAGAGTACTCCTTTATCGCGCAACCTCATTATCAATGTAGGGCAGTACTCTGTCTCATGATCAAATTGGGCACAATATAAACATGATTCTCTCTTCAGATTTGTACAATCATAGACATAATTCCCTATCCCTCCGCAATTGTAGAAAATCAACCATCCATGATCCCTTCCTGGTCCCATTCGACCTCAACCTCGTCTACGCCCCTGAAATCTAGTGCGTGCCATCCCTGCATTTTGATTGAGGACTCATGTTTTTGTCTGCACCCTGTAGGTAGGGGTCTGATCCATCATTAGTTCATAGCTTCTACAGGTGCACTCATCATGGCCAATTAACTTGTAGAAATTATAGAACAATTGCTAAGACGTCTGCGTATACTTCTGTAATAGATGACAATTATTTGTAGTATGTTTTCCTCCTATCTGACAAATTGCGTACCATAATGCTGGAGCCATGATCGGTCCTTCTTGTGCCTCTGGTCTCAATGGCATTGGCCCTCTTCCCGCCAAGTAATTTACGAAGAATTGACATTGGTCCTTGTCATGTCCCTATCCCTTGCATTTTATGCACCATACCTCTTCGTGCACCTCTAGGCAAGTTGTCCTGTCTTATTTTAAACTTTGCATTTCCAGATACAAATTCTTTAGTTTCACGTGGATTTGTTGGACTCCCAGGCCAGGATCTTGTATTAGGGTTTCGTGCAGTCTCATTGCAATCTCCAACGCTTTGGTTTGGGTGGATAACTTTTGCTGCGACAACACCATTCTTAGATGTAGCATTAGTGACGCTACAAACCATGCATGGTATTGCCCATCTGTCAAGGTCATGTTGGCTTCACGAATCATACCCTTTAGTCTCTGACCCAGCTCCCATGGGTCTCACCTAGAAGCATCACGATTTCCTTAAGCCCAATAATCGACTGTGTCTCTAATTTTGGCCTACTAAATTCCCTATTCAACGCAGCTTGGATATCTGCGATCCCCGCATTTGGATTGTTATTGGAGTGCTTAATGTACCATGTCAGTGTGCAGTCTTGCAATGCACTTACCAGTATTGTCTTCTTTATGTTGTCATCCATGACTCCTTGCGCTTCCCATACAGCCTTTACCACGAACCAAAATTGGTTTGGATCTTCATTCCCTACTCCCCTGAATACCGAAAATTTTATTGCACTCGCCATATGGAACTGTGGCGGTGGAGGAGGTGGTGTGGGCGAAGATGGAGGTGATGATGGTGAAACTGGTGGCAGTGTAGGTGGGGTTGGTATGCGTGGAATTCGTTTCCTTATCAGACTAATCACACTTCTTGGAGAAACTTTCGCGAGATCTTCCTTGCTTTCCCTCCAAGGTGAAATCAAGGGGCTATTTTCTATCTCTGCGCTACCTTCTTTTCTATAGATCCTCTCACTCCACGTAGCCCCAAACATCAATTTATTTGCATAACATACTTTTCACGTAGTAGAATTTTAATTCAAGTGTTTAAAGATTTAATATACTTACCTCATGGCCCTTTGAGGAAGCGTCGTTCCACCTCGCTATAGCTAACTGATGTATCTACCACGAACTCAATGGTAAACCCTCCTATGATTCGATCAAGCCAATGGTCCACAACACACATGATATCATCTTCCGACGCTTCTAGTATGTGCGCCAACTTTAGAGTCCACAAAATTGGTTTGTCGAGCCTACACCTTCCCTGACTGTCCACTAGCTTCGCGATCCACTCGTACAACTCAGAGGGGAAGGATGCAAATAAAATTTCGTGCATTTCCGTATACACTTAGAGTTCTAACCACTATTATTTTGATACTTTTGGATTCCTATTTTCCTGCGCCACGAACTCGTGAATCTTTCTGTCCAACCACTTTCCAATTTCTTTCTTTGTCGGATTCCAGTGCAACAGCATCAGACATCCCTTATGCAGATCCCAGTCCTAGCAACAGAACCATTTGTTGGTGTGTTGGGGCATAACCCAGGCTCAGAGGTGATTTAGACAAACAAATCCTAGTATTACTAGCCCTTTCGGCAATAGTCCACAGAGCGCGGACTGAGGTCTCACTCGAAGTAGTATAGGAGGGTGCTAGAACTAGGTTTCCGCACCTTGGATATTTTTGATGAGTGAAAGTGGTCCGCGGTTGCACATGTCGCTACATGCACTTACCCATACCTCGCAGCCTAATATGCTACCTTCACGCAGCCCTACTCGGAGGCCGAACAATGTTATTACTCAAGTACTTACTAGTAATCCAATATTAGTTAATTAACTTAGCTTATCCGTATGCTTTCAGTTATACTTAACAATATCCATAATTCATACAAGTGCGTGAAGTAAATGAACAATATAATTGCAATTCATATCCAACAAACAATAACCCAAGAATAGATACATAGAATTCAGATAAAACTTCTATTTATTATTCTCTTCCTTCGGTTACAGACTCAACTCTACCCTGTGCACTTAGCTGCAGGGGTCTGCGCACTCAGCTGCGGACTCTTCTAGTTCTCTACACACTCAGCTGTAGAGCCTTTTCCTACTCTATGACCCAAGACACACTTCACACTTTTACTTAGTCTCTAAGACCCTTCATGTCCATCCTCCATTAGATGGTGTCATTACAACTTAGAGCTGCGCTCTATTTATAAAATCCCATGGCCCACGGACCATGGGTAGGCCGACATTACATTCAAAACTTAGGGCAGACAACCCTATGACTCTAACATACATTTTGTGCCCAAAATTCACGGAGCTTTACAAAAAAATCAACTCAAAACATGGGCTTTGAGCCCCAAAACATGTTATGGGGGGATTCCATGCCTAACATAAATAAATGTCAATTAATTCCTCTTTGGCTTTGCTAGTACCTTTGCCAATTTCCCTAGCCTTTAATAAACCGAAATGAACACCCACTAGGATGTTTTTCCCACCATTCAACTTGGAATGCGTGTCCCATGACCTTGGTCTTATTTTTTTCCTTGATTAAGAATATCACATGCATTTTTAACCTGGGGTTGTTACAATGTTCTTTGGCTGCATTTTTCACTTAATTGATCCAATGAGAATTTTGACCAATTATTTTGTGATTGCCAATTTTGATGCACGCTAAATTTGTTGTAAATGTTTTTTTGGTAGTATGCCTCTCCGTCTTGTTCATAAAAACATTTATTGGTTATTTTGGATCCAAAAATGCATGCGCTACCTTACAAAATACACGCCTTGGCTCAGGAAATGAATAACATACTTGTGATGCTTCAACAAATTAAATTTTGATAAGTTTTATCTGGACATCCATCCATAGTTGTCCACAATGATCAAATTGGAACTTAGTCCTCTTTTGAAATATTCGTAGAATCCATTTGGTGATGAAATTTGTTTATTCTTATTATGAGGCATGGGTATACCTTGAAAACCTTATCAAACTCTTCTAAAGTAATCCATGAACATTGGAGGAAAAACATTGACTTCCACTTCACTACTAAATATTGTTTGATTAATTTTTTAGTTGAAGGCACAAAAGTTGAACCTTCATCATTGTCAGCATTTGAACTAGGATATCTAAAATTTTATCAATCTTGGACAAGGGATTAATAAATTTCTTGAATGAGGGTAGCCCCATATGCCACAAGGGACAATTTTTAGTGGTGGAATCAATCCCTTGAAATAAAATAAAATAGAACATCTACATGGTCCTGAAAACCAGTTAGCAACCCTATGTCCAATTCATCGTAAGCATGGATTACAATTTACAACATCAATTAATTTTGTTGGTTTTTTTTATTTTTTTTTTTCATACCTCTGAAATCACCGATGAATATTTGATGGAAAAATCCCACCTTGTTTGCATTTCAAATCCTGGCTCCTTGGTCTCTATTATGACAACGAGCATCCACCATGTCATCTCCATTTCATTTGACAAATTTATTTTTGTGTTGGACACATGACAATTTGCTATGATTGTTGGAGTTTTTGCGACACTAGATGTTGATATGATGATAGATAGGTGGTGGAACAAACCTGCCCTAAAATTCCACATGGTAGGTTTTATTTTGTAAATGCATGACAAATAAATGTTTTCACCAAAGGTTCGATGACTCTGCCCATCAAAATTTCAGTGCAATTAAATCACTCCATAGCTACCACATGTCAATTTTGGGCATTGAACATATGGCAATGGGATATAATATTTGGTGGTGGGACAAAACATTTTCAATGAACACTCTTAATAATATTCGTCAAAACATAGACATTTATTCATTGAACTGTTATCTGATGTCAAAAATTTGTAAATATGTACTAGTGAACTTGCTGCACAAGGTTCACAATTACCTTTTTTTTCCAAAGAAAAACTGAACTTCGTATTAAGGCAATAAAAAGTTACATAGTATATGCATTTAAGCATTCAGTGAATTGTATGTTTTTCATCAAAACATAGAGTTGTTCTAATATGATAAGCGAAAAACATCTTACTCTTCCATCTCAATGTGCACATGAAAACACTGAGCCAAATCCCAAGCCTCCTCATAGAGGAAAATAACACAATCGGGAGTATGATTAGCATTCTATCATCACTATATCTAAAGCAAGAAACCAAAAATAGTTGAACTATAAAGAAAACTTTGTACCAATTCTCAGGCCTCCTCATAGAGGAAAAAAACCAAAACAGGAGTATGGTTAGCAGCGAGTCATCAAGAACATAACAACCCAAAATCAATATCTATTTTCAATTCTCATTTTTACATAGAAATAGAGTCTGTGTTTCAAAATATGAAAAGCATATTAACAAAAAGGAAAAAAAAGAGAGAAGTAAAAGCTGCATAAGACTTTCTTTGTGTCTTTGGTCTCAAAAAGGAGGCTGATCCAGCACACGGATCTCTTCAAACTCAGATTCTTATATCCTCCAATAGACCAGATCCTGTTGTACACCCGCTTTAGAAAGTTGGTCTGCTACATTGTTCCGTTCCCTGTAAATATGACATATTTTGATATCATTAAAAAATTGTTTAATATATTTAGCCTCTTCTAACAAAGGAGATAGAATATAATTTTGACATCTGCTCTTCCCATTGAACCATTTGATAATATTCATAGAATTCCCAAAAGTTTGAACCGAAAGAATGCCCAGGTGGGTGATCCAACAAAATAGAAGTTTTAATGCTGGAAGTTCAACATAATTATCGGATCCTTTGCGCAATCCTACTGAGGCTTTTAGGCTTCTATGATCATTGATGTTTATCACCATGCCTACCCCGCATCTATTATTTTGGTATGATGCCGAGTCAAAATAAGCCCAGGGGATGTTTTCTCTAATCTGTTCCTTTATTATTACCCTTGGAATTGCTTCCTAGATTGGCTCAGGTATGCTTTCATAGATTGCAGCACATTTTGAAGCAATGTGTCCTACTGAGGGAATTATATCCTTGAATATACTTTTGTTTCGCGCCATCCAAATACCCCAAGATATAATAAGAGGGAGATTTCCCATATTTTCTTTCGGAGAGTCCTTCCACCATTTTTTCCATACCACTGTTAGGACTTCCCCTTCCCATTTCTCACTATTTTGTAGTAGCCTCCCAGATTCCAATCAAAACGCCCTAGTAAAATGGAATTTTAGAAAGAGGTGTTGGATTGATTCTATATCATTTTTGCATAAGGAACACCTGCCTGGACCTGACTTAATTCTCCTCTATAAAATGTCCCAATTTGGAGCTTTGTTTCTTAGGATTCATTAGAAGAAAATTTTTGCTTTTGCTGGGCATTTTAGCTTCCAAATGTGATTCACCCACCATTCTAGATTCCCCCATCCCTTTTTTGACATAAGGAATTTGTATCCATATTTTGGGGAATAAATATTCGAGGGGGCATGTGCCAATAGTAGTCAGTCTGGTCGATTTCTAAGCCTGACATTTGACCTTAACAATTCCTTGGTGTAGTGATGCCACTCCTCCCTCCATTGTTGGTTAAGGTTAAGGTATGTCCCAGATATCCATGCTTGGCCCCATATAGTGGAGTGGACAAATTTTTAAATATGGTTTAGCTGGTGTATGCCTCTTGATTCGAGCTGATTAATAATACCTGAGGATAGTGAATAGCCTTCGTTGCATCCCGTCCAAGGATCCTTCCCTATCCTTACTTGATCTTCATTCCCAATTTTCCATGAGAGTCCTTGCTCTATGATGTTGATAGAATCTAAAGTTCCTTTCCATACCACTGAAGACTTCCCATTCTTCTTTCTTGGCTTCCTGATCCACTTATCCATTGGAGTGGGATCGATGTATTTTCACTTGACCACTATGGTCCATAGGTTTTCCATTATTAGTAGTCTCCATCCCAATTTTTCTGCTAGAGATGGGTCGAAAGCTAAAAGATCTTTTATACCCCATCCTCCCCATTCCTTAGGTCTTGCCAGCTTATCCCAAGCCACCCATTGCAAGACCAGGTCCTCCTTAGATCCAACCCATAGGAATCTGATGCACACTCGTCTAACCCTTTCCAATATTCCTCTCGGAACTCAGGTAAGCATAGCCCAATATATAAGGATTTCCATTAATATATATTTTATGAGTACTAATCTACTTGCTCTGGATAGCCATTTGAAGCTCCAATGGTTGATCCTAGATTCAATTTTTGCCACCAGCCAATACCAATCCTATTTCCTGTACAAGTGTTGATTTAGAAAGAAACCAAGATATTTGAAGTTGTTTGCAATCTTCTACTCTTCAAAGGGAAGGTACTCTACTATATTTCTTATTTCCATTCTATTGAATCCTTCCAGGATTAATGAATATTTTTCCTTATTGATACTCATGCTCGTGGCCTTGAGAAATAGATCCAAAATTTGTTTTAAGGTATTAGTTTCACTCCTTCTCCCATTACTGAAAAGAAGAATGTTGTCCACGAATAGAAAGTGGGTTATATATAGGTTAACTACCACTTATACTTCCTGAATGTATCCTCTTCTCCTTGCTTCTAGTAACAATTGACTAAGTCCTTCAGCTGCTAGGAGGAAGAGGAAAGGGGATAATGGACATCCTTGTTTCAACCCTCTTTGACTTTGGAAAAAAGTGGATGCCACCCCATTGATGAAGATATCAAAGCTAACATTTTTCAAGAAGCCCAATATCCAGTTTATAAATCCCACTTGAAATCCCAGGTGAGTCAGCAACATTCAAAGATACATACAACTAATTTGATTGTAGGCTTTTGAGAGGTCGATTTTCACTAATGCACATTTTATTTTTATGTTGTGGATGGTTTCCTGAGCCACTCCTACAACTTCATGTATCGACCTAAAGTCCTCAAAAGAAGAGGGGTATTCTTTTTTGGAGATTAGGGCTGTTTAGTCAATTTAGTGTTATCTAAATTGCTAGTATTAATTGTCAACCCGGGGCTCGTAAGCTGATGAAGTGAAGGTGTACTATATGTACTTAAGCAACCTCTTAGAGTTTTTTTTATCGTTGGGGGTGTTGTTGTGGTTAATTTATCTTCCTAAAATGAAGTGGTGATTTATAAACAGATGAGTGATAGTGTGTGATTAGTGATTGTTAACTACTTGCTTGAAAGGAAATGCTTGAAAGAAATAAATAACTTGAAATAAATTGAAAGCAAAGAACCACTTCCAATGGCACTAGACACCATTCATGCTGCTGCAAGTAAAAGAAAAGAAAGTCACTTTTAAAACCAAAGATAATGATTATCTCTCCCTAACTCCCTACTTCAAACACATAGTGCTGTGTAAAGTATGATTAGGAAGTAGCTCAAGTTGAATTAGAAAAGTGATTAAAAATAAGAAAAATATACTTTAAAGACTAGTGATAACGTTTTGCTCTTTCTAACTCTCTACTTCTGCCATATGTACTATGCAAAGTATGATTAGAAAGTAGTGAAAGATTAGTCTAAAAAGCACTCAAAGCCAACTGCAAATTAGTGGTATTCTGATCCTTAAAAGATAACAATTTATGATAAAAGATCATTCATGTGTTAGCAGAACTTTGAGAAATAAGACTAAAAATCAGCTATGAAAAACAAAGGCAGCAACTTGAACCTGTCAACTTCAAATACCATTAGTTTGTAAAGCAAATACACAAACATAAAAACAAATCCCGGGCTAAAAATCTGCAAGGAAACAATACCGATCAGCTTGAAAGAAAAGAAATCAAATAAATCAAACTATACATGTTTAAAGAAATGCTGAATGGGAAAATAAAGAAATGCTGAACATAAAATACTTTACAGAGGCTAACATGAATAGGGGCCCTCTACTCATTCAGCCACAAGAAGACTTAAGGAACTGAAAGCTTCAAAACAACACTATTTCTATTGCTCCATTTGCAGAAATATACAAAACAGAGTGCTAGAACAACACTATAAAAACAGAGTTTGCAAAAGCTCTTAAAATTATCACAAGTTCAGAAAGTACAGCCACTAAAAAGTAAAATAAGCGTACGCAGACGCAGGTATGTATAAGCATCTGAAGGATGGTCTACACGTACAACTAATAACTGAAAAACAACTAACTGTAATGCGTATTTAAGGTTCATTGACACATCATAAGGCTGCGTGGATGAGCTGGAGGCTCTGTCGTCATGGGCAATGAATCCCATGTTGGATCATGTCCCCTACCACCTGCAAAACATGGACAAGTCACCGTTTGAGCTGACATGACCTAACAGCTTACAATCACCGTTGAGCTGCCTTTATTTGACCATAACTTGACCAGTTTTGACCAGCGATACGGATGACATGGATGGTTGAACAAATGGCACAGGAACCTCGAGCACGTTGATACCTAAGTGCCCATGTGGCTCATTTAGCAAACTGACACGTGGAACTTTGAGTTTAACAAAAAGGCTGCAGGATCATCAGATGGCTGCGGGATCGCTGAATGGCTGCGGGATTGCCAGATAGCTGTGGAATTCCTGCAAGTAAGTCAAAATCTAAACAAAACAGTCATCCATTAGCAAAACTTACTTGATCATGCTTAATGACACCTAATGTAATGATCTGGGTGGTTTTACAGTGAAAATGAGGCAAAAGTGAAGAAAAGATGAGGAAAAACTGAGGGAAATGGTAGACAAGTAGGTGTAGAGTAGAGGCTCTACATACCCCCACTACGAGGGTATTGCATGTCCTCATGCAATGAAAACACAGCTCAATCCACCTACTGGGATGCCTCTGCTAAGACATCCAATCTCCTCTTCTTCCTCTGTGTGGAGACATTAACTTTTGGTCTCTTGAACATGCATCTGAATTTCAAATTGATTAAGGCTCTGTTTAGCCTTCTACATTTCTTCTTGAGTTTGCTGTTTTTCTTTTGCCACATGCCCATGTGAAGCATGGTGTTATCTTGGATTGCTTTGGCAATATCAGCTTGCTGCTTCATTTCTTCATTTTTCTGCTTAATGTGGCGATTTAGCACCTCAAGTTCATAGATCTCTTGTTTGAGTATGTCTATTTGCTGCTCATGAGGTATGATATTACTTGGGCCAGCAGTGTTCTGCTCCAATGTTTCAAAATAGTTGTACACCTCTTGCTGAACTGGGTCAACAATTGGTGACTTCCTTGGACTGTGTTCATGCTCAATTTCAGTTTCAAACTCCGGCTGAAATGGACTGTCCTCCCTTGGAGGAGTAGCTGCATCACGTTGTGGACTATCCTCAAGGTCTGATTTTATAGAACCCTTCTCAGGTGTGCTTAGATCAATGAAAAGTGTCCTTGTGGCTCTCCCTTTATTATGCAATCTGCTGCTCCTTCTTACATTGGTAACACTTTGTGTTTCTTTTTGTGCCTTTTTCCTTGGTTTCTGCACTTTTATTTCCTTAGAAAGGGCAGTTTTTGCATGGAGTTTGGCCAACCTTTGTGCTAAGGGTTGACTATCTTCCTCATTAGAAGTCTCTGGAGTTTGATAAATTTCTTGAACTATGGATTTTCCCTTGTCTTGCTTTTGTTTCTTCCTATTTTCTTTTATCTTCTTGGCAGCTTCTTGGGCAAGTTCTGAGAGGGTTTGTGTGATAATCTCTTGAGCTATTGGATCACTGTCCACAGTAGGTTCAGGCTCCATCTCATGTTCAGATTGATGTATTTCAGTTTCCTCCTCAATCTGTCCTTGGACAGTTCCCTCTAAGATATCAGTTTCAGGGGTATCCTCTTTTCTTTTTCTTCTACTTTTCCTAGGTACAGAGGTTTCTCCAGGTTCTTCAAAATGACTTCTCACAAGAAATTTCTCCCATGTGTCTCGTTTTGCTTTTCATTGTTCCTCCACTAACATCTTAACAAGACTATGATGACAGAGATATGCTTCAATGTTTCGTGGATTCCTTTGGGCCATGGAACACATTTTTCTAAGGCTTTGGAATAGAAAGTAGGGAA
This sequence comes from Pinus tabuliformis, assembly GCA_031772625.1. NCBI lineage: Eukaryota > Viridiplantae > Streptophyta > Pinopsida > Pinales > Pinaceae > Pinus > Pinus tabuliformis. The sequence continues at coordinate 694,715,259 of CM062810.1, forward strand.
GATTTATATCATGTTCTCCTTGAAATTGCAGCATAATTTTACCATGATAAACGTATAATACCCCAAATCTCCCTTCACAAGTGAAAAAATTTTGCACTAACAACAGTAAAATTTTCCATTCTTCCTTAACATGAGTGATAGGAATTCCTTTTGTGAAGATACTTGTATCCATACTTGGGTTTTTAAAAATCTGCTTCCATTGTTGATCTTGAACTGACCGGTTCTTAAACCACCTTTCACCGATTTGTGGGAGAGATGTAGCTTGTGCTATGCTGCCCTCTGAGACTGTAAACGTTAAATCACCCACCTCCACTTGACTGTCTTTATCTCTCAATGACCTTGCAAAGGCCTTAGTAACCTCCTTGTGGTAGCCTTTAAATTTCTTGATGCACTGTAGCCAGTTGGCTCTCTGCAATGCCTCCTTAACTTGAGGGTATGCTTCCAGGAATTTTGAACCTTCTGGTTCAGCCCTTAAAAGTTTCCCCATTGACTCCACGTCTCTTGTTCCAAAACATGACTTCAATGGTGGCTTTACACAGTAATTTCTCGGCTCTGTTCTAGAATTTTGTGGAGAGGAGGTTGTATGGCTTCAACAATAGCCTTAGACACAGTGAATTCACGGCTTGAACATAGTGAAATGATGGATTACAGCTTTAACACAGTGGAACGGTGGCTTGACAGACGTAATACAACCGTAACATACGTTCACTGGTTATATGTATTCACTGTTTCTCAGAATTAGCAGAGAGGAAAAACAGAGTATGGTTTATGGAGACAGCGTAGTGAGTGGAACGAAATGAAGGAAATGAGAGAATGGAACAACGTGAAATGAAGTGTTATGAGCGTAGGAGGGTTTCGAAATAATGAATAGGAACGGCTAGATCCTTAGATTTCGGCGGTAGATTTACACATGGCTGCGGAATGAGGACTTAGAGAGTCGTAGTACATTAGGCTACGTCATTAGGGTACGAAAGCCTTAATGACAGAAGCAGCCGTAAGTGATTTCCAAAATCGTGATAATCAAAGACTGATGGACTTGGGAGATATGCATGGTATATGGTCGCATGGTAGGGAAAATGGATAATCATTACAATTAGTGGCAAAAAGACATAACCCAGCAAACTTTGCGTAACGAAAATAACTGTAAGTTTAAGATTAAAACATACCTCAGATCCGTGTTTGGTTTTCCTTTCAATGATTTGCCATTAATCCTTTGTTAACTCATTGCTATTACATGACTCTTTCCTCCTTGTTATTGGTGATTTTTGAACTGTAAAAATTTCTCAAACAGACTGTGTTTCTTTGTGCAGGTGCAGAGGGGCTGCGGAAAGGCTAAACGGCTGCAGAATTGCCAAATAGCTGCGGGAACTGCAATAGTGTCCTCTAGCTGCACAAAATAACCTTAGTTGTCTGAAAAAAACTTTTATTAATGAAATAAAATGGAATGAATGGATGAATGGGTGGAAAGCAGTGAGGTTAAGTGAAAATGGTTAGATGGAATGAGATGGTGAAATGGAATGGATGAAATGGCGAAATGAGATGAAAGAGAGAGATATTTTTTTTTTTTTGGAAAACATGAGGTGTCAGGTGACCCTGATTTTCACCTCAGGTTTTCTGCATGAGACTGCCAATCAGAGATTGGTTTTCAGGCTCATACATTTATTATTATTATTATTATTATTATTTTTTTTTTAATTATTGAACTGAAATTGAAAGAAACAGAGATTAGGCTAATGGAGGAGAAGAATTCTTCTCCACCAGCCTTATTTCAGAATCGCCTTGGAACAACTTAACAAACTCCTCTTTTGAGAGTGGCTTGTGGTAAACTTTCAACCGGTGGCCATTCACAATAAAGGGAGTTTGAAGTTCATCAATAGTCTTCACTCTAACTGCTCCATTATTAAAGACTTCATCAATCTCATATGGCCCAAGCCAATGAGTTTGAAATTTTCCCTTGAAGTCCTTAAATTTGGAATCAAACAAGAGTGCCCAATCACCCTTTTGAAACTTCTTTTCTTTGATATGTCGATCATGCCATTTGATTCTTTGGTGCTGAACTAGATCGGTCCTTAGAATTGCATCTTGTCTCATTTCATCTAGTTCATTTAACTGGTCCATTCTGTGCTTCTGGGCTTCTGATAAGCTCATCCCCAATTGAACTGCTGTCTTGAAAGTCTTGATTTGGAACTCAATGGGGAACAGGACTTCCTTCCCATAAACAAGTTCATAGGGAGAATGTCCTGTGGTGTTCCTCCATGTAGTTCTATAGGCCCATAAGGCTTCAGGAAGCCTTTCTGCCCAATCTCTTCTATGAAGATGAACAGTCTTTGTGATGATGCTTTCAAGAACTTTATTTGTAGATTCTACTTGACCATTCGCTTGCGGATGGTATGGAGTAGATGTTCTATGCTTGATCTTATACTCCTCCATCAGCTTCTCCATCATCCTTGATGTAAATTGGCTCCCCTGATCTGTTACAATTTCTCTTGGGACACCAAAACGAGTGAAAATATCCTCAAAAAGAAATTGAACAACTGAATTTTCAGTAGCAGAAGTCAATTCTTTAGCTTCTACCCACTTAGTAACATAATCAGTACAAACCAATATATATCTCTTTTGCTTGGATGGCGGATTAATTGGTCCAACAAAATCTAGAGCCCATTTCTCGAAGGGTTCGATGCATACCTGTGGCTGTAGTGGCATTTCATTTGAAAGAGTTGGTCTTCCAACTCTCTGACAACTATCACACCTTCTAACATATTGCTCTGCATCCTTAAAGAGAGAGGGCCAATAATATCCTAAAGAAAGGATTTTATAGGCTGTCCTCTTATCAGCAAAGTGTCCGCCACAAGGTTCGTCATGACATGCCTTAAGGATGTCAGGCATTTCATCCTCCCGTACACATCTTCTGATCATAGAATCTGGCCCTGTCTTGAACAATTCGTTAGAAATCCAAGAATAATGTGAACTCTCCTGAATGATTTTCCTTTTCTCATTAGGAAATAAATGTAAAGGTAACTTTCCAGTAACTAAATAATTAGCAATATAAGCATACCAAGGAGTTTTGGTAGTTACTGCAAACAAATACTCATCTGGAAATTTATCCTCTACAGGAGAATCCTCATTAGTGTTTTGGATTCTAGACAAGAAATCAGCTACTGTGTTCTGTTTACCTGGTCGATCTAACACAGTTATGTTGAATTCTTGTAGAAGCAAAAGCCATCTTGTAACTCTACCATTAGTGACTGGTTTGTTCATGAGGTATCTAATGGCAGAGTGATCAGTATGGACAAAGGTTTCATAGCCGGTTATATAATGTCTAAACTTGTTTATAGCATGAACAACGGCTAGAAATTCCTTTTCAGTAACAGTGTAATTTAACTCAGTAGGAGTCAAATTCTTACTTGTGTAATAAATGGAATAAGGGATCAAATCCTTTTGTCCAAAAACAGCTCCTAAAGCTGTATCTGAAGCATCAGTAGAAATGTGGAAAGGGAGTTTCCAATTTGGACCCCTTAGAATGGGTGCTTCAGATATTCTAGTCTTTAAAGCTTCAAAGGCAGTTTGACATTCAGGATCCCACTTAAATTCACAATCTTTAGTAAGTAGTTTGAAAAGAGGGGATGCTATCTTAGTGAAGTTTTCAATAAATCTTCTGTAATAACCAGTAAACCCAAGAAAACTTCTAACATCTCTTTGGCAATTTGGAATGGGTAACTTAGAGATGACTTCGACTTTAGATCTATCAACTTTGATTCCATCTCCTGAAATATGATGTCCTAAAACAATCCCTTCAGTAAACATCATAAAACACTTTTCATGACTTAAAGAAAGATTTGTTTCCTTACATCTTACCAGTACTTTTTCCAAATTTTCCAAAGCTTCTTCAAATGTATTACCATAAACTGTGAAATCGTCCATGTATACCTCTACACAATCATGAATCAGATCTGAGAAGATTCCTAGCACAGCCCTTTGAAATGTAGCGGGTGCATTGCACAATCCAAAAGGGAGTACTCGGTAGGTAAAAGTTCCCCAAGGACAAGTAAAGGTGGTTTTGTCTTGATCTTCAGGTGCTACCTGAATTTGGTTGTAACCACTAAAACCATCCAAGAATGAGAAATACTTTTTACCCGCTAAAGTGTCTAGTACCTGATCAATAAAAGGTAGAGGGAAATGATCCTTTAAGGTTGCCTTGTTCAATTCTCGATAGTCAATGCAAACTCTCCATTTACCATTCTTTTTGGGCACTATAACCAAGGGAGAAACCCATTGGCTATCTGAAATGGGGTAAATGAAGTTTACCTTGAGCAATTTCTGAAGTTCTTCTTTCACAATTTCCCTAAGATTTGGATTCATCTGTCTCTGTGGCTGCCTAATAGGTCTGCTGTTTTCTTCAATATAAATGTGATGAATACAAGTCTTAGGGTCGATTCCTTTCATGTCAGTGTATTCCCATGCAAAGGCAGTGGAATGTTTTTGCAACAGTTTAGTTAATTCTTCTTGTTGTGGTCTTTCCAAGTTCTTGTTAATGTTCAATGTTTTTCCTAGAAAGATTTCAACTGTAGAACTACCAAACTCTTCCATTGAGAAGAGAGACATCTGTCTAGAGGAGAGATATTCAATGTCTGCATCTAACTGAAACTGTGTAGAGTCATATTCTAAAGGTGTTTCAAAATTTTCTAATGTATTTAGAATTTGACTGTCCTCACTAATCTCAGAGATGGTTAGAACAGGTTGAAGAGTATCCTCATCATCGACCCACTCATCTTCTCCTATTTCTGTTATTGCCTTTGCGGGAGGATACAAGTTGAATTTCTTAGTAGAATTTCCATCTGATATATACATGTCTCCAGACCTACAACTTATGAAAGCATCAGCTGTGGCCAGCCAAGGTCTTCCTAAAATGAGAGGATGTCCTCCTAGATTGTTCTTGGGAGTTAAAATCATAAAATCAACTGGATACTCCCAAGAGTCTAGTGAGACTGGAATATCTTCCAATACACCATCAGGTTTGATGATTGATCTATCTGCAAGTTGCAGCAAAGTAGGTGTAAAGAGAAGGTTAGGAAGCTTTAACTGATCCATGGTCTGTCTACTCATGATGTTGATAGCGGCTCCTAAGTCAATCAAAGTATTTGGGATTTCAACCCCATTAATATGAGTTTTAACAATAGGGCTACCGGGATCCACATACTTTTGCATGGTAATCTTACCCATCATAATGTCTGCAATTTTTCCAACTAGATGTATCCTTTTGGTATCTCTGGTTTTCTTTCCTGTTTTTTTCAAACTCGACTCCTTTATTGTCTTTGCTAGGATGGGAATTTCCTTAATGGCTGTTAACAAGGGAATCTTGATACAAACATTTTTCAATTCATCTAGAAAGTCATAGTCAGGCAACCAAATTTGTTTTTCCACCCCCTTGTCAATTTGTAACCTTTCAGGGAAAGGAGGTGTAGTTGAAGATGTAGGTTGCTCAACTATGGGAGTTGATTCTTTTTCTTTTTCTTGAATGCTTGGGTTTTGAAGGGATGCTTCAGAACCCTTATTGACTTTGAGAGATTCTTCCTCGGAAATGCTTGGTTGTTGAGCACTTGTAGAAGGTTGGTCTAGGATTCTACCTGATCTGAGTTGTACCTCATTGAGAGGAACAACCATATAGGTAGGGAATGGTTGACCTTCCATGAGTGGTTGACCTTCCATCACATAAGCATTTTGAGGATTCCTATTATTGGGGTTTGGTTGAGGCTGAGAAGGAAGTTGATTTGGCCTCTGTTGAGATTGTAGCAAGAGTTGAGAATTTTGATTTTGTGGAGGAGGTTGTTGTTGTTTTTGAGGGAATGGAAATGACAATTGTTGACCTTGATTTGGAAGTTGGGGAGCTTGCTGATTCTGAAAGGATTGAGGATATTGATAGAATTGGGCAAATCTCCCATAAGGATTTTGCATTTGCATGCTTTGCAACCATGCTTGGAAAGGATTTTGTGGTTGTGACCAAGGTTGTTGCCAAGGATTCCAATTTGGTGGGGGTTGGAAATTCATAGAGTTGTTAAACCCTTGATTTTTCTGCCCTTGCCAAGGTCTTCTTGCAACAAAACAAAGAGATTCAAGCGTACTTGGATCTTCTTGAAAGACTGCTTTGAGCCCAGGGATTGAAGGACAATCCTTGGTCTCATGAGTTTCTGAGCAAATTACACAGGTTTCCACAACTTGTGCTTCCAAGGGACATTCCCTTAAAGCATGCTTCTTTCTACACTTCGGGCAAAAGATAGTCATAGCCTCGGCTTCTGCTTTCTGTTTATTTTGAATCTTAAGGGTATCAATTTGTTCACTAAGACTCCCTAAGATGTCAGTTTTAAATTCATCCAGCATATTACCGATTTCAGCCCTACTCACTGATCCTGTTGCAGATTTATTTGCCCTAAGGAGAGAAGGATCTCTAGGCCCTTTTTGAGTTTTTGATTTGCCCCTTGAGAGATGGATACAAAGTTCTGCTATATCATTGAGAGAAAGTTGAGAAATATCCCCTTTCCCCATCATGTTTAAGATATCTATCCATTCATCCCTAATGGCTTTTAATAAGAGGGCTTTTAAGGTCTCTTCATCCAAGGTACTCATTTTTGCTCTTTTTAAGTTATATTGAAATCTCTCAAGTAAATCTTCTAAGCTCTCATCTTCTTTTTGCATCATTTTAAAAACCTCGTCCTTGTGATTAGTAGGCATACAATAGTCCAAATACCTATCCAAAAAGGTTTGTTTCATTTCATCCCAAGTCCTAATGGATTGAGTAAGTAACCCCATGAACCATTTCAAAGCTTGATCTTTTAATGTTGATGGGAACAGTTTGAGTTTCTGAGTATCATCCAGATAGTCATAGGTTCGACACACAACTTCAAATTCAAACAAGAATGTTTAAGGGTCCTCAGTTCTTAACCCATGAAAATTTGGGAGGACGGATGGTGATATGTTTTTCATGGTGGCTCGGGAATCCTCATTAACAATGGGAAACCCAAATGAGTTATCCCCGTCTCTATTTCCTCCAATGGGACCTCTACCTCCTCCATTATTATTGTTATTTCCTCCTCCTCCTCTACCTCTACCTCTACCACCTCCTTCTTCTTCTGCCATGATGATTCTCCTAGGGATTTCAAAATCTTCTGGTTCTTCTACAAAGGGTGAATGAGAAGAGATTTCTCCTTCTTCTTCAGGTGAGTCTATTTCCTTGATTACAATTGGTTTTCTTGTAGGAGAAAGAGAAGAGTCTCTTCCTGGTTCAAACTCAATAGAAGGTGTAGGAGAGTCAACTCTTGGCTCTTGAATTTCAGGAATTCTAGGACTAGGAGTTTCGGTTGGAGATAAGGGAGGTGTCTCTTGTCTATCTCTTGAAGCAGATGGACTTGTAAAAATTGAACTTCGAGCTCTAGCTAAAAACCTTCCCCTAGAATCTCTAGCTCTACGCATGTCATTTTTTATTTTATCTTCAAGTCAAGTTAAATAGTTCTTTTTCTGATCTTCAAGGTCACTCTAGGTGCAAGAAGAGAGCATACTCAAGAAACTATTAAATCAATAACTTTCTCCTTTCTGATCCTCCAAATCACTTCAAAGTGCAAGAGGAGAGCATACTTAGATAGGCTATTAACTTCTTTTCTTGAAATTTTAAGTTTTTTTTTTTCTCTAAGAATATGGCTACTTAATTTCACTTCCCCGGTAACGGCGCCAAAATGTTTAGTCAATTTAGTGTTATCTAAATTGCTAGTATTAATTGTCAACCCGGGGCTCGTAAGCTGATGAAGTGAAGGTGTACTATATGTACTTAAGCAACCTCTTAGAGTTTTTTTTATCATTGGGGGTGTTGTTGTGGTTAATTTATCTTCCTAAAATGAAGTGGTGATTTATAAACAGATGAGTGATAGTGTGTGATTAGTGATTTTTAACTACTTGCTTGAAAGGAAATGCTTGAAAGAAATAAATAACTTGAAATAACTTGAAAGAAAAGAACCACTTCCAATGGCACTAGACACCATTCATGCTGCTGCAAGTAAAAGAAAAGAAAGTCACTTTTAAAACCAAAGATAATGATTATCTCTCCCTAACTCCCTACTTCAAACACATAGTGTTGTGTAAAGTATGATTAGGAAGTAGCTCAAGTTGAATTAGAAAAGTGATTAAAAATAAGAAAAATATACTTTAAAGACTAGTGATAGTGTTTTGCTCTTTCTAACTCTCTACTTCTGCCATATGTACTATGCAAAGTATGATTAGAAAGTAGTGAAAGATTAGTCTAAAAAGCACTCAAAGCCAACTGAAAATTAGTGGTATTCTGATCCTTAAAAGATAGCAATTTATGATAAAAGGTCATTCATGTGTTAGCAGAACTTTGAGAAATAAGACTAAAAATCAGCTATGAAAAACAAAGGCAGCAACTTGAACCTGTCAACTTCAAATACCATTAGTTTGTAAAGCAAATACACAAACATAAAAACAAATCCCGGGCTAAAAATCTGCAAGGAAACAATACTGATCAGCTTGAAAGAAAAGAAATCAAATAAATCAAACTATACATGTTTAAAGAAATGCTGAATGGGAAAATAAAGAAATGCTGAACATAAAATACTTTACAGAGGCTAACATGAATAGGGGCCCTCTACTCATTCAGCCACAAGAAGACTTAAGGAACTGAAAGCTTCAAAACAACACTATTTCCATTGCTCCATTTGCAAAAATATACAAAACAGAGTGCTAGAACAGCACTATAAAAACAGAGTTTGCAAAAGCTCTTAAAATTATCACAAGTTCAGAAAGTACAGCCACTAAAAAGTAAAATAAGCGTACGCAGACGCAGGTATGTATAAGCATCTGAAGGATGGTCTACACGTACAGCTAATAACTGAAAAACAACTAACTGTAATGCGTATTTAAGGTTCATTGACACATCATAAGGCTGCGTGGATGAGCTAGAGGCTCTGTCGTCATGGGCAATGAATCCCATGTTGGATCATGTCCCCTACCACCTGCAAAATGTGGACAAGTCACCGTTTGAGCTGACATGACCTAACAGCTTACAATCACCGTTGAGCTGCCTTTATTTGACCATAACTTGACCAGTTTTGACCAGCAGTACGGATGACATGGATGGTTGAACAAATGGCACAGGAACCTCGAGCACGTTGATACCTAAGTGCCCATGTGGCTCATTTAGCAAAATGACACGTGGAACTTTGAGTTTAACAAAAAGGCTGCAGGATCATCAGATGGCTGCGGGATCGCTGAATGGCTGTGGGATTGCCAGACAGCTGCGGAATTCCTGCAAGTAAGTCAAAATCTAAACAAAACAGTCATCCATTAGCAAAACTTACTTGATCATGCTTAATGACACCTAATGTAATGATCTGGGTGGTTTTACAGTGAAAATGAGGCAAAAGTGAAGAAAAGATGAGGAAAAACTGAGGGAAATGGTAGACAAGTAGGTGTAGAGTAGAGGCTCTACAAGGGCTATGAAAGTGGCATTGAAAGGTTCATAAATCGACCCTTTCCTCTTGGATTCTTCAACCACTTCAATTAATTCATTCCCTATTATCTAAAAAAAGTGTTGAAAGAGCTTCACTATCCAACCGTCCAGACCAGGGCTCTTGTCATTTGGCATTGATTTTATGATTCCTTCAACCTCCCCTCTAGTGACTTCCCCTATGAGCTCTTCAGTTTCCTCTTCTCCCACATACCTAGGGAAATCATGTGTTGTCTTGATCACCTCCGTTATCGACACTTCAGAGGAGGCTTTGAAAAGGTTTTTGAAATGGTTTCTTCCCATTGATGATAGTTCCTCAAAATATTTGGCCTACCTTCCATCCTATGATTTTAGAGACCATATGGTATTTGAGTGTTTCATTCCTTTTGCATAATTTTGGAAGAATTTTGTGTTTTCATCCCCAACCCGTAGCTAAGTAGCCTTGCTTTTTAGCTCCCAATGTTCTTCTCTTATTAATAGAATTTTCCTGCGTTGAGTCTCTAACATCTTTTATCTACTATTTCATATCCATATTCTTCTGGACATTTGAGTTTATCAAGTTCCATCCCAATATGTTTTAGAGCTTCTTCTTCTTTTAATTTCTTCTCTCCATCCCATTCAATCGTTGCCTTCTTTAGTTGTTTTAGGTTTTCCATAAATAAGAAAGCTTTCTCTCCATTCTCACTTGGGTCCACTGGTCTCCAAGTTTTTTTGAAGAGGGTGTTATAAGAGTCCTCCAAAATCCAGGCTGGATTGAATTTGAAAGGCACAGTTGGCTTTCTATGAGGCCCTCTCATTTCAAGTAACATAAGTAAGTGGTTGGAGTCACCCCCCTCTCCCACCCAATGTCTAAACACTGGAATCTTAACCACTACCTCTTCTCTCAAAAGAAACCAATCCAGCCTCTTGACCACCCGATCTTCCCTTGTTCTCTTGTTCCTCCAAGTAGGTCTAGGATTCAACAGGTTGATGTCCATCAAATTTCATTCTCTGATTTTATTTGAGAAGAAAGTAGAGAGAGGATCACCATGTGCCTATGGACCCCAGTTTCAGAAATTCCTAAACAAAAAATTAAGTTTCCCTCTATCACTAGATTCAGAATATCCATTAAAAACTTAGAGAAAAGGTTTTTCCAGAAGGAGACTCTATCCTAACAAGGTCCATAGATATTAAGGATAAACATATTTGTACATAGCTACAAGGAATAGACTTCTACTCCTAGGACTTGGTCCAGCCCCCAAGAATTTATAACCTTAAGTCTACCTTCCTTCACTCCCGATACTAACCCCCCTGATCGACCCTTTGCATCCAAAGGTTGGAAATGCCATCTAGGAAGAATTTTTGACAAGGCTTTTATTATCTCTACTCCAACTCCCAACATTTCTTGCAAGATCAAAATATTAGGATTCTAATTATTAATCAATGCTTTGAAAGCTAGTTTTTTAGGCCCACTGGCTAAACCTCTATAGTTTAAGGATAGAATGATAATTGAGGAACCATGGGGGGGGGAGGCGGGTTCTGCCCTGCTCTAACCACCCTTGAAATGGATAGTTGTTTACCATCCACAATGTCTATTTTGGCTCTATGTTTATCCTTGGTAAGATTTGATTTCCTCCCTCTAGTCTTTTGGGCCCCCCCTTGATAAGGTTGCATGCCTAAACTACCCACTGCCTCCCAAGGAGGGATTTTTTTTCACAGGGTGAAAGATTGTAATGAGGGTTTACTGAAAGGGTTTCTTCTAATCCTCTAGTTTCTTCACCCATCCCAGCCTTTGGTTCAGATGTAATTTTGGGATTGAGGTGATAATACTATCCACTTGCTCACATATAGCGTTTATATGAGAATTAACATAGTTCTTTGGCCTGGAAGGATCAGGCTCTGATACAGAAATAATCATATATTGAATAGGAGAAATGGTGGAAGGGTTAGGTTCCACAACCATATCCTCATTCTAATGAGTGAAGCTCCTTCCATCCACTTCTGTTGGCTCTGATGTTTTCACCCTCTCCTATTACTGATGCAGGATGATAGGATGTTCTTCCTCTTGCACTTCCATATTCTCTACAGGGTCCTCCTGAGGCCTGCCAACTTCCATTTGATCCTCCCCTAGGCCCGGAGTCATATTGTTTCATTTGTTCTCCTCCTTTTCTCCTTTCCCTCCCCCTTTCTTTCTCTACCTCCTTCTTCACCTAAATCCCAGGGGGCATTCCTTTTCCAAGTGTTCATATTTATGAAACCTATGACATCTAAAGAGCAGGTGTTCATAATTAAGCATCTTAGTGTAGGTGAAATCCTTATTATATTGCAAGTTAATTTCTTTCTCCAAACCTTCCTGGGGATTTAGGCTTACCAGTATTCTAGCCATCCCTTGATCTATGGTTTGTAGGAATGACATATTAGTTTCCATAAATCTGCCCATATGGTTCCCAATTGTCCTAAAAACATAATCAAACCACAAAAATGACAATAGTCTAGGAATTTGTACCCACACAGGTGATTCATCCACCTTTTCTCACTGTGCATCGAACAAGGGGTTCCATTTTTTTAAGTATATTGGGTATCTCTTGAAGCTCCAATTCCTTCCCAAAACCCATTTCATAGTTTCACTCTTCTCAAATTTGATCATGAACCATCGTTTTTCCATAGATGTGACCACAAAAGACTTATCTAGCGCCTCTTGCTAGTTTTTCGTTGTCCATTCTTGAATATAGTTAGTTAACTATTTCTTCCCTCTTGCTTGGCCAACCAAGGTTAGTTCCGAGACTCTATGAACTCATCGATTTGTACATCCATCCCAAGGACCAAATTTGTGACTTTCTCTGTCCTCTTTATTATATAGTGTTTTTTCCTCTTTTCCCTAGCCTGTCGATGTCGAACCCCTCCCCCCCGTACTATGTGGTTTCTTCCACAGTGACTGCTACTTCTGGGAGCATTCCAGAACGCCCCTCCTTCCTGAAAATTTCGAGTCCTTCGAATAACCTTCATTCCTCTTGAACTTTCATTAATTTCCCTTCCGCTTCAGGGTATACTTCCCTTCCTTCCTCGGTCTATTGTTCTTCCCCTCTACCTACCTTCCTAGACACCTCCTTCCCTGCTTCAACCACCTTCCAGGCTCTTGTCGGTTCCTTTCCTTGTCCTAGAAGCCCTGCTATACCTTCCCCGACATGTGAGTCATGCAAACAAAATTCTCTGCTTCCCACATTTAGAGGGCTTCTGCATGAGTGGGCATTGTTCAGTTGAAACCCTTTCCCTCCCTCTTCCAACTCCAAATCTTCCACCAGAAAGAATGCAGGCCTTCCTGGCCCTTAAACCCACAACTAATGACTATGTCCTCTAAACCCCCAAAGTAAAATTCTTTTGCCGAGCGAGGTACAATATTACTTGCTTGAAAACCCGTGTTTTCGGCCACACAATGCTTAGAAGGTGAAGATTTATACCTCCCTTGTAGCTCCTGCCCCTCCCAGTCCTCCAGATAAGTCAAGCCTAGGATTTCCTCCAGAATTCCTAAGGATTTTCTCTATTTCCAAACCACACCTGAGCCACCTTTCTTCCTTCCTGACTATCCATCTAGACAAATATACCTCTCTATGTTTTTATCCATTACCTCCAGGCCCCAGACTGACAGAATGGCCTCACGTTCAGGGTCCAGATCAACTGCTTTACTCTGTTTGACCATCTTCCACCCTATAGATTGTTGTTAACAAGTTACAACAGAAATTGGCTGCGTGAGCTTCAACCATGGGCATGTGTTGAAGGATGGAGATGACAACACAACGAAATAACAAAATAAACTTTGTTACACCATTCTCTATTCTCCAATATCCCCTAATTCCCCTTAGCATGGTTCCCAAGACATCAGTGTCTCTGCATGGCAACCTTGACCTGCCTTGCCATTCCTGATAGGAGAGTACCTCCCTACAATAGCTGTGGCCACCCATACCTACCTTCCTGTCACTTTCTCGTCCCTGCAGAGCCACCCACCTTAGTTAGGGTTCCTGCCTGATTCTAAACCCTAGCCCCCATCATCACCTCTTCACAATTACTTAAATGTGGTGTTTGGATTTTTTCATAAGCCTTGGTGTTTTATTTTCTTGATGAATTTGGTTAAGTTTCATCATGATTCACCTAAAATAGAGAACAAAATAGATGGATCAAAAAGAGATAGGCGAGGTTTCCTTTATGATTTTTATAACTACTAAAAAGGGCTTGAGCTACTTTAGATCACAAATTGTTAATTCTATTTTTTGAACCATATCAAAATAGATTATCTAACAATATTTGACAAAATGTTTTTAGTGATATATCACAAGCAAGTCAAGGAACAACTTTAGAAAATTGGTGAAGGTGAGACCACATTTGAACACATTGCAAAGTAAATTTCACTATTGTCATTTTGCATCTAAGCACATACTGCTTTGCATAAGAACAAGCAACTGAGGGGGGGAATTAGCCATTATATATAAGAAGTAGAAAATAAAGACAAAAAAAACTATTAAAATATAGTTTTAGTTGTAGGAATACAAATAAATATGAAACTAGAAGATGGATAAGATTAAAAAAAATTATTTTACATAGCATTTCCTAACTCCCTCGTTGAATGCAACCCAATTTATGAGAAGAATAACAATTTCAAGGCATAATATAATGATTATGTAGCCTACCGTGTAAGCTATTCTCATGGTGTCAAAAATGGTACAATTTTAATCTTAAAAAAACATGTGTAAGCTAAATCTTATTTCCATGATTATGACAAACTTTAGAATAGAGTTATTACTTCTGTGAATAATTACATACCTTAGGATATGTATTTTATAGAAACCATTTTCTATTATTTGGACCCAGAGAGATGGTATTAACGCTACATTATTACCATATCTTAAGACTAACTCATGGTGCAAGGTTCTTTTTTATTTATACCATATCTTAAGACTAACTCATGGTGCATTGTTCTTTTTTATTTATATGATCATAGAAAACTTTAAAATAAAATGATTGCCTTATGTGAATAATTGTTTATATTAGGATGTTTTAAAATAAGAAACCAATTTTTATTATTTGGGCCATTCAGACTAAGTCATTGTATAATAGTGTCATGGGTTGGAAATTCATGATGACATGTTACAATAATCGTAAGAACTATTTATTGGCATTTCAAATATCATAAACCTTTATGTTATTCCATTTTGTATATGGATGATTACATTGTTATAGTGAATAGAGATATACTCAATACTTCTGTTTAAGTGATACAAACATATTAATGTGATGAATATATGCAAATAGAATAATTAAAAAATAATAATTAATATATCGTAAATAAAATTTGATTTTTTTATGATTAATTGAAATTTTTTGGGCATAAATCACATGCTATTTCATTTGTTGACGCGTTTTGAACCAACCAGTGTGGTTCATCGTGAGGATAAGTTGAAGAATTAGATCCAACTTTGCATGTTAAATAGTCAAAGCAGAACCTCCAACGGCTATAATACTTGACTAGGAAACGGCTATATTGACTAACGACTAAATTTGACTGGGAAACGGTTAGTTGGACTGGACCAGGGGCATAAAAATAAGTTAATTTAATTGATTATTAAATTGATAGTTAGTTATATTATTATTAAATTAAAAGTCAAAGGGACATATGAATTTACATAGAGGTTTTAACTATTTTATAAAATTTAATTATAAATATATCTATATATATATATATATATATATATATATATATATATATATTAAAATTAATTTAAATGAAAGAATCGGTAGCCCTCAGATCCTTAAACCAGAACAAAGATATCGTTGTTCTAAAAGCCGACAAAGGTGGAGCTGTCGTCATTCTTAACAGAGTAGATTACTGCAATAAGATGTTGGATCATCTTCATAATAGTGGAAGCTATAAAAAGCTTCCCAAAAACCCGTTAAAAAATATTTCTAGGAATGTGGCTCTTGCCATTAAATCCAGTAGCTCAGTGAGTTCCCTGCACCATAAACTCATTGAGAGCAACCCCATCACTCCTAGGATCTATGGGCTCCCTAAAATTCACAAGGAAGGAGCTCCCCTAAGGCCCATTGTCAACAACATTGGAGGTCCTACCTACCTTCTTGCGAAGTTCCTTGAGTTAAGGCTTAAGCCCTTAGTTGGCCGTATGGAGTCCTTCGTCAAAGACTCTGCTTCCTTTATTGCGGAGCTCAAGGACATTAACCTTGACTCTGGGGATATTCTTGTTAGTTTTGATGTAGTTTCCCTGTACACTTACATCCCTATAAATGAGGCCATGGAGGTAATCAACCACCTAACAAATCCTGATACTGCTTGGTTAGTTGAGATCTGCCTCATTTCCACCTTTTTCAATTTTGAAGGAGATTTCTTTGACCAAACTTGTGGGGTTGCCATGGGCTCACCCCTATCCCTTATCGTTGCAAATATTTTCATGGAAGATTTTGAATCCAAGGCTCTAAACTCAGCCCGCCTCCTTCCTAAGCTTTGGAAAAGGTATGTAGATGACACCAATGTCATGTAGTCTCACGGCCAAGAGGAGTTATATCTCTTCTTCGATCATCTCAACAATCAATCCTTGGCCATTTTTTTCACGAAGGAACAAGAGGTCAATGGTTGCCTCCCTTTCCTTGATATTATTATTTCTAAGAATAATGATGGTTCCCTCTCCCACCAGCTGTTTCGAAATAAAACACATATGGAGCAGTATCTTCATGCTAGTTCCCACAATTTCCTGGCTCAGAAGATGGGTGTCCTCAACACCCTTGCTACTCGTGCCCTAAGGATCTCTGATGAAAAGAGCTTCGAGAAGGAGGAATACCATCTCCTTAATGTCTTTCTTGAGAATGGTTATATTAGATACATGGGTCAGAAAACGTTCCTCAAAGCTGCCAAGAATTTGATAACTAAAAGAGAACCAAAGGATCGGATTCCAGGTGTCCATATTCCATTTTTTTAGGGGACCATTGATAAGATTGCGAGGATTCTTAAGAAGCATAATGTCCCCGTGACCTTTAGGTCCCTTAACACCATTCGTAAGTCCCTCAAAGCAGTTAAGGATCCTATCGACCCTAAGGACATGAAAGGGGTATATATTATCCCTTGTTCCTGTGGGACCCCCTATATTGGTCAGACTGGTCGCTCCATTAATCAAAGGATTAGTGAGCACGCAGCTAACCTTAAACATAGGAGAACCAAGTATTCCACTTTAGCAGAGCATGCAGAGAAAACCAAACATCTTGTTTGTATTGAGGAGGCTAGTGTTAATGCTAGAGTTTTGCAGTTCCATCATCGGAAATTTAGGGAATCCCTTGAGATTGAAAAAAGGTCGAGCAATCTCAATAGGGAGGATGGTTGGAAGATCAGTAGTTGCTGGGTCCCAACACTCTCTTCCTAGTCGTTTTCTTCCCTTCCTCCCCTCCCTCGTTTATAGCTTGTTCTTGTTATCCCGTATCCTTTGGCCTTTGTTCTTTGTTGAGTTGTTGATATAGTATGAGGTTTTTTAATAACATTTAGTTTATGCTTTTAGTTATATACTAATAATTTTAACTAATAAAAGAAAAATAATTACTTTAATATTGAAATCGATCTATGATAATATGTTAATTTAACAATTAGATAAACAATTAATTAAATATATAAAAGATTATAGCTTTATTCTTTCTAACACTTGAATTACTCTAATATTTATATTTTTATATATATTTGTAATTAAATTTTATAAAATAGTTAAGACCTCTATGTAAATTCATATGTCCCTTTGACTTTTAATTTAGTAATAATATAACTAACTATCAATTTAATAATCAATTAAATTAACTTATTTTTATAATCTTGGTCTAGTCCAACTAACCGTTTCTTAGTCAAATTTAGCCATTAGTCAATATAATCGTTGCCTGGTCAAGTATTATAGCCGTTGGAGGTTCTAATATGACTATTTAACATGCAAAGTTGGATCTGATTCTTCAACTTGTCCTGACAATGAACCACACTGGTTGGTTCGAAACGTGTCAACAAATAAAATATCATGTGATTTACATTGAAAAATATCTCATAAACTTGATATGGATCACAAAAGCCTTAATTCAACAATTGAAATTTTGTTAAAAAAAAAGTTGTATTTACATACCCACAACATGAAACAATTCAATGTTGTAATATATTGTCATTGGACAACAAAATTGAGATAAGAGTGAGATATTATTTCTCATTAATAAGATACACATAAATACATTATCTTGTGACCTTTGGATTCATCTTCCAAGAGGTCCCTTGGTCTCGTGATGCCTCTTTGCATTCTTCCTCAAGAGAATAATACATATACCATAATCCTTATGGATTATATTTCCAACATTCCCTCCTTTAATCCGACGGGGTGTATGCAAGTCCAGTAAGAGAGCCAAAATATAGAAGTGAACAACTATCAATGACCAAATGTGTGCTTTGAATGTGGGCTTTTTGGGATGACCACAAGCCAAATGGCTACCAAAAGGTGATGTGGTGGTTTCAGGATTACCACAAACTTTGTATTGTGGAGATAGTAGTTTAAATATTACCATGCATTATGGAACTTAACTCAAAGATTCAACAATTCCTGGAATTTTCCTAATTTAGGTAGAAGTTTATATCTTCTATGAAATGGAAATGTTCGCAAATGGTAGTTTAAATATGACCAATATGAAATGAAATGGTGGATATGGTGATTTAAATATCACCAGAAATGAATGTCTATTTGAAGCTATAAGTCTTCTCCTAAGCCGCGGTTTAAGAAAGACCACATACAAAATCATGCTTGTGGAACATGGATCTGAATACAACTCTAACTATGGCTTTTATTGACTTTATTTATTGGCTATGGTTCTAGTTATGGTTCAGGCTCACTTGATTCTATTTGATTGATAAGACTTCAAAACTTGAAGCCTGACTTTAATCACTTATATTCCCCACCTTTCAGCTACAAGGTGAGAAGATGAAAATATCTCCACTACATGATGTGTCAATACACAAGAATGGATTTTATAGTATGACCAATATAGCTTATTGGATTTCAATGATCATTTCCAAGATGTGATCCATCCCTTGTGGATATTTACTCGTACAAGGTTTTTATGACTAGAACATCTATATGAAGGATGATTATGCTTTCCACAATGCTTATAAGGATGAATATAAAAAAATTGATCTTTCATGTGGCCAAACCAATCATAGTGTTGGAAATTATGAATCTAATCTTAAATTGAAACAAGTGAAGATGAATTATCTTGAGGAAACCCAACAATTTTGAATTGAATTGGTTTGGAATAGTTTGGAATTTGAAAGATCACTTCCTTTTCGCATCCAAGACTGGTATTATGCTTGTTGATGATGAATTATTACCAAGGTCTAATATTGGGCTTGTAAAGTGCAAGTAGAAATTCTCCAGCTTCATTTATAACTACCTTTGAAGTGACATCATTTATTTAATAATGTGTTGGTTGTTGGCAAGAATCATTATCAATCTCAAAAAGATAATTATTCTAAAGAAGGATTAATTCAAAATGTTGATTCTTTTATCATAACTCATCTTGTTTTATTTGTGATTCAAGTTAGAGAAATTAAATTTTGTCCTATGAATATTGTAAATGGGTTAGAACATGAATACTAGTTTCTTTCTCAAATGTGACTGTATTGTCAATAATAGAGAGTATTAGAGTATTTAGTAACTCCAATGGTTCATCAATTTGAAATATTTTATCAACAATTCAGATTAACAAATAAAAGGGTGTTGACTTCTACTAAAAGCTCACCCATTGATAATGCAATTCAACTATTCATTTTGCAATGGAAGTAAATGATTCCTTTGAGTTTCTTGATCAATCAATGTGCAAGGAGGATGATAGAAAGACTTAGAATGGGGATAACTTAAAGAAATAAAAAATGATAGAACATCTTGTCCTCACTTTCTAGTAATTACTTGAGGTTGATCAACAATGGATAACTATGAGAATAAGCCAACACAAAACTATATCACAATTGGAAAGAATTCCTCTTACTAAGAGGTTATAATATTTTTTGTTGCTATTGTTGCTGAATGAAAATTTTCTATTCCAAACAAGAAAAATTGAAGCTCTTAATTTATATTTAAGAAAAATAGGGAGACAAAATATATCTCCTTTGAGTATGAAGACATCTCAGAAGTTTACATTTCTTGTGATTTGTTTCTAACCAATCCTATCCCAATGGAGAATAATAATGTTTACACTATTGTATCTAATGAAGATAGTGTGTTAGCCTTCACTAGTGATCTCAGAGAAGGAATGGAAAATATTATATGGATTCTAATGATCCATTTGATAGTGTGTTAATGGAATCATATGTCATATTTATGTAGCTAGATATAGGTAGGTTGATCAAGTCAATCAATGCTGATTAAATTAGAAACACAACATAACCTAATATGATGGAGATGAGGGGATCTCTTGACAAAATTAGAGAATCCGTCATCTGCGAGGTTCTCCTGTAGCTTTAGGTGTTTAACAATCAATGTGTCGAGATGAGGCAAATATGGTGTTTCCATGCAAAGATATTTTTTTGCATGACTAATGAAAATTCAAAGACTTGGTGAGAAAAAATATATAAAATAAGGGAGGAAGCAATATATGTGATCTTATAAAGAGATTTTTCATTTTCTCAGGTAATGGATTTTTTTTAGAGTTTGTAGACAAGCAAAATAGTGTGGTGGTTGCAGAAAAATCCCAGACAACTAATGATGGTGAATATTAGAGATCCATCTATAAGTCACACAATGTAGCTTGTTGCTACAAAGTGTGGTGTGTGAATCTCATCTTGTTCCAACCTAGTGTGATGTTTTATTTCCATAGCTCATCTTGTTTCCCATAAAGGAAAATCACACATGCACATAAATGCAATTTTTAGCTATAAAATCAAATACTCAACATTGTTGCATCATTATTTACAGAAAAATGGAAAAAAT
The DNA here is from genome assembly GCA_031772625.1 of Pinus tabuliformis. Lineage (NCBI taxonomy): Eukaryota > Viridiplantae > Streptophyta > Pinopsida > Pinales > Pinaceae > Pinus > Pinus tabuliformis. Next base: position 694,735,740 of record CM062810.1, read on the forward strand.
GCAATGGCTATCCTAATGGAATATGATTCTAAATGTGATGGAGAGGAGTTGCAAAGACACGATGAGAAAGGATATCCACTGAATGAGTTGCAAAGGGTTTATTTTAGTGAGGGAAGTGAGGAGTCTAAAATGATCCTATGCAAATGGAGAAAAGTTTGGATCATTTGGACCATGGTACACAAATGGATGTGAGAGAGACATGACATACCCAATGAGGGAATGAAATACAATAACAACTATAAAGAAACTATGATACTAGTGTTGACCCCTAAAAATCACATAGGCTATGTAAGGATGTGTACTAATGTCAAGGAAGGCCACAACTTGTGGTTCACAAACTTGTTGCTATTATATAATTGTTGTATTTCACAAATTGCAATAAGTGTGAGACTTTATCTCACTCTCTAGCCCATAGTTAAGGGTGAGATATTTTTTAGGGCTCAAATCCATTCAACAACAAGGCATTACAACAATATGACCAATATGAGCTTATCATGTCACTTTCTAAGAAATGAACCTAGACATGGAGAATAACCAACGCTCCTCTTCACCAATGGAGATAAAACTGATTGATTGGTACACATAAATACATTATCTTGTGACCTTTGGACTCATTTGTTGAGAGGTATCTTGGACTTCTGATGAATCTTCATATTCTTCCTTTCGCGAATGAAAAAATTACAATAACCTTATGGATTATGTTTGCAACAATTGCCACATTGTGCTTATTTGAACTTAATAGTGTGGTTCATATCTAATAATACATTAGTAACTTAAATTAGTATTATATACATATGAAATCAATTAAAATAAAAAAAATCAATGCTCTTAATGAAAACATAGACGTCCCTTCCTTCAACAATGCCATTACCACTAATGTGACTATTATCATTACCATTAAAATAACTTACATTGTAGAAAATAATGTACATACTCAATGCCATACATGTGTAATACGGATTGGTGCTTGCTTTTTATAAATTTAGTACTAGAACTTCATAATATATATGCATTGAGGCTTCAATATATATCTTTGTGTGTGTGTATTAATGTGGTTCACAGACCCCAGAGATCGATGACCATTATGTCCATGGCATATTTGTATGAAGCAGATTCACCTGAAGGGATCACTTCCTGTCGGCTCAACCATGGAGCTTGACCCCAAGATTGCTAAGAGAATTGAACTTATGACCTCTCAATAGCATTCAAAAACCACATATAAAAAACATTGCATCAATGCATGTTGCTAATATAAATTCTTTGATGCTTTCAATATCTAAATTATTCATCGAGGCCTCAAGAGTATGTTTCATGCACTAATGCTTATTATAATTATTTTGAAGTTTTTGTACATAGAAATAGATAGGGAACCTATGATTTTATATGTATTTGGTGAATTGGTGCACATTATTGATATTAATGTATTAACAGAAAACCTCCACCAAAACTTCCAACCTCCCAAAATTTTAATTATAATAAAAAATTGTTAAAGTATTCTCTACCAATCATAGAGGTTTATTTGATAATTGATGCAAGGGAATTGTTCAAATTCCATATTGAACTCTAGAAGGTCAAAGAATTTTACTAGAGGAGTTGGTTTCTCAAATCTCTCATTCTATTGTGTATAGATTAGGAGAATAAGATCAAATTTCCATGTAATTTTATTTTTAGTATTTTGTTAAGGAATGGCTCGAAGCTTGATATCGAGCTAAATCTAACTCATTCGATCCTATTATAAAGGATATGATGAATCCTTGAATGTATAATTAAGCCTCAAGTGGAGGGAATTTCTTTCATACATGGTCCTTCATTCAAGGTATTATTGACCTACCCTTTTCAAGGATGCCAAAAAGTATGTTTCAATGAATGGGATGCCCAATAAAAGTCAATGTGATACCTTTATAGCCACAATTACTATTTGATCCTTTTGAAAAATGCGCTTTATATTTCACGGTGTCAATTTTTCCAGCAACAAAGAAGAAAATGAATATCCTAGTCTGTATTGATTATGTAATGAAATGGGTAGAAACTAAAGTTCATTTTTATGTTTTTAAATAAGAAGTTGTAGATTTTATATTCAAGGTTATTTTTACCCACTTTAGTATGAAAATATAAATTGTAATATATCAAGGAGCACAATTCACATAAAATCTAGTACAATCCATAACTCAATAATATCGTATCAGCCATTGGAAAACCTCTTTTTACTATCCACAAGCCAATGGGAAAGTGGAGTCCACCAACAAGGTCCTTGAAGCAATTCTATTCAAGATAGTGCAAATTACACCATAATGAATTGAAAATTTTCCTTCCGAAATCACTTTGGGTCTATAGTACCACGTGGAGAAACATGACCAAGTTTACATCATATGAGATGGAGTATGGAAAAAAAGTTATTATACCAATATAATTTTAGGTGAAGGCATTCAGAATTGTTGTTCAGTTGGGTATGGATCTCTTAGATGTACAACATAAAAGAATAATTCAACTAAGTGAATCAAATGAGATGTACCAAGAATCCATTCAATAAACTACTCTTGTCTGGTAAGAGAGAACAAAATGGAATGATAAATTTATCTAGAAAAAAAAATTCAAACTATGTGATTGGGCTTTCCTTTTTTATTCCAAATGTAAAAATTTTAAAGGAAATAGCACCACATGTTGGCTAGGCCCATATGAAATGGAGAATTTTTTGACAATGGTTCAATGAGAACTAAAACTATTGATGGGGAAGGAATATCTTTCGTAGTTAATGGGCATAGATGAAGATTGTATCAGTAGCTTGTCAACCAATAGGAATTCATTCAAAATGTTCCACAACAATCTAAAATGGAGACAATGGGTAGGGAGGATCTCCAACCTTCTGCAAACTCACTTTGGTTCATTCTCTTCCTTCTTATTTTTTTGACAACAAAGAAAGTATTTATATTAATTGCAAATATGTGCATGGATCACAACTGTACATTAGGATTTACATTATGATTTTCTTCCATCTTCAATATTATCTATAGAATCTTGAACCAAAATTATCCTCCAAAGAGGAATACAACCGATATTAAGCATATACCAGTCTTTGGAGGTGAATACTTTTCGATCAGCCCTGATATTGCATCAAGGATGTTACAACTCCCAAGACTCTCAACTTAAATTATGAACTCAGGGTTCGTACAAACTTAGAGATGACAGTGTTATATACATAGTAGGTCAAGTTCTACTCATGTCACCCTCAATCATTGGATTAGATCAAGACAAGCAAAAACCACTCCTTCAACTCACTACAAAGATAATTTATGTGGAAAGACAAAAAAACATACCTTAATTGCAAGGAAATGATAGTTAGCTTAATTGCATAAATGAAAGTACCATTCATTTGATGTAAAAGACTAATTTTAACTGCGTGAGGGAAAGAGAATATACTAGTTTCATAAATAAACCATGCTATTCTATTTGAAAACAAATAAAATTAATATTCTACTCTCAAAATGAATATTATTAATCTAATTACAAATTGTTTGGAAAAATAAATTTAATCTACAACACACAACTAGGAAAATCCAAAAACTAAGTCTAATTCACTTTCATTAAAGAGTTTCAAATGTGAAAATTTTCTTCTTAAATCCATTGGTTGTTTTGTGCTTGCAGTGGAGGAAGGAGGGGTATAGAGTGGTCTTTGGTTCTCCCTAATAATGGATTCAAATCCTGGAGGCCATCATTCATTTCAAGATGCAAAAATCAAGATCCTAGAGAAAATTTGACTGCATTTTGTTAGTGCAACATGACTACTATAGGGTACAACAAGAAATTATGTTATGCTACAGGAGTGCCCTATTTTGCTACAAGAGTGGGTCCGAGAGATTTATGAGGGAAAGGAAGGTGTTATGAAGTTGGATGAGGGTGGATGAAGGACGTGTGAGGCCTTTTTCCAAGCTTAGCACCCCTCGGAGGCCTATCTTGCACAAAAGTTCATTCCCATGGTCCTTCATTGGCCCTGAAAGGATGATCTCGGTGGCAAATCTTGAGCGTAGTATGAGGTGTCCAAGAGGAGGATGAAAATGTCTAAGTGGATGTAGGTGAGTATGCAACCCCTGAAAGTCACTGGCAACTCATGCAGACAAGCAATCAAGGACATACATCTACCAATCAATATTGTCGTAAAATTAACTAAAAAGGGAAAAAAGAGTTGAATTTTATTTCTTCAAGATCTATTCTATCCTACAACATGCATCTAATCAATTTTCCAAATCATTATATTAACTTCTAAGGTGCAGGAACCAAGCATGAAAAATAATTTCAATCCAAAATCTAGCGATTTCCAAGGAATCATAAACACATATTTTTGGTTTGTTGTTGTATACTCTTCACCCACACTTCCCACAAGAGAGGTGGTGATCATACCTACAACTACAATTTTTGCAATATAATTCATATTTAAGCAAAGAAAGAAATACAAAAACTTGAACCAAAAAGAAAAATTAAGAATACATGAGAGGGGATAAAGCCTATGGGTTGGGCCCTAACACAAGAGTTCCAGCCCTCTTAAGCTAACTAAAATGTAGATCAACAAAACACCTTTCATTAACATAATATAGAGTGCAACACCATAATCTCAAAATTGAAATAGCAATCTCAAGTACTCATCCTTCAATCACTCTTCATAGCTCCAAAAGTTTGAATCCTAATGATCCCTTAGGCCTGTTTATTTATACAAAAAGTGACTGAGGGGTAGCTCCCTTGAGAGGAGGAATGATTCCCTCCAAAATCTCGAAATTGGTGGATATGGTTACCTTATATCTCCACATGCACTTGACTTCCTTAGCGGCTAGTGGACTTTGAGCTGTTGGTGAGGAATCTTGGGACTCAAGTCGAGTTAGAGAGTTAATGTAGTGTACAAGCCTCTTATATTCTCTCTAGATGCCTCCAATGAGACCCTGCATAGTAAATGTCTTAAAAATACTTCTTTTTGCTGCATATTAACCACATTGGGCCATGAAATATGGCATGCACCCTTTATTCTCCCTACTAAGCATATTATGGCTAAAAATGTAAATTAATGTGAGAAAAAGAGAGTTTAAGGGTTGGAGGATAACATAATGGGCCTCAAAATATACCTATTGATGGGACCCATCATCACCCCCCTGCTAAAGGTGTTGCTCACCCTCTAAGAAACTCACTCACTGATGTGAAGTTCATTCATGGCCCCAGTGGACACTCAAACATCCTAAGCCATCTAAGATGGAATGCCTTCATGTGGATAGAACACTGCATTTGCTTCTATGTGTACCCACTCCTTTTTCTCTTTTGTCTAGTCTCTTCTCTCCTATAGGCCCAACAATAAGGGAGGACTAAGTTTGAGCCCTATCTAATTGGTCTTAAACCTTTCAATGATCCTTTGTCAAAGTGGGGCTCTCTCCATCGAATTCGTTAGTCTTCAGGAGAGTGATACTCTTTGATTTGCAAACTGTGATGTCGAGCATGCCATCTCCTTTGGCAAGCCTACAAAATTTCAGTCCCCAACAACATAAACGTGTCCTTTAAGTGGAGTATATATTGTTCCTATATTTCGATATATCAAGGGGCCAATTGGGGATCTGTGGAGATGATGTTTTGGTTACTGATGACAACCTTGGGGCTCACTAACTCTGCTCTGATGTAGAAGGGCTCATTTTCTTCTTTTGTCATCACACTCTTCACTTCCTTCAACCTTATTTCTTCATGGGTCAACCAAGAGGCTAGTTCCATTATTTTCACATCCCCCAATATTGAGTTTGGGTCCTAGAAGTTCATATCTATGAGGATCATATTATGCATATAAAACTCATCCATTTTGGCTTTGTCCCCAATACTTACCTTCTAAAAAAAGTCAATGAACTTCCTATAATCTTGGAATTTTAGAGAGCCATACTATGCTAATGTTTTTATCTAGAATTGAAACCACTACTCCTTGAGGAAGATGGCGTAGGACTTGTATGGTTTCCTACATTGTATGGCTTCCATGGAAAAACTTTCCATGGTGGCAAGTTGTACCTCTTTTTCCTCCAATTTCTCCCTTAGCCTCTTTTTCTCTGATTATAGTTGTTCCCTCATGCTTGAATCTCTTAATATTAGGTCAACCATTTCCATGCCCATTTGTTATAATTTCTCCTCCATAATACCCACATCCTCTAACTTCTTTTATTTTTCAATTTGCATCCATCTATGAGTTCTTCCCCTCTCTCTTTCCAATTCGAATAAGAGGGGACTGTAAATTTCTCGGGTATAAGTCTCCTTCACTCAACAAATTTGTAGTAGGATCTAAGGTTAGGCTGTGGTTTAGGCTCATAGAGTTATTATAGACCTTCTTCTTCCATTTTTGATGCGGTTCCATTTCATGTGGCATTCCTTGTTGATCATGTAGCAGACATGTTCCTTCTTATAACAACCCTGCTTTTTCTTGTATCTCCTCTATTTTTTCTTCTAGCTCCTCTATTTTCTCTTATAGCAAGGTATATTGTGCTTTAATATTATTATATGTGACTTCTCTAGTGGTGGGCCTTCCCATGGGTGGTAAGGATTGTTTTCCCTTGGCTTTAGGGGAGGTGACCTCCTCAATTTTCCCTTCACCGGGTCCTAATTTTCCTTCCCAGCTGGCCGAATCATCAATTTTTACTGGTACATTTGAAGGAGGTTTGGGTTTCCTTTGATTGAGCTTGGTGCTCTTTCTCCTCATATAGTACAAGGGGCCTTGCATGGGATTTGTTCTCTTGGGCTTGAAAGGTGTGCTAAGTTTGGTAAATGTATCAACCACCTCTTGTTTTGTGTTCCCTAGTGAGAGGCTTATTTTTTTTCCTATGTTTTCCTGTATTTTGAGGTCTAGAGGGATCCTGAGGGACTTCTTATTTTGTTTTATATTCTCCCCATTCTTCTTCCTTTATCATTTCTCCTCCCTCTTCCTCTTCTTCTTCCTTTTCTCCTTATTTCCTTCCTCTAACACTAGATTTCAATGTCTCTTCTTGCTGTTTTGAGGTAAGGGCTTTTGTCTCGATGAAGGCCTCCCTATTCATGTCCATAAAGTCAACCACAACATAGGAATTATGATATGGCTTAAGGAATCCATGACAATGAGATAATGAGTCCATGTTGGGAAATGTGTTGGTGCTTCCCTTCCCTCACTCTTTAGCTCATTTCAATGATGGACTGAAAGAGGAAATGTGGAAAACTGAGCCTGCTTGGAATTGGTAACTCTGTCTAGAACCTTAGCTCATGGAGCAACCTAAATTAATAGTTATACACAATACTCAATCTTCCCTCACAAGTTATGTACTTGAGGATGTTATAGGCTACTTCCTTCCAAGGGTAAGGAAGGCTCTCTCTTCTCACCCCATTTTTTTCGTCAATAGGCTCCTCTTCAGGGACAAATATGTTTTTCTTGGTTATGACATTTATTGTCTTATCCTATTTTCCCCATCAAAAATCTAAGGGTACGATGGTCACTTTTCATATTAGTTCTACGTTTAGATGGATGACCAGTCCCCTTACAATAGCGGTAGCACTATCTTCTCCCTAAGAATTGAGGGCCATGGAAAAATCATGGGTTACCTCATCATCATACCCCTTCAATTGTTCAAATAACCCCATCCACTGGTGTCTTAGAAAATGTCTCTAATGGATTCTTACGATGCTTGTGGGCTCTCTTCAATTAAAACCTCCCCCCATGGCTCCTACTGCTTCTCCCTTAAATTAGTTGAAGGGATTTTTTTTAAGGTTTTCCTCTAAGTAGTCTAGGGTGTAGAGGTAGAGATAGGGTGGTTGATGATTTTTTGTTAGAGAATGAGAAGGATGATACCCTTTACTATAGTGAATAAAACTTCCTCTACTCCTTGCTTTCCTTTCTTATGTGATAAATTATTTTTTCAAAGTAATTTACTTGCACAAGGGTTTTCCATAGGATGCTTGTAGCAAGCAAAATTCTCTATGAAATAGTATGGAAAGTGAGGAGGGAGGAGGCCACTCACCCTTATCAGGATGACTTCTTTATTTTCATGGGCATTTCAGGAAATGTTATGGTGTTTTGGACACATTTTCTCCTCTTAATCCAATCCTGTGGTACCTCTTCTACATTTCTGTAGCAATTCATGTATTCTTGTAGAAGTGGTGTCTAGTCCCATATCACTTGTAAACCAACCCTGTAACTCATATGTTACACCCTAGGAAGCCTCTAGTAGCATCTAGCTCATCCTTCAGTATGTTGATCAACCTCTCTAATTGTTTCTTGGGAATGGGCATCAATGCAAGTGAAATCTAGATTGTAGTTTTATTCCCTTTTGTGGTAATGGGCTCAGAGCACTTTGTGACCTGGCCTCTGCACATATTTCATCTTTTAGCTATTTTCCCCACTCCTTGTAGTTATCACTCCCCCTACTTTGACTTTTCTACTTTGCATGAGAGGCTGAGTAGACTACAATTTACTAATTGAAGGTGGCCAAGTTTACTAGCCACCTTCAACCCATAAAAACTCTATTTTCATTCATTAAACATATTTTTTTACCATTATGTGCATAGGAAAGGAGTGAGGGGTGTTATATTTGAGCCTACATGTGATTTTAAGTTCTTAGAGATGCATGCATGTTGTTACTGAACTTGATGTTCGATCCACTGCTCTCTGAAGGTGCTATCTTCCATTGTCTTGCTTATGCGCACGTCCCTTTTAAACAAAAACTTTATGCTACCTTCCATTGTCTCTTCCATGCAGGGTGTTGGGACAGGATCCCCTAGGGTCAATTTTTGGGTTAAAAGCCCAAGTTTTTGGGTAGAAAGCCCAAGTTTTTGTATGTAAAGTGTAAAGTCTCCACAAGTTGTGGTTGTGAAGTGCGTAGATGTAAAGTGTCATAAAGAGTTTTTACCCTTTGATTATGTAAGTTGTGTCAGCTTTAATAGATCTAAAAAGGAGAGTCTTAGAAGAGTCTAAGGAAGTTATAAGATCAGTTAATGATGAAGAAGAACGTAATGGGTCAATAGGAGCTAGGATTGAAGAGTCTTAGAGTAGAAGAGAGGCTTTGCATCTGTGTGCGTAGAGGCCTAGAGTAGAGTCCGTAGCTGAGTGTGCGGACCCCTGTAGCTAATCTCGTAGGGCAGTTTGAGTCTGTAAGAAGATCTGAAGTATCAATAAAGAAGATTATTCTAGAAATATCTATGTTTTATCCATTTACTTCGGTTATGTATGAATGCGATTAGGTTATGATGAATAATGGGTTTATGATTTAATACTATATAGATGCACAAATATGTATGTTTTACATTGTTACCTGAACGCAAGTAATAATATCTGTTTACGCGAAGAACATCTTAATGCATGTTAAGGTTATCAGATACTTAAGCCGATCTGGGTAAATACAAAAGTAAGAGTAATTATAGAGGCACATAAGTAGATAATTCACTTGTTTAGGGTCCGCGGAAGACAGTCGTAGACTTTTGCAAAGGTCTAGAGGTGGATGAGGAGAAGTATATCGATAAGACCTAAAGGGCTTATCGATCTATGAAAAGGCAATGTTAGGGCATAAAATGGAATCACTACCATATTTGGGTGTGGAAACTTGGTTCCAGCATCCCCCCATACTACTTCGGGTGAGACTTCAGTCCGCACTCCACGGATTGATGCCGAAAAGGCCAACAGTGTAGGGATATGTTTGGCTAATTTAACTCTAAACTTGGTTTAGGACCCACCAAACCAACAAATGGTTCTATTTCTAAGACCAGGATCTGCATAAAAGAAGGAAATTGAAGATTGGTTGGATAGAAAGATCCACGAAATTGCAGCGTGGGAAAACATAAATACGCGATTGATGAAAGAACAATGGTTGGACAGATATCTGTACACAAAGATACATGAAATCTTCTTATGTTCCTTCCCGATCGAATTATACGAGTGGATCACTAAATCGGCAGACGACCAAAGAAGGTGGAGGCTTGACAGAACAATAGTGTGGACCTTGGAGTTAGTGTGGAGATTGGAGGCCTTTGAAGATAATATCACACACGCTGTAAATCACTTGCTTGATCGCATCATAGGAGGGTTTGTGATAGAATATGGGGTTGATACTTCAGTTAGTTACAGCAAAGCAGAGCGTCGCTTCTTCAAGTGACCATGAGGTAAGTATTTAAGGTCTTTGAATACTTGGATTAAGATGCTCTTGTGTGAAAAGTGGGTTATGCAGTTACCTTGATGTTTGGAGCTATGCAAAGTGGAAAGATCTTCAGGGACAGAGGGAAAATGGGCCCTGAATATAGCCTGCTGATTGGACCTCCTCTGAGTGATGATGAAGAAGAAGTATATGCTTCACCATAGAGCATTGTTTAGTTAATAAGGTAATGGTTCTTGTGAATACCCCGTCCACCCACACCACCTCCATCTTGACCTCCACAGAATACACCTTCGCCCACACTGCCACGACCTCCGCCATCGTTTAGTATGGTGAAAGTTGCATGTTTTCAAGGGTTTGGGAAATGAGGATCAGGACCAATTTTGGTTCGTCGTGAAGGATGTATGGGAAGCTCAAGGTATTACAGATGATCAGATGGAGAAAGAAATGATGGTTACTTCTTTACAAGAGAATGTGCTAACATGGTACATTAAGTACTGCACTGATAACCCAAGAGCTGTGTTGGCAGATATTCAGACTACGCTGAATAAGGAATTCAGTCGACCCAAGCCTGAAGCGTAATTAGTCATTGGATTCGAGGAAATTATGATGAGGCCTGGAAAGATACCCTAGGAGCTGGATCAGAGGTTGAAATGTAAGATTTGTGAAGCTAACATGAATCATATGAATGGGCAACACCACGAATGGTTTGTGGCTTCGCTCTTGCCTCATCTAAGGGTTGCTTTATCACAGAAAAATATTAGGACCCAGGCGGAATCCCTGAATATTGCAATGAGATTGCATGATGTTTCGATTCAATATGCTTCTTTGGGAGTTCAACAGATTCACATGGAGTTGCAGAATCGTTTCCTAGAGTTCCAAATTCTGAAGAAGGAAAGCATGGCTCAACCAGAGGTGTGCAAAGAAGTTTGGTTCTTGAAATGTAAAATTCAGGGACATGACAAAGATCACTATCCAGTCTTTGTGAATTATGTCGCAGGGGGAGGACCGATGCCTTTAAGGCTATAATATCAAGCAACGCCAAGTACAGGGCCCGCACTGTGCTGCACTATCTGTCAAGTAGATGGAAAACATGTGACAGACAATTTCCATTTGTTGCAGAAATTTGTACAGACACCACAACAACTCTTCTGCAACTTCTGTAAATTGGTGGGTCATGATGAGAGTAATTGTTGTAGCTATGAGCTAATGATGGATAAAACTCTTGCATATCAAGTGTATGCTGAAACTCGACCTTTAGATTAAGGCACTGGGGGAGCATGAGGAGGATATCAAGGACGCAGACAAGGCAGAGGTGGAGGAGGACCTATTAGAGGTCGGGGACAGGTTATTTTCTACAATTGTGGGGGACCGAAACACTACGCATGAGAATGTATGAACTTGACGTTCCTGTTGTGCCAAGATTGTACTCAATTTGACCATGTGACAGAAGACTGCCATGTATTACTAGCTATGATACATGAAAAGGGGACGCAGCCTCAACAACCTACCGAGAACCTACAGATGATGAGGGATGAACCCCGTGAGGAGGATCCTAATGTGAAAATCATGCTACTAAGCGGAATAAAGATTAGCAAAGACAAGGGAAAGCAACCTGAAGAAAGTGACTGGGTCTACAAAGCTCCAGAAAAGGAGGTTGGGTTTGATCTGGAGTGCACGAGGGAAACATTTATGGAAGAAAAGAAAAGCTTCGATGAGGTATCTACCTCAGGAAGTTAGGATAATCTATCTGAAGAAATGGAGCCATCTATGCTAACTACATTCTTGGAGACCTATATGAAGCTACTGCTTGATAGCAATGCTGTGAAAGGATTACAAGAGTTGATTAATAAGTACAATGGTAAAGAAAATTCCCCCGAGGGACCACGCATGGTCAGGAAAATTGGTAAGCATAAGGCAAGAACATTGTGTGAGATGAGCATCAATACGCAGATAGGAGAGTATGAGATGGATCAAGTTATTCTCGATCTAGGGTCATATGCGAATGCTTTACCTAAACATATATGGGAGAGAATGGGGACACCTGCGCTGCAGTGGTCTTCGATTCACTTAAGGATGGGAAATAAACAAAATATCATCCCCATGGGAATATTGCAGGGAGTGATAGTAGATATTGAAGGCGCAAGCACGTTGGCTGATTTTGAAGTGATTGAAATTATGGATGACAACAATCCCTACCCTGCACTCCTTGGGATCGATTGGGCCAATTTGAAGAAGCGAATGATGACATTTGATAACAAATTTCTCCACGTAGTAGTATCCCTAGACCCCGCAGAAGGACCACGCTATACTGAACTGATCCATGATTATGAAAGTGACGATGATTTGGGCCAGATTTATAAGATAATGACACGAGATCAAGACTGGGTGAATCCAACAGTTGATGGACATATTGCATGGGACTATGAAATTTCATGCACATTCGATTCAGATGAGGAGTTGGAACACTAGCAAAACGATTGCATGAAGTGTCTATGTTGTGTTGTAATATGATGACTAAATCGTTGCACTCTGTATCGTTGGAGGTAAGAAGTTTGTGTTATTATGATGGTTTTACGGATGTTGATAAATTTTTCGATGCATTTGAAAGGGAAGTGCCATAGAAACATCGCTTCTAGGCCTTGGATTCAGCACTATGCCCGCAATATGGTGGGGTATGCACAAAGATAGTTTTGATGACTGGTGCGTGTACAGAAAGATGATGAGATTGCGGTTTGGTCATGCAAAGATTCGATTAAGAGAGAAATATGATGGAAGGAATGATTTGCGTGATCATTTGGAAAAATGGGCTGAAGTTTATGGAGTGGAGCACAACCTAAGTGGGTACATTTGTTCTCTCATACTCTGGATGTAATACCAATGAACTGGTACTTGGAAATAGAGCTTCGCCATGGCACTGACGAATGGGACATTTTGCAACAAGGATTCTTGATGACATTCAACTTTGAGGATGGATTTGAATGTATTGATGAGGCGTTGCAAGAGGTCAAGGTAGCAATCTTCAGAATACTGCAGGATCCTTTAGATTTGATTCAACCAGATTGGACCACCCAGCTACCTCATGCGTTGGAGTGCTACAATGTGACCGCTGAAGAAGAAGATGACAATCTGAGGAACATTAATATCCCAAACACAGAAGGTCACTGCGAAGTTGAGGGACCACAGATATAGAATCTACATATCACCACACCGCTAAAGACCAGACAAGTTGTTGGGAACGAGATCTCCCAAGGAGCGTTTTGGAGCTAAAAGCCCATGTTTTAGGTTGAATTTTGCAGTAAAATTGTAAATTCATTGAATTTTGTGGTCACGGAGAGCGAAGGTGTCATAATTCATAAAGGGTTGTCTGCGTTTATTTTGCGAAGTAAAGTCAGTTGTAAAATATCTACCCATGGTCTACGAACCATGGGATTGTATAAAAAGAGCTAAGTAAGTAATCTCTAAGTAGTGTTTGAGAGTCAGATAGTCATAGTTTTGAAGTAAGAAGTCTAAGTTTTGGGTCATAGCATAGGCAGAGGCTCTGCAGCTGAGTGCGCAGAGGCCTAAGGTGGAAGTCTGCAGCTCTGTGCGCAGACCCCTACAGTTGTGTGTGCAGGGCGAATAGAGTCTGTAATCATCTGATGATATCAATAAAGGGAAGTATTCTACAAATTTTGTGTTCTTGTTTCCTATTAATGCATCTTGATATGTTATGTGTGAATTTCATTTATAATGCTGCTATGATGCGTGAATGTATGTAATTACGTTGGTTAAGTGAATGGAAGTAATAACATCTGTTTTTACGGTGCTAACTATGATTGCTTAATAAGATAAGTAATACACTTAAACTATTTTTGGAATCTGCATGATACGCTGCCCTAGCAATGCGAAAGTACCTGAGCTACAGGTTAGGGCTGCACGAAGGTCAATCATACATTTTTGTAGAGGTACTGAAGGGCTGAATAAAGGGCTAGTCTAGTAAGCCCTAGAACTAAGTGACCTGTGCAAAAGCAGGAGTAGAAGGAATAAACCGACATCATGAACATCTCAGGGTGCAAAAACTTGGTTCCAACATCCCCCCATACTGCTTCAGGTGAGATTTTGGTCCACGCTCTGCGGGCTGATGCCGAAAGGGCCAGTAGTGTAGGTGTTGGCTTGAGGGGGTCCTAACCTAGGTTCAACATTATTTAGCCAAACAAATCCCTACACTACTAGCCCTTTCGGCATCATCCCACAGAGTGCAGACTGAAGTCTCACCCAAAGCAATATGGGGGGATGTTGGAACTAGGTTTCCACACCCTGAGATGGTTGTGATGTTGTTGATCTCTTCTATCCTTGCCTTTGCATAGGTGATCTCACTCTAGGGATTATAAGACAAACCCTCTATTTCGGCTCTCAATACCTTCGCGAAATTATGCGATCAACCTTTTTGTAGCCCTAACCTGGGGCTCAGGTATTTTCGCTTTGCTATGGTAGTGCGTCGTGCAGATCCCTCAATTACCATAAGTGATTTTCTTATTTTTCCGAATACTTAAGTTTATCTTTGCGTAATCAAATATTCATAATTTCATTTAATTATTCAATGTAACTGTGTCCATTTGTGCAACATAGAAGCATAACAAAGGGAATTCATACACAAAATATCCAAACCCATCAATAGAACAAATACATAGAAATTGTAGAATAACTCCTTTTATTAATATCTTCCAAGTGTTACAGACTCTATTCACCCTGCGCACACAATTGCAGGGGTCCACACACTAAGCTACAGACTTCTAACCTAGGCTTCTATGCACTCAACTGCAGAGCCTCTACCTATGCTACAACCTAAGACTTAGACTTCTTTCTCTAAGGCTATTACTCTCTTACTTCTTCCATGCTTCTAACTACTTAGGGCTTATCTCTTTTTATACAATCCCATGGTCTGTGAACCATGGGTAGATGTCTTACAACCAACTTTACTTTACAAAACTAAGGGAGGACTACCCTTTGTGACACATAATACCTTCGTGCTCCACTACCACAAAATACAGAGTCATTACAATAACATTACAAAAACTTGACTTGAACATGGGCTTCTAGCCCCAAAACTATCCTTGGGGGATCCCACCCCCAACAGGCCCCCAACACAAACATCGTGACTCACCCTCGAGTCACTCGGTAGGCATGGATATCTTTGCATAAAGCCTGTATAGCTTGACCCTGATGGCAACAACTTCGGTTGTTCACTGAGCTGCTCCCTGCTTCACATCTTCAACTGTATTCTTAGTTAATTCCCTTACACTGTCAACCTGAAGCTGTTGTTGCGTCGCTTACAAAGTCGCAAGCTTGACTTCAATGTTGCTGGTGATTGCATATGCTTCCTCTAGCCAGGGCTTTAGTCGCACCTTCATCACTACTTCTTTGTGCAGTGATGTGTCCATCTGTTCCTTCAGCTGCTTGGCTTCCTGCAGCTTGGCTAACCTCTGTGTCAACATGACGGTTCACGTTGTGCCCTTAGCTTCATCATAGAACTGCTAGAGTTCATGCACTTTTGTCTCAAGCCTCTAGATGTTTGGGTCCTCCTGAAAGCCGATCAGGACCTCAAATGATTGTTCAAACAACTAGGTGCAGTCTACTACTACACTTTTCACTGCCACGACTACCTCTGTGACAGCGGCCACCTGCTATTACTTTACTTCTAGTGGTGTTGAAGGCTGAGCACTCAATTGGAGCTTTGTAATCTACAAGTTTAGCTCCAAATGAACCTGTGCCATATCCGTTTGAGTGTCACACACCCTTGTGGCCAATTTACGGATGCGGACCTGAACTAGCTCCTCCTCCAGAATGGCCAATTCTGGGACAATTCTGTAGGCCTCCTCCACAACCTGTATGATCTTCTTACTCTAGCTAGTTGCCTCGGCCTTGACGGTGATGGAAACATCCCTCTATAAGGCCATCTGCTCATTTTCTATTCTCTGTTCACCGATCACTTGGAGGGCACGGTGCTCGTGGGCCCTCAGCTCTGCAATTACTCCATCCTGCAAGGAGTGGAGTGCTTCATGTGGGAGCACTACCAGGTTCAATCCCACTCCCTTCAACAAACTGACAATGGGCCTGTCAGCCTCATTTTCTGTTGTCAGTGCTCCATTTGGCATCACTAGCACACTAGAAACCTTCGTGCATAGCATATCGGCAACCTCTGATGTGCCGATACCCAAGCTGGTAGACACCGTACCAACTTGTGACGCATGGGTCTACAACTCCTGTAGTCTCATCTGGATGGCCTCTAGGATGATCTGCTACTACTTTTCAAATTGCTACAGGGCCTCCATGATGACATCTATGACTATGTCACCGATGTAGTATAAATCTCCCTCCATCAGTGTAATAGGGTCTAGTGAGGTCTTGGTCTTTTTTTATTTCTTTTTGGACCCTTCCTTTTTCAGCTCTCTCAGTCACTTAACATGACCAGATGTATCCTAAGGATCCGCACCACGCTACTCTATGTCCTCTTCTTCAGTTTCAGTTGAATACGACCACACGCCTTTGTCAGAGCCCCGCTATGTGCCACTTGTCTGTTTTCCTGCCTCCTTCCTTGTTTATTCTACCTTGGCCTTCTCAGTGGCCTCCTTCTTCTATTTTTCGACTAGATGCGCCATCTTCAAGTTGGCCTCGTCCTTCTTATTTTTTGTAGCAAACATGCTTCCACCCACCGCCAAGTCCATGGTGGTGCGCTGCTTCACCAACCATTTATCCAACACCGCATCAATGGCATCATATGTGGTGAGATACAACAAGTCATACCATTTCTACGCAGGATCCTTCCATGCCCTGATTGATATCCGATGGAAATCAACTTTGAATTCAGCATAGCTCTGCATGTTAGCATATACCATGGGCGACAATCACAACTTGCGATTGATAGTCATCCTGATATTCATTTCCATAAAGAGCCATAAGATCTTGTTGTCTCCAATGCACTCTGTGTCCTTGGTCACCCACAGTGAAGCGTACTTTGCTGCTTCAGGAAGGTCTGACATGACCAAGGGGATTGGTTCTCTTCTGGTAGTTCCCACGCTATGAGCACAATCAATAACAAGATCCACACATAGTGGAACATCTTGCTTTTCTCTTGCTCTTTGCGGCAGCTTCCAAGAACTCACTGCGAAGGTAGTCCGACCAGTTAAAATGGACTCCTTCCATGCACTATTGTGCGACTGCGAAGACAAGCACTGGCACCTCATTGGCATGACACTTCTGTATCACCTTCCCTGCAAGGATCTACATTATCACCTTCATAGCAAGGTCGCAGATGATGGAGATTATGTACCTGCATGACTACTTCACCAATTTGAACTTCTCTTTCATTGATTTTGTGAGCGCCAGCTCACCACCCTTGTCGCCAAAGATCATAGCTGGATTTTTGCTTGTATACGGCAGGCATGTTATGTAGTGAATAAACATATCAGTGATGGGTATTAGATCCTCTAGCCATAGACACCCATCATGCACCAAGCACAGCAGTTGCTTGATGACTAAAACTATCACGGGGGTGCGGTTATAGTGTAGCACCCAGAGCAGGTTGAGTAATCCTGCCTTCTCTACTCCTCTAACCCACTTCCATGGCTCTAATGCAGTCATACCATCTTTATGTCTATGATGTGAAGCATCAACTATTCAGTCATCAGTTGTGGGAACTTCTCATGGTCCACCAAGTTCTAGTCTTCGAGCTTCAAAATTGGCACCCGTGCCAAATGCGGACCATCAAAAGTGATCTCATCGGGTAGCAATGGGGTTTGTAGGGGAGTCTTACTTTCATCAATGTCCTCTGGGACCTTGGACTTAGGCTTGCATGGAGGAACATACTCCGGCAATGGTGTAAGAGGGTCTACACCCTGGGCTTCAACCTCCTCTATTTCCACTCCCACATCCTCATCGTCTATGGGGATGTCTTTGATATCCTCCTCTTCTACCTCTAGGTTTATAGCCTTGCCTTTCTCCTAGGCAATGGGATGTTTTTGGTTTCGTCTCAGCAACATGCACACCAGGATGGCAGGCTGCTTGTACTTCTTAGCTTTCATGGTCTCCTTGGTTGGGGTTGGCTTCGGTCTCAATGTTCTCGGGGATTTAGGGACCTCCGCCAGTACTTCGGCTACTTCTGGGGCAGCTACTTCTACCTGTTTATCCATCTCTTGTGCCGGCTCTTCTACCTCTTGCTGTGTATTGATAACTTCTGCCGGTGATGAAATAACACTATCTATCATTACTTGCGATGTCTCAGGAAATTTCGCAAATGCAGGATTCTGTTTGAGAGCTTTGAAAAAATCTGGGTCCATAGGAATCTGAGAGCGCAACAGCTGAATACTTAAAATTCCAAGTGTCTCTTGTTGGATAGCCACTTGTAATTTATAGGGAATTTTGAATTCAAATCCAACCCTTCCCCCCAAAATCAGCTCATTAATACCAGATTTGTCGGAGATTTTAAAGGATTGAAACCATGAATTTCATCTTAAATGTCGGCTCCCTGGGTAGCACAGCTCCCTCCACGTTGTTGCAGTCCCAGTAACATATCCTTGCTTCGCACCATCTTCCAATCACGTAGATCCCCAACTTGGGCAATGTAGTTTATAGTCCCACGCCTCCTTCAAGCTTCTTGGAGTGATAAAACTATGCTACTTTCATTTAGTCACATGGCCGGACCGCCGGTGTATGGCTTCAACTGACATCCATTCACCTTTCCTGGGAAGGGTTCTCCATTTAACTTGACCTGCTATATTTCTCCTCCATTGGTAATCTCCTTAATAACATAAGACCCTAACCAGTGCATCCTAAATTTTCCAGGGAATTTATCAAACTTACTATCATACAACAAAACCAGATCATTTACCTTAAATGTGCGCAACTTGATGTGTCGATCATGCCATGCCTTTTCACACTGCTTTTGGACCTACTGGTGAGATCCAGCCAAAAATATTTCTTCTTTGAGCTCATCCAGCTACGCGGGCCTCTCTTCCAGGGCTCAACGATCCATGATACCTGTGAGCACCGCTATGCATAGACTAGGCACGATGTATTCCTTGGGCATTACGGCTTCCACACCATAGACAATCCTAAAAGGCGTTTGTCCCATCAACTTCCTGCATGCCGTTCGATAAGCCCACAATACTAAAGGTATGTGTAGGTCTCAATCACTTTTCTGAGAATTTCGAACCTTGGTCAGCATGTTTTCAAGCACTTTGTTGAATGCCTCCACTGTCCCATTAGCCTATGGGTGATAAGGTGTGCTCTTCTTGTGATATACCTTAAATTCCTCCATTGGTGCGCTGATTGTCTCATTCAGGAAGTGAATACCATGATCACTCATAAAGATCCTTGGACATCCAAATTGTGTCAGTACATTCTCAAATAGGAACTTCATGGTCATCATGCCCATATAATCCTTCACTGGCTGTGCTTCTACCCAACGAGTCAAATACTCCATCGCAGTGATAATGTACCTTGCTCCTATCTTCCCTTGTGGCTGGATGGGTCTTACAAAATCTATTTCCCACTTTTGAAGGGTTGCAATGTCATTTGTGGATTCAGAGGCATTTCATCCCTCTGCGATGGCCTACTTGTTCTTTGACATACATCACACGCCTTACAATATTCTTTTGAATCCTAATGAAGGGTTGGCCACCACAACCCTATGCATAGAATCTTCTGCGTGGTTGCTCTCCTTCCACAATGTCCTCCTACAGCACCCCCATGAGCGTCCGTAAGGATGCTGCTTCGTTCGAACTCAGGTACATACCATAGCAATATCTCATCAGTCCCCATCCTGTATAGATGCCCAACAATGACAGAGAAATATGCCACGCGCATGACTAATTCCTTCTTTTGCTGGACAGAGTATCCTTCTGGTGCAGTTCCTATTGTTAGGAAGTGTATTATATCCCCAAAATGACCATCCATGACACGCACTGTAAATAGCTGCGTGTCAGGCAATCCTTATTCCAAGTTAGTAGGTTCCTCCCCTGTCTCAATGGGTGACATATGGTATGATCCTACGTTCAATCGTACAAGCTTCAAAACAACTTCAAAATAATACTCTTGGAAAAATAAGAGCCATATGTAGATTCACCCCCCCAAAACATGCTTATTGACCAGGTACTTCAGCGTGGAGTGATCCATATACATCTTAAAATGGCCTCCTAGCAATTAGTGCCAGTACTTCTGGAGCGCATACACCATAGCTAGCTCCTCACTTTCAGTGGTAGAATAGTTCTTCTTTGCTTTGGATAATTTGTGGTTTGTGAACGTGATAGGATGGTCCAAGCCTTCTCCACCACCCTGTGTTAGTACTGCTCCAAGCACTATACATGACATATCAACATGTACATGAAACTCTTTCTTCCAGTATAGGAAGACTAGAATCGGTGCAGTAACCATCTTTCTTTTCAATATATCCAAGATTTTCTTACAGTCATTGTTCCAGTAGAACGTGACATCCTTCTTCAACAATTTTTCCATCAGTGCGTTGATCTGGGCATACCTTTTGATAAAATTTATGTAATATCTCGTACGTCCCAAAGCAACGCACAACTATTTCACACTCCTCGGTGCTTCCAAGTTCAGTGTCAACACGATCTTCGCGGGGTCTACAAACATTCCTTATCTGCAAACCACATGCCCCAATCAGTTCCCAAAAGGAATGCAAAACAAACACTTCTTGGGATTGAGCATGATCTGGTATCTTCGATAGGTATCTAGCATCAAGCACAAGCTTTATATGTGGCATTTAACCAGCCCAAATACAGTCCAGTCATCAAAATATACCTCAAGGAACTTATGAATAAATTCCTTGAATGTCTCAACAACCACGGACGAAAAGATTGCAGGTGCATTATTCAATCCAAACGGCATTACAGTGTATTGAAAACAACCCCACTCAGTCGCGAAGGTTGTCTTGCTCCTATCCTTTGGCACAATTTTGATTTGGTGGTAACCATATAACCCACCAGTGAAGGAATATGCTTCCTGGATGCCTACATTGTCCAACACTTCATCTATGAATGGAATCAGGAAAGGATCATGCACACAAGCGTCATTCAGTTTTCTGAGATCCACACATATCCTTATCTCATCCTTCTACTTCTTCTCTTGCACCACCATTGGGCTTACCCAATGATATTCTTCCACAGGCTCAATGATGCCTGGCGCTAGCAACTTGTCTAGCTCTAAGCAAACCTTCTCCTTGTATTTCATATTGAGGCGGTAAGGCCTTTGCTTAACTTGCTTTGTGTCAGGCTTTAACATGATCTTCATCACTCCTAGGTCTCCAATTATTACTTTCAGATATGTAAACTTGGTAGGGAATAAGTCTTGGTATTTGCGGAGCAATTCAGTGAACTTATTCACCATCGTGTCATCCCAGTATTGTCCAATCTTCATGAATTTGGGTTTTGCCTTCGTACCAACATTCACTTGTTTTGTTTTCATTGGTGTGATTATATCAAGGTTCTCAATCTGCAGTCCTTGAACCTTGCGGTGGCCTTCTGTTTCTAGAATTTTAATCTTCTGCAGATCCTTTTCCTCTGCTCTAGTAGTTATATTATAACATTCGAGCGCGTGACTCAGCTGAGTAGCCCATTCAAGCTGAATCAGGTCTAAAGCATCCTGTGGTATCCTGAAGATGGCTGCTTTCACCTCTTGCAGTGCTTCATCGATACTGTCAAACCCGTCCTCAAAACTGAATGTCATGATGAATCCTTCATGCAAGATATCCCATTCACCTGTCCCATGGCAGAGCTCTATTTCTATATACCAATTCATTGGGATAACATCCAGGGTAAACAGGTGCACCCAGGTTGGGGATTTTCTCCATAAGCCTGCGTCCATTTGGCTAGAGGCGCGTGTAGATAATTTTTCCCATTGTACTTGTCTGTCAGTCGCATATTAGGCTTCCCAAATCATGTTCATCATCCTCCTACATTTGTGCCAATCATCAAAGCTTCCCTTGTCTGTACCCCACCATCTTGCGGGTGTAGTGCGCAGTGCCTAGTCTAAGCCCTAGAAGCACTGCTTTTATGGTACCTCCTTTTCAAATGCATCCAAAAATATATCTACCTCATTTAGACCATCATAAATAGGCATATTTCTTACCTCTGATGACACACAGTGCAACAACCGGGCCATCATGTTGCAATTTAGCGTAGTTACTTCATATAACCGATTCTGCCAGCATTCTATTTCTTCATCGGAGTCCGAAGTGCAGGAACTCTCGCGATCCCACGTAATCCATCAAGCCACGATGGGATTCACCCATTCTTGGTCTCACGTTGTTATCTTATAGATACAGTCCAGGTCGTCATCACTTTCATAATCACGAATAGGTTCAGTATAGCGTGATCCTTTAGTAAGATCGAGGGGTATTATTACGCGCAACGATTTCTTCTCGAAGATCATATTTTGCTTCTTCAGATTGATTACCCCGTTCATATCAGTAGCCTAGTAAATTCCTAGGAGCACAGGGTAGGGATTTCTGTCATCCACTATCTTTATTACTTCAAAATCTGCTATCGCACTCACTCCCTCAATATCCACGGTTACACCATGCAGTCGTCCCATGGGGATGATTTTCTTCTGATTTTCCATCCTTAGCTAAATCAAAGACCATTGCAGCACAGGTCTCCCCATTCGCTCCCAAGTATTCTTTAGTAGTACATTTTCATCTGAACCCAGATCCATTTCATACTCTCCTATTTGTGTGGTTAGTCTCATCTCCCGTCATGTCCTTGTTTTATGCTTGCCAATCTTTCGTACTACGCACGACTCACCTGGCACAGTTCCAGTGCATCTATTGATGAGTTCTTGTAATCCTTTCATAGCCTTACTATCGTGCAGTAACTTCATATAGGTTTCCAAGAAAGTTGTGAGCATATAAGGGTCCATTTCTGGCTCAGGATTATCCTTGCTTCCTGAGGTGGAGCGAAGCTCTTCTTAACTTCCATGAAGGTTTCACGAGTGTTTTCCAAATCGAAGTTAACCTCTTTTGCTAGGGCTTTATGAGCCCATGTACTATCTTATGGATTTTTCCCCTTGTCATCTCCCGTCATGATTCCACTTATGAGTACTATATTTATGTTTGGATCTTCCTTGCGTGGCTCAGATATCATCATCTGTAGATTCTGAGTTGACGGAGGTGGTAGTGCCCCTTTATCATGTATCCTAGCTATCAACATAGGACAATCTTTTGTTTCATGATCAAACAACATGCAATACTTGCACGACGGACGCATTGGATTAGTGCAATCACGGGCATAGTGTCCTGGTCCTCCGCAACTATAGCAAATCAATTGTCCTTGACCTCTACCAGGTCCTCCTCTGCCTCAGCCTTGTCTGCGCCCCTGAAATCATGTCCATGTCATCCCTGCATTCTAGTCAAGGGGCCGCATTTTCGCTTGAACCTTATAGGCAGGAGTTATATCCATCAACAATTCATATCTCCTGCAAGTACGCTTATCATGTCCTACCGACCTACAAAAGTTGCAAAATAATTGTTCTAGTGCTTGTACATACTTCTATAGCAAGTGACAGTTATTCGTGGCATGTTTTCCAACTACCTGATAGATAGTGCACCATAATGTAGGCCCAACGCTAGGTCCTGCTTGAGCTTCCAGACTTAAAGGCACCGGTCCTCCTCCTGCAATGTAATTTGCAAAGACTAGGCAATGGTCTTTTTCATGACCCTGACTCTTGCATTTCAAGCACCATACCTCCTCGCGTACCTCTAGATGAACTATCCTATCCTGCTTCAGACTTTGCATCATAAGGCACAGATTCTTTAGTTGCACATGGATCTGCTGAAATCCTAGATTAGTATCTTGCATTGGAGTCTCATGTAGTCTCATGGAAATCTCCAAGGCCTCTGCTTGAGTTGTTATCTTTTGCTGCGATAGTGCACTCCTTAAGTGTGGTAGTAGCGAAGCCAAAAACCACTCGCAATGCTATCCATCTATCAAATTCATGTTGGTTTCATGGATTGTACATTTCAGCCTCTGATCTAGTTCTCAAGGCATATCGCTTGGTTGCATCACGATATCTTTGAATCCCAAAATCTACTGTGCCTCAGATTTAGGCCTGCTAAATTACCTATTTAGTGCTGCCTAGATGTCTGCTACTCTAGCATTCGAGTTATCGTTAGAGTACTTAATATACCATGTTAGTGAACGATCTTGCAGAGTGCTAAACAATGTCACCTTATTTATATGATCATCTGTAACACCTTGAGCTTCCCATACATCCTTCACAACGAACCAGAATTGGTCTGGGTCCTCATTTCCCAAGCCTTTAAACAAAGGAAGCTTCACTGTATTTGCCATACTGAACCATGGTGGAGGTGGAGGTGGTATGGTTGAAGTTGGAGGCGATGGTGGTGAAGTTGGAGGTGGTGTGCATGGAGGTGGTATTCGCGGGAATCCTTATCTTATTAATTGAATATCACTTCGCAGAGAAACATTTGCTATCTGTTCTTCGTCTCTTCACAAAGGTGAAATCAAGGGGCTATACTCTGGACCTTTTTTCCTTCATTCCTATAATTTTTTCTTCTTCGCGTAGTCCCGAACATCAAGGTAGTTGCATAACCCATTTTTCATACAACAAAATCTTAATCCAAGTATTTAAAGATTTTACTTACTTATCTCGTGGTCCTTTGAAAAAGCATCAGTCTACCTCAGTATAGTTGACTGAGGTGTCGACCGCAAATTCAGTCACAAATCCTCCTATGACACGATCGAGCCAATGATCGACGATGCATGCGATCTTATCCTCTAATGCTTCCAACCTTCACACTAGCTCTAGGGTCCACACAATAGGACTGTCAAGTTTCCACCTTGCTTGGCTATCTACTAGCTTTGCAATCCACTCATATAGCTCAATAGGGAAAGAGTAGAAAAAGATCTCATGGATCTCTGTATATAGGCACCGGTCCAACCACTGTTCCTTTGTCAGTCACAGATTTTTGTTCTCCTATGCCATGAATTTGTCGATCTTTCTATCCAACCAGTCTCCAATCTCCTTCTTAGTTGGATTCCAGTGATACGACATCACACATCTCTTATGTAGATTCTGGTCCTGGCAATGGAACCAGTTGTTGGCTTGAGGGGGGCCTAACCCAGGTTTAGTATTATTTAGCAAAACAAATATCTACACTACTGGCCCTTTCGACATCAACCCACGGAGTGTGGACCAAAGTCTCACCCAAAGTAGTATGGGGGGATGCTAGAACCAAGTTTCCACACCCTGAGATGGTTGTGATGTCATTGATCTCTTCTATCCCTGCCTTCACGCAGGTGATCTCTCACTACGGCTTGTAAGACAAACCCTCTATTCTGGCTTTCAATACCTTCGTGAAAGTATACAATTAGCCTTCACGCAGCCCTAACCTGGGGTTCAATTACTTTCGCATTGAGATAGATTCCTTAATTACCCTAAGTGATTTGCTTATTTTTCCGAATATTTAAGTTTATCATCGTGTAATCAGATATTCGTAATTTCATTTAAATATTTAATGTAACTGTGTTCATTCGCACAACATAGAAGCATAACAAAGGAAATTAATACAAAAAATATCCAAACCCATCAATAGAACAAATACACAAAAATTGTAGAATAACTCCTCTTATTAATATCTTCCAAGTGTTACAGAATCTGTTCACCCTACGCACACAGCTGCAAGGGTCCGCGCACTCAGCTGCAGAATTCTACCCTAGGCCTCTGTGCACTTAGCTACAGAGCCTCTACCTATGTTACAACCCAAGACTTAGCTTTCTTTCTCTAAATCTATGACTCTCTTACTTCTTCCATGCTTCTAACTACTTAGAGCTTAGCTCTTTTTATACAATCCCATGGTCCTCTTATAGCCGAATTTATTTTAAAAAACTAAGGCCAAACTACCCTTTGTGACACATAATACCTTTGCGCTCCGCAACCACAAAATGTGGAGTCTTTACAATAATTTACAAAATCTTGACTTAAAAGTGGGATTTTAGCCCCAAAACTACCCTTGGGGGATCTTACTCCCAACAATAGGGATTTGTTTGGCTAATTAATGCTGAACTTGGGTCAGGCCCCACCAAGCCAACACAAGTGAAAATTGGCACAGAAGCAGAGCCAAAATTTGCAAATATTGGGGACTACTGGGACGATGCCATAGTAGATAAGGTCGCTGAGTTGCTTTGTGTTATGAAACTAGCTCACAAAAAGGTATAAAAGATAGATCAACCCCTTAGAAATAAGCCTTTTCGATGGGGCAACCTCCTATACATTACACAAATTAACAATTCTTGGATGATACAAATGACAAGACCTCCTTTCTATATATAGGAGTCTAAGGAGTCATAATATAATCAAAGTCGACATAACAATAATAATGTAAGGTCACAATAATAACAATATTGGGCTTCTATGGGGCACAATAGTAACAATATGGGGACTACATGGGTTCAAAAATATAATAAGGGGGTTGTACTAATAACAATAAGGGGTTACACTAGTAGTATAGGGGCCTAACATGCCCCTCTCCTTCAAAAACTGTTGTCCTCAACGCTTGAGTAGTTCTTGATGCTTTTGTAGAATATTCTTGTCCTCCCATGTGGAATCTTTAGCTTGTAAGTTCTTCCACTTGATGAGATACTCTGAAATTGATCAATTCCGTAGCTATCAGGTTCTTGTTTCTGTGACTGCTCCAGGTTCCAATATGATTTTTCCTTCCTCTTCAAGTTCTGGCAATATTGTTTGAATTGGGATCTTCTGCAACTTTTGAATGAGTGGCCACACTTCTTTGTCCTTCTTCCATTCATCCCTTGCTTCATTTATCCAATCTATTTGGATAATAGAAATAGCACAAAACAATGCTTCCACATCCTCATCCTTTCTTGAGAGTGCATCTGCAACAAAATTTTGCTTCCCTTTTCTATAGATGATGTCAAAATCATAACCCAATATATTTGTGACCCACTTTTTCTGTTCCTCTATAGATAATATTTGTTCTAAAAAGTATTTAAGACTATCATGATCCATTTTTTCCTTGAGGTGCCTTCCCATTCGGTAAGCTCGCCGTTTCTTAAGTGGATGTAGTATTTCCAACATTTCCTTTTCATAAATAGCTTGCTTGAGATGTAGCAGTAAAAATATCCAATCACCTACATCAAAACATTTTTCACTACAATGTTGATCTACTTGTTGTTTCATTTGATTTTGTACCAAAGTGGCATTATCCTTTAAAAGTTGGAGAACTTGTTGTTGATGCTCGATGTGATCTTTCACTGCTTGAACCTTTTTCTTCTTTATATGTCCTTCTATCTTGAGAGTTTGAGGAGTGGTAATTTCTTCCAATGCTTTACAAGATATGGCTGGATTCATTTCTTGATGTTCTATGTGATCTTTCACTTCTTGAACATTTTTCTTCTTGATATGTCCTTCTATCTTGATAATTTGAGGAGTGGTAATTCCGGCCAATGCATTACAAGACATGGTTGGATTCATTTCTTCTTTCTCGACGTGATCTTTCACTTCTTGAACCTTTTTCTTCTTAATATGTCCTTCTATCTTGAGAGTTTGAGGAGTGATAATTCTTGCCAATGCTTTACAAGATATGTTCGGATTCATTTCTTCTTTCTCTTGGGTTGGTTCTTGGTGTATATATTCTTCTTTTGATGTTTCTTGATCCTTTTCTTCCTCCTCTTCATAATCTATGTAAAATAATTTCTTCTCAGCACACTTATGAACTTTAGTGCATTTGCTATCATAATTGTAACAAAGCCCATTTTCTCTTTTCTCTTCCAATTGTTGTGGTGTAACCTTTGTAGGTTGTGGAAGGCTAAGAGAAACAAAACTTCCATTATTATAGTTGTGAGGGGTAGACTTCCTTGTTTCCAAAATTTTACTTTCCACTATGTAACAAAGCTCTTTTACTCTTTCCAATTGTTGTGGTGTTGCTCTAAAGAAGGTGTTGCACTTTGTATCCTCATAATGTGTTATCATTTCCTCCGTGAAAATTGACCATGTAACAAGTTGTTTACGAGAACAAAGCCCTTTATACCATAAAAATTGATCTAGTTCTAAATATGAAGATGCAATACATACCTTTTGTGATAGTGGTACACCATGTAGATCAAAATATTGCTCCATCTGAAGTATCCAATTTACCGGATCCTTGCCATCAAACATCCTCATATCGCCTTTTCTTGATTTTAGGAGTTCGATATTGAAACAACTATAACTCTGTAATTTCGCCTCTTCGAGTTCTAAAATTGCGATTTTCAGTAGCCCTCTATGTCCTCTTTCCAATGCTACCAGTCTGATCCAAATTTGATTATCCAAGGAAGAGTTATGCCAAATCTCCCACGGTGACCTGATTATAGACTAGTTCAGTAGAGAGAACTTGTGCGACGTGCCACATGTCACAGTTTGAACCTTTAGATCTGAAAATTGTATACAAGAAACTACAATCTATCCTCGTTCTGTAACTTCTTACGAAATTTCAATCTGATGCTCAATAAAAAGGTTATGACTATTTTCCCTAGGTCACCTGTTTGGAATGTAATTCGGGAGTCTGCAAAAAGTCCAACTTTCTCAGATCATATCTCCGCAAATATAGCACGAAAATCTCTAAAATTCAGACCCAAGGTTCAGTGCGATTTCGTCTCAAATGGGTTTTTTTTTCTCTTCTGAAATGTCGTAGAAAAAAAATGTTATAGCGAAAATGCCACGATCACCAATTTGGAGCAGAAAAACCCTAGAATCCAAAGCTCTGATACCAAATGTTATGAAACCAGCTCACAAAAAGATAGAAAAGATAGATCAACGCCTTAGAATTCAGTCTCTTCGAGGAGAAAAACTCTTTTACATTACACAAATGAATGATTCTTTAATGATACAAATGACAAGACCTCCTTTCTATATATAGGAGTCTAAGGAGTCATAATATAATCAGAGCCGACATAACAATAATAATGTAAGGGCACAATAATAACAACAGTGAAAAGAATCATTCATCTGTGTAATGTAAAGGAGGTTGCCCCATCAAAGAGGCTGAATTATAAGGCGTTGATCTATCTTTTCTATCTTTTTGTGAGCTAGTTTCATAACACTTTACAAATATCACGATTTGTTCCCTACGAAGTTTGCAGACTTGAAAGGGATAGTAGGGGACTTGGGTGTTAGGAAGATTATTTTAAAGATGAATGTGAAGCCAATCAAGAAAGGGCCTTACCACCTCAATCCAAAGTATAAAGAAAAGGTTCGCTTAGAGTTGGATAAAATGATTGCAATATGTATTATTGAACTGATAGAAGAATCTAATTGGGTGAGCCCAATTGTAGTTTAGGAGAAGAAGTAGAAGGATGAAATAAGGATATGTGTAGATCTCAGGAAATTGAATGATGCCTATGTGCATGATCCATTTCCAACTTCGTTCACCGATGAAGTGCTCGATAATGTTGGTAGATAGGAAGCATGTTCATTCACTGATAGGTTCTCTGGGTGCCATCAAATCAAGATCGCGCCTGAGGACAGAAGTAAGATGACCTTCGCAACTGAATGGGGATGCTTTCAGTATAATGTAATTCCTTTTGGACTGAAGAACACGTCGACGATATTTTTGTGCATATTCATCACGACGTTCAAGGACTTCATTCACAAGTTTTTTGAGGTATACTTTGATGACTGGACGGTGGTTGGTCTGGTAAAGCGTCGTGTGGCTAGTCTATGATTGATGCTGGATACATGCCTGAGGTATCAGATCGTGCTAAACTTGAAGAAGTGTTTATTTTGCATCCCTTTTGGAATCTTGCTGGGTCATGCGGTATGCATGCAAGGATTAATGGTGGACCCTACTAAAATCACATTTATAATCAATCTAGAGGCACCAAGAAGTGTGAAACAATTGCGTGCAACACTGGGTCATACTTGCTACTATTCAAAGTTCATCAAGGGTTATGGCCATATTACCGAGTAGATGGAGAAGCTGCTAAAGAATGATGCTACATTCTGTTGGAATGAAAAATCTCAACAGAGCCTAGATGTGTTAAAGGAGAAGATGATCACTGCGTCAATCCTAGTCTTCCTAGATTGGAGGAAGGAGTTTCATGTGCATGTGGATGCGACATGTATTGCGCGAGGAGTAGTACTGACACAGGCTAGTGAGGGAGAGTTGGATCACCCTATCATGTTTGCAAGTAGGATTTTGTCTAAGGCTAAGAATAATTATTCAATGATAGAGAACGAAGGTTTGGCTATGGTGTACGTGCTCCATAATTTCAGACATGACATGCTAGGTGGACACTTTAAGATGTATACAAACCATTCTGCATTATAGTACCTAGTCAACAAGCCTCTGTTTGGGGGGAAATATGAAGATGGTTGTTGTTGTTTCAAGAGTATGATTTCGAAGTCATTGTGAAGCCCGGATGATTGAATGCAGGGCCAAATCATTTGCCACGCATTGAAACAGGAGAGGAACCTACCAATTTAGAGGAGGGGCTACCTGATGCGCAGATCTTCATGGTATGCATAACTGATAATCACTTTATGGGTATTATACACTTCCTGACTACAGGAATGGCTCCAGAAGGATATACTAGTCAACAGAAGACGAAATTGGTAGTGTGCGCGGAATATATTTCTGTTATTGCGAGGCACTTATATAAAATGGGATTAGATGAAATACTATGATGTTATGTGCCTGATTTTGAGCGAAGTAGTATCCTAATTGATGCTCATGGAGGAGCTGCAGGAGGCCATTATGCACGAAAAGAAACAACACAGAATATTTTATGCGTTGGGCTGTGGTGGCGACACTGCATAAGGATTCCAAAGCTTATTGTAGGGCATGTGATACATGTCAGAGAACCGGTAGGCCATCATGGAGGGATGAGCTACCTCTAAATCTGTAGATGTCATTGCAGCCATTTGAGAAATGGGAAATTGATTTTGTAGGACCAATTCATCCTCTGGGAATGAAGATGGGTGCCCGATATATCATCACCGTGACTGAGTATTTGACCAGATGGGTAGAGGCACATCCCATGAATGACTGTATAGGGGCAACAACAGTGAAGTTCCTATTTGAGTATGTGCTGACTAGGTTTGGTTGCTTGAAGATTTTGATGAGTGATTGCGGTATGCATTTCCTTAATGAAACAATCAGCACGCTGACAAAGGAATTCCAAGTTTATCATCAGAAGTGTACGCCATATCAACCTCAAGCTAATGGGACAGTTGAAGTGTTTAATAAGATATTGGATAACGCGCTAGTGAAGGTTTGAAATGAACAAAGGAATGATTGGGACGTGCACATACCCGCAGTACTATGGGCTTACAGAACTACTTGAAAGAAGCTCACTGGACATACACCTTTCAGACTAGTTTATGGCGTAGAGGTGGTGATGCATATGGAATACATTGTTCCCAGTCTACGCATAGTAGCGTTTACACGAATGACGAATCACAGAGCCCTAGAGGAGCGCTCACGCAACTGACAGAACTTGAAGAAGACAAACTTTTGGCTAGATTCTATCAGCAAGTTCAAAAGGAGCGTGAAAAGGCATGGCATGATCGATACATCAAACTGCGCACCTTCAAGGTAAACAATTTAGTTTTACTATATGACAACAAGTTTGACAAATTTCTAGGAAAATTTCGAATGCATTGGCTGGGGCCATATGTCATCAAAGAGATTGCCAATGGTAGAGTAGTTCAGCTGGTGAAATTGAATGGAGATCCATTTCCAGGAAAGGTAAATGGTAGCTGATTGAAGCCATACACTGGGGATCCAGCCATATGACTATATGACAGAAGCATAATCTTAGTGCTCTATTCAATTGCAAGGAGGCATGGGACTATAAACTACACTGGTCGGGATGTAGAACTGCACAACTGGGGGACTACGCAGAATGGAAGAGTGTCACAGTATCAGCAGAAGTGTGAAGGGAGTTGCACTATAGGAGGAGAGACACACAGCACGGCTAGAAAGTGATCGTTACCATCATTGTTCATCATTTGACAGTGAGAAGATGGTTAAGAGGAGCCAGGGGGTGACATTTATGGTTGAATTTAAGAACGAGATCTTGGGAAATATACCACCAATCTGGCAATTATGAATGGATTTTGGGGGGAATGGTCGAATTTGAATTCAAATTTTCCTATAAATTACAGATGACCATCCAACAAGAAACACTTCGCATCCTGCGAGTTTATGTGTCGCGTTATCGGTTGCACATGAACCTTGAGTTTTTTGTGGTCTTGGTCGCTAGTTTAGTATTTGATAAGTTACCTAAGGAAACCCAACAAATCATTAACAATTTCATGTCAGAAAAATCGCAAGCATGGAAGGTGTTATTGCCTCTGAGGGGGGTGCCCCTAAGTTTGTGGGTATGGAGGTGCCTGCAGTAGTGTCAAAATCGCCGAGATCGCATAGGCCAAAGCCTATGCCAACAAGAGAGGTTCCCAAGGTGAAGAAAGATAAATAGAAGCAGACACTATCGATGCATGAGTCACCAAGGAAACATCAGAGGAAAGAGAAGCCAACCGCACAAGAGAAAGGAAAAGTGGTAGGCCTAGATGCTGACGAGGGCACAGTGGACATTTATATTGAGGGGGTAGACCCTATTTCGAAGTTGCTAGAATACACCCCTCTATGCCAGGGCAAGGTAAAGGTCCTGAAGGACCCAGATGAGGGAAAGTTTCTCCGTAATACACCCCTTCTCCCAGAAAATATCATGTTTGAAGGTCCGCGCTTGGCACGCATCCCACATCTGAAGCTTGAGGATTGGGACTTGGGGGACACTGAGCAATTCCCCCACTTGGCTATCATATACTTTTATGAAGCACATGTTCTATGAGGAGTCTGGTGTCACCATGATGGAGTCAGTGAAGTGGATTCATGGGGTGGAGAAGGTAGGATTATTGAATCTGCTATGGGTGCCGCATTACCACCGGACTCCCATAAATTTGATTGTTATCAAACAGTTGTTGTGCCTAGTGCACGACGATTGCCTATGGATGGGAGAGCAAATCCCTATAACTGACATGTTGATCCATAGGATCACCTTAATACCACATCCAGGGTTGAATCTGGTCAAGGAATTTGGTAGAAAGACGGGCGAGCACAACCTCTCTGAGAGGATGAAGGGCAAGTTTAAGCTTGTCAAGAAGCTACATGGGTATTCAATTTCAAGCATTACAGATGCCATGGTGAAGGTAGCCACCTAGATCTTGGTTGGAAAGGTGATGAGGAAGTGTCATGCAGACGAGGTTTCGGCACTAGTGGTTTCACTATCGGCCCAGTGTGGAAGGGCGTATTGTTCAACTGGGCATGCTATCTATGTAGAAAGTTCCTCACGAACTACAGAGAAGCACAGGACCATAGCAAGACATTTCACTACTCATGACTCTTATTAGCAATTGTATTGGTTGTGTGGGAGTTGCTGGAGGATAGTTAATTTCCTTCGATTGCGACATATTTTCCAGAGGTGGAAAAATTCACATCATTGTGGGCTGCCAAAGACATTGAGTGGGTCTGAGAGAGTAAAATATTTTGGGTACTGATGGAGGCAAGCATCCATGCAGCCATCAACCGGAAGCCATGGTTGTCACCAACCGTCTTTGAGTAGTTGTCTAGATACACGAAGTTCAAAGTAGACTTCCATTGTATCTCCATCCGAGCAGCAAAGGACCCAGAACAGAAGTGGTATGATTGACCATACCTAGTGATGGATGATGCCATTGTAGCGGTCCTCGATCGTTGGCCAGTAGATTGGCGCACATCATCAGATTTTTCTGCCGGGTCTAGTAAGTCTGCAGAAAAGAAGAAAAAGGAAGTGGCTCAGTTGAAGGTTCAATAGTTGGCTGAAAAGGGGAAGAAGGAGATTGAGGACAAGGCCCGAGCAGAAGCAGAGCACACCGTGAAGGAACAGGAGGATGAGCACGACTCTTGTAGGTTTTAACCCCGTACATAAATTACCTGCATACGAATTCTAAGAACATAAAATAAACAATGTGAGAGAATAACACATAAAACACATATACACATAGATTTCCCCTGGATCAAAAAACCCGGACTACCTGCTTGATTTTTCATTATTTTCCTTTCAATATTACAATACATATTTATACATGCCGAAGCATCCAATACCATGGACCGAAAACCATCGCACCAAAAACCATGTGAGATAACCATGAGGAAATGCATAGGTAGGTCTGTCCACCTAATATAGGGCCCTAAAAATTTTCCCCGAGGTGTTGCCCCAGACCCCGTAGAGGGGGGGATACCCACTCCCCTTAAAACCCTTGTGACCCGCCTGCTACGCAATCAGTGCAAGGGCTCCACCCCCTCAGTTAACTAGGGGAACTAGTCATGGAATGAATATAACACAACCAACCAATTCTAACAGAAGTCTGAAATCTCCTTCGACACAAACAGAAGAAGAGGAGCAATAAGAACAGGGTGGTGGAGATCTGGAAAGCACTACCTTCCGAGTGAAGTGAAATAGGGAGTAGGAGAAGGAAGGACCGCGAAAAAATACAAAGGCCACTAAGTCGTTGATAGACCCGATCACCTTGACAGAGGGCAACTTGGATGACATTAGGGATAAGGTAACGGATATGACAGCGACACTTCTACAACAGTTTGAGTAGCAGCAAAAGTAGGCATTAAGTGCCATTCATAAAAGTTGGCACAAGCTGCAAATCCAAGCCACTAGACTATAGGCAGGTGCAAGGCAAAGTAGCGTGGCCTCAACCAATTTAGCATGGGGGACAACTGAAGCGGCGAAGTTGGTTCGATCTTTGGATCTTTGGGCCATCGTGCTGCTTAATGGATCTCTGAGCGTGGAGGCAGACACTGACAAGGCTATAGTCAGTGCTTTGAGGAATGTTGGACTAAACTTGGCCACGCTCCCTAGTGAATTCCTTCACACTCTACAAGCAAGTGTGATTACAAAGCTTAGGG
The DNA here is from genome assembly GCA_031772625.1 of Pinus tabuliformis. NCBI lineage: Eukaryota > Viridiplantae > Streptophyta > Pinopsida > Pinales > Pinaceae > Pinus > Pinus tabuliformis. Next base: position 694,770,828 of record CM062810.1, read on the forward strand.
CCCGAGAGCAGCGCACACTAAGCCTGATCAGTGAGAAGAAAGTTAACAATGAACATATATTCATGGAGAAAAAAGTGACCTTAACATCATGGAAAAAGTTTCAAGAGCAGAATGAGTGCACTACAACTGTCATAGCTGAAGTGCGCAGGATAGTTCTAGAACTGCATGTACCAGAAGAAGCGCCTTTGGAGGCCAAGATCTGGTAATTGGCAGCAAGTGTGCATGACGCGAAAACGGAAATGGCCAAGGTTTAGTTTGAGTTGAATCTCAAGATCACAGAGCTTGAGTTGAGGGCCCAACGTTCAACTCCACCAGAGGTTCGAGAACAGCGTGAAGCCGCTATCAAAGATGAAGTCACTGCAGTGGATGCCACGGTGGAAAAATGCACTACACTCTTCGAGCAATCGATGGAGGTACTTACGAGTATGCAGGAAAATCCCAACTTGCAGAGGTTAAATACTGAGGCAAGAGAATTGCAGCAGCAATATGATGAAGCAAGAGCGACGACACACACCTTCTCTATCATGCAGAGATTTGCAAAGCTGTAGGAGGAAAAGCAACTAAAGAACAGGTGGAAGCAGTGTAGTGGAAAGAGGTAGTCCTCAAGGCCAAATTGGGGCCTTAACTATATGAGGCATATGTGATTTCCACCACCATTGGGGAGAATTTGGCCAGCCTGTAGAAAACACAACAGAATATCGAGGAAGATAGCATAAGACCAGCAACCGAGCAGCTGGTGGAACAGGTCAAGAAGGAAGCTACGCAGTGCACAATTGATGCTGCTGTGGCACAAGTGGAGTTGGGAGGTCTTCGTAGTAATATCTCCACGTCAACAGAGTGACTCAAGGGTGGATCACCATATTTTTGTTGGGGACCTATTGGGACAGGATATCCTAGGGTCAATTGTGGGGTTAAAAGCCCACGCTTTATGGTAGAAAGCCCAAGTTTTTGTATGTAAAGTGTAAATTCTCCGCAAGTTGAGGTCACGAAGAGCGTAGATGTAAAGTTTGATAAATGGTTTTTACCCTTCACTTATGTAATTTGTGTCATCTTTAGTAGATCTACCCATGGTTCGTGGACCATGGGATTGTATAAAAAGGAGAGTCTTAGAAGAGTCTAAGGCACTTCTAAGTTAAGTTGATGATGAAGACAAAGGTAATGGGTCAATAGGAACTAAGAGCGAAGAGTCTTAGATTAGAAGAGAGGCTCTGCAGTTGTGTGTGCAGAGGCCTAGAGTAGAGTCCGCAGCTGAGTGCGCAGACTCCTACAACTGAGTGCGCATGGTAGTTTGAGTATGTAAGAAGATCTAAAGTATCAATAAAGAAGATTATTCTGAAATATTTGTGTTTTGTCCATTTATTTCGGTTATGTATGAATGCGATTATGTTATGATGAATAATGGGTTTATGATTTAATACTATATAGATGTGCGAATCTATATGTTTTACATTGTTATCTGAATGCAAGTAATAATATCAGTTTACGCGAAGAACATCTTAATGCATGTTAAAGTTATGAGATACTTAAGCCAATCTAGGTAAATAAATAAGTAAGAGTAATTACTGTTGAAAATGGAAACAAGAAATGCTAAAAATAGAAGTGCTAAAAATAGCACTGCTATAAATAGAAGTTTAGGTACTAGTGTTGGACACAACAATAAGAAATGAAAAATGGAAGTGCTAAAAATAGCATTGCTATAAATAGCATTTTGGGATGGATTCCAATTTTACTTAGTCCTTGAACTAAAATTGAGAAGTAAAATTCGAATTTGATGTTAGCAGCTGTTTGTATAATAATTAATTAATTCATCTTGAGTTAATTAGTTGGAGAAAATCAAACATGAAGTCTGTGTGAAGACATGCAATAGTTTTCCCTTTGATTGAGGAATTTATCCCTTAATTAAGGAGACCAGGATGAGTTGTACTTTGAGCTGTAATTAGTTAGTTCAGTTAATTGAGTTAAGTCAAGTTAGATTAGTTCCAATAGTTTGTTGAATTGATTGTGAGTTCAGTTAGTTAAAGCATGCATGCATGTAACTACTGCACTTCAGATAACTGAATATTCTCTCATAAATAATTCATGCATGTCAGTTCAGTCAGAGACCCAGTTGAGATCAGAGGAAGGGACAATGTACTGTCAGTTGGAGTATTTTTTCCTATATAGGAAACTCATCCATGTAGAAGGAATTATCTCCTTCAGGTTTGTGCAGTTATTTCAGAGGTCAGAGCAATGTGTGAGGGATTATTACACACAAGTGGCAGCTTGAGGACCTAGGATAAACTACGCAAGGAAATAGGAGGCTTGGAGGACTGAAGGAAGGCATATGTGTTTTCTATTCTGTCTATGCACAACATTGAGGGATTGTACTGAGAGCTAGATAGCTTGTGAGCTAAAGCTTTGTGTAATCTAGACATATTTCCACTTGTATGATAATACAGAGATCGAGGATTTTAGCTGAGGCTTTCCACAGAGTATCCTTCTGTGTTTCATGTGTATTGATTCTTCTTCTTATGGTTATATGTGTTTAGCTTTGATTCAGCTCGATCTTTAAGCTTTCGCAAGTTTGATAGTAGAAGTAGATTATAGTATTTTACTTTGGTATATTGCATTATCGCTTTAATCTACAGTCATATTTTCTACATAGATGTTAGAGGTAGATTTGTAGAGAACTTGTAGGAAATTCTACATGGTATTAGAGCGAAGGTGATCAAAGGAGAGAATAGTATACAAGAAGGGAGAAGGGAGAAGTTTGAGGTTCTTGAATATATAAATCGAGTTCTTATCACATCTCAATTTCACTAATGGTGTTCAGCGATTTAAGACTTGAGTATGCCCTTGATGGAAACTTGAATTATATAGCCTGTAAGGATCGCATAGAAATAGTATTAGAGGACAACGGTCTAAAAGACTTCATTAATCAAGAAGTCCCCAAGCCAGCAGTAGCTAATGCTACAGAATTGGTGGAATGGAAGAAATGTGTGGCTAGAGCAAGGAGACTCCTCCTAGAGGGAATTCGAGACCACATTTTCTCGAGCCTCCATGGGAAGGAGACACCATTTCGATGTGGAAAACATTGAAGTATCTATATCAAAATAACAACGATCAGAGGAAGGTAGCGTTGAAAGACAAGCTTCAGAAAATCAAGTGTGAAAAGGGCGACACGATCTCTACATATCTAAACAAGCTTAACACCTGCACGGATGAGCTTGGAAGTGTAGGGATCATGATAGCGGATGATGACATTGTGAGTATGGCTCTCCTCAGTCTTCCTAAGAGTTGGAATAGCTACGAAGACTCGGTAAATGGAAGAGAAAAATTGCCAGATTGGGAACGACTCTGGTCAGATCTGATGCAGGAGGAGATAAGAAGAAGAACCAAAGATGGTTCTTCATCCAAGGAGGATGAAAAAAATTGAGCCTTAGCGAGTAAGGCAAAGAAAGGGAAGGAGAAGGATTCTCATCCCAAATCGATTTCTTCCCATGGTGGGAAGAAGTTTGACAAATCGAAAGTGTGATGCTTTCATTGTCATGAGGTGGGCCATTTTACTACAAATTGTCCACTGAAGAAATCCAAGATGGGATCGAAGGAAGGATCTGAAGGTGAGGCATTGGCCTCATAGTTCGAGTTGGATTTCACCCTCTTCACATGCATGGTTTCATCCATGGTGGGATGTGATTGGTTTCTAGACAATGGAGCTTCTTTCAACATGACCGATGATAAGAGTTTGTTCAATAACTTGGAGGAGAAAGATCTCCAGATACTCATAGCGATGGGTAATGATGAAAAGTATAGTGTCTCAGGTGTAGGCATGGTTGTTTTTCAGAGGGAGCATGGAGCTCACATTACCTTGACTGATGTAAAGTATGTACTAGGACTGAAGAGAAATTTGGTGTCGATCGCAATGCTGGAAGACAAAGGCTATGATGTAGTCTTCAGTAAGGGAAAGATTTTCCTTCGACACATCACCACGAGACAGGTGACTCAGATCAGTTCACGAGTTAAGAACCTGTATGCTCTTGAGGTTCAAGATGCATGCAAAGCCTTGAGGAGGAAGGAAACTGTTGGATTATTGGTGGTTAAGAGGAAGAGTACATTACCTCTCAACATGCAGTGCTAGAAGAAGTCTCAGACAATTGTGGAGGAGCCACAATTGGTGAAGTAGCTTCAGGAAGTTGTGGAGCAACCACAACTGGAGAAGCCAAGAGGAGACCGAGTGGAGGCATACACTCATGCAGAGACCTCCAGTAGGGGGAAACTTTGAGCCAAGTGGGTAGAGGGATTGTTGGCATTTTGGCACGGGTGTGGCCCTATGGTACAGGTGTTGTCCTTGATGGCAACTCACTTTGGTGTCAAACCTCAGTTCAAGAACTCAGAATGAAGGAAATATTGTATACACAAGTTCACCTTGTCGAAGATGCATATACATGCGGGTTATACATTCAGAAGTCGTGTATGCGTATACACGCACTTTTATGCACAGAAAAGCGCGTACATGGTGGGAAACTTATTTTTGGTCCATGGTTGTTAGTCCTTGGAATTTGAACCTATGGTTTTGGACCATGGTATCTCGTCAGAAGTGTTGACCCCAGGTTTTGGGACCTTCGTATTGGTTTATTATGGTTTTGGACCGTGGTATTGTGGAAGGCCTAAAACTATAAAAGAGGAAGGAGATCATGTGACAAGGCATTATCTGAATTATTATTGAATATCTGATAAGGTTCGAGATCTAAAATATTGGTGATTAGCATTATGGAGCAGATTTGAATCTGAATGAAGGAGGAACCTTAGCGAAAAGAAGGATAAGTCCTATTGATGGGTCATAATCTCTTGGCTTGAATGATAATATCTTTGCATGATTTTGATCTGTTATATCTGGCACATGCGTGATCTATAAATCTGATAATCTGGGTTAATCTAAATACTTGAAAGAGTGAATTATGTTTGTAGATCTGTACGCAGGTTCAGTTCAGCTAAGGCGCGTATATACGCATGTTCAGTGAAGGAAAACATCGTATACGCAGGTTGTTCCATATGCAGAAGCGTATGCATGCAGGTTTCAGGCCATTAAAGTAGCGTATACATTTTGAGTTGTGTTTTTGCTACTTCTGGTTATTGCTGCAGTGTTATGGGTTCAGTTTTGGTGTGTGGTACTGTTACTGTGATCTGGGTACAGTCATCAGATAGGTGTTTATGTTGATTCAGTTTTTGGCGAAAAGGTGATTGGTTGATGCATAAATTTTTGATGGTTGATTGATGTTATTTGGGGATCCAGTCTGAAAATTTATGAAACGTGGTCCTTGAAAGAAAGAGAAGGTTGTAGCCTTCTGTAGGCCAGCACCTACGTACTAGTATCTTGGCTAGTGCAAAAGCTAAGGGAGTTGTAGCTCCCTTCTAGGAGAAGCTGGAAAAACGAGAGAGAGTTGTAGCTCTCTGCAGGTTGCAGCCTGCGTACTGGTAAAAGGACTACACCAGTACATTTGTAAAAATAAGTTTCTAATTAAAGAAAAGACAGAGACGAATTACAGCAGGTGGTTTTCACTCACATTGGGTTTCCACCTTATATCTTGTGTTCTTGTGTGCGATTGTCTTTCTGCTCTGATTTACTGTTTTTGGTTACTGGTTATTTGCTTCTGAATCTCAGATTAACAATCAACATCAAAAAGATAAAGTAAATTAAAAGTTTGCATTGTATACGCGGGTTTTCTTCTGCATTGTTGCATATATACACAGGTTTAATTAACTGAAGTAGCATATAGCAGTTGATTTTGAAAAAGGAATATTTGACTTAATAATACTGATTCACCCCCCCCCTCAGTATTATTTACAACAATTGGTATCAGAGTAGGTCCTTTGGTAGAAGCTTGATCGCTTGAAGGAGATCCGTGGAATGATGCTAAAGAAGCTTAAGAAGCAAGCCCTAAGAATATAAAAGGAGAAGAAGATCATTAGGCAAGGGCATCTAAAAAGACAAGAATATCTGATGAAGTATGAGATCTAGTATGCAGGTTATGGGTTGATGATGCATTGCTTGATCTGAGCTAAGGGGGGATCTCACCGATTGATGGAGAACAAGATCTAAGGAGAGATCAGGATCAAATGGTTTGAAATGAACTATCTTTATATGGTTGATTATGCTTATTCTAGATCTACATACTGACGCAAGTAATATTCTATAAATGTTATGAGTATGACTGATGTCTGGTACAGCTGCAAAGTTATAAGAAAATATTTTTAGATCTGTACGCGGCTTGTCTTTGGCAAAAGCGCGTATGTACGTGGGTTTGATTCATGATAGTAGTGTATACATTATGAAAGATAATATTTGAAGTTGTAGATGGATCTGATGGTTATGGCAGAGTTTTGTTGTCTGCTTTGTGTTCTGGTGACTGTGTTATTGACAGTGTTTCAGTGATTCAGAAATTGATGATGTTAGTATTGACTGTTTTGTGCTTCAATGATATTTATGGGTCCAGTATGAAAATTTGATGAAATGTGGCCTTCAGATTGTAGTGTTGTGCTTCAGGATTATCCAGTCTGAAAATGTATGAAACATGGTACCCGGAGGAGAGAAGATTGTAGGCCGGCACCTACGTACTAGTATCTTAGCTAGTACAAGAGCAAACGGGGTTGGAGCTCCCTTCCAGGAGAGTCTGGAGAATGAGAGAAGGTTGTAGCCTTCTGCAAGTTGTAGCCTGCGTGCTGGTAAAGGACTGCACTAGTACATTGTAAAAGAAGTTTCTTAATAAAGGAAGATAGAAACAAATTGTAGCAGGTGGTTTTCACCCACATTGGGTTTCCACCTTATATCATGGTGTTCATTTGTGTTGCTTATGTGTGTTGATCTATCTGTTTTACTACTACTGTTGACTGTTAATATGGCTAACAATTTTCTGATGCATCCATTAAAGATCACATAACTAAATCATGAGTTTAATGGTTATACGGTAGTTGCAGTAGACACAGTCGTGTATATACCCGGGTATATTTAACTGAAGTAGCGTATATGAATCTGAGTATGAAATTGAAAAAGTTCAATTGATTAGATAATACTAATTCACCCCCCCCCCCTCTCAGTATTATTTCCAACAGGGATCACATGCATCCATACCACCAGGTAGGAGGTGGCGCAATGTGGAGTTACAATCCCAAGAAGGCTGGAATAGGGGCAGGATCATTGAGGTACCCAGCCTCTTTTATTAGACCTTACTACGGGAGCCTCGATGAGGAGTAGCAAGACTGGCTGAGTGGGTAGAGATAGATGCAGATGGAGCGGTAGAGAGAGCTATAGTGCAGGAATCCCAAGACAATGCAGAGCTAGCAGGCTAAAACAATGCGAGAGGCACAGGAGTGTTGCACCAGTGCAGGGTGGAATAGAGAGGTGTGCAACGGTGTGAGATGCATGGATTGTTGTAGCAACTCAGAGGTTAGAGAGGGAGAACTTGTCAGTGATAGATGGAGCTTCAGCATCAAAGGATGTTTCTAGCCCAATAGGAAGGTCAGTTGGGAGTTTTTTTTTTTCTAGAGTTTCCGGAGTAATAACACTTGGAATAAGTGTTGCATGCAGAACATTCCAAAGGTTCAGGATTGGGTTCGAGTTGAATACCTTTCTTATTGAGAGGGAGTGTTGAAAATGGCAACAAGAAATGCTAAAAATAGAAGTGCTAAAAATGGCACTGCTATAAATAGAAATTCAGGTACCAGTGTTGGACATAGCAACAAGGAATGAAAAATGGAAATGCTAAAAATAGAATTGCTATAAATAGCATTTTGGGATGGATTCCAATTTTAGTTAGTCCCTAAACTAAAATTGAGAAATAAAATTTGAATTTGATCTTAACAACTATTTGTATAATAATTAATTAATTCATCTTGAGTTAATTAGTTGGAGAAAATCAAACATGAAGTCTATGTGAAGAAATGCAACAGTTTTCCCTTTGATTGAGGAAGTTATCCCTTAATTAAGGAGATCAGGATGAGTTGTACTTTGAGTTGTAATTAGTTAGCTCAGTTAACCGAGTTAAGTCTAGTTAGATTAGTTCCAACAGTTTGTTGAACTGATTGTGAGTTCAGTTAGTTAATGGATGCATGCATGTAACTACTGCACTTCATATAACTGAGTATTCTCTCATAAATAACTCATGCATGTCAGTTCAGTCAGAGACCCAGTTAAGATCAGAGGAAGGGACAATGTACTATCAATTGGAGGATTTTTTCCTATATACGAAACTCATCCATGCAGAAGGAATTATCTCCTTCAGGTTTGTGCAGTTATTTTAGAGGTTAGAGTAGTGCGTCAAGGATTATTACATACAGGTGGTAGCTTAAGGACCCAGGAGAAACTGCGCAAGGAAATAGGAGGCTTGGAGGACTGAAGGAAGGCATATGTGTTGTCTATTCTATCTATGAGAAACTTTGAGGGATTGTACTGAGAGCTGGATAGCTTGTGAGCTAAAGCTTTGTGTAATCCAGACATATTTCCACTTGTATGATAATACATAGATTGGGGTTTTTAACTGAGGCTTTTCCCAGAGTATTCTTCTATGTTTCATGTGTATTGATTCTTCTTCTTATGGTTATATGTGTTCAGCTTTGATTCAACTCGATCTTTAAGATTCCGCAAGTTTGATAGTAGAATTAGATTATAGTATTTTGCTTTGGTATATTGCATTATCGAGTTAATCTATAGTGAGGTTTTCTACATAGATCTTAGAGGTAGATTTATAGAGAATTTGCAGGAAATTATGCAACTACAGAGGTGTGTAAGTAGATGATTCACCTGTTTAGGGTCCGCGGAAGACAGTGATAGACCTTCGCGAAGGTATAGAGGTTGATCAGGAGAAGTGTATAGATAATCTCTAAATGGCTTACCGATATGCACGAAGTCAAAGTTAGGGCATAAAATGACATCACTACCATCTCTAGGTGCAGAAAATTGGTTCCAGCATCCCCCCATACTACTTCGGGTGAGACTTCATTCCGCACTCCGTGGATTGATGTTGAAAGGGCTAGAAGTGTTGGGATTTGTTTGGCTAATTAAACTCTGAAACTGTGTAAGGACCCACCAAGCCAACACAGGGGTTTTCCAATGTTTGATCTATTGTTTTTGGAGTGATTTGGTGACCTTTCACCTATTCTCCATGGACGGTGTGACTTCTCTAAGCTTTAAGGATGGTCTCTTCATGCTTCACAGTGACAAAATTTTCATTTTGGAGCTGTGACAGTCCTTTGTCTATGGTTTTTTTTATTTGTGTAGGTTGCTACAAGATTGATCTCCTTCCTGTAGCAGTCACTTAGTTCCTTATGAAAACCTCATACTAGATTAAGGGACTTGGAAAAATCATAGTGATTCTAGGTACATGAACATAAGCTTATACATCTGATGAAAGAGTGAAGGCAAAGTCCTGTTTTCATTGTTTACTTCTTTTAATGTCCAGAGGTGGAATTTTGAGGATGGAATTAGCTTAATGGAGTGGATGAGAGGTGAAGGAAGTTTTGTGAATGTTTGGATAGGGTCCCCTGGGTCAGTTTTGGGGGAAAAGCCCAACATTTGATGTAAAGTCTCCACAAATTGTGGTCGCAGAGCGCATAGCTAGTTAAGAGTCAAAAAGGGGTTTTACCCTCTTTTATGTAAACTTGAGTCATTTTTTGAAGATATACCCATGGTCCGCGGACCATGGGATTGTATAAAAGGGTGTGTCTTAGAGAGTCTGTTGTAACATGCATTTTTTGTTACCTTTAATATTCATGTTTCATTCAAGAATCACTTGAAAATATCTTAAAAAAAAGATAAGGCAAGAGGGAAATGTAATAAATTACATATTGGAATCAAAACACAAAAGAAACAATCAATGTAAACTTTGAAATGGGAACTGATACTGTTACCCGTTTTGTAGAGATAGCAAAAAAGTGACCTGATTTTGAAAAGGGGTGATGCAGAACACACATGTTTTTTTTAGAGCATAGTTTTTGGCACTTTACTTTTTTTATGTACATTACGTTTTAGAATGGTAGTGATTTTCATGCTGATTTTAAAAATGAGTATTCTGCATCACACCCTTTTTTTAAAAGACCTGTTTTTTGGATTTAAATTTTCTAATATATAAAATGTAAATAATTATTTTGTAAATTTAATCATTTTTGAAGTGGTCGTTTTCTTCATATTTTCTTGTTTTTTATTTTGATTTTAATATTTTTTTTAGTGAGGTTTTTATTGTTTTTCATTTTTAAATTAGAAGGTTGATATTTAGAATTTTCGATATTCTACATATTTATACATCATTGACTAAGTTTTCAATCCACATGAAATAATTGTTTCTAAAAAACAATATTTTTTAACAATGGACATAAAATTAACCATTTTTAACATAAATATAACTAAAAAACTACACGTTTTGATAATTTTTTGCTAGAATTGACATGTCAAAATCACAATTTTTATACGATAATTTTAACTAAAAATGGTTAAATAATACTTTTTTTTTTATGAATTTCATGTCAAAAAAATAATAATAATCACTTTTTTTTTCAAAAAATAATGATTAACTTAAAAATCAATGCGAAAATCACATATTACAAATATTGAACGTATAACAACCCTAATTGAGTGTTTATTCTTCTCATAAAATGTCAATGTCAAAACATTGCAAAGCATGATTTACAGGCGTAACTTAAATTTAATCAAAAATGTCATGTAATCCAAACTCTTCGTCCTCTAGAGTTTCATAATTGTCTTCTTCCACAATATTTTAATATTTCCTTTTGCTCATTTTCCTCTTCTAATGGACCTTTGATGTCTGCGAATCTCCCAATGTATGTCTTTCCAAACATTCCACGTAATGGTGGTTGGGGTTCCTTTGCCTTTTTTGCCACACGTGATTCACTAAAGTCCCCTTTCTTCAACCCAATTTCTTGCATTGCATCTTGAAGAAATTGAAGAGCATTAATTCTTTACTGAATGAAATTGCATTGTACTGGACCTTTTTTAATTGCAATGCAATTTCTTCCTTTTTGAAGGCAACATGCTAGTCTTGTACCTAATTATCAAGCACAAAAGAAATAATGAACTAAATTAGTACAATGACATATTAATTAAAAAATAACATATTGAAATTCAATTCCATATAATAAAACTCACCTGAGCCAGAAAATAAATCCAGAACCCAATCTCCTTCATATGAACAAATGTCTATAAGATAGTTAATCAATAATTGTGGTTTTTGATAAATGTCAACTATCTCTCCTTTTGCTTATTTGTCTTCATATGTTAGTTTTCTCACAACATAATCATAAGTCAGTATTTGGCTGACTCTTTCCGTCTACCCGATTAAAAATCATAGACATATGGCTATCATCTTTTGCCCAACTATCAATATGAATGAATGCACAATCATTTATAAATTGTTGATCTTCATTGTTAAGAAGATTTGACTTTTTCCTGTAACATGAAATAGTAAAAGTTCAATTAACTTGTACATAAATAAATTTTTCAACATTAGTCAAATATACATTTTAAATGTCTTACCATGTAAGATGCATCCTTGAATTTGATTTCCCCTTGAAGCTTGACAATATCATTGCCAATTGTGTGTCTGAATGAAATGTCACAAATCTCCATAATGGTGATGACGTGACTTCTACAAATCCCGCAACCACTTTACTAAGAGCTTGATAAGTATAAGGGTCACTATCATAGTCAATGTTTGGAATAATGAAACCATGGGGAATATCTGCAATGACTAGGGCATAATCCCTTTTAGGTATGAGTTTAGCAATGTCTTCACAGTCGCCTTGTATTACTTGACATTGAATAGTGTCTAGCCCATTCCAAATGAAATGATTAAGAGTTGGATCAAGTTGAACATTCTTAATACGTTGCTTCTTCAGTCTTTCGATCTTTATTTTTCACTAAAGGTTTTGAAACTATCTGGCACTCCATTATCATCCTTCCTCATCTTTTATAAAATATATGTGTAAGTTATAAATTAAAAATAGTAAACAGGTGAATAAAAATGAATGTATAAATCAAGATACCTTTTTAAATGCAAGATAAAAAGCTTTTAATGTTGATGTAGAACTTGAATCTGGATAGTTGCGTACAACATCATCCCAACTATCTTCATTCAACAATCTAACCATTTGTTCTTGAATTTTCATGTAAACTTTGTGACTGCATAGATAAAGTAACAAAAAGTTAATATAATGATATGTATAACAAATACTACCAAGAAAAGAAAGTTTTATTTAAAATATAATTATAATCTAGAAATAAATAAAAATAATTCAACAAACTTACTTTTGAAATTCTTCAGACATTTCCTCCAATGATAATTCCCCTGACCTCACACGAGATAATATTGTTTTGACAATTTTTTCATCTTTCACTCCTTGCATTGCCCTCAAAGTGTGTGATAGTCATATCGACTAGAAGCTGCTTCATTTCAGGAGCTGATTTACTGTTGCCACGTATCAATGGCTTAGACTTTTTGACCCTCTGGTTTTTAATGGCAATGTCTTCCCACATGCTAAAAATCTCATCAATCAACTTCCAAACATCTCTAGTTCTAAATGCCAATTGGAAAATGTTATCAACACCTCTGAATAAATCACTATTTTTGTTTCCTTTTCCACCTTTTGAATTGGTTTTCTTTTCAATTTGATAGCCTATTTCCATACAACATTCCTTTCAGAAATCTGCAGTAACACTTATCCTACCCCCACCACATTTTTCTTCAAATTCACTATGAATAATCTAACCCTTTGGATGAAATTCATAGACATCCTATATTCATTATCTGAATATGATCCCATGCCACTAACTTTGCTTCTGTATCTGATAAACCAGCATAAATGATACATTTCATTGTTTCAAAATGTGGGTTATTAGGATATTCCTCCATCAATTGTCTTTGAGCTTCTACAGAATGGTTACCCCCAAGTACATAATAATTGTATTCAAAACATTTTGACTTATCAAATGCTTCTTTGTTGGGAACTTGAAGTGGATCAACAAGAAGCACATAATTAACCACATGAGCATATGGATTGTACCTCATCAATGTCTTCAAGTTGTGAACATGCAGATGATGTGGCTTTCTAACTAGATATTGACATTTTCCTTCACATGCTTTATAGGTTTGCCTGACATTAAGCTGAAATGTACGACCACCATCAATTAAGTTTCTCTTTGTCAACTTCTCTCGAATGGCATTTTGTTTTGTTTTGATAATGCCATCCTTAAAATTAGCTCCTGGTGTAATGATTTCTCTGCTTTCTTTTGAAGTTTCACTAGGCTCTTGACTGCTGGTAATGATTGCTACAAAATCTTCAAGTTTAGTTTTCCTGGTCATAACATTCCCAATAGATTTATTCTTTGGCATTGTTACTTTTGTTCTTTTATGGCTCTTCTCAGTTCCAATGTCATCTTTAGTAATGGAAACATATGCTTCACTGTCAATTTCAACTTCATCGTCCTCAAAAGTGACTTGTTTACCCTTGCTAGATTTATCCATCAGAGGCCTTTTTTTCCGATTCTTTGGATGTAGTTTTGTAGCATCATCAATTACTACATTTTTCTTGTTTTTCATATCTTTTTCTGACACTGAGTAAAAACTGCTGACAACTTTCATGACATCATGCTCTATGAAATGAATGCCTCCCAACCTAATTGAACAACTTTCAACAAAATTCTGCCAAACAAAATATCATATGTCAATAAAAAATAAAGTTAAAAAATATAGTGAAACACTTTCAAGAACACAAAATACAAATATAAATAACAATACTTATGATGTTTTGTGTCATCTCATTTACGATTTGTTTACACAACTTTGTAGATATCTCTCTCGTGTCATACAATGAATATGATAGTCAGTATTTAATCCCTTCATGTGACTTGCCAGCTTTTGTAAGTATGTAAGCAACTTCACTATCCGGTACCAAACACATATCTATGACTCTTTCCATCACATCAAAAATTCCATTATCATTCAGTATATCAATATATAGATATATATTCACATTTTTGCTTTCTCTTTCTTTCACATACCAGATTCTTGATGGAAATTTCACCTCTTTTGAATTCTTCCAGTCTAAAATCATCTTCTTATCACTTGAGTCACTTGAAAGATTTGTAGCCATGAGCTCAAGTGGAGTTCATTCACCAATGTTTCTTGAAGATACACCTTTAAGAGTCTCTGATCCAGAAAGATTCACTGAAATTTTCTTTGATGCTATTTTCCTTAAAAATAGAAACACATAAATCAGTAAATAATAAAAACATATTAACTTAAATTAACAACGAAAATAGATCATAAATTTTTTATTTGTATGATCATAATTGCCCCGCCAACTCCGCCCCCCTCACCCGCCTGCCCTGCGACGACACTTCCACCGGCCCATGCCCCCTCCATCACCCACCTGTCCCGTGACCACCCTTCCACCTATGCACGCCCCCTCCCTCACCCACTGCCCCTCACATTCTAAAAGGGTATGCATTAACATTCTAGTGTAAAGAAAGTAAATCACGAATAAAACATTCCAAAATTAACTATGTATATATTATATGAAAGTAGTGAAAATAGTAAAATTTTCACATTTTATTATTTTTTTAGTCGAGACCTTCATAGATCTATCTTAATTCTATATTCAATAAAAATGTAGAAGAATAAAAAATCATGTAAACATTTTTTAAACTTTACACTCAAAATGATATTTACATCTTGATATTTACAAAACCCAAAAATCTAATATTTTCAAATTTAAAACAATTTATTTTAATATTTCATTTAATATATGTCTGATTTTTTTAATAAGTAAAAAAAAAATTATATGTAATGGCGCCCCACAGCACCCACTGGCGCCCTACCCCATCCGCCTCCCCCGGGCACCCACACCCCACCCATTGAAGCCCCCCCCCCTCACGGGCACCCACCCCCCCGAGCATCCGCGCCCACTCCCAAAGCCCCCCTGGGTATCGCACCCCCATGGCGCCTTCCCTCCCTCCCTCCCCTGGCTGGGCGGCCGACCCACATACCCACCCACCGTCGCCCCACTCCATGCGCCCCCCCCTCTCGAGCGCCACACCCCAACTCCTGGTGCCTCCCCCTGCCTGGGTGCCCCACCCTACCCACCGGCACCCTCCCTCTCCCCCGGGAACATACCCCCCACCCCACCCAAACCCGCCCTCCTCGGCGCCCCACTCCACCCACCCCCACCTCCTGGGCATCCCACACCAACCCCCGGCGCCTCCCCCCGCCCGAGCGCCTCACCCCACCCTACCCCTGCCACCCCCGGGCGCTCGCCCGCGACCCCACTCCCACCCCCTCGAGCGCGCCAACCCAACCCCCGGCGCCTTTCCTCCTTCCCTCCCCCCGCCCGGGCGCTCCACCCCACCCACCGACAGAACCCCCCTAGTGCCCGCTCAACGCCCCACCCAAACGCCCAGTGGCCGCCCAACTCCCTCCCCGCCCTGCGCCCCCACCCCCGCGGGTGCCCCTCCCCACCCACCGGCACCCTCCCCTGGGCGCCTGCCCCCCGTACCCCCCACCTCCCCCTCTCTCCCCCCGCAGGCGCTCCACCCTGACCCCCGGCCTCTCTCCCTCCCTCCCCCGGCCAGCACCCCCTCCCTCCTCCGCCTACCCCACACCTTCCCCTCTCTCCCCCCGCGAGCACCCCACCCCGACCCCCGGCCCCCCTCTCTCCCTCCCTCGGCCCACGCCCCTTCCCTCCTCCGCCTCCCTCCCCGCCCTCCTTCTCTCCCTTCCAAGGCCTGCCCCCGGCTAGCACCACCCTGGTTGTCGGCGCCCCCGCCTGGTAGGCAGAAGGGCGATTCCGGGGATCGCCATGCCACCTGCCAGGCAAGGCCGTAGGCCGCCGGGGTGGCGCGACCAAGGAATCGCCCTGTCGCTTGCCGGGCGGGGGCGCGGGCCACCAAGGTGGCGCGGCTGAGGCCTGTGCCACCCCGGCAGCCCGTGCCCCCACCCGGCAGGCAGCAAGGCGATTCCCGGAATCACCCTACCGCCTGCTGGGCAGGGTTGCGGGCAACCAGGGTGGCGCGGCCGAGGCAGGCGCCACCCCGGTGGCCAGCACCCTCGCCTGGCAAGCGGCAGGGTGATTCCGGGAATTGCCCTACCGTCTGCCGGGTGGGGGCGTGGGCCGCCGAGGTGGCGCGGCCGAGGCCTGCGCCACCCCAGCGGCTCGTGCCCCCACCCAACATGCGGCAGGGCGATTCTGGGAATCGCCCTACCACCTGCCGGGTGGGGGCGCGGGTCGCTGAGCTGCGCCACCTCGGCAGGCGGCAGGGAAATTCCAAAAATTGCCCTGCCGCCTGTAGGCAGGGTTGCAAGAAGCTGGGGTAGTGCGACTGAAGCAGCCGCCACCCCGGTGGCCCTCACCCCCACCTGGCAGGCGACTGGGCAATTGTGGGAATCGCCCTGTCGAGCGGGGGCACAGGCAGCCGAGGTGGAGCCAGCTGGGGGCGGGCCGTGGGAGGGAGAGAAGAAGGGCAAGGAGGGAGGAAGGAGGGGGCACTGGCAGGGGGAGGGAGGGAGGCGGTGGGTGGGGTGCGGCGCCTTGGCAGGGAAGCGGTGGGTGGGGTGTGGTGCTCGTGGGGGGGAGAGGGGAGGGTGTCGGCTGGGGGAAGGGGAGGGAGGGAACCAGGGGTTTAGGTGGGGTGCCCGTGGGTGGGGTGAGGGGTGGGCACTCGAGGGGGGTGCCGTTGGGTGGGGTGCAGCGCCCGGGTGGGGTGGGTGGGTTTCGGTGGGATGGGAGGCGGGCACCCGCGGGGGGGTGTCGGTGGGTGGGGTTGGGTGCCTGAGGGTTGGGGCGGGGTGCCCGGGTGAGGGGGGCCAGTGCTTGGCCGGGTTAGGGAGGGAAGGCAGCGGGGGTTGGGGTGGCACGGGGGGGTGGCGTGGGTGCCCGTGGGAGGGGGGGTTAGGGAGCGGGCGCGGGTGCGGGTGCCCAGGGGGGGGGGGGTTGGGTTGCGGGTGCCGGGGGGTGCGCCAATGGGTGGGGTTTGGGTGCCCGGGGGGGCGGATGTTGTAGGGCACCAGTGCGTGTTGTGGAGTGCCATTACATATAGCTTTTTTTTGTACTTATTAAAAAAATTAGACATATATTAAATGAAATATTGGTCAATTGAGTTTGATCGGGCCCACCATGCTCACAATAGATGTAATTGTTATTTTGGCTCAAAAATTATATTTATTTAAAAAAAAATACTTCTTTTTCATTAAACTAATTTAATATGAAAATTTTCAAGGAAAAAAATTTAACTTACCTTTCAATTACGGGAATTCTTCGTTGATTATGTTGTTGATAGTGATGTAGCTGCTCCACAAATTCACAAGTCTTTAAACGATTTTCAAAAGCATGGATGTGATGTCAGTAATAGTGATAATGAAATTTTAATATATAAGTGAAATTACGAAGATGTTTTACCGTACAGTTAATGTGGGATAATTTATTTTAAAATATTATAAAGTGAATATTATAGAATTGTTTTACAATGGATTGAATGTGGGAAACTTTTTGGAAGGAAATATTTTCGCGAAAATTTTTGAAGGGAAATATTTTCGCGAAACTTTTTGGAGGGAAAATTTTTGTGGGAAAATTTCATTCTTTAAGCTATATAATATCTTTAGGAGACTCTCCATTTGTATCATTCAACATCTTCTATTTGAAAGGGATGGATTGTTCTGATAGTGAAGTTTCAATTTATACACCATCAACATCTTCATCATGTAACAACTCTATTTATATTGATGAATATAGCTGGAATTCTTCGACTATGAATAGAAAGTCAATTCTTCCACTTAGTCCTGATTCTAAGGACTATGACAGCAGCACTGATGAAAGAGGGGATGGATAAATTCAAATAAATAAAGAGTCACAGATTCCACTTAGTCCTACTTCTAAGGACTATGAAGGCCGCAGTGATGAAGAGCATGATGGTGAAGTTCAAACAAATGGAGTGTCACGATATCCACTTAGCCCTAATTCTAAGGACCATGAGAGCAGCAGTTTCGAAGAGCATGATGGTGAAGTTCAAAAGAATGGTGTCACGATGTCCAGTTAGTCCTAATTCTGACGACTATGAGAGCAGCAGTTTTGAAGAGCATCATGGTGAAGTTCAAAAGAATGGAGTGTCATGGTGTCCACTTAGTCCTAATTCTGAGGACTATGAAAGCAGCAGTTTTGAAGAGCATGATGGAAAATTCCAAAAGAATGGAGTGTCACGGTGTCCACTTAGTCCTAATTCTAAGGACTATGAGAGCAGCAACGATGAAGAGCGTGATAACGAATTTCAAAAGAATGGAGTGTCAAAGTGTCCACTTAGTCCTAAATCTAAGGACTATGAGAGCAGTAGTGATGAAAAGCATGATATTGAATTTCAAAAGTATGGAGTGTCACGGTGTCCAGTTAGTCCTAATTCTAAGGACTATGAGAGCAGTAGTGATGAAGAGTGGGATGATGAATTTCAAAAGATTGGAGTGTCACGGTGCCCACTTAGTCCTAATTCTGCAGACTATGAGAGCAATAGTTATGAAGAGCGTGATGATGAATTTCAAAAGAATGGAGTTTCACTGTGTCCTCTTAGTCCTAATTCTAAGGACTATGAGAGTAGCAGTGATGAAGGACAAGATGATGCACTTAGTCCTAATTCTAATGATTATAAAGGTAGCAATGACAAAGGATAGGATGTAGCATCTTCAATAAGTAAACAGTCACATTTTCGATGTAGTCCTAATTCTATGGACTATGAGAGTAGCACTGACAATGCACATGAGGAAGAATATCCATTGAACATCGAGTCAGATTTTCCATTCAGTCTGAATTCTAAGGGCTACGACAGTAGCACTGAAGAAGCAGAAGATGAAGAATATCCTCCAAGTCAATATTTGAAAAGCAGAGCTGATCATAGTGTGGATAACATTCCTCTTAATGATGATGAAAAGCCTTATACAAATGATGATCCAATGATGGAGATGTTGCCAAGAAATATTGTATCAAGGAGTAGGAGCAAACCTTTTCGTATCAATGCAAGTTGTTCTAGTTATACAAGGGGTAGACCAGAATATCTGATGAGAAGAAAAATTATCAGTGCTCTCATTTAAAGTGAATGTTGCTAAAAAGATTGCTTGAAAAATATGGATTTCAAATTTGCATTAGAAAGCAGGAAGAGATATTTGTCAATGAATAAAAGCATGCAAAATTCATTTTAGTTGGGTGCATGAAATCTACATTGTCAGGTTATGATTATCATATTGGGACTTTATTTATCTGTAGAAAAGCTTTCAAAATGTTTCATTCAATTGGGAATTTTTGTCTCTCAAGAATTCAAGAAAATTTTGAAAAGGATCCTACATTTTATTCAGAAGTATGTCGCAAAAGATAGTTTGGGCCATTATCAAATATTTCAATGTCATGGATGAAAGATTTATTTTCAAAGCATGGAGAGTGTATGCCAAATAGAGAGATAATACATATTCCAAATAATTTTTTAAGACGAGAAATCTACATCTTATTCAAATAATATGCAGAAGGTGCTGAGGGACATGGCCGGTTTATTACATATCAATATTTTGTGAAAGTATGGAAGAAAGAATTCAACAATGTCCGTATTCCTAAGAAGAAAAGGAAGGGGATTTGCAGTACATGTGCTTCTCTAGAATAAAAAAGGGACATATGTGAAGGGTCAAAAAGAGGTAAGCATTCATAACTTTAACCTTTAAAATTGTATAGTCATAAACTATGAAAACATATTTCTTAATGAATTTCTTTTATGTTGTGTAGATTTAATTATCAAATAACTTCAGGATCATCGCAAACAACAAACAAATGAAAGGAAGAAGTTTTACAAGCATCGAAAGAAGTGTTATGATAATCCAAATAAATATTTGGGTTTGATAATTGATGGTATGGACCAGAAGAAAACACTTTTACCACATTTTGTTCACACACCCAAAAATTTACAGGAGGAAAATTTTATTCAGTTTCACTTGGTCAGTTGTATGGTCTTCAATGGGAAAATGTTGCCAAGGGTGTACTTCACAGCTCCAAATATTCATAATGATGCAAATCTGACCATAACCATAATTCATGATGTGATTTCTCATTGGTCTGGTTCTCTTCCTGAAGTTTTGTATCTATAATTGGACAACACTTGCTGTGAAAACAAAAATCAAGTTGTTTTTGGATATCTAAACATGCTTGTTGAATTGAGAATCTTTCAAAAGGTAAAGGTTGGTTTCCTTCTTATTGGGCACACTCATGACCATATTGATTAGATGTTTAGTCGTTTTTCAGTCATATGGAGGAGGAGGTAAGTTGGGAGCTTGCCATCACTAATTGAATGTCTTAAGAAATCATACATGCTAGAGCCTACTTTTGATGGTTGGAAGAAACTATTGACATGCGAAGGTTTATTTTGGGATCATATGGTGAGGGGAAATGCATTGAACAACTTATGACATTAGCTTCCAACATCAATTTCATATCAAAAAAATTGATGGGAAAACACTAATATGGGGCAAGAAGTATTCAACTACTACAAAATGGGCACCATTATCAGGTTTGCAATTTTTGAAGTTCATTCCAGATCATCCAATATTTGCATCAAAAATATTGTTATTACAATTAGTTGGTGAAGTTTAGAATGCACACAGACAAAATAGAGATATAAATTATTCTGATTGCCTGGAAGAAATTAAAAAATGTATTAGATATACATATGAGTACTTTGACATTGTTGATTCAGTTTGGTGGGAGTCATTTTTCAATAATCAAAGTGATATCATTTCAACAACAACAAATGAAGATATACCTTTGAAAAATCCATTTATTTGGCCACAAAATGTGTCAAATGAACATGAAGAAATAAACATTGTTGAACAATAACAATCTCAAGGTAATTCTTCATAGGCAGAGGAAAGAGATATGTATATTGGCTCCAGAATATCTCATGCACAACGTGAAGCCATGGAAGACCTTTACAGGGGTTCAGTACATGATATTAAGGAAGGATGCATGATTGCAGTGCTAGTAGATGGAGATCCCAATGGCTATCCATTCTAGATTGCTAAAGTTATAAAGGTCTTTACAGAAAATGAGGATGTTACAAGTGTTGAAGTACATTGGTATGCCACAAATACACACCCATTCAATGGTGTGTATAAGCCAGAGATTGTAGTTGACAAAAAAATGGCAGAAAGAGAAAAATAAAGGGTACAAATATAAATCGCCGCTGCACAGACATATTAAAATTGGATGATGTTGACATACTTGTTTATGACCTCAATTTAACAAAGAGAGGAACTCTTCACTTCAATATAATAGAGATTCTTAAAAGGTTGTTACTAGAAGGAACAATGTTGAGATGGGAGTATGCTGAAACTAATCGTAGATCTAGAAGAATTTTGAAACCTGAAGTGTTGGGCATGCATGTGGACTCAGATGGGGCACTAGTTGATAAAAGAGAAGAATATGGAACATCTTCGTCAACATCCAGTCACTCATATGAAGATGTGAATTCTGATGGTGTGCAAGAAAATATGAGTGATTTTGAATAATTGTTTAAGACAGTTTATATAACTGATGTATGCATCGTATCTTGAAATAAAATTAATGATTTCCATATGGTGTTAAATGAGAAGTTATGAGGCACTTTTATATTGTTGGATTATATGTCTTAATTATGATAATTTTTATTGTTTAAAATATCTACAATGCAACATTAAATTAGAGATATAATGTATGTTTTATTCAATATACAAATAATGACTTTTGAATTCATTTAGTGATGTAATTCGTTCATAATGTCATGGTTTTTTAATTTTATAGTTGAAAAAAATTCAATATCTTTTGTATCTAACATGTTATGGTTGAAAACATGTTGAATTTATACTTAGGAAAGAAAAATGATAATCTGCCAGAAACATTAATGTGTTTTTTCCTCATAAACAACTTTGTTTGGCACATAAAATTTTGGTTTCACTAGCATTTTTAAAAATTTTGAAAATTGACCATAAAAAAAAAATCATTGTTCCAGTATCATCACTTTCGTTTTGAAGCTATATTTTTGCATGAAAATTTCGTAGTAAATTTCGTAGTCACTGCTATTTTTAAAACATGTTCAAAATTGACCCCCAAAAAATAAAATCATCGTTCCAGTATACACACTTTTCATTTTTAGCACTGTTTTTGATGTTTTTTTGGGGTTTTTTGGCCAGAGTTCCCATTTTGAATTTATAGTTCCTGTTTCAAAGTTTACATAGTTAACAAGTATAAAAGAATTGGCCCATGCGATTAAGTTAAATCGCAATATAAATAGTTATATGAAGCCATAATCAATATATATATGTGTGTGTGTGTGTGATAATAATGCGATTAGATCCCAATTGCGAAACGCAGCGGGCATTTGTATGAAGTTACCACAGGAATCACCGATTGTCGATTGTGATAAGCAGTTAATAAAGCACTGAATAGGTCAGACCCAAAGCATATATATATTATGTTTTATATGCCTCGGTGGGTCCATGATCATCGCATAACGTTTATATATGTATATGATTTACGCTGATTGCGATATGCGAGGGCCGGACCCAATATTTTATATATGATGTGCTTTATAAGTCCGATGGGTCCGCAATATCGCAAGCTTTGAGTTCAAGCACCAACTGAAAGCGTCGATTGTGATTGTGATTGGTTTCGAACCCGATAGTTTATATGTTATGTTTTATAACTCTGGTGCGTCCATCATGTCACAATTTATTAAGGATTGGGTCGATATAACAATGGAAAGCGCCGACTGCGATTTGCGATGGGAACTCAATGGAGTGCTAAACAGGCATATCCAATAGATTTATTAATTAGAGTTAATTCCTTTAAGTTCCACTTTACGTATTTTGCATCAATTTCGCTGTGTAAACGGAAAAATTAATGTTAAAACCGAATCTGAAGAGGAAGGAAATTGGGTGTATTTTCTAGTGTTTTGGCCAATCAAAATGCATCTGATACATACATAAGCCCATATTTACGCATGGCTAACACAATTTATCCCAACTAAATGGATTAATCATTATTTAAGCATATACAGAAGAACTCAGTGGCTGCTTAACAGAGCAAGCCAACAGTTATCCTCATCTTCTAGTTCAATTATGTCTCATTATTTGATGTCCTTGGAGGTGTATTTTACCCTCTGTAAAATTCTGTAATAGTTTCTACTTCATATAGTTAGAGAGGCAGTTAAATAATTTGGGCAGTTTCAGAAATCAACAACTGTTCCACAATGTATAAAAAGATGAAAATTTACAAAGAAGAGGTTGGGAATTCTGGAGAACCCAGAGACTAGGCCACTATATTCCTAATACAAATGTTGATTAATTAAAGAATCAGAAGTTTCCATGAATTGTTGGGTATAATTTTGTAACCTTATCTGTCATGTGTCATCTTATGTTTTCTTCTTTCAAGTATAGTAATGAAGCTACAGGTCTTTATTTGCTTATGTAGATAAAGTTAAAATTCCTTAAAAGAGCACTCCTATGCTTGAAGTTTTCACCTTCCTTTCTAAGCTATAGACAATAGTTTTTGTGTAAGGCATCATATTATCTTTAACTTCTCCAAGGGTCGCAGATAGTAGTTTATGTGTTAAGCAGCATATTGTCTATGATTCAGTTCTCATTTTCATAATTCTTCCAAGTGACGGATACTAGGTTCTGTGTTAAGCAACATATTATCTTTAACTTCTCCTTCAGGTTTTCTTCATTCATAATTTATATCTAGCAAAAAATGGCATTATGAGATGTTCTGGTCATACATGTATTAAGGGCTAAAGACCAAGTTTTCCAAGTCCTTCATTTGAGAATACAACAATAAATATGGTGACAAATAAGTGACAACAAACGATAATCACTAATGTCTTAAGCACAATTTCTCCACAGCCAGGAAATTGGTTTCTTAAGGTACAACATTAATTGGTGTCATTGTCAGGGAGAGAAGACAAGAACACTTTTCCCTGGGGTTTTCAATATTTTCCTCTAGTTGTTTAGTGAAGAGGAAATATTTGGTTTTTTTGAATCAAAGCAATAACTCTGGCTTCAAGGAGACCCCATACAAGATCAAACACTTCACAACAGAAGGTTCAAGCTCTTTCAGATCCTGAAAGGCTAGTTTCTAAGAGGGTTGGAAAGTCTAAGATCCCAATTACACCAATTCCTACATTGTCTGCATCAGGCAGCAACTTATCCAAACTTTCATTTGATAAAGAGTCATCTTTTTCATCATCTTCATTTAAGGAACCTAACTATCAAGAGCAATCTTTAGAGTCTATTACTTTTCATTTACCTGTTATAATTATTCAACCTAAACCAATATCCACATTACCACCTCTGCACATTCCATTTACCTCTCAATCAGGTTCCACTTCTGTTGGTAATAAAAATTCAATAAACATGGCAGTACCTGCATTCTTGATGAATAGGTATGAACCTCTTCAATTGCCACAAACGTTAAATCAAATGCCATAGGAATACCTCAAAATTATTCCTTGTTTTATAGGGGAAGATGAACAAACTACAGAGAATCATGTGTCAGTATTTTGCAATTTTGCAGGAAAAAAAAGAAAAAAAAATTGAACATGTAGATGTTGTTCTAAGACTATTTTGTTCAGTCCTTGTTAATTATATTCCTTCTTGGTAAGAGATGGAACGTTTATTCATTCAAGATTGGGGAGAAAAAAGAGATCATGGGTATTCATTAACAAAGTTTAATGCCATAAAGAAAAAGTATAATGAAACTATGGTCGAATTTGTCAGAAGGTTTAACAAATTCTACAATAGTCTTCCAGTGGAGATTAAGCCTCCTCCTAATGGTGCAAAAATAACTTTTGGAGGGGCTTTTCAATCAAATTTTGGATTCACATGTAGGGCAAGAAGATATCCAACCCTTGATCAAATCCAAACAGATGCATTAGAGATAGAAGCAAATCTTGTGGCTGCAGGAAAAGCACCAGAGACATAGCCTATCCAAAACAAGGAAAGGCAAAGATGGAATCCTCTCAAAGTCAAGCATTGGAGGATATTTGTAATGTAATTAAAACTTTGTCAAATAAGTTAAATAAATTAGAGTTAGAAAATAAGAATTTTCAGAAGAAAACACAGTGTAATAAGAACTTTAATCCCCAATACAGAAGACAACCTTTGCAAATCCTGCAAAGGGAAAGAAAAGATCAAGATCAGATTCAAGCACCATTATATATAGAAGCAGATCTTGGTGAAGAACAGGAGCAACCTGAAGATAAAATTTCTACATTATACTCAGTAGATGAAGATGAACTTGGTATCAAAGGAGAAGAGTATGTATATGATGAAACATATTCCATCCATGATGAAAATGAAATTGATGAATATTGGAAACAATTTTCTAATTTTATGCAGGCTGAGCTACATAAGAAGTATGACTTGAGATCGATGAAAAGATCAAGAAGTCAAGAAAATGAAAGCGAGCAGCAAGTTTCAACTTCCTCACCAAAGGCGAATCCACAAGAATCTTAGCCTGCAAAACAAGTGAGTAAAGGAAAGCAGCAACAGAATGCAAATGGCAAGGCACGGATACTTCAAGGTGAGTCTTCTCAAGATCAAACTAAAAAAATTCCTTTGGAGAAACTTGTTTCAATTCCTCAAGTAATTCCATTCATGAAGAAAGGTGAAGATGTGAATGAAAGGACTACTAAACATGGTCACTTGTTTAGTATTACTAAGGAGTTGGAAAAGGTAAGAATACAAGTTCCCCTTACAGAATTGGAAAAAACACCTATTTATCAAAAGGAGATTGTTAAGTTTATTAATTTAAAATAAAATGAGAGTATAAATGACACTGTAAATCTGTAAGAGGATAAACCAGTAGTGGTTTTTGGTCCACATGTAGAGGAAGTAGATTCTTCAATACCTCCTTTTTATATTTCCTTCTTGGTTCATGATTTCCTCCTACATAATTGTATGTTTGATTCGGGAGTTTCACATAATCTTATGCCTTTGTCAGTGATGAAGAAACTAAATCTACAAGTGACAAAACCTTATAGGGACTTGTATTCTTTTGATTTGAACAAAGTCAAGTGTCTAGGGGTTATTAAGGATCTGGCAGTGTCACTAGCCCAAATTCCTGCTAGAAGCTTGGTCATGGATATAGTAGTAGCAAATATCCCTTCTAGATTTGGAATGCTTCTATCTAGGTCCTGGGGGGGTAGATTGGGTGGTGTTTTGAAACTAGATTTTACATATGTTGTTATATCGATTTTTGGTGGGGAAGAGAGGAGATTGTACAGAGAAACTAGATTTGTAAAAACAATTACAAAAAATGGAGCAAGTAATTCACCTGTAAATAGCCAAGAGAAGGATGATTTTTCTTGTTTCACACTGCATGATAATGCAGAGCTGGCTAAAGATAATCAGAAGTAGCTTTCTTAAGCCAATGTAATTACAGAGCTACAAACTGAAGGAGTGTGGAAATGTTTCTTTGATGGAGCTTATTCCAAGGACGGAACAGGTGTCGGTTTTCTTCTAATTGCACATGGAGGTAATATGTTCCCTTTTTCCTTTAAATTAGAGTTCAAGGCAACAAACAATGTGGAAGAATATGAGTCCTTGATTATTGCTCTACAAATAGCTAAACGGACGGGAGTTAAGTCAATTTCTGCTTTTGGAGATTCGGAGCTGATTATTAAGCAAATAAAAGATTACTACCAAACAAAGCACCCTAGGCTTAGGGCATATAGAAATGACGTATGGGATTTGATTGAGAATGTTTTTGAAGCTTTTAACAATCAATTCATTCGAAGAGATGAGAATAGATTAGCAGAATCATTGGTTGTGGCTGTTAGTACTTTCAAGCCTCCTATTAATCCAAGACTAACATATGAGGTAGAAATGAGGCACAGACCCTCTGTTCCTGATAATGTTAAAAATTGGAAAGTTTTTGAAGATGATCAGCAGATTAAAGAGTTTTTTACTATGGTTGAAGAGTTTTAGGGCACAGAAATTGATCAAGATGAAGAAGAGACAAAAAAAATTGCAGAAGTCAGTGATTTAAAAGATTCAATAACAAATCAGAAGATCTTTCAATTGAAAGATAATATTCTGCCAAAGGGACTTGTTCCTCTTGAAAGGATTTTTAATTCCAATTATGTTGTTGTTGACTTAGGGAAAATTTCACAAGATGAACATATTCAGGATCAAAACATTCGAACTCAGGAGAAACCCAGGTTAGTAAAATTCTACGGTGGAGTTTCACCTAATTTTCAAGAAAGGTATATTAAAATTTTCAAGAATTATGTTGATGTCTTTGCATGGTCCTATGAATATCTCAAAACCTATGATGTAAATATTATTCGACACAAGATTCCCTTCAAGGAGGGAATTAAACCCTTCAAACAGAAGTTTAGATAGATAAATCCTTTGCTTCTACCATCAATTGAAAAGGAAGTCAAAAAATTGCTTGATGCCAGAATAATAGTTTCGCTCAGGTATTCTAATGGGGTGGCTAATTTAGTGCCTGTGAGAAAGAAAAATGGAGAAATAAGGTTATGCTTGGACTTCATAAATCTCAACAAGGCTTCTTTGAAAGATAACTATCCATTGCCTAAAATGGATCACATACTACAAAAGGTGACGAGATCTTTTAGAATGTCAATGCTGGATGAATTTTCTGGGTATAAACAGGTGGCTGTGAATAAGGAGGATCAAGAAAAGACGACATTCACAACTCCTTGGGGAACCTTTATGTATGCCATAATGCCTTTTTGGATTCATGAAAGCAAGTGCTACGTTTCAAAGGGATATGGACATTGCTTTTGTGGGAGATAAATTTGTAGTAATATATTTGGATGATATTACCACTTTCTCAAAGTCTGATGAGGAACATTTGGACCATTTGAAAAAGAATTTTGATAAATGTAGAAGATTTGGGCTTTCCCTGAATCCCAAGAAATCCATTTTTTCTCTGGAAGAAGGAAAAATATTGGGGTGCATTGTTTCTAGAGATGGAGTAAAGATAGATCCGACTAAAGTACAAGCCGTGCAAAAAATACCACTGCCTAGAAGTAAAAAGGATATCCAAAAATTTCTGGGAAAGATTAAATTCCTAAGATGATTTGTGTCTAACTATGTAGAAATCGTGAAAGAAATCACTGATATGTTGAAGAAGGAGAATGAAGTGCATTGGACCAAGGAAGCTAAAGAATCATTTTCCAAGATTAAAGAGGCATTACAGGCATCTCCAGTTCTAATCATCCCTAATTATCAAAATCCTTTCCAAGTTTTTTCATTTGCATCCTCAAATTCAATAGTCATTATCTTATTGCAGAAAAATGATGAAGAGAAAGAACAACCAGTTGCATTATTCAACAAGATTCTCAGGGACGCGGAGCTTAAATATAATATTATTGAGAAATAGGTATATGCTTTGGTAAAATCCCTAAAAGCTTTTAGAACTTATGTGCTGCATTCACAAATCATTTATTACGTGCCAAAGGCTGCAGTAAAAGATGTGTTAGTATAGGCTGATGTAGAAGGAAGAAGAGGAAAATGGATAGCCAAGATCCAAGAATATGACTTGGACATAAAACCTACAAAGTTGGTGAAAGGGAAAGGATTGGCAAAAATGTTAACAGAATCAAAATTTCAGGCATTGGGAATCAACTTGTTGACACCTATGAATGAAGGAGTAGCTGAAGAAAATGAAGGAAGGAAAGGCCCAAGTATGAAGATCAGGTATAAGTTTTTGTGTTCAGAATGTTATAAGCATATAATTCATTATTTGTGCTTTCTTTCCTACCCCCAATATCTAGATAGAACAAAGTATAGAGAACTAAAGATCAAAGCGCAACCATATATGATTGTGGAAGGAAGTTTATAATGGAAGGATCATGTTGGAATTTTGTTATTATGTTTAATAGAGGATGATTTTACAGGAAGAATCAAAGATTATCATGAGGGGTTATGTGGAGGACATTACAGTTGGAAGATTACTACACATAAAATTCTTCAGGCATGATTTTATTGGCCTACATTATTTGGTGATACATATTAGTTTGTTAGAAGTTGTCAGAAGTGTCATCTTTTTGCTGAGAAAAACAGATTGTCTCCTTTACCTTTGATTCCAGTTTTCGTAGAGGAACCATTTAGATAATGGGGATTGGATTTTGTAGGAGAGATTAATCCACCTTCAAGTGAACAACACAAGTGGGTTCTCATAGCAATTGATTACTTCACCAAATGGGTAGAGGCAGTCCCTACTAAGAAAGCAATTGATCAGATAGTAATGAAGTTCCCAGAGGAGAATATTTTCAGCAGATTTGGATGCCCCATCAAAATTATAACAGAAAATGCTCAGGTCTTTAATTCAAGTAAGTTCAGTTCTTTTTGTCACAAGTATAATGTTATTTTGTCCCATTCAACAGCTTACCATCCGCAGGGAAATGGATTAGCTAAATCTACTAACAAAACTTTGATGAAGATCCTTAAGAAAACTATTGCAGAAAATCAAAGAAGCTGTGATTCTAAGTTAAAGTTTGCTCTGTGGGATACTAGAGTAATTACAAGAAGATCTATAGGGAAATCACCTTTTGAATTAGTATATGGCACTCAGGATCTGTTTCCAAGTCAACTTGTGAAGCCGGTGATTGCAATGATTCAGGAGGCAAAAGAAGAACCAAATTCTTTGATAAGAAGAATGAATAAAGTGATGGAGCTAAGCGAGAACAGGGACATGGTAAGAGACAACTTGATTTTGTATCAATTCAAGATGAAAAATATTTTTGACAAAAAAGCCAAGGAAATTGATTTTAAAGTTACAGATATAGTATTGAGATGGGATACTAGAAGAGAAGATAAGGGTAAACATGGGATCCTCTCTGGTATGGCCCTTTTAGAAAAGTAAGATCCAATAACACTTTCATTCTTGAGAATCTAGATGGTGTGGCTCTACAGCTACCCATCAATGGGCAATACTTAAATAATTATTTCCAGTTCTGAAGAATAAGCATCATTTCATTGTAAATATCGGAGTGAAATCAGTGTACAAATGCCATAGAATTTAAATTTATGCAAAGCAATATATGACTCCATGCCCGAGGTGAAGGCACTAATCTGCAGTTCTTAATGCTTTCGTGGCAAAATCACTATCCCCAGGTGGAGCCAGATGTTGTAACATGCATTTTTTGTTACCTTTAATATTCATGTTTCCTTCAAGAATCACTTGAAAATATCTTAAAAAAAAGGTAAGGCAAGAGGGAAATGAAATAAGTTACATATCGGAATCAAAACACAAAAGAAACAAGTATAAAATAATTGGCCCATGTGATTAAGTTAAATCACAATATAAATAGTTATATGAAGCCAAAATCAATATGTGTGTGTGTGTGTGTGTGTGTGTGATAACAATGTGATTAGATCGCAATTGCGAAACACAGCGGGCATTTGTATGAAGTTACCACAGGAATCATCGATTGCCGATTGTGATAAGCAGTTAATAAAGCGCTGAATAGGCTAGACCTGAAGCATATATATGTTATTTTTTATAAGCCCCAGTGGGTCCATGATCATCACATAATGTTTATATATGTGTATGATTTACGTTGATTGCGATATGCGATGGCCGTACTCGATAGTTTATATATGATGTGCTTTATAAGTCCAGTGGGTCCGCAATATCACAAGGTTTGAGTTCAAGAACCAATTGAAAGTGTCGATTGCGATTGCGATGGGTTTTAGACCCGATACTTTATATGCTATGTTTTATAACTCTGCCACATCCATCTTGTCGCATTTTATTAAGGATTTGGTTGATATAACAATGGAAAGCGCCGATTGCGATTTGCGATGGGAAATCAATGGAGCACTGAATAGGTAGATTCGATAGATTTATTAAACAGAGTTAATTCCTTTCAGTTCCGTTTTGCATCTTTTGCATCGATTTCTCTGTGTAAATGGAAAAATTAGTGTCAAAACCGAATCTGAAGAGGAAGGCAATTGGTTGTATTTTCTGGTGTTTTGGCCAATCAAAATGCATCCGATATATACGTAAGCCCAGATTTACGCATTGCTAACACAGTTTATCATGACTAAATGGATTAATCATTATTTAAGCATATACAGAAGAACTCAGTGGCCAATTAATAGAGCAAGCCAAAAGTTATCCTCATCTTCTAGTTCAGTTATTTCTCATTATTTGATGTTCTTGGAGGTGTCATTTACCCTCTGTAAAATTCTGTAATAGTTTTTACTTCATATAGTTAGAGAAGCAGTTAAATCATTTGGGCAATTTCAAAAATCAACAATTGTTCCACAATGTATAAAAAGATGAAAATTTACAAAGAAGAAGTTGGGAATTTTGGAGAACCTGGAGACTAGGCCACTGTAATCCTGATACAACTGTTGATTAATGAAAGAATCAAAAGTTTCCATGAATTGTTGGGTATAATTTTGTAACCTTCTCTATCATGTGTCATCTTATATTTTCTTCTTTCAAGTATAGTAATGAAGCTGCATGTCTTTATTTGCTTATGTAGATAAAGTTAAAATTTCTTAAAAGAGCGCTCGTATACTTGAAGTTTTCGCCTTCCTTTCTAAGTTATAGATAATAGTTTCTGTGTAAGGCAGTGTATTATCTTTAACTTCTCCAAGGGTTGTAGATATTAGTTTTTGTGTTAAGAAACATATTGTCTATGATTCAGTTCTCATTTTCATAATTCTTCTAAGTGACGGATAGTAGGTTCTGGGTTAAGTAGCATATTATCTTTAACTTCTCCTTCAAGTTTTCTTCATTCATCATTTATATCTAGCAACAAATGGCATTCTGAGATGTTCTGGTCATACATGTATTAAGGGCTAAAGACCAAGTTTCTCAGGTCCTTCATTTGAGAATACAACAAACAATAAAATGACAAATAAGTGACAACAAACAATAATCATTAATGTCTTAAGCACAATTTCTCCACATCCAGGAAATTGGTTTCTTAAGGGACAACATAATCTAAGGCATGAGAAGTAGATATAGTGAATGTAATGGGTTGATAGAAGGAAGATCGATACAAAAGTCTTAGAGGAGGAAAAGGCTCTGTAGCTGAGTGCATAGAGGCCTAGAGTACTGTTCGCAGCTAAGTGTGTGGACCCCTACAACTGAGTGCACAAGGAAGTCTTGAGTCTGTAAGCTTAAACTGAATATCAATAAAGAAGATTGTTGCATAAATTCCTGTCGTTTATCTTTTTACTTATGTTATGTATGAATGCGCTATATGTTGTGATGAATAATTCCTTTATGAAATAATGATGTATTGATGCGCAGATTTACTTGATCTGTCTTATTATCTGAACACAATTGATGTTAAGTGATTACGCGAAGATTATAACACTTTCTGTTAAAGTTATCGAACACTTAGGTAGACTTGAGTAAATAAAGATCGAAGGGTAATCTAAGGTGCACATAAGTAGCTAATCAACCTATTTAGGGTCTGCAAAATCCAATCGTAAACCTTTGCGGAGGTCCAGAGGCCGATTGGGGGAAGCTACAGCATTAAGCCATAAGGGCCTAGAGATATGTGCAAAGATAGATCTAGGTCACAAAAAGACATCACTCTAATCTCTGGGTGCGGAAACTTGGTTCAAGCATCCCCCCACACTAGTTCAGGTGAGACTTCAACCCCCACACGGCAGATTGATGCCAAAATGGCCAGTAGTGTAGGGATTTGTTTGGCGCAACTAACTTTGAACATGGGTCAGGACCCCCTAAGCCAACAAATGGTTCTGTTACCAAGATTGGGATTTGCATAAAGAGATGTGTGATGTCGCATCACTGGAATCCGACAAAAAAGGAAATTGAGAAGTGGTTGGATAGAAAGATCCATGAATTCGCGGTGCAAGAGAATAGAAATCCACACCTATCAAAAGAGCAGTGGTTGGACAAATATTTGTACAAAAAAATACATGAAGTATTCTTCTGCACCTTCCCGATTGAACTATACGAGTGGATCACTATGTTGGAAGACAATCAAGGAAGGTGGAGGCTTGACGACCCAATAGTTTGGACCCCGGAGCTAGTGGGGAGGTTGGAAGATTTTGAAGATAAGATCGAGCACACTATTGATCACTTGCTTGATCAAGTCATAGGAGGATTTGTGACAAAATTCACGGTCGACACCTCAGTCAGCTACAACGAAGCAGAGTGACATTTCTTCAAGGGGCCACGAGGTAATTATTTGAGATCTTTGAATACCTGGATTAAGATGCTCTTGTGTGAAAAGAGGGTTGTGCCATTGCCTTGATGTTTGTATCTATGCAAAGTGGATGAAGCTTTATAAATCAAGAAAAAACATGTCCTGAATATAGTCCATTGATCGGACCTCCTTCAAGTGACGATGAGGGAGTAGTACAAGCCTCACTGTGAAGCACTTTCTAGTTGATAAGAAAGGGTTTTCCATGAATACACCATCCGTCCATGCCACCTCCGCCTTCACCTCCACAACATACACCTTCGCCCACACCACCACCACCTCCGCCACCATTCAATATGTCTAATATAATGAATTTTCCCATTTTCAAGGGCTTAGTAAGTGAGAATCCATATCAATTTTGGTTTGCTGCAAAGGCTGTGTGGGCAGCACAACAGATTACAGATGATAATATAAAGAAGGTGCAGTTGGTTACTGCTCTACAAGATCACATAGTGACATGGTACATTAAGTACTACACTGATAATCCATTGGCATCGTTAGCATACACTCAAACTACTCTAAATAAAGAATTTAGTAAGCCTAAGTCTGAATCGTAATCAATGGTTGGATTCAAGGAAATCACGATGAGGGTTGGTGAAATGCCTTGGGAGTTAGATCAAATATTGAAGTGTGTAATCCTTGAAGCTAATATGAATCTCACAGATAGTCAGCATCACGAATGGTTTGTATCCTTGCTCTTGCCCCACCTAAGGGTTGCTTTGTCATAGATAAAAGATAGGAACTTAGGTGGAAGCTCTGGAGATTGCGATGAGATTACACGAAACTCCTATTCAGGATGCTTCTTTGGGAGTTCAACATATTCATGTGGAGTTGCAGAACCTTTTCTTGGAATTGAGAGCTTGAAAAAAGAAAAAGCGGCTCGGCCGGAGGTGCACGAGGAAGTTTGGTGCCTCAAGTGTAAAAACTTGGGGCATGATAAAGATCACTGCCCTATCTTCGCAAATTATATTACAGGGGGGGGGACAATTCCCCTAAGGTAGGAAGCTCCAGTAGGACCAAGTATAGGGCCCTCTCTATGGTGCATTATTTGTCAAGTAGCTAGAAAACATGTAACAGATAATTGTCACTTGCTGCAAAAATTTGTGCAAACACCACAACAATTATTTTGTGATTTCCGTAAATCAGTGGGCCATGATGAGCGCCATTGCCAAAGCTATGAATTGATGATGGAAAGGATGCCTACCAATCTAATTCAAGAAGAAACTCGGCCTCCAGATCAGGGCACTAAAGGAGCGCACAGAGGATATCAGGGGCACAGACGAAGCTAAGGAGGGGGAGGACCTCGTAGAGGTCGTGGACAGGTCATTTTCTATAATTACGAAATGCCAAGAAACTACGCGTGGGAGTGTACAAGCCAGATACACCCATTATGTTGATACTTTACTCAGTTTGACCATAGAATAGAAGAATTCCCTATGTTTATGTCTAAGATGTAGTAGAAGAAGTCGCTGCCTCAGCATCCCACCCAGAACATACAGATGATGAGGGTTGAGCCCCATGAGGAAGATCCAAATGTGAATATCGTGTTGCGAAGCAGAATGACGACTAGTAATGATAAAGATAAACAACCTAAAGAAATTGGGTGGGTCCGCAAGGCCCCGGGAAAGAAGGTTGGGTTTGACCTGGAGCATGCGAAGGAAATGTTCATGAAGGAAAAGAAAAGCTTCACTAAGGCTGCTACCTCAGGAAATCAAGACAAACTATCAGGAATCAGCATGCCTACAGAGGTTGACCCCTGTGTGCTTACCACCTTCTTGGAGACTTGTATGAAACAACTGCATAATAGAAAGGCTGTGAAAGGGCTACAATAATTGATAAACAAGTTTGTTGGTAAGGATAATTCTCTTGAAGGACACCATGTAGTCAAAAATATCGGTAGACATAAGACGAGAACAGGGTGCGAGATGAGGCTCACCACGCAAATATGAGACTATGAGATGGACCAGATTATCTTTGATTTGGGATATGATGCAAACTTTTTTCCTAAACAGACATGGGAAAGAATGGGGAGGTTTATGCTACATTGGTCTCTATTTCAATTGAGGATGGAAAACCAGAAGAATATTATCCCTATGGGACGATTGCATGGATTTACCGTAGATATAGAAGGTGTGAGGACGTTGGCTAATTTTGAGGTGATAGAGATTGTTGATGACAACAATCCATACCCCGTGATCCTGGGAATTGATTGGGCTGTTGACATGAATGAGATCATCAATTTGAAGAAGAGAGAAATGTGGTTTGAAAGGAATTATCTCTTCTTTGTAGTACCATTGGACCCTGTAGAAGGATTGTGCTATACGGAACCGGTCCATGACTATGAGGAAAGTGATGATGTTTTGGATCAGATCTATAAAATAATAGCGTAAGACCAACACTAGGTTAATCTGACAGCTGATGGATGGACTGCATGGGACCGCAAAAGCTCGTGTACCTTAGACTCAAATTAAGAATTGGAGCATTGGCAGAATAGGTTGAACGAAGTATCTATGTTGTGTTACAATTTGATGACTAAATCGCTACGTTGTTTTTCATCGGAGGTGAGAAATTTACCTTATTATGATGGTTTAAATGATTTTGATAAATTTTTGGATGCCTTTGAAAAATAAGTAGATGAGGACCATCAATTTCAAGCATTGGATTTGGCACCACACGCTACGCCCACATGGTGGTGGGGTACGCATAAAGATAGCTTTGATGAATGACACGAATATAGGAGAATGATGAGGTTGCAATTTGGTTGCCCAAAAGTTCGACTAGCTAAGAAATACGATGAGAGAAATTATCCATGTGATCATTTAGCAAAGTGGACTAAGGTTTATAGAATGGAGCCGTAGCTAGAGTGGGTGCATTTATTCTGTCACACTTTGGACATAATCCCTA
Organism: Pinus tabuliformis; assembly: GCA_031772625.1. NCBI lineage: Eukaryota > Viridiplantae > Streptophyta > Pinopsida > Pinales > Pinaceae > Pinus > Pinus tabuliformis. Next base: position 694,806,991 of record CM062810.1, read on the forward strand.
TGAATTGGTACATGGAAACGGAGCTCTACCATGGCACCGCAAAGTGGGATATATTAAGGGAAGGGTTTTTGATGACCTTGAGTTTTGAATATGGGTTCAAAATCATTGACGAGGCGCTACAGGGGGTTAAGGCAACAATCTTCAAAATCTCAAAGGATCCTTTGGAATTAGTTCAACCAGATTGGAGCACCCAGCTGCGCCATGCGTTGGAATGCTATAATGTGACTGCCAAGGGGGAGGATGAGGATCCAAGGAATATTAACATCCCAGAAGTAAAAGGCCACCGTGAAGTTGAGGGACCACAGATAGAGAATCTGGACATCACCGCACCATTGAAAACTAGGAAAGTAAACATTGGTACTGAAGTAGAGCCAATGTTTGTGAAGATTGGGGATTACTAGGATGATGCCACAGTAGATAAAGTCACTGAGTTGCTCCGCGAATATCAGGATTTGTTTCCTACAAAATTTTCGGACTTGAAAGGTATCATAGGAGACTTGGGCATGATGAAAATTACCTTGAAGCCACATGTGAAGCCGATTAAGAAAAGACCATATTGCCTTAATCCTAAATATAAAGAAAAGGTCTTCTTGGAGTTGGATAAGATGCTTGAGGTAGGCATTATCAAACCAATTGAGGAATTTGATTGGGTGAGCCCAATGGTAGTCCAAGAAAATAAGCAGAAGGGAGAGATACGAATTTGTATAGATCTTAGGAAGCTTAACGATGCCTATGTTCATGATCCTTTTTTGACACCATTGACAGATGATGTATTGGATAATGTTTGAGGGTAGGAGGCCTACTCATTCACTGATGGATTCTCTGGGTATCATCAAATTAATATCGCGCTAAAGCATAGGAGTAATATGACCCTCATGACGGAATGGGCTATTTCGAGTATACAGTAATGCGATTTGGACTCAAGAATGCGCCAACGATATTCTCGCGCATAGTCATTGCAGCGTTCAAGGAGTTTATTCACAAATTCATGGAGGTATATTTTGATGATTGGATAACATTTGGGCTAGTAAAGTGCCATGTAGCTAGTCTACGCTTAATTTTGGATACGTGCCACAGGTATCAGATCGCGCTGAACCTAAAGAAGTGCTTATTCTGTGTCCCTTTTGGAATTTTGCTGGGTCATGTGGTGTGCAAGTAAGGACTAATGTTGGACCCTGCTAAGATCATGGTCATAGTCAATTTGGAGGCTCCAAGGAGTGTTAAACTGTTGCACACAATGCTGGGCCATACTGGATACTATCAAAAGTTCATCAAGGCTTATGCTCAAATTACTGCGCCTATAGAGAAGTTGTTGAAGAAGGACACTACATTCTGTTGGGATGAAGAATGTTAGCACAGTCTGGATGTATTGAAAGAAAAGATGGTCACTGCACTAATCTTGGTCTTCCGGGATCGGAAGAAGGAATTCCATGTGCATGTTGATGCCTCATGTATTGCATTAGGGATAGTGCTGACACATGCTAGGAAGGAGAGATGGATCATCCTATAGCATTTGCGAGCAAAAAGTTGTCAAAGGATGAAAATAATTATTCGATAGCAGAGTGTGAAGGATTGGATATGGTGTACGTGCTCCAAAAATTCAGACATTACCTATTGGGCGGACATTTAATGATGTACATAGACCATTCTCCATTGAAGTATCTACTCAATAAGCCTGTGTTGGGGGGGGGGAATATGCAGATGGATTTTTTTATTTCAAGAATATGATTTTTAGGTAATTGTGAATCCAGGAAGGTTGAATGCAAGAATTGACCATCTGTCACGCATTGAGACAGGAGAGGAGCTTACTAATTTGGAGGAAGGGCTTCCAGATACGTAGCTCTTTGCAATGTGCATAGCGGATAACCACTTTGATGATATTATCCACTTCTTAACTACAGGGACGGCTCCAGAAGGATACACCAGTCAGCAGAAGAAAGAGTTGGTAGTACGCGCGGAAAATTTGTCAATAATTTTCAGATATTTGTATAAGATGGGATCGGACGAGATACTCTGATGATATGTGCCTGATTGAATGAAATAAAATCCTCGCTAAAGCTCATGGAGGAGCTATGAGAGGGAATTATGCAGGAAAAGAAACATCGCAGAAGGTTTTGCGCACTGGATCTTTCCTATGCTGCATAACAATTCCAAAGCATATTGTAGGGCATGCGATGCATGTCAGAAAACATGCAGACCATCGTGAAGGGATGAGCTACCTCTGAATCTGTAGGTGTCATTGCATCCATTTGAGAAATGGGCAATTGATTTTGTAGGATCGATTCAACCCCCAAGTAAGAAAACAGGTGTGCGTTATATCATCACCGTGACAAAATATCTGACCACATGGACATAGGCACAACCTGTGAAGGATTTCACTGGGGAAACAACAACAAAGTTCATGTTTGAGTATGTGTTAACCAGGTTCAGTTTCCCAAAGGTGTTGATAAGTGATCGCGGTACAGATTTCCTCAATGAAATGATCGGCACACTGACACAAGAGTTCCAAGTGTATCATCAGAAAAGTACACCATATCATCCTCAGGCCAATGGAATAGTTGAGGCCTTCAATAAGATATTGGGGAATGCACTGACGAATATTTGCAATGCGCAGAAGAATGATTGGGATGTGTGCGTACTGGTGGTATTATCGTCATACATGACTACTGTTGGCAATATGGCTAAAGTGTTGTCCTTGATGGCAACCCATTCAGGTGATAGATCACAGTACTTCAAGTCAGCAGCAGAGATTGATGATCAGCTATCAAATATTGAAGAAAATAAGGGGTACGCAGGTACACCTTGCATAAGGTGCGTACACGCAGGTCAGTGTTACATAAAGTGTGTACATACCCGCAGTTATCCCGTTCAGGAGGTGCGTACCCCCAGTGCACACATTTCAAGGCAAAGAAATTCACATGTGGGGTTTTCTTATGTTTTACTCTTGGTATTTAGCCGACGGTATTGTATTATTATGGTGTCGGCTCGTGGTATTGATCCATGATTTAAGGAAGAGCTTTCCTATATAAAGCAAAGGAGATCATTTGGCTTGAGCATGTTTTTTGTTGAATATCTTATGAGGGCTAGATCTGGTCTAGATCTAAATAAGGCGAATCTACTGATGGACCGAGATCTCTTCGGCGCATGTTCAGATCTGTAGATCTGACTGTGTGGGTTATTTCTGAAATCTTGAAATCATCTATGCCCGAAGGTATGCAGGTACAGTGAGAGAAAAGTGCATACATACGCAGGAACAAAGCATTTCAGGTGCGCTGGTACGCAGGCACAGAAGGGTTTCAGGTGCGACGGTACACAGGCACAGAAGGGTTTCAGGTGCGTCGATACGCAGGCACAAAAGGGTTTCAGGTGCGCCGGTATGCAGGCACAGAAGGGTTTCAAGTGCGCCGATACGCAGGCACAGAAGGGTTTCAGGTGCACCGGTACGTAGGCACAGAAGGGTTGCAAGTGCGGAGGTCCGCAAGCAGTTCAATGGACTCAGAGCGAGGTACGCAGGCTAGCAGTTGATCAGGGTGCGTACGTAAGCAGGCGAGCAGTTGAGCAGGGTGCGTACTGTAAGCAGGCAAGCAGTTGAGCAGGGTGAGTACTGTAAGCAGGCCAGCAGTTGAGCAGGGTGCTTACGTAAGCAGGCGAGCAGTTGAGCAGGGTGCTTACTTCTCTTAAAATCTTTGTTTATCATTGTTGTGTTCTGGGTTTGGTCCTATTATTGTTGATCTGGTTACTACAGTTGACTGGGTGATTCTCTTATACTTGATGATTATTTGATGCTTATGGATCGAGTTTGAAAATTTATGAAAAGTGGTCCTTGCAAGAAAAGAAGTAGGGGGTTGTAGCTCCCTTCCAGGAGAGACTGGAAAATGAGAGAAAGAGTTGTAGCTCTCTGCAGGTTGCAGCCTGTGTACTGGTAAAGGACTGCACCAGTACAAAACCATTGTAAAAGGAGTTTCTAATTTGAAAGAAGATAGAGACATATTGCAGCAGGTGGTTTTCACCCACATTGGGTTTCCACCTTACATCTTATGTTCTTTGGTGTGACTATCTGTTTTCTTTTGTTCATGCTCATTATTTTATGGTACTGACATGCAAAAATAATTCAAAGAACAAATAAAGAAGATTTATTAAAATAATTAGATAATACTGATTCACCCCCCTCTCAGTATTATTTCCAACAATTGGTATTAGAGAAGGTCCTTCAGAGAAGCTTGATCGCTTGAAGGTAGATCGTTCATCATGAGCAACTACGAGAGAGAAGCATCAATCAGGCCACCGGTTTTTGATGGGACAAACTTCAATTATTGGAAGGTAAGAGTTACTGCCTATCTTCAATCTCTTGGTACAGAAGTTTGGGACATCGTAGAAACAGGCTACGCTTTTCCTTCAGCTACTCGTACAGATGCCGCCGAGAAAAAGAAGTATGAAACAAATGCAAAAGCAGTCAGTACTCTATAAGGATGTATATCTCAATCAGAATTCATGAAGGTAATGCACTATAAATCCGCAAAAGAGATATGGGACAAAATTGTCACGAGCTATGAAGGAGATGAACAGGTAAAGCGTGCTAAACTTCAAACTCTCAGAATTCAATATGAGACTCTCAAAATGTATAATGATGAAAGTGTGGCTAACTATTTTCTTCGTGTAGATGAGGTTGTTAACTGTATGAAAAATTTGGGTGAAGAAATAAAAGAGGCTATTGTGGTTGAAAAGGTTCTAAGATCATTGTCCCCCAAGTTTGAATCTAAAGTATCTGCAATAGAAGAAAAGGAAAATCTACGAATTCTTACTACGTCTCAGCTACATGGAATTCTAACTGCTTATGAAATGAGAAAGGGAGGTCCATCAGATAGAAGAGAAGCTGCTTTCAAGGCATCAGGAAAAGGAGATTATTATGAAGCGAGCCACGTCCCAGAAGAAGAGGAAGAAGAATCAAATTTTGTCAGAAATCTTCAAAGGGGTTCTGGAAGGTTCAGAGGTAAGTTACCTTTTAAATGCTTGCTTGTGGAAGAGTAGGTCATTATGCTGCAAAATTTCCTTATAAGGATAAAGGAAAGGAACCTGCTAGATGGAACAAGAAACAGAATGCAAATAAGAAAAGCTACTACACTCATGAAGATAGTGATGGTCTATCAAACAGTGATGAAGATGAACAAGGTAATGAATATAAGTTGTTGATGGCATTTGAAGATGATGATTATATGGATGTTATAGATGTGGATAACCTTTATGATGAAATTACTAGACTCAAGAGATGTATAGAAGAAAAGAACATGATCATTGATACTCTACAATTTCAAATTGATGAAAAGGAAAAACATCTTGAAAAATTAGAAGGTGAAATTGTTGGTCTTAGAAAAGAGATTGAGAAAACAAAAGCTATTAATCTCAAGTTTGTCAAAGGATCTGAAACTTTGGATGAGATTATCAATGTGCAGCGGTCTCCTCTAAACAAGACAGGTCTGGGCTATAATGGAGAAACTTCTCAAGCATCCACCTCAAAAAGTTATCTTGATGCAGCAAGAAGAAATGAGCAAAAGCACAATGAAGATCATCAGGTAAAGCAGGGACGAATTACAAACAGAAACTATCAGGGGCAATCCATCTTAAGGGTGAACAAAAGCTACAACCAGCCACAGGTAAAATCTTCTCAATTTGGTTTAAGAATAGATGACAATAGAAATTACAATCAATTGGCTGGTAGATTCGATAACCGCAGAAGTTTCTTCAATGGACAATGCTTTTCTTGCCATAACTTTGGTCACAAAGTAGCTCAATGTGTTGCATATAAAACGATCATGACTAGGGAAGCTCCAAAACAAAGAATTATGACGGGGATTACAAAAAGGACCTATAACAACTTTTCGGTTCTTGAAAATGAAGTTGAATGTTCTATTTGCAATAACTTTGGTCATGAAGACTCTGAATGCAGGAGCAGGTTTCAGCAGAAAAAGGAACAAGCCTCAAGCACAAAAACATGGAGAATAAAGGAACCTGAAACAGAAAGATGTGGGATAGCATTTTATGCAGAGGGACAAGAAAATCTATGGTACATTGACAGTGGATGTTCGAAGCATATGACAGGTGATAAAGAAAAACTTGAGTCTTATTCTACTCTAGAAAAGGGAAAGAAAGTCTCTTTTGGAAATGATACTCCTGCAACTATAAAAGGAAAAGGCATTGCTCAGTTAAAAGAAAAGGTCAAGGCTGGAAATGTTTTGTATGTTGATGGATTGAAGCATAATCTTCTAAGTGTCAGCCAGATGTGTGATCAAAGAACCGAGGTTATATTCAGATCAAATGGATGTCTTGTTCGTGATCTTGATATAGGTAAAACAATGATCAAAGGCAAAAGAACTCCAAATAATCTGTACATATTTGAAGAAGGACAACAACAATGTTATCTGAGCAAGGATGATGAGCACTGGTTATGGCATCGGAGGTTGGGACATCTAAGCTTTTCACAAATAAGGAAAGCATGCAAATATCAGGCAGTTCGCGATCTTCCAGATATCAAAATTCCTGACAACACCATATGCAAATCATGTCAGTTTAGAAAACAATCCAGAACTAACTTTCCAGAGAAAGAAGGATCAACTAGCATGCCTCTTGAGCTAGTACATATAGATACATGCGGTCCTTTCAGGAAAAGAACACCTCAAGGAGAAGAATACTTGATATTATGCATGAACGATTTCTCCAGGTTTGTCTGGTTAGGACTTATGAAGCACAAAGATGAAGCATTCGAAAAATTCAAATCCTTCAAAGCCTTGGTTGAAAATGAATCAGGTCCCAAAATTAAGTGCCTCAGATCTGACAGAGGTGGGGAATTTACTTCAAATGAATTTTTCGATTTCTGTGAAGAACATGGGATAAGAAGAGAATTCTCTACAGCAAGAACTCCTCAGCAAAATGGAGTTGTGGAAAGAATGAACAGAACAGTCCAACAAATGGCTCTTGCTATGCTTGATGAGTTAGGAACTCCCTCAACTTTCTGGGGTGAAGCTGCACATGCTGCAGTTGTTATTCTCAACAAAACAAATGTCCGGGTGAACAACACTCAAACTCCTCATGAGCTCTGGAGTGGTAGGACTCCTTCAGTAAAGCACTTCAAAATCTTTGGGAGAAAATGCTATATCAAGAATACTGATGAGTAGCTTGGCAAACTTGAACCTAGAGCAGATGAAGGCATTCTTCTTGGTTACTCTCAACATAGCAAAGCATACAAATGCTACAATAAAAGACTTGGCAGAATTGTTGACAGCATTGATGTAGTGGTTGATGAGAAGGGATACATTCCTAGGCAAGTACATCATGAAGACATCGAAGAAGATGAAGGCTACCCCCAACGACAGAATGATGAAGAAGAAGAACCTCAAGAAGAACCTGAGGAGCAAACAAGAATAGAAGAAAAGACTCCATCCAGATATGTTCAGAAGAACCATCTAGAATCTCAGATTATGGGGCAGAAAGAAGCAGGTGTACAAACAAGAAGAACAGTTGCAGAAGCTTCAAGCTATTTGGCATTACTCTCCTCTACTGAACCACAAAATGTGAAAGAGGCATGCAAAGATGAATGTTGGGTGAAAGCAATGGATGAATAACTTGAGCAGATCGAAAAGAACAACACTTGGGAGCTGGTTCCTAGACCAAAAGATAAGAATGTTATTGGGACAAAATGGGTCTTCAAAAACAAATTGAATGAAAATGGAGAAGTAATTAGAAACAAATCCAGACTTGTTTGTAAAGGGTATGCGCAGCAAGAAGGAATAGACTTTGAAGAAACCTTTGCTCCTGTTGCAAGACTTGAGGCCATCCGAATGTTCCTTGCTCTCTCAAGTTTTCAAAACTTCAAAGTATTTCAAATGGACGTGAAATCAGCCTTTCTTAATGGAGACTTGGAAGAAGAAGTGTACATTGAACAGCCAGATGGGTTCATTCTTGGAAATGATCCAAATCTTGTATGCAGATTGAAAAAGGCTCTCTATGGTCTCAAACAAGCTCCAAGGGCTTGGTACTACCGTTTGGACAAATATCTTCATCAACAAGGCTTTTCAAAAGGATCGGCAGATAGCAATCTTTATATAAAAGTTGAAAACGACAAATTGCTAATACTTGTTGTGTATGTAGATGACATTATTTTTGGGAGCAATGAAGAAGCTATGAGTCAAAACTTTGCCTTGGTCATGTAGAAAGAATTTGAAATGTCCTTGCTAGGAGAACTGGCATATTTCCTTGGTTTGCAAATCCAACAAAAAGAAGGAGGAATCTTTTTATCTCAAACCAAGTATCTCAAACAGATTTTGAAGAAATATGGTATGGAAGATGCAAAACCAGTATGTACACCCATGGTCACAGGATGTAGCCTCAGTGCAAATGATGAATCTGCAGCAGTACATCAACCAACCTACAGATCTATGATTGGAAGTTTACTTTATTTGACAGGTACCCGACCAGACATCATGCATGCAGTTGGAATAGTTGGAAGATTTCAGGCAAATCCGAAGGAGACTCATCTTCAGGCAGTGAAGAGAATTTTCAAATATCTTCAAGGGACTCAAAATTATGGCTTATGGTATCCTAGAGATACAGATATTACACTTCATGCTTATACAGATGCAGATTGGGCCGGAAGCGTGGATGACAGGAAAAGCACAAGTGGTGGTGCGTTCTTTATGGGTTCCAGACTGGTATCTTGGTTCAGCAAGAAACAGAGTTCGATTGCCTTGTCTACAGCTGAAGCGGAATATGTTGCTGCTGCATCTTGTTGCACCCAACTCCTTTGGATGATGCAGACTTTGCAGGATTTTCAAATCACTTGTACACCACCAATCCCCATCTTATGTGATAACACAAGTGCAATCAGCATCTCAAAGAATCCTGTTATGCATTCAAAAACCAAGCACATACCAATCAAGTATCATTTTCTCCGGGAAAAAGTGCTTGAACAGAAGGTCAAGTTGGAGTATGTTCCTTCTAAGGAACAAGTTGCTGATATTCTCACCAAACCATTGCCCAGGGACACTTTTGAATACCTCAGGCAAAAGCTGGGGGTTGTTGATGCATCATCTTATTGCTGAACCTCTTCTGATTGATGGTACAGGTTCAGGGGGACCATATAATGCATTGTTGGCATTATGGAGGATGTACAGAAGGAGATCTTGGAAGTAGCTGCAATATGTCTCTATCTCTTTCATGGTGGATTATGGTTCTTCGTTGCAAATCTGGTTCATATTCAGGGGGAGCATGTTCTTAGGGGGAGCATAACCCTTTGCCCTTGAGGTCAAAGGGGGAGAATGAAGCTGAAGCTTTGAGGTTGCCATCAAGTTCAAAGGGGGAGATTGTTGGCATTATGGCTAAAGTGTTGTCCTTGATGGCAACCCATTCAGGTGATAGATCACAGTACTTCAAGTCAGCAGCAGAGATTGATGATCAGCTATCAAATATTGAAGAAAATAAGGGGTACGCAGGTACACCTTGCATAAGGTGCGTACACGCAGGTCAGTGTTACATAAAGTGCGTACATACCCACAGTTATCCCGTTCAGGAGGTGCGTACCCCCAGTGCACACATTTCAAGGCAAAGAAATTCACATGTGGGGTTTTCTTATATTTTAATCTTGGTATTTAGCCGACGGTATTGTGTTAATATGGTGTCGGCTCGTGGTATTAATCCATGATTTAAGGAAGAGCTTTCCTATATAAAGCAAAGGAGATCATTTGGCTTGAGCATGTTTTTTGTTGAATATCTTATGAGGGCTAGATCTGGTCTAGATCTAAATAAGGCGAATCTACTGATGGACCGAGATCTCTTCGGCGCATGTTCAGATCTGTAGATCTAACTGTGTGGGTTATTTCTGAAATCTTGAAATCATCTATGCCCGAAGGTACGCAAGTACAGTGAGAGAAAAGTGCATACATACGCAGGAACGAAGCGTTTCAGGTGCGCCGGTACGCAGGCACAGAAGGGTTTCAGGTGCGACGGTACGCAGGCACAGAAGGGTTTCAGGTACGCAAGCACAGAAGGGTTTCAGGTGCACCGGTACGCAGGCACAGAAGGGTTTCAGGTGCACCAGTACGCAGGCACAGAAGGGTTTCACGTGCGACGGTACGCAGGCATAGAAGGGTCCGCAACAGTTCAATGGACTCAGAGCGAGGTACGCAGGCTAGCAGTTGAGCAGGGTGCGTACCTAAGTAGGCGAGCAGTTGAGCAGGGTGCGTACTGTAAGCAGGGAAGCAGTTTAGCAGGGTGAGTACTGTAAGCAGGCTAGCAGTTGAGCAGGGTGCTTACGTAAGCAGGCGAGCAGTTGAGCAGGGTGCTTACTTCTCTTAAAATCTTTGTTTATCATTGTTGTGTTCTGGGTTTGGTCCTATTATTGTTGATCTGGTTACTACAGTTGACTGGGTGATTCACTTATACTTGATGATTATTTGATGCTTATGGATCCAATTTGAAAATTTATGAAAAGTGGTCCTTGCAAGAAAAGAAGTAGGGGGTTGTAGCTCCCTTCCAGGAGAGACTGGAAAACGAGAGAAAGAGTTGTAGCTCTCTGCAGGTTGCAGCCTGCGTACTGGTAAAGGACTGCACCAGTAAAAAACCATTGTAAAAGGAGTTTCTAATTTGAAAGAAGATAGAGACATATTGCAGCAGGTGGTTTTCACCCACATTGGGTTTCCACCTTACATCTTGTGTTCTTTGGTGTGACTATCTGTTTTCTTTTGTTCATGCTCATTATTTTATGGTACTAACATGCAAAAATTATTCAAATAACAAATAAAGAAGATTTATTAAAAGAATTAGATAATACTGATTCACCCCCCCTCTCAGTATTATTTCCAACAACTACTTGCAAAAATCTAATAGGTCAGATGCCTTTCCGATTGGTTTATGGTGTAGAAGTTGTGATGCCTATGGAATATACTGTGCCTAGTCTCCGCATAGCAGCATTCACAGGAATGGTAGACCGTGAAGCCTTGGAAGAACAGCTTGCACAACTAATGGAGCTTGAAGAAGATAGGTTCTTGGCTGGATTCCATCAGCTTGTTTAGAAGGAAGTGAAAAAGCTTGGCACGATCAAGACATCAAACTGTGCACCTTCAAGGTAAATGAATTGGTTTTATTATATGATAGTAAGTTCGTTAAGTTTCCAGAAAAGTTTTAGATGCACTGGCTGGGGCCATATGCCATCAAAGAAATTAGAGTTGGTGGTGTAATTCAGCTCACGAAGCTGAACTGAAGCCAGTTGAAGCCATACAGAGGGGATACGACTCAATGAATACATGATGGCAGCACAATCTCAGTGCTCTTGGCAGCTGCAAGGGAGTGCAAGACTCTAAACTACATTGCTTGGTTTGTGGAACTACTCTATGGAGGGGATGCATGAAAAAGGGTCACGTCACAATACCAGAAGCGACGCGAAGGGAGCTGCACTATGGAGGGAGATACCCCGCAACACAACTAGAAAATGACCGTTAGGGTCACTGTTCATGATTTAATAGTCAGGAGATGGTTAAGAGGAGAGGGGGGGGTGGAATTCAAGGCTGAAATCTTTGGATATATGTTTCCAATTCAACAGTAATGGATGGATTTTGGGGGGAACGGTCGAATTTGAATTCAAAATCACCTATAAATTACATGCGCCCATCCATAAGAGAGAACTTTACATCCTTAGAATTTTTGCATTGTGTTGTCTCTTACTTATGAATCAACAATTTTACGAGGATTTGGTCACGAGCTTTGTGTTTGATACTCTACCCGAGGAAACCCAATGATTCATTCGCAGCACTGTGTCCGGACCAGGTGAGACTACAAGCACTAGAGGAACTCTTGCCTCCGAAGGAGTGGCCCCAGAAGTGGTGAGCTTAGAGTCTCGGGCTCCTATGCCTATGATGCCAAGGTCACCTAGGCCGAAGCCTACACCAGTGTGTGAGAACCACAAGTTGAAGAAAGACAAGCAGAAGAGGTCGATGCCAGTGCATGAGTCATTGAGAAAGCACTCTGCTACCCAGGCATAGAAGAAGGACAAGTAGCCTGAGAAGGTTGTAGATTTAGAGAACAAAGAGTGCACAAAGGATATAGATGTTGATGGAGTGGAGCCCATCTCCGATCTACTGGAGTATATGCCTCTACGTAAAGGAAAGGTGAAGGTCACCAAGGACTTGGATGTAGAGAAATTCCTCATTCATACGCTGCTACTACCAAAAAGCATCACCTTTGAAGGTTCACACCTGGCGTGGATTCACCATTTAAAGATAAAGGATTGGGACTTGGCTGACCATGAAAGGTTCCCCCACCTCACGACGGAGAATTACATGAAATAGGTGTATTACAAAGAATTTGGTGTCACTGTGTTGGATCCAATTGATTGGATCTACAAAGGAAATCAATCAGGGTTGTTGAACCTGCTATGGGTGCCCCACTATCACCACTTGAACATCATTACCACCTGCATAAGGTAGCTGCTGACTCTGGTGCATGATGGGTGTTTATGGCTGAGTGCACCTATCCCCATCACGAACATGCTTATCCATCGGATCACACTCCTGCCAACAAAAGGCTTGAATCCGGCCAAGGATCTTGGCGAAAGACAAGTGAGCACGACTTGGCAGAGAAAATGAAGAAGACGTTTGAGCTCTCAAGAAGACACGTGGTTACTCCATAACATCCATCAAAGATCCCACAGTGAAAATTGCTACATAGATACTAGGAAGGAAATGCAGCAGGCTGAACAAGAACAATGTGACTCTAAGTGAAGCAGTAAATCCCCTTCGCCCAAGACCGAGGAAGAAGAGCAGTCAACATAGGGCAGTGGCAATGATGAAGGACAGAGCATTCCTTTCTGGATAAAGAGGTACAAATAATAGTATAAGGAGGGGCCCCAGAAGAAGTCAAAGGTGACTAAACCATCGTCGGATCCCATTACACTGACAGAGGGCGATCTCGACAAGATCGGGGATAAAGTGCGCGACATCACCTTCAGTTGCTAGACACTATTCAGAAGGATCTGCATGAGCTACAGATCCAGACCAACAGGATACAGGTGGGTGCGGGTCAAGTGAGCACCGCACAGACGAGCTTGGCACTAGGGACCAGTCAGGCTGCAGAGATGGCCAGGTTAGTGGATTTCCATGCAGTCGTACTACTAGAAGGGTCCTTGATCATGGAATTAGCTGATGACAAGGTCATCGTGAGAACTTTGAAAAACATCGGCCTCAACATTGCAGCACTCCCCAACGAATACCTTCACGCACTGCAAGCGGGTGTGACAACGGAATTGAGAGCGCGAGAGTAGCATGCCCTTAATTTAATCGGTGAGTACAGGGTAAACAATGAGCAAATGTTTGTCAAAAAGACAGAGGTCCTGAAGGAAAAGGAAATGATCCAAGCACAGATCACCCAGCTGGAGGCCGTGGTTGTAGAGGCATGCATGATAGTGTGGGAGCTATACATACCTGAGGAGGCACCGCTTGAGGCCAAGATCCAGAAACTTGTTGTGGCCATCTGTGATGCTAAGGTAGAAGTGGCCAGAGTTTAGTTTGAACTAAGCATGAAAATCACGGAGCTGGAACTCAAGTCACAGCCTTCCACTCTTCTAAAAGTTAGGGAACAATGTGAAGTTGTTGTCAAGGAAGGGATAGCTACTGTGGATGCCACGATTGTGGACTACACAACCTTTTTTGAGTAGTCCATGGAAGTGGTGAAAACCCTGCAGGAAGATCCCACCCTACAAGTATTAAGTATAGAGATCCGTGAGCTCCAGTAGCAATACGACGAAGTGAGGGTGATGACATGCTCCATTGCGACAATGTAGTGCCTCACCAAGTTACAGGAGGCAAAGCAGCTCCTTACACAAGTGGAAGCTGCGCAGAAAAAGGAAGTAGTCCTCAAGGCCAGGTTGGGCCCTTGGTTGGACGAAGCCTACCTAGTCTCAGCCAACATATAGGAAAATTTGGAAAACTTGCAACTTACACAACAGAAGATCAAACGAGTTGGTGAAGGACCAACCACAAAGTAGCCGGTAGAGCAAGTCAATCAAGAAGCCACACAGAGCGCGACTAAAGTAGAGGTTGTACAAGTAGAGTTGGGGGATCTTCATAGTAAGATCATCGCACCAGCTGAGTGAATCAGGGGCGAGTCACGACCTTTGTGTTGGGGTCATGTTGGGATAGGGTCCCCTGGGTTAGTTTTGGGGTAAAAGCCCAAGTTTTTATGTAAAAAGATGTAAAGTCTCTGCAAATTGTAGTCATGGATTGTGTAGCTAGTTAAGAGTCAAAAAGGGTTTTTACCCTCTTTTATGTAAACTTGAGTGGGTTTTTGAAGACCTGCCCATGGTCCGTGGACCATGGGATTGTATAATTATTTGTTTCTTCGAGAGTCTAAGGCATGAGAAGTAGATATGATGAATGTAATGGGTTGATAGAAGGAAGATCAAGATAGAAGTCTTAGAGGAGAAAAAGGCTTTGCAGCTGAGTGCGTAGAGGCCTAGAGTAGTGTCCGCAGCTAAGTGCACAGACCCTTGCAGCTGAGTGCAGAGGGAAGTCTTGAGTCTATAAGCTTAAATTGAATATCAATAAAGAAGATTGTTGCAGAAATTCCTGTGTTTTATCTCTTTACTTCTCTTATGTATGAATGCACTATATGTTATGATGAATAATGCCTTTATGAAATAATGATGTATGGATGCACGAATTTACTTGATTTGTCTTATTATCTGAATGCAATTGATGTTATGTGATTACACAAAGATTATAATGCTTTCTGTTAAATTTATCAAACACTTTAGTAGATCCGAGTAAATACCGATCTAAGGGTAATCTAGGGTGTGTGTAAGTAGCTAATCAGCTTTTTCAGGTTCTGCAAAATCTAGTGGTAGACCTCCATGGAGGTCTAGAGGCTGATTGAGAGAAGTTACAACATTAGGTCGTAAGGTCCTAGAGATCTGTACGAAGACAGATCCAGGTCGTAAAAATACATCACATTGATCTCCGAGTGTGGAAACTTGGTTCCAACATCCCCCCATACTGCTTTGAGTGAGACTTCAGTCTGCGCACTGCATATTGATTCTGAAAGGGCCATTAGTGTAGGGATTTTTTTGGTGCAACTAAATCTAAACTTGGGTCAGGACCGCCTAAGCCCACAGTGGACCTCCCGTAACATTTCCCAAGGAAAAACATAACCCTTTGGCCCTTTTTTCCAAGCAGATCTCAATCCTGTAGCAGTTCAAGACTGTCATGTAGCAGTTCAGGATAATCCTATAGCATTAAAGGATTGAGGCAAAATTGGGTGAAGTTGATTGCTAAGTGATGGAGAGAGGAAAGGTGGTGGCTTAATGATGATGGAAATGTAGTGGTTGGCTAGGGAAATGGAGAAATGGATTGTGGACCCTATTCCTTAACCTATGTCCCCTTGACTATCTGGAGTGTTGCAAAAGAAAAATGTTAGCATAATTGATGTAAGGACTCCTCCTTGTGTTCTTTTTTCCTTTTTTTTGAGACATGCAGACTACCTCTGGAGAGGTTTTCAATCTGCATTCCTTCCCCAGTGTTATAGACATTTTTGGGAACTGCAACCCCAAGCATAAAATTTACATAAACCAAGGGCTCCTAAGTCCCTAAAAGTGTTGTTCCAACCCCTAAATGAACAAGGTCAACTGATTACAGCTTCCCCCAGAAGTTCTCCACGAAAAACTACTCAGAACTGGTCAAAACTGGATCATTTCACCTGCTCCATAGGCAAAGTGCATTGCATCTCACCTAAATACACACAATAGGTGCGTTTCATTTCAAAAAGCCCTTCTATGGGGTGTGATGGGTGAGAAGAGACAAATGGCAGTGTCAATCTGTGAGGTGGAGAAGCATGGAATCTTCTAGAAACTTCTCCTGTGACACTTGCCTCTCTAAATTCGACCAGGGATGAGTTAGAGATCATCAATCTCCAAGTGGAAGCAAGAACTATCAGAGGAAAGACACTAATCAAATCACAAGCTGACTCATCTCCCTTACAGACACCTATATATGGATCCCTCATCCCAGAGATCTAGGGGCTGGAATTTTGCATCTTGTAAGGAATTGTTGTTGGTTTCTTGAGGCAACATCATAGTGTTGGGTGATCTAAGCTTTGCATGAGGTGAAGAAGGGCTTACTTGTTGAGAGGATGATGCTGGGTCAGAACAACTGGTTGTAACTCTCTTGGTTCTTTCTTGATTATCAATAAAGCTATTCAAGTTTTCCTCCATACTCTTGTGTAATTTATGTTTTGTGCATTTGTATGGTCAATTTACATCTGATCTTAGATTTTTTATGATAATAGATCCATGTTCTCGTATAGTGTTATGCTGCTTTGATTCTACAGGTACTCTATGAAGCTGGGTATATAAGAAAGCAAGTAGCAAAGGACTACCAGAAGAGAGAGGAATCGAACAAGGAACCAAGCGCAAGATAGAGGTTGGTCTCCTTTATTCTTCTCTCATATATCTTTCATAAAAGAAAACGAAAGTAGTTTTACTTTGTTTGTTTCTAAGGTAGCTACCCACCTTAGTGGGATTAGCAGTTCTGCATAGACACTTTTCCCTATAACAAAATGGCGACTCCACTGGGGAGAGACTAGGTTGTTTGTTTATCTACATTTGTTTACTTTATGAACTTACAGACAGAGCCTGAAGTTGAGCCAGGTAGCCTTCGAACTGCATTTCCTATGGAAATGAAAAGTAGATAAATGTCGCCTCAGTCAATCTCCGGGTTTTGTTTATGAATTAAACAACTGATTTACAAACTCTCTAATTGCCCTTGTGGTCGCTCTAGTAACCTCCTTAGATCTACCCCTGTGATTGATTTACTGATTACCACTTTCTCGGCCAAAATCCCTGAACTGAACTGCAAACTGTGACCCGGAACCCAATCAAAGTCTCTTCCCTAGCCCAACGCACTGTCTGTTCTATGAATCTCAAATTCAGCGCACTTCTTGAGTGTAGTAGGTGTGCTGCATTTCAAATTCACTGTGTTACAGGTGCGCTGATCAGACTAGGCATTGTTCCTAAATTTTGGTTTCTGTGTTCACTCTTTTCAGATCTATTCAAGGGTTTTGCTACCTGTAGTCAGTGCACCTCTGTTTGAAATCCCTTTCCTTGTTGTTATTCCGCCTCCATTGTGCAAAGAACTGTAAATGTTTTTGTGTATTTGTTGAGTCATTTTCAGTTCTCCTTTACAAAGAAGTAACATAATTGTAATGTCGTTTTTTGATTTGAAAGTGTCGCAAGTGTCATTTTTGGTCATAGAAGAGAGTCTGATTGTGCTTGATAGTCAATTACCCTGTTACTATTTTATTTGATCTGAATTAGTAGTTTTTCTAGTGTCGAAAGCAAGTTTTCATTTCCAAAACGCAAAGTGTTGTCATTGTCTCCATTTTGATTTTGAAAAGAAACTTGTTAGTAATTGTCGCTTTGAAAAATAATTCAGATTTGTGCATTAGCTTTATTTTTATCATTCACATATTAAGAAGGCTGAAAACAAATACATGCATGTGCATTTGCATTTAGACTGTTTGATTGGTTTGATTTAGGACAATGCATATAGTGTGTGCTCTATGCTCTTTGTTGAAAGAATATTGTCTCTCTTTCTTTAGTAGCTAGGATTTTCATTGCACAAAGAAGATAAAAAGATTGTTTATCATCTTAGATTGCATTTTAGGAATTGTACATCTACATGACGCGGTGAACCTGAAAGGAAAATTTCTTAAGCAAGATCAACTATAAAATAAATTTAATGAATCTAACAACGCTTTGGAACCTAACGCACAACATCTAGAAGTATAGACTAGAGACGTATTCCAGCGTTGTAAAGCCTAGTAACTGTTGTTCTCACTGTTGGTTGGATGATTCCTCCGCTTTGAGACGATAAGTGCTAGTACGGACTTGTGCTCCCACGTACTGTCGAGTATATTTTCGGAGACCACAATAGGCTTAATCCTTTATCCATAGGAAGCCGTGTCTGTCGCCATATCGATCGCAATGCACTGAACATAGCATTCGGGAAGATTGATTGTCATACCGTAAAAAGTATTCTGCAGTTTTGCGATTGGTTTGGCAATCCCTCTGCTTAGATTTTCAGAGCAGTCCCTTTCGTTCCTTTTCAGACTCCTTAACGGAAAAGGTCCATTTGAGCACTTGTCACTTTAGGCTCATTAAAAATCGAAGGTGACTAGAGTCATATTTTATTTTTTCTCGACTCTTTAAAATTGAAAAAACAAGTTGTGTCAAAGCGTCTAAAATTTATTTTAAACGGAATAATCATCACCTTTCCTACGTTGGTCTTAGGTTGAGAAAATTGAGTCCACCAACCAAGAAATTCCCCTTGGAGGAAATCCTAGTCCCTTATCCTCTTGGGGAGATGTTGGTGCACCCCATATGGCCACATTGTCGCTTCCAGGATTGAGAATCAGCTTGCCCGTATGGCTTTTCTCAACCTCCATCGTTTAGAACGCCGCAATTCCTGAACAATCGAGTCAGCAACTATACAATTCCAGAGTTACTCCCCAACCCTCTACTTCGTCCAATTCTTCCTCTCCTCCTTCCTCTTTGCTTGATGAGGCTGGTAAAGCCAAAAATCAAGTACCTGAAAAGAAGAAGGAAAAGAAGAAGGAACCAAAGGCGAAAAGGGGCAACCAAGCGTCATCTAGCGAAAATCCACACACTACACCAACCAGGCCTAAATCGCCATATGCCATTTGCAAAGGAGACCACTATCATAAAGATTTTCCTTGCATCCCTCAGATCTTAAGGGACTGGTCTCCTCGTTTGCACAACCCGGTGTCGTAAACCTCTGATGATCATATTGAAAACACACCATCGACTAGTGAAAGTGAAGCCCTGGACAAAAAGGAAAGTGAAAATTTCCTTGTAAACTGTGTGAAGGTGATCACGCCATCCACCGTTGTCCCTTCTTAGACGAGGCTAAAAGAGTTTTGGATGATCGTCCGGTTTCACCGTTACGACTTCCTCCTGGATATAAGAAACTCTTGCCGAGTCCGTCAATAGTTGAAAATCCGGCTGACCTGCCCAGGTGGTCAGCCAAAGCGTCTATCATTGAAGATAAACCATCTAAACCCATACTAGATGAAAGTCAAAAGGTCGAGGCGGCAGTTGACCCGGTCTTGCCTTCAGAGGTTCCATCTTCAGATGATACTGTCACCGAAGAGAACGAGGATGACACCATCCAAATTCTTTTCATAAACACAGACTCCGATGAACATGGGGGCAATTTACCCATTCCTTTACCGCAGGAAGGAAGTTCATCAGAGTCGTACCCGACCGTTTATTCGGTCCCACCTCCAAGCAACCTGGTTGTCTCCTTTGACTGGAATCAACTAGGTAGACCCCGTTTACGGGCTAGTGTACCATTCCGAATCATTGCTCAAATATATAGAATGGTTATGGCTAGTACCATCATAGATGAAGGGGCTTCTATGAGTATCCTTTCCTCGACTGCTTGGAAAGCGCTTGGTTCGCCATTGCTTTTGCCTGAGATGAGAAATCTAATAGGCTTTGACAAAGGAACTAGTCGACTGTTAGGGATCCTTCCCAATGTGCCCATAACATTGAGAGGAAAAACCATTCAAATGAACGTAATGGTAGTCCAAGGACCCCTGGATTATAACCTACTCCTTGGACGAGACTATATTTATTGCATGGGAGCCATTGTCTCATCACTCTTTAGAGTAATGTGTTTTCCGCACGAAAGAAGAGTGGTCAAGCTCGTAGACCAGCTTTCATTTCTCGGTTCACACATGGAAAATAGTCATATACCATCCTGTCACACGGAATCAGTCAATGGTGCGGACACAACCGACCTTCCTAGAAGTCTAAGACATTCTAATGACAAACAAAACAAACTAGAGCTATCCTTCACTAAACATGCATTATAATATGAGAAATCAAGTGTTTTGTTCTTACCTTTGTCCAAACACTGTTGTAGAAGTCCAAGCTTTGTTGATCTGGATAAGCTCCTCCTTTTCTCCAAAACCTGCAATCACCAACAGTCAAACCATTAAATAGCACCTGATTACAACATAAAACAAAGCATATTCAACATGTAGACCAAGGAGTACATGAAATAACTCATAAACAACAAGTTATTGAGAAGAATGGACCAATTTGCATTAAAGGTAATCAAAAGGAACCGTTACAACCTGAGCCTTGGTGTTGTGCAAGCTCCTTCCAGGGTCCACAAGAGTCTTCCTCTACTTTGACAAAGCTCACCCACTTCCAAATAGAACAAGCAAAGATGGCAATCTCTCCTCACAAGCTTCTAAATGGGAGTCCTAATTCCTGCAGCATTTACCCTTAGAAATGTATAGCTTTCAACCTCTTCTCCTTCTGGCCCAATGCCTGTATTTATAGTGCTCAAGAGGAAGTTAATCAGGTCCACCATCAATGGGATAATCCCCTCTTTGGATGGGATAGCTCCCCTATTGATGGGATAAGTTCCTCTTTGGTAGGAGTGCATGAACCATCTGGAGGCGCTCAATACACGTCGAACAACCTTCTAGAATGCTCTAGAAATAACCACAAGTGACTTTTTAAAGATGAAACTTGCGCATTTTAACCTTTTCAGGGGGACGCACCTACACCTTTACATACAGAGCGTCCAAAGATGCAGCTTTTGTGAACCTTGGGTGCGTCCCCGCAGGTAAGCTTGAGAGAACCTGCGTCCCCAGAGATACATACATTTAGAAAGACTTTCTCTCTTTTTTGGAGTTTGACATGGAGAGCAGAGGCATAAGACTTGCCTAAGAGGGTAGTATGACTGTTGATAGAGTCATCCTAACTGTAAATAGTCATGGTGACATTTTTTAGTGTAACAGATTGCACCCTAAAGTGCGAAGCCTGGAATAGATTAGGGTTTTGTAAATCTAGGAAGGGTGAAGCGCTTTATCATTTCAAGGATTATCTCGTGGAGAACCTGGTCGGAACCTGCAATTTTCAACACAAAATACATGTATAAGATTATATCATCACTGAGGTAGGCATTCCCATACTCAGATTAAAACTTTAACTAACAGACTAACTACTCTGATACAGGAATGATCTTGTAGTACATCATAATCATAGACTTTTGTAGACACAGTATGGGCGCAGCCATTTGTTTATGATTAGTCTACTTAGATAATGAATACAAAACTCCTCGCAGCCTGGCTGGTGGAAACTAGATCCAGGGTCTTCATTTCTACTTCTCGAATTGGTACGATTCTAGCCATGCGAATAAATGAGTTGATGTCGAACATGGTAGAAACCACTTGATTACCAGTCGATGATGTAAACTGTTAACAAGCGTGAGAGAGACCACCAGTAATGTCAATGGTTCTCAAAGTACCCAGTACAATCCATGAGATGTGAATGAATGAGTTGATGTCGAACATTTCACGGAATCCTTCGATTGAAAGTCAATGATGTAAACTGACGTCAAAGGCGAGAAACCTGCCATTGATGCATGCAGACTTCAAGGTACTGATGATTTCTAAGTCATCTCTCTAGATAATGTGCCGATGTCGATAGAGAGCGACCTGTTGCAGGCAAGCCCACAACACGAAATCATTGTTTAAGTTGAAGAAATGTTGTTGTAAGGACTGACTCAGGGATGGTCAAATGGATGACAAGTATTTTGCAGATGAAAGTTTTGTTTGCAGACCTCTTGAACACATAACAACACGACATATGGCTTGGTGCTGAATAACTCAAAGTTAATCCCCGAAACCCGGCTGAAGACTTTCAAAGTGGTTTGATCAACTGTGAGGTAAAGGATTTCCCAACCCAGGTGAATGAAAAAGTGTCGTGTCCAAGAGTGGTAATAAAGTTTCTTCTGAGACAAAAGATAACAAATGGGCTCATTCTTCTCTCTTTTCCCCCACCATTTCTGGCAAGTACCTCTTTATTTTTAACAAGCTTGAGGAGGATAACATATGCTTGGTTATAAGCTCATCCTTCGGATGAGTCCAACCTAGTTTTGATTCGAACCCTAGGAAGGAGTGGTTCGTTCCTGTTTGTAATTGAACAGGTCCTTTACTGTGAAATTTTAACGAGTCCAGTATAGGAATAACTCGGTGTTTTTCAATTTTAGAGAGTCTGAAAAACTTAAGAAGACTCCAAGTTGAACTTTTTCGTAGATTTGTGTCCCTCAAGCCCGAAAAAGTATAAAATAATACCTTGGGGAACCGCTTGATCTTGCGACCAAGGAGTACTTTCATAGTTAGTGTCACTGACCTGAAAAGTAAAAAGCGATCAAAGACACGTCGTTTTATTTCCGTATCGAGTTTGAAACGACAAAAACCCGGCAATCTTTTCCTGATTTTACGTTCAGAAAAGAGCTATAAGGGGACCGTCTTTTAATTCCATTTTAACGAGTGTAAAAGAAACGCTCGGCAATCTTTTCATGTTTTAGGAGTCCGAAAAGGGCTTAAAAGATGACTCTGATATTTTGGTTTGTGAAAAATGACAATTTTCCCTCTAAGTCCCTTTGTCCTGCACAAAAGCGACACATTACTCATACCTGTTTAAAATAGGCAAAAATACATCGAAAAACATCTTTCCATGGTGAAAAATGAACAAATCCATCCAAAAAACCTATAAAAAGACTTTTTACCATGTCATTTTTACCGTTTGACTGTTGAGGTTGAAAAAGGAGCTTTTGGCAAGAAACTTCCCGTGATCGCTGCGGAAAATCCGACCGTCAGAATCGAACGCCGTCTCTTCCAGGTATTTTACAACATCCTACTCTTCATTTTCATCCGATTAAAGTTGATTTTTAGGTTTTAGTTTTATTTTTTGGCGGGATTTAGGTTTTGGAATGCGCCTCTCGGTGGACGCAGGTGCCCTTCGGGTGACCTGCGTCCCCCGACTTTTTCCTATACAGGAAAATGGTCGGGGGACGCAGCCCGCCTTCAGGCCAGCTGCGTCTGGACGCCCTGTGTTGTAAACGCGGGGTGCGTCCTCCGTGAAAGGCGAATTTTAAAACCCCATTCTCCCCAAATAACCATTCAAATTTCCCCAAATCAATTCTAATCATTGTTTCTTGGTGTGTAGGGCACTCACCATGTTGGATTGGAGAGAGAGAGAGCATGAAGACGTTGATTTAGCTGCAATTGAACATCAACCTTCCATTGATGCCCTAAAAGAATGCGGGCTATATAAATACTGGGCCATACCTGGCATGAGGGCTCAGGTAAGATTCTTAGAATGGCTGGTTGAGAGATGGAACGTTCAAGAACAATGCTTTTACATAGGAGGGCACCAGCTCGAGATAGAGCCCTCGGATGTATACTTTTTCACTGGCTTGCCAAATAGAGGCGAGCAACTCAATCTAGCCGGGACTAGGCTAGGTGGCCAATCCCTTGTTAGTCTCCGGGAAGATTGGTGCACACCTGGTGCACACAATTCGAAAGGCGTGGAGATCAAACACATCTCTCTACGCGAAGTCAAAGTTATAGCATTCACGGTTACCAGAATTTGCGGCGCGGACGCTTTACACATTGCTTCCGGGTCCCAAATGCGGATGGCAGTTGACTGTTACCAAGGCACCATTTTCAACTGGTGTGATGCTGTGTCGGCTAACGTGAAGAGCCAACTGACTAAGGCAAAGAACGGACGACTAAAAACTTTTGGATATGGGCCTTTATTCGTGAGCTTTTCCTTAGAGAGAGTTCCGATGCTGATCCCTCAGCAACTCACTGTTGATATCTTGGGTCCTCGGAAGCCAAAGCTGGTACAATGGGTTGCGGTGATGGCCCGACATCCTGACAAGGGCGCGGCAGTTGTTCGATTTTCTGATAGTTACTTTCACTGGTTGGAGGACTAGGTTTTCTCAATCCAGGACTTCCCGTATGCCGGAGTAGATTTTCGAGGTGATCCGGACATGGTTCTTCCACAGGGAGAACAATGGGATGACAGAGGTACTTTATTTTTCACAAGTTTTCAAATTATGTATTTTTTTAATTTTTTTCTTTATATATATCGTCTCAAAACTAACAGTAAAATTTTCAAAATGTAGATGTTGGTCCACAGCGCCCAGCCAACCTCCGGCCTTTTGAGAGAAGACATCCAGTTGCACCGGTACCGGCCCCATAGGACGCGGCGGCTACAGAGATACTAGCTGAGTTGGAGCATGATCTAGAGCGTCTGACGGTGGATGTGCCTGAGACTACTATGGATGATATTCCTATCAGACTTCAGCGCTTTGTAGTCGCGGTCCCTGGACCGTTTAGGAGATTTTTACGTAAGATAGCCCGTGCAGTGGTGTCGTATAGGGAGCACCACCAGTGATTGGCTAGTCACTTTGTAGACACATGTGACATTTTTGACTTTTTGTACTTTATCATTTTTGCCGATCATAAGGTGTTTCTCAACCTATGATCGAAGACGATGTATATTTTTTGACACACTCCTATCTATATATATATCACTATTATCGGCTTATCTTGTTTAACATGTATGATGAAATGTTTTTTAAATTTACTTGCATGATTATCGTAAATGTCTGTCCAACACTCAAGAAGCAATTGCATCTGCTAATGTATTTAAAGACCTTGGAATATGTTGATATTCAATGTAATCAAATTCACGTTCCAAGAGACGCACTCTCAAAAACAACCTTAATAACACAGGATTTCTAATGGCATAAACTCTATTAAGTTGTAATACAACAAGTTCAGAATCTAACCTCACTATCAAACGTCGAATTCCAAATGAAATAGATTCGGATAATAATTCAACCACTGCATTGTATTCTGCAATGTTATTCATTGTTTGACCGAGGCTTACCCCATGCATAGAAACTAACTCGTCAGAGGGTGAATAGATAACCCAAGCTGCGGAAGAGATATTCCGTGTACTACGACAAACACCATCAGCAAATCCAATGTATGTTTGGAGAGGCGTCGACATCTGCAATATCAAGAGTAAAACCAAGATAAGCCAGAATAACGACGAAAAAAACACACTTGCTAAGCTAAGCACACTGACTAACTAACAAACATACTAGCTAGAAAGAAAACCTAACCTAACTAAAACTTCTCCATACCCACCATTTAAGCATAATACCTCTTTAAGTAAAGTACATTTCTGGGTTTACCCAAAGAGTCCCCATCAAAATCTACCAGCTCATAAGCCCCTTTTGCTAGCTTTCGCTTTACAATATAGGGTCCATGCCACATAGGAACGAATTTTCCAGCACCTAGCTTATCGTTAGCTTGATCATATAAAAGCACTAGGTCTCCCTCCGAAAAACTTCGAGGGGTCACATTTCTATCATACTGAGCTTTCATTCGCTTCGTGTGAGTCTCGATTGCCAATGCAGCGTCACGTCGAGTCTCATCTAATTTAGCTAAGTACAATAAACGTTTCTCCTCTTCGGAAGTAGCTGGGAGTAATTCGACAGCCATTTGAAGTGATGGGATTTCGCATTCAATGGGTAACATAGCTTCCAAGCCATAAACTAGCTGGAAAGGAGTGAACCCTGTTGAGGTTTTCACTGAGGTTCGGTATGCCCATAGCGCCGAAAATAACATGTTGTGCCAATTCGACCGATGAATACCAATGGTTCGTCGGATCATGATAACCAGAACTTTGTTGATAGACTCAACCAAACCGTTGGCTTGCGGATAATAAGGAGTGGAGCTATCGTGGCGCAAACCAAGCTGGCTTGTAAGCTCAGTCATCATGATGTTTCGAAAATGGCTCCCATGATCAGTAATGATTGCTTGTGGGACACCAAACCTAGTTATAATATGATTGAATACGAAAACTGCAGTTGTTTTGCCGCTTGCGTCGAATGTAGGCATCGCCTCGGCCCATTTAGTGAAATAATCAACCGCGAGGATGATATACGCATGCCCCCCGGGCGAGTGAGGGTTACAAGTAATAAAGTCGATACCCCATTTGGCGAGTGGACCAACGGCAATTATAGGGTGGAGAGGAGCAGGTGGTGCGCGCATCTTTCAATCAAACACTTGGCAGTTGTGGCACTTCCGGACTGCAATGATACAATCTTTAAACATAGATGGCCAGAAGTGTTGTGGGGAAAAGTATCCGACTCGGATGACCCTATCCCTACTCTAAGGGTGACAGTCCTTAGCAACAACTGAAAGTAAAGCTTTGATATTTTCCTTTATGAAAGTACAGAGAAGGAAGAAAAGATTGACCAACCGGTGTCTTTCGCTTTTGTCGATCCTGTCCTCTCTCTTTGTCTCTTGTTCCCAGCTCCTTGCTCCCTTTGTCGGCCCAGCTACACACAGATCCTGCACAAACAAGAGAAGGAAACTACAAGAAACATGTACTCATAACTGATGCATGGATTAGAGTGAATCAGATATACAAGTAAATACAATACATCAATGCAATACAAGTATATAGGAGAACATTCAAAGCTTTATTGATAGAAGTAAAAGGGTTCTGAGAAGGTTACAACCATCAATGGCTCCAATCCAGCAGCACCTCCCCAACAGCAAGAAATCTCCTCTTCTCCTCTATAAAGCAATCACCCAATAGCTCTAACTGTAAACCAACAGCACTTCCTTGCTTTACACAAAATTCCAACCTCCTTAGACCTCATAGAAGAGCTCTATATATAGGATAGAAGAAGAGAGGATGAGTCAGCTTGAGACTGACATAAAGCTGCCTTGTGTCCTCGCCCTCTTCAGTTAATCTTCAGTTCTTGAGTCCACTTGGAGATCCTTGCTTACACATGGAGATCAAGTACCTCTTACTCATCACAGGGCGAATCCCTTGAACCAAGTGTCAGTTTGGAAGCTTCCTGGGCAATTGACACCTTGCAGAATGACTGTGCCACTTGGCCAATCTCGCCCAGCGCAGGTAGCCTTCATTAGATTTGACTTTCAGCACAGGTACAAGGAGGAGCAGTTGCATTCCAGCGCAGATGCTCAATGGAGCAGCTGACATGATCCAAAAATAGCCTGTTTCTGAGTATTTTCAGGTGGAGAACTGATGGGAAGTGCTATGGTTTGCTGACCTTGTTCTTCTAGGGGTAAGAACAACATGTTTAGGGACTGAGGATCCCTGTAATTATTAACATTTCATGCTCCATGCTGCGAGGCACAAAAATGTCTATAACAGTTGCCCCCTAAAGTATGAGGTCGTTTATCGGGTGAAATGCTTTATCTAGAGGGTCCGAAGTTCATTCCAGTGCTGAGGAGGCGCCCTGTAATACAATACAATACAATACATTATTTTTCATTTTGTTTTCATGATCTAGCTGAGGCGGGCATTCCCATGCTCAGCTTTATAAATACATTTTGGTACATATAACAGACGATCGTCTGATGGTAGACTGATAATTTTCTGCTGAAATTATCATCCTTTGAATAGGCTGATCATCTGCTGCAATGATGTACATGACAAATGATTTTATATTTCCTGAATATATATCGTAGCCCGGATGGATGAAACTAGATCCGGGGTCTTCAAACTCGTTCTATCTTCACTCTAAGTACAAGTCGATCCATGTGAGAATTGCGCTGAAGTCGAACATGGAAAGACATCGCTTGATTACAGGCCGATAATGAAAACCGTTAACAAGCGCGAAAGGAATCACCGATAATGATAATGACCCTCAAGGTACTGCAGTACAATTCATGTGGCGTGAATAGAGGACCTGGCGTCGAACGCCACGCAAAATCTTCTGGTCGAAGGTCATTGATGTATACCTGTCGCCGGAAGTGAGAAACTTGCCATTGAGGCATGCAAGCTTCAAAGTACTGATGGGGTTGTTCCTAGATCAACTTCTTGGATAATGAGCTGTAGTCGACAAGAAGCGATCCGTCAAAGGAGGGCCTTAATGAATCCCACATCAATGACACGGAACGAAGCTAATGATTTTGGTGGAGGTGAAAACAAACTGTGACATATGATTCAGGGTGGCGATCATGAATGGATGAAGGATAATGTATGGCAGTGGATGGGACACGGTTGACACTTTCAGAATGACCCCTCTTGAACATATAACGACACTGATGCGATGGATCGGTAGCATTACTCCAAATGTGGATGGTTTGGCGAGGACCATGGTGATGAGACCGGTGAATGAAACAACCCAACCCGATGTGGTACGGAGGAAAAGTGTCATGTTCAAGAGCGACTTGCTACCATTAAACTTTGATGTTCTCCCAATTTTTCCCCAGTCATTTCTGACCAGTACCTCTTTATTTTTGTCAAGCTTGAGGAGGATAACATATGCTTGTTCTATAACCTGCCCTTCGGGCAAGCCCATCGCTATGATTTAACGAGCCTAGCGATAGGGAAACTCGTTCTCGTCTAAAGACAAGTTTGTCGCTATTTAATGAATTTAACGAGTCTAACGACAAGGATAACTCGGTCCTTTTCATTTTTAGAGAGTCTGAAAAGGTACAGAAAGTTAACTCCATGATTCCTTTTTCGTCATCTAATCCCTTAAGTCCGAAAAAGTATAAAACAATACAGAAGGGATGAATTTTCGATTGCTTTAACGAGCCGAACAAAACAAGCGCTCGATCTTTTTGTGCAATAATCCCTCAGGTCCAAAAAGATTAAAATCTAGAGGAGGGATAGCGTTCCGGTCATTTAACGAGCTGGAAGGCCAAAACTCGGAAAACTTTTCATGTTTTACGAGTTAGTGAAAAGAGCTCAAAGAAGACTCGTCTTTTGAGGAACGAGTGATAAACAGGGATAGCAGCAGATCCCAGGTACAGGTTGGAATTTTCCAATCATGGCAGTGTCACAAGGATGGCTAGGTGAAATCACTCTTCGCAGCTGTTTCTCAAAAGAGGTAAACACACAAATGGAGGTGAATGATCGGCCAAATGAACAGTGGAGGTGACGGTGCACAAACACGACCAAGGCTTTTATGGCTGATGAATTTACGATCTCAAAAGGTTATTTACCGGTTCATTTTTTCTGAATGAGCTTGAACTCTAAAGGAAAGCCTGCTCATAACTTATGTTTATTTTTTTTAACGAGCATGAACTATGTGCTAAAAATGCTCGGATCTTGCGTTTATTTTTTAACGAGCATGAACTATGTGCTAAAACTGCTCGAATCTTGCGTTTATTTTTTAACGAGCATGAACTATGTGCTAAAACTGCTCGATTCTTGATGCCCCCAGCAAAAAATGCAGATGAGGCATATGTCCTCTAAACCTTAAAGGGACATTTCATTTTTTAAAGAGGTTGACATTGTAAAGAACTATCCTCTTTACTCCTCATTTCATTTTTTAAACGAGGTTGACTTGAGACAGGAACTATCCTCGATCTTTTAGATCCGCTAGAAACAGAAGGTCTCATATTCCATTGTGGTCATTTCCGCCAGATTACTTGAAGGCGGCAATGCGGCAGTACCCATTAAAGTAGGGTCTTTTAGGAAAATGACTCCGATATTTTGGAGAGAGTGATTCCTTCCCTGGATCATAGGAATGTTTCCCGTGGTAAATGGTAGCACAACTTCTGTCGAAGTTGTCGTTGAACTGCTTGGTTGATCATTTCCTTTACCGTTCGACGGCTGCGGATTCCCGCAGTTTTTGCATTTTGTCGAAATCAAAGCATCATTCTGTTGCTCAGAGGTCGACACCATTAGCACCTGGCATCGGGAAGTATCTCCACTATCAACCAGATTTTGACTTGGATCGGGAAATGGATCAGTTAACACAGCTGGAGTATGTGAATTCTTCAAGAATCTTTTAAACTCAGCTTTGTATGGACAATCCGTTGTCCAGTGATCCTCATCACATATGTGACACCCAGAAGGTGGTTTCCCTTCTCCATAAGGAGTTCTTCGAGGAGATGACTCTCTTCGTTCTTTCTTCCCTTTGTTTTGCTTCTTCTTGCTTCCTCGTTGATTGGAGTTTTTGCCTTTATCCGTAGATACAGCATTTACCTCCGAAGCAAGAATCTCTTGATTTGCTTTTTGATTTGAAGTCTTACGGGCTTTCTTATTTGAATCCCTTGTCGACTTAGCATTTGCAGTTCCAATCACGCCATCACCGGCATGAGAGTCACTATTCGATTCGGGAGGAGGAGGGATTGAAAATTCCGGTCTGGGGGCGTCCGGTATCTTATCATAGAGCGTGCCCGACTGAGTATATACTAAGTCCAAATATTGAGCACGAACAATAACCTGCTCCTCTGTTACGATGCCTCCCTTGGCCACATCTTCTGTTATAGCAGGAAGAAGCGACTTTATAAACCACTCAGCTAATAGCTGATCTAGAACATAGGTCTTTACCATTCTGCGACGACGACGCCACTCATGTATATGATCTGATATATGTGTGGCCGTTGTCTGCTTGAAATTGGTCAAGATCTCTGTTCCAGTTTCGTACCTTATAGGTAACTGAAAGTGTGTTAAGAAAGTCGTGGCTAGGGAACTAAAATTTTCGAACGAGGCTCTAGGTAATTCAATATACCATTTAGCCGCCGGACCAGTCAATGTCCTCTGGAAAAGGCGAAGCCTTATCGAATCATCATTCAAGGTATTCGACGAACACCACAGATGGAAAGTCATCACATGATTCGACGGATCTTCGCCAGGATTTCCATTGAATTTAGGAATGTCCGAAGGAAGTTTGTGAGGAATCGCTGGCCACCAATGGGCATAGGCGATTGGATCGTTCGTCAATCGATGTAAATCTGGTAATTCTAGAGTCGCCACGAATGGCAACTGCTGATTCAGGTTTGGCGAGGCGTACCCAGGATACGATGGAATCGCCTGAGCAGTAGGCCTTTGCATACCAGCATAATGCAACTGATGTTGATATGACTGATATGGCTGGTGGGCTTGGCCACTGTAAAGTGGTTGATTTAACCCGTTCTGAATATAGGGTTGCCCACTATTCGCAAAGATCTGTTGCTCAGATCCCTGGTATACCTGTTGAAACTGAGGTTGTTGGTATTGCACCATCCATGGTTGTGAAGCCATGTTTTGCTGTGCGATACTAACCGACGGACCAAGATGCGGGGTTATGGTTCCCGTTTGTATCTGTGTCGTCCCGGCAGTTGGCGATTGTGGTTGTGTTGCAGGGTCAATGGGCTGTTGCATTACAACTTGGGGTTGACATACAACAGGCATCGATTGAACTTTTGACACGGTTACAATTGCTGGCGTCGTCGGGATACTAGACATAGGTACACACTGTTGCATGGAATATACAACTCTCGGTTGTTGGGGTAACATAGGCACCCAACCACTCGTCGTTACTTCAGTCAAACCTGAATGTTGTTGAAAACTGTCGTATGGGTATCCCCCCGGAAGGGGAATTGAAAGGGCATATTGCCCCCCATACGGTAACAATCCGGAGCTCAAGGGTATAGATTTCCTTTGAGGACTGGATGGCCCAAACTGATTTCCAAAGGAATCAATTTGTCTAGTTTCAACATAAGAATTACCGGGTATTATGCCGGAAGAACAAACTGGAACAGACCAAGTTGTCGTAATAGTCCCTGGGTGGACTCCTTCTAGCTGATGAGAGCTAGTCGGGACAGCTGGTATGCCGGCAAACATCGTTGGATTGACAGCAAGAGCTTCTGTTGTCGCTGTGTCATTTGGCACAGTCCTAGATGTCGACGGTTGCTCAGACATTTTAAGTCTATCCAATAAACTGCCTAACGATTCTACAGGAACTTCCTGTGGCGATGGACAAACTTCTGATGCAGAAGGAAAAAGATTGGTGCCTACTCCAAAATGAGTTGGAGTATTTGCTTGCTGGTCCTCTACGATTTCCTCTATTGCGATCAAACCAGGAGGAAGAGGAAGACCGTCAGGTCCGTAAAATATTTCTGGTGCCGAAGAAGGGGTTGCTTCGACAGCGACAGTTGTTTGAACAACAAGACTCTGTGGACCGGTTTCAGATGGAACTGGTTCAGTTACGCAAGTACTTGTCTTCAGACTAGGATCAGTACAACTGTCCCTCTGTTGCTGTTGAACTTCTTCAATAGAGGCAGGGATTCCAGAAATATTAGGAGTGACCAGAATCTCAGATGTTGTCGGAACTGTTGTTCTAACTTTAATGGGAGATTTTGACCCGGTCAAGCGAGTTCGCTTTGTCCGTACTACACTCGATTCTGGAGACAAAGACGGTTGACTCGCGAGTCTCCTCGAACGACGGAGTTTTAATTGACTTTCCTCCATGGTTGCGGATTACTTGATCAACTAAAATACAAAAAGGGGAATTATGTTTCTGTATTGAATGAATTTTATTAGACGCTTTTAGACACAACTTTGCTTTTTCATGTTTTAAGAGTCGAGAAAAAAGCTAAAGATGACTCTAGTCGCCTTCGATGTATTAACGACCCCGAAGTGACAAATGCTCGGTTGGACCTTTTCAGTTATAGAGTTTGAAAAGGGCCAAAAGAAACTGCTCTGGAGATCTAGGCAGAGGGTGTGCCAAACCTCTCGCGAAACCACAGAATACGTTTTACGGTACGGGTGGTCGATCTTCGTGAATGCTGTGTTCACTGCATCGCGATCAGTAGGGCGGCCGACACGGCTTCCTAAGGATAAAGGATAAATGCCTATAGGGGTCTCCCAATATACGCGACGGTACGCGGGAGCACAAGTCCGTATTAGTGCTATCGTCCCTCAGGAGGATTCACCCACCTTCGTAGAGATCGATAGTCACTACGTTTAACGACGTCGGAACACGTCTCTACCTAGACCTCTATTGTGAGCATTATGTTACAATGCGTTTTTAGATTCATTCAATATATTTTAAGTTGATCTTGTTTAGCAGTTTGTCTTTCAGGATCACCACGAGATGTATTGGTACAAATTCCTAAATGCAGCTAAAATGATAAGCAAGCTTTACAATCTTTTTAGCTTTGAAAATCCTAACTACTGAGGGGAGAGAAAAACATAATCTTTCCACACAGAGCACAAAGCACAAACTAATGCACTTTCTCCTAGATCAATCATGCAAACTTATCAAAATGCAAATGCAAGATGCATGTATTTCTTTTCTTTTCCCTTAATGTTGATGTAGACAAAAGGAAACTGTTGTATAATTTTCGAATTCAATTTGAAGCGTAAACAAACAAGTTTTGTCTAAAATGAAAAGACACCTTACAGGTACTTGTTTCAACACTAAAAATGTATGAATTCAAACCATAAAATGAAAAACAAACAAACTCAAATAGCCATGAACAGTAATAAAACTAGCTCTTAAGATCACAAAGACACTTTTACAGTTCAGGATCTAAGAGGTCACAGCTATACTGGTTCGCTTTTCACAATGGGAAACTGTAACTGAAGCAAGAAATACTGAAAGAACACTCAAAGTTTCATCACACAACTGAGGCGGAATAATGTCAAAGAAAGTTGGTTTACAGCAAGTACAAATGACAAGCAATCAGCAGCAAAATAACAGTGAAAACAGGGCTAAGACACAGTGGGAAACCTCAGGAAGACATAGCCTAACTGGACCAGCGCAGGCTCTGGTCTGTCAAATTGACTCTCAGCGCAGTTCCCGAAGGGAGTACCTGCGCTGAAATGCAGACTGCCTGTGGACAGCCTGCACTGAGACACGAGAGTTGCGTTTACAAGGATTTCCGGGTCATAAAAAGCTCAAAAATGCACTGTTTTTGCTGAAATAAAAAGCTATAGGTCAAGTACAAGCTAAGGGATGATCAAGAGGATGAAAAGCTATCACAAAGAGTACAAGATTCTTTTGTAGATCAGCTCTTCAAATCATGAATCTGCTCAGTCAATGAGCAAGAGTAGCAGTCCCTCTACTTCGCTTTTGATATAGTCAAAAGCTTTTCGATTTGGTACTCTTTGGTTCAGGAAATGAATAGCAAAGATACTACAAACACCAACAAGATACTAGGCTCCCCAGCGGAGTCGCCAGTTTTTTTTGGGGAAAAGTATCCGACTCGGATGACCCTATCCCTACTCTAAGGGTGACAGTCCTTAGCAACAACTGAAAGTAAAGCTTTGATATTTTCCTTTATGAAAGTACAGAGAAGGAAGAAAAGATTGACCAACCGGTGTCTTTCGCTTTTGTCGATCCTGTCCTCTCTCTTTGTCTCTTGTTTCCAGCTCCTTGCTCCCTTTGTCGGCCCAGCTACACACAGATCCTGCACAAACAAGAGAAGGAAACTACAAGAAACATGTACTCATAACTGATGCATGGATTAGAGTGAATCAGATATACAAGTAAATACAATACATCAATGCAATACAAGTATATAGGAGAACATTCAAAGCTTTATTGATAGAAGTAAAAGGGTTCTGAGAAGGTTACAACCATCAATGGCTCCAATCCAGCAGCACCTCCCCAGCAACAAGAAATCTCCTCTTCTCCTCTATAAAGCAATCACCCAATAGCTCTAACTGTAAACCAACAGCACTTCCTTGCTTTACACAAAATTCCAGCCTCCTTAGACCTCATAGAAGAGCTCTATATATAGGATAGAAGAAGAGAGGATGAGTCAGCTTGAGACTGACATAAAGCTACCTTGTGTCCTCGCCCTCTTCAGTTAATCTTCAGTTCTTGAGTCCACTTGGAGATCCTTGCTTACACATGGAGATCAAGTACCTCTTACTCATCACAGGGCGAATCCCTTGAACCAAGTGTCAGTTTGGAAGCTTCCTAGGCAATTGACACCTTGCAGAATGACTGTGCCACTTGGCCAATCTCGCCCAGCGCAGGTAGCCTTCATTAGATTTGACTTTCAGTGCAGGTACAAGGAGGAGCAGTTGCATTCCAGCGCAGATGCTCAGTGGAGCAGCTGACATGATCCAAAAATAGCCTGTTTCTGAGTATTTTCAGGTGGAGAACTGATGGGAAGTGCTGTGGTTTGCTGACCTTGTTCTTCTAGGGGTAAGAACAACATGTTTAGGGACTGAGGATCCCTGTAATTATTGACATTTCATGCTCCATGCTGCGAGGCACAAAAATGTCTATAACAAGAAGTAACCAGCGCACAACACCTTCTGAGCTGTGGCATACCCAGACATATGACTGCCACACGCTCCAGAGTGACAATCATTCAAAACCCTCTCAGCCTCTTCGTGAGTTAGACAACGTCAAAAAACTAAGTCTGCCCCCTGGCGATAAAGTGTATCTCCAATAATTTTGTATTGCTGGCATTGAAACCGAATTTTTCGACGTTCCGCCTTTGAAGCTTCAGGTCGAAAGGTTTGGGTTTGGAGATAGATGATTATATCCCCGAACCACGGATCTAAAGTACTGATAAGAAACAAAGATTTGTCCGCAATGGACTCCTCTGCCACAGTCTCTATGTCAGTACGCGGGAAATCACACATCAATTCCGCAAAAACTAAGGATTTCTTAGACTTGGACTTCTCGAACTCCAAGTCGAACTCTTGCAGGATGACGATCCATTTAGAGTACTTGCCCCCTAGCAGTTGTTTTGTCAAAATGTAAATCATAGGGTTCCAATCCGAAATAACTGTAGTTTTACGGAGAAGAATGTAGTGACGAAAACGCTGGACAGCTTGAACGGCTTCCAGGGCCAATTTCTCCACATGCGAATATTTTAGCTCAATGGGATTTAAGGTCCTACTGAGATAATATATCACATGCTCCACTCCGAATTCATCTTCTTGAACTAACACCATTCCAATGGTGGAATGCGACGCTGCGAGGTATAAGAAGTAGTCCTGGTTGTAGTTGGGAGGATGCAACAACAGTGCATGGGTCAACGCGTGTTTAAGTGCATCAAAAGATTGTTGGGCAATCTCGTCCCAAAAGAATTGAACGTTCTGTTTCAACAACCGTGTAAAACCTTTAGTGACCTCGGCGTAGTTTGGGATGAATTGGCGTAAAAAATTCGCTTTCCCTTGCAAACTTTGGAGTTGGCGCAAACTCGAAGGAGGAGGCAATTTGATGATAGCCTCGACTTTCGAGGGATCGACGTGGATGCCGGCTTTTGAAACAACAAATCCCAGCAATCGACCTGTTTCTATACAGAAAACACACTTGTGGGGATTCAACCGAATTCGATAATGCCTACACCTCATAAAGATTGCACGTAAGTGGACAAGGTGATCAGCTCGATGTAATGAATGAGCAGGCAAATCATCGAGATACGGTTGCACAATGTGCTCGATGTCATGAAATGCGTAAGACATCGCCCGTTGAAAAGTGGCCCCGGCATTCTTAAGCCTAAAAGGTAATTCGCAATAAGCAAATGTCCCCCATGGACAAATGAATGCCGTTTTTGGTTGGTCGGCAAGTAGAATATTGATTTGATTATAGCCCGAAAAACCATCCATGAAGGAAAACATTTCACTTCCGGCACAATCATCAATAATTTGATCGATATAAGGCATAGGATAGTTGTCTTTTGGACAAGCTAGATTGATATCCCTATAATCGATACAGATTCTTATTGTTCCTTGTTTCTTATTGACCAGAACAATATTCGATACCCAATCCGTTAACGGGATCGGATAAATGAAACCTGCTTTCAACAGCTTTTCGACTTCTGCTTTAATCGCAGCCGCTTTTCGAGGGTGAATCTGACGCAACCGTTGCCGGATGGGTTTAGCATCCGGGTAGGTTTTTATTTCATGAACAACAATGGCAGGATCGATTCCCGGCATTTCCTCGTAAGACCAGGCAAACACATCGCGGAATTCTTGGAATAGGGCCTTGTAAGCTTGGATTTCATCGTTTGTACATGCAGCACCTATATGAATGTTCTCCTCAATTCCGGGCTTCACTGAAATATCAATGGGAATAGTACGAGAAATATTCCCTAAATTCAACTCGGAATCAGAATGTTTCGTTGGATCCTGAGCGTCTTTGACATATTCAGCGGTAAAGATAGATGAAAAATCATTTTCGAATGCTTCATCCTTAGGTAAAAACAAAGATCTGTGATGGAGATCTTCCCATGGTAGATCGTCTACACTTAGGATTTCGCGAAGTTGTTCGTCAGATGACACGACTTCGGGAAATGCTATCCGTTCTAAGGTTGAGGTGAAAAGTGATTCTTCACTGACCACATTCATTTGGTCGATCTCGGTTGAATGAGAGTCGGTAAAAGACATGAGAGCTTCATAAGAAATTTCATATGGACTCAAGGGCATAGCATCACCGAATGAGTCTATCTCAAATTCAGATGGGACAATCCAAGGATCATCATAAATAATGTTTTCTGATGTAATCATATGAATTGTTGCAAATGAAGGTTCTACACTGAGTGGAGGGAGAGGAAAAGTTCCCAGTAAACTGGAATCTTTAACTAAACCTACACCAACGTCCCTATAAGGGACTGTCGTCTTACCGACATGCTGAATACTCTCTGAAGAGGCTGGGTCGGATGAAAAGTATGTCAGCTGATCAATAGTCACGATCTTACAGTTATGTGGAAACTTAATTACTTTGAAAACCGATGAAACGACCGTTGTCATAGCATATGACCAACTTCGACCCAAAAGAAGGTTGTAGTCTAGAGGGGCATCAACCACTTCCACATCCAGACTAACGGTTTTACCTTCTACCCCTATAGGTAATTCCTGTAGAATACCAAACGGATGGAACCCACGGCCATCAAAGGCCTTAAGGATGGTGGGGGATTGGTTCAACGAAGGAGAACCAAGGGATCTCCAACATTGAATCGACATAATACACGTAGAAGCTCCCTCATCAATCACAGTCCTATGAATGGGTCTGTTTTTGACTATCACTGGAATTTGGAAAGCCATTTGATGGGGGAGACGCGGTGTACTATTCTCTAGATCGAAGATTATTAGATTCGGGTCCTGAACATCAACAGCTCCTATAGCCGACACAAGTAATTTTCGTTGTGCTGGGCATGATTGCAGCACTTCTAATGCCGACATTGCTGAGGGTGAAACAGCTAGGTCCTCAACAATGTTGTAATTCTGGGCCGCTCTCGCATCTCGATTGAAAGCAGACCTTCGAAGTACACCCTTGGCGGGCGGTTTAATTACTAAGTCTGGGTTAGGTTTCTCGATCTGTAGTGGATCGGAACCAGGAGCTGAGGTTGATGGGTTAGAGTGAGAAGATTCTGCTTCCTTACCATCAACAAGATTCTTACTACCATAATCTTGCGATCGAGTCGCAATCTTCATATGAGACATCATCAAAATGGGTTCTTCACTGGCATTCGAGGAAGAACCTATCATCTTATTCTCCTACTCTGGAAATGGATTTTTCAAAACAGCAGGAGTGGGAGAACCTTTGACTATTCTCACAACCTCTGCCCGATGAGGGCAATCCCTTGTGAAATGATCTTCTTCACAAATTAAACAAGGATATTTAGGTTTGCGCTTTTCGTCATTGGTTTCCGACTTTTCCGTTTTCTCCTTCGGAGCCTTGTTTGCTTTAGCCTTCTTCTTTCCTTTCTTCTTTCCGCCGTTTTTTGATTTGGCCGTAGATGACTCTACAGCGTGAATATCGGCGGTAAGTTCAGGAGAAGACTCTCCTGTCGGGGAATCGGGCAAAGTGATAATAGGAGTAGTTGAAGCCTTGGAAGACTTCTTCTTGCTCTTTGTATTCACGATACCAATCATACCATCAGTGGCATGAGATCCTGAAGGAGCGGCAGCGATTTGATTCGACTTTGGAAGATCCAGAATTTTCTCATGTAAAGTACCTGACTGAGTGTAAACTAAGTCAAGGTATTGTGCCTGAGCAATGACTTGCTCCTCAGTAACTACTCCGGCCTTAGCTACATCTTCAGTAATCTTCAGTAATAATGATTTAACAAACCATTCAGCTAAGATTTGGTCCGGGATAAAAACTTTCACCAACCTTCTTCGACGTCTCCACTCATGAATGTGATCAGAAATATACGTGGACGTCGATTGTTTTAGTGAAGTTAATAATTCCGTGCCATTATCGTATCTGACCGGCAACTGAAAGTGAGTTAGGAACGAGGTATCTAACTGGCTAAAATTGTAAAAAGAGGCCCGTGGTAACTCAATGTACCACTTGGCTGCGAGACCAATGAGTGTACGCTGGAAAAGATGTAAACGAATCGAATCATCCAAGATAGAATTTCAAGCACACCAGAGGTGGTAAGTCATCACGTGATTGGACGGATCCTCTCCAGACTTACCTTCGAACTTGGGTATATCGCTGGGCAACTTATTTGGCATTGGCGGCCAGAACGGAAGATATCGAATTGGATCGTTCGTTAGGCGCGTCAAGTCTGGTAAATCCAAAGTTGCGATAAATGGTAACTGCCGGTTAGGATCTCTAAAACTCTGGGTCACAATACCGGCCCCAGGAGGAGGATATCCAGGATAACTAGGAACAGGAGTCGCATTTGGGATATTATATCCTCCTAGAAAACCAGGATTAACCGGACCGTACTGGGGTTGCTGAGGTTGTTGATAAGTATACCCAGGATATGGTTGATACTGGTAAACCGGTTGTTGGACAACAGGCCCGTATTGGTACTGTCCCTGGTTCTGTTGATACGTATACTGTGGTTGAGCTGTTACAACAGTACTTAAACCAGGCTGCCCTACAGGCATCTGGACCGTGGTTTGAACCGTGGATCCAGACAACGGTACAGATGTCTGAGGGGTGGTTGCAGAGACAGTAGAAACCGGAGCTGTCGATACTCCAGAAGTAAGGGTGGTAGATGAGGCGGTAGTTGCAGCAGCCGTTTGAGATGGAGTACTAGGTGCAATTGGCGGCTGAGTAACTACCGAAGTTACAGAAGTTTGAACACTTGACTGGACAGGTTGTGGTTGCTGGGGTGGACCAGAAACTACGGGTTGTCCAGCTTGAGGTACCAATTGTATACTTGGCTGCAACACCTGTTGACCCTGTGATGGATCCCACACTAACATTCCAGGGTATTGACCCGTAACAGGTTGAGAATACTGAGATCCGTAGCCGGATTGAGGATAGGATTGATAATTGTAAGGTGCAGTTCCCATACCTTGACCATATGATTGAGCTTGAGGTGGTTGATAACCTTGACTTGAGTATTGACCTTGAGGTTGATAACCTTGAGGTAAATACGGGTACTGGGGTTGACCTTGACCTTGAGGTTGGTACCCTTGAGGTTGATACCCTTGGGGTTGATACCCTTGGGGTTGTCATCCTTGAGGTTGCCATCCTTGAGGTTGATATTGATACTGAGGTGGACCCTGGGGTACATATTGAGGCTGGGGTTGACCTTGAGGCATGTATTGCACCATAGGTGTATACTGACCTTGAGGTTGCCCCCCAGACCCAGTTTGTGTACCTTGAGGTTGCCCCCCAGGCGTTAATTGAGGCTGCCCCCCAGGCGGAAATTGACCACCTTGAGGTTGGGAAGCGGGAACTGAACCTGACATCATGTAAATTTCTCCTACACCCAATGGTACATTACCACTGTTTCCAGTTAACAACCCATGATCAATAGGTTTAGGAGATGCCCCCGCAAAGGTACCAGAAAGTGACTGATACCCAGGGGGGACTGAAGGACCGCCATGAATAAAAGATTCAGGACTTTGAGAAAACACGGACGACGGACCAGCCATATTTACAGGAGTGTGAATACCTCCAGGTGGAAAAGGAGTACGAGGTGTAGAAAAACCTAGCCCAAAGTTGTCTAAATGGTTAGTTAGCACAAGGTACCAAGTAGTACTTCTAGGAGGGCTGTAAAAGATAGATTCACGCTC
Organism: Pinus tabuliformis; assembly: GCA_031772625.1. NCBI lineage: Eukaryota > Viridiplantae > Streptophyta > Pinopsida > Pinales > Pinaceae > Pinus > Pinus tabuliformis. Next base: position 694,847,642 of record CM062810.1, read on the forward strand.
CCTTAGATCAAGGGTAATTTGATCTTCAGGATTAGAGACGCCTATTTCTTCCTCTGGAGCAAGTTCTTCGATAGCAATCAAACCAGTAGGAAGATTTTAGGTGATAATTCTTTCTATTCTCGGTGAATCAGGAACACTAGAAGTCGGAGTAACAGGTTCAGATATTTCTGGTTCTTCGCCTGTATCACTAACAGACGAAAAACTACCAACAAGCTCAGAAACTGTAACAACTTCGGGATTATAACCTGTCTCTAAGCCTTGGTAATCTGAATGGACTACCAAGGAAGATTCTCCTTCTTCTAGTGAACCTACTCTACTGCCACTAGGAGGAGTTACAAGGACCTTTAAACCTTCGAGATGATTGGATTCGTCTTGAGGAGGTTCACCCCTAAGTCTACGGGATCTTCTCAACAATTCGGCCACAGAAACAACTTCAGGAGACTGGCCCCGTTGTCTACGGGACTGTCTCGGTAATTCTGCCACAACTAAAAATCTTTTAACTACTACACACGAAAACAAAATAAAATTTCAAATAAAACCACCTAAAGTCTCTAAAGAACCAAACAAATTTGAATCACACGCCTAAATAATCTAGGGTGTCAAACCAAGCACAAACAGTAGCCTTCCAGACCGAAAGTGCTAGTTGGTGATGAAACCCAACATCACCGGATTCAGTACAGAAGTGGCGGGTGGAACAGTTACCCCGGAAACCTGCTTAATGAATAGACTGGACCAAGTTCCTCCACTTTAACCGTCTCGAGTGAAGTGAACCCCCCAGAAAATCCAAGTGAGTCTAGCCGACGTCTGCTCCAGGTACAGTGGGATCTTCCCTCCACCGTCACCTCGGTAGAATCCTAAAGATAATGGTCACTAAGGTTACCAATCGCAACAAATGCACCTGGGGGAACAGTCTAAACTCTGATAGCACGCAAGGGCAGAGTAGCAAGCTCAATCCCCTTGCCGGTTCCTTGACAACAATCCAAGGTTTACCGACAAGTGACCCCTGGCTCCTCGATAATGGTTAATCCGAGGTTTACCGTTTGTAATACGTGCATGTCTGGCGTCGTTCCCAACGAGGGAGGATTGATCCCCTCACTGGTTCGGACACGAGCTCGTGCTTCTCCTTTAAGAGGAGCTTTCCCAGAGTACAAGTGAGACAATTGGATTTATTCTATCACAAGATAAGCTGCTTGTTTGGTTTTGTTGTCTTGGAGAGTTAATTACTCACCTACTCCAAGACACTAGCCTGATCTAAATTGGTGTTTCAGAGCCCTAGTAAATAAAGTTACTACGTCGATTTTACTTTAAGCGTTAATTTTATGGTTTTTCTTTAAAGACAAAAGGTAATGGAAGTGAAACCAATGGTGTGTAGACTCGACTCAAACCACTACAAAGATGCACCTAAGATGATTTACGCTACTTTCCTTTTTCAATGAAATTCTTAACTAAGAGAGTTGAGAGAATGCAAATTTTAGAGAAAACAACTTCCTTAGAAAAGACAATCAAAGAAACAATTCTCTTTTTCTTTTCAGACATACAAACATGACCAATCTTTACGTGCACGAAAAAACTCTTTTTCTTTCAAAACTTTTCAAAGCTACTTGAAACAAAACTTTTCAAAGGAGATGTTTTTTTATTTTCTCTTTTTAATAAAGCATATAAACCTATCTTACCAAAAAACAATTTCAAAAGCTACAAAAACTATAAAAACTTGACTCATAAGCAAATCAAAAGAGAAATTACTCTAAGCAAACCTAACAAGGCAAAAGCTCACAAAGATGATTCTAGGTTGTTTTACTTTATCAAAATCAAATCAAGGACCAACTAATGCAGAATCAAAAGGCTAGTCAAAACAAAACTCAAATCTTTTTGTTCTTTTGTAAAATGGAATTCAAGACTTAATCAACAAGCACTTCGAAATTGGCCCAAGAGACAACTTAATGGTAAGTTGCTCTCACAGGTAGACTTTATGACAGGTCTGACTTCTTAGAATGCTGACAAAACCAGAGAGATCTAAGGCTTGACAACTTCTACCGCCAAAGTCACTACAAGACCTACTAAAAATCAAACCCTAGGGCTTACACTTCGATGAAATCCACTAAAACACTCAATGCTATCGAAACAAGTTCAGGTGAAGATCTTTGACAAGGGACTAATGAATCTGGGCAGTAAAAACCAAGAAAAACAAAATCTAAGAGCAAAAAATGCAAAAAATGGAATTTTCTCAAATTTTAGCAGGGGACGCAGGCAACCCGTTAGCACAGGTGCGGGCCCGCTCTGTGCACACAGCAAAAGTGCGTCCAGGGACGCACTGTGTAGGACTCAGAGGGTGCGTCCTACTGAAAATCTCAAGTAAAACCAAAATGAAACTAATCCTAAGCTAACCCACCCACAGACAAAGTCATAGAGCCAAAACCAGAAAAATAAATCAATTTTCTCAAAGCAAAGTTCACACAAAGGAAAAGTCTTTTCTCATCAATGGAATCCCCAGTGGAGTCGCCAATTTGTCACATGGAATCAGTCAATGGTGTGGACACAACCGACCTTCCTAGAAGTCTAAGACATTCTAATGACAAACAAAACAAACTAGAGCTATCCTTCACTAAACATGCATTATAATATGAGAAATCAAGTGTTTTGTTCTTACCTTTGTCCAAACGCTGTTGTAGAAGTCCAAACTTTGTTGATCTGGATGAGCTCCTCCTTTTCTCCAAAACCTGCAATCACCAACAGTCAAACCATTAAATAGCACCTGATTACAACATAAAACAAAGCATATTCAACATGTAGACCAAGGAGTACATGAAATAACTCATAAACAACAAGTTATTGAGAAGAATGGACCAATTTGCATTAAAGGTAATCAAAAGGAACCGTTACAACCTGAGCCTTGGTGTTGTGCAAGCTCCTTCCAGGGTCCACAAGAGTCTTCCTCTACTTTGACAAAGCTCACCCACTTCCAAATAGAACAAGCAAAGATGGCAATCTCTCCTCACAAGCTTCTAAATGGGAGTCCTAATTCCTGCAGCATTTACCCTTAGAAATGTATAGCTTTCAACCTCTTCTCCTTCTGGCCCAATGCCTGTATTTATAGTGCTCAAGAGGAAGTTAATCAGGTCCACCATCAATGGGATAATCCCCTCTTTGGATGGGATAGCTCCCCTATTGATGGGATAAGTTCCTCTTTGGTAGGAGTGCATGAACCATCTGGAGGCGCTCAATACACGTCGAACAACCTTCTAGAATGCTCTAGAAATAACCACAAGTGACTTTTTAAAGATGAAACTTGCGCATTTTAACCTTTTCAGGGGGACGCACCTGCACCTTTACATACAGAGCGTCCAAAGACACAACTTTTGTGAACCTTGGGTGCGTCCTCGCAGTTAAGCTTGAGAGAACCTGCGTCCCCAAAGATAAATACATTTAGAAAGACTTTCTCTCTTTTTTGGAGTTTGACATGGAGAGCAGAGGCATAAGACTTGCCTAAGAGGGTAGTATGACTGTTGATAGAGTCATCCTAACTGTAAATAGTCATGGTGACATTTTTTAGTGTAACACATCCCTGAATGGTCTTTTCATGCAAGGAATGTCTCATCAATCCCCAGTCCATCCACCTGATGAGCGCGAGTGATTCGGGGAACATGACTGAAACCCAAGGGGCATGCACCCTGGTCTGCTTCGACAGGAAAACTTCAGGTATAGGATAGGTTTCTGCGAGAGATATATGATTATTCTGACACTCCCGTCCATGATTGGAAAAGGGGGTTAGACTGGAATAAGATTCCCTTGTCAAAGTTATGTGGGTGGAGGCGTCTACGCCACTCGCCTTTGTCTATTTCGGTAGGCATCGCCGAAGAAGTGTTTTGTTTGCGGTGTAGATAAAACAATCTTTGGTAACCTGAAAGAGGTAAACCTTTCCCGATAAAACAAATGTTTTGTCAGTAGATTGAAGGGTAACCTTGAAACTCTATTTTATACTTGGGGGCATGCAAACCTTTTGGCGTGCAAGCGAAGAGCGACCATTTATTTTTTAAATTTGTAGGTCCTCTAACCCTTTAAACTCGTAGGATTGGTCGTTTCCTAACTTGCATAAAGAAAGGATGTGGAGAAAGATTTGAAAAATTGCCATTTTTATATATGAGACATCTTTATTATGCGATTGGATTAATCGAGCAATTTTAATGCGGAATTCATGCTCATTAAAAAATAAACATAAGCAATGAGCAAATGTTTCCCCCAACATTTAAGCTCAATAAAAAATGAACCAGTTTCCGGTAAATAACCGTCGTGAATGTAGTACTTCAGCCTCTAAAGCCTTGCTCATGTTCTCATCATCACCTCCACTCTGTATTGGCCGATCATTCACCTCCATTTGATTGTTTACCCCTTTTGAGGAACAGTTGCGAAGAGTGATCCTATTACACATCCTTGTAACACTGCCGTGATTGGGAAATTCCAAACCTTACCTAGAATCAACTGCTACCTGAATTTATCACTTGTTCCTCAAAAAATGAGTCTCCTTTAAGCGTTTTTCAGCCGACTCGTAAAATATGAAAAGATTTTCGAGTGATTGGCCTCTCCAGCTTGTTAAAGGGACCGGAAGTGCTATCTCTCCTTTAGATTTTAATCTTTTTGGACTTGAGGGATTATTACACAAAACGTTCGAGCGCTTGTTTTGTTTGGCTCATTAAAAGTATCCAAAATTCATCCCTTCTGTATTGTTTTATACTTTTTCGGACTTAAGGGATTAGATGACGAAAAATGATTTTTGGAGTTTCCTTTACGTCCCTTTTTAGACTCTCTAAAATTGAAAAGGACTGAGTTATCTTTGTCGTTAAACTCGTTAAAACCTAATAGCGACAAACTTGTCCATAGCAGACAAGAACAAGTTTCACTATCGCTAGGCTCGTTAAAACATAACGATGGGTTTGCCCAAAGGGAAAATTATAGAACAAGCATATGTTATCGTCCTCAAGATTGACAAAAATAAAGAGGTACTGGTCAGCAATGACTGGGGAAAAATTGGGAAGAAAACTTGAAGAAACTTTGTTGGTAGCAAGTCGCTCTTGAACATGACACTTTCACTCCACATCCAAGTCGGGCTAGGTTGTTTCATTCACCGGTCACATCACCATGGTCACACCACACCATCCACATTTGGGGTTAATGCTACCAATACGTCGTGTCAGTCTCACCGATATGTTCAAGAGAAGTCACTCAGAGAATTCACCTGTGTCTCACCCGCTGCAATACATTTACACTCCATTCTTTCATGACTGCCACCCTGAACCTTATATCACCAAATCGTTTTCACCTCCATTAAAATCATTTGCTCTGTTCGGTGTCATTGATGTGGGATTCATTAAGGCCCTCCTATGATGAATTGCTTCTTGTTGACATCAACTCATTATCCAAGAAGTCGATCTAGGAACACCCATTTCAGTACTTTGAAGCTTGCATGCCTCAATGGCAAGTTTCTCACTTCCGGTGATAGGTTTACATCAATGATCTTCGACTGAAAGATTTTGCATTGTGTTCGAAGCCAAGTCCTTTATTCACACCAAGTGAATTGTACTGTAGTACCTTGAGGATCATTATCATTATCGATGATTTCTCTCGCACCTGTTAACAACTTACATCATTGGCTGGTAATCAGGCGATGTCTTTCCATGTTCGACTCCAGAACATCTCTCACATGGATCGACTTGTACTTTGAGTGAAGATCGAACGAGATTTAAGATCTCGTATCTAGCTTCATCCATCCGAGCTGCGATATATATTTAGGAAATAAAGACATCAAATGTACATCGTTGCTGCACAAATAACCATCCAATCTAAGGGATGATGGCTCTACCAGAATCATCAGTCTACACTCAGACAATTGTTTGTCCTATGTACATGAAAATGAATTTATAAAGCTAAGCATGGGAATGCCCGCCTCGGCTAGATCATGAAAATATTATGAAGATAATGTATTGTATTGTATCTTATTACAGGTCTCCTTCCAACTTGAAAGAACTTTGGATCCTCATGATAAATCATTTCACCTGACATCAAAAAGATTAATGATCTCATGCTTTAGGGGGCAACTGTTATAGACATTTTTAGGCACTGCAACCCCAAGCATAAAATGTCCATAAACCATGCACTCCTAAGTCCCTAAAATTGTTGTTTCAACCCCTAAATGAACAAGGTCAACTGATTACAGCTTCTCCCAGAAGTTCTCCATGAAAAACTACTCAGAACTGGTCAAAACTGGATCATTTCACCTTCTCCATAGACAAAGTGCATTGCGTCTCACCTAAATACACACAGTAGGTGCGTTTCATTTCAAAAATACCTTCTATGGGGTGCGATGGCCGAGAAAAGACAAATGGCAGTGTCAATCCGCGAGGTGGAGAAGCATGGAATCTTCCAGAAACTTCTCCTGTGACACTTGCCTCTCTGAATTCGACCAGGGATGAGTAAGAGATCATCAATCTCCAAGTGGAAGCACGAACTATCAGAGGAAAGACACTAATCAAATCACAAGCTGACTCATCTCCCTTACAGACATCTATATATGGATCCCTCATCTCAGAGATCCAGGGGCTGTAATTTTGCATCTTGTAAGGAATTGTTGTTGGTTTCTTGAGGCAACATCATAGTGTTGGGTGATCTAAGCTTTGCATGAGGTGAAGAAGGGCTTACTTGCTGAGAGGATGATGCTGGGTCAGAACAACTGGTTGTAACTCTCTTGGCTCTTTCTTGATTATCAATAAAGCTATTCAAGTTTTCCTCCATACTCTTGTGTAATTTATGTTTTGTGCATTTGTATGGTCAATTTACATCTGATCCTAGATTGTTTATGATAATAGATCCATGTTCTCGTAGAGTGTTATGCTGCTTTGATTCTACAAGTACTCTGTGAAGCTGGGTATACAAGAAAGCAAGTATCAAAGGACTATCAGAAGAGAGAGGAATTGAACAAGGAACCAAGTGCAAGACAGAGGTTGGTCTCCTTTATTCTTCTCTCATCTATCTTTCATAAAGGAAAACGAAAGTAGTTTTACTTTGTTTGTTTCTAAGGTAGCTACCCACCTTAGTGGGATTAGCAGTTCTGCATGGACACTTTTCCCTGTAACACCCAGGTGCCTTAGAGGAGGTTTTCACATGGGGATATTTTCATCTTATTATTAATTATTATTATTTTTTATTTTCTTGGGCTGCCTCATAGGGGTTTTCAAACCTTGAGTTGGCCTAAGATGCCTCATGGAGCTTTTCTCATAGGCCTTTTGTTGTATTTGTTTTTTGTTTTTATTTCTTTTGATCATAAGCTTGGTGAACTAATGGTTGTAATCCTCCCAATCACATTCATCTCCTTGCTAATTGAACTAATAGACTCCTCTATGGACAAAGGTCTTATGTACACTTTCAATCGATAACCATTGATAAGCAAAGGGATAATTTCTTCATCAATTGTTCTAATTGGATAGACCCATTCTCATGACATTTTTATAATAGAAAAGGTCCCAACCATCTCGTCATTAATTTTCCCTTGGAGTCCTTGAATCTAGAATCCTACAGAAGGACCTAGTCAACTTCTTGAAAATGTCTCTCCCAAATGTGTTTGTCATGCAAAATCTTCCTCTGTAGCTAGACTACCTCAATGTGTAAGAGAGCTTGCAATTTGAATTCATTTAAACCATTGAGTTGGACTAGTCTCTCTTGTTGTGTTGCAGTGAGGTCCATGTCTAATTGAGCTTCCATCATTAGGGTATCGTATTCAAATTCAATGGACAACGAGGCCTTCTTCCCATAGACTAATTCAAATGGGGTAAATCTAGTGGTAGTCTTCCAAGTGGTATTGTAGGCCCAAGTGGATTCTATAAGTCTATCTGCCCAATGCTTTTTGTTGTTGTTAACACCCTTGGTCAAAATTTTCTACAATGCTCTATTTTTTACCTTCACTTACCCATTTTCTTGAGGGTGATATGCAGTAGATTCCCTGTGCTTGATGTGGTGTCGCTTTGTGATGTCTTCAATCAGATTTTAGGTGAATTATGTCCCTGGATCAATGACCAACTTCCTATGAAAACCAAAATTGTAGAAAATGTTATCCCACAAAAACTCAATGACATTCTGCTCAATTTCTTCCTTTACTACCTTTGTTTTAGCCCTTTTAGTTAGGTAGTCAATGCACACAATGATATACCTATTTTGTCTTTATGGGGGATCAATGGGCCCAATGAAGTCCATGCCCCATTTCTCAAATGGATCTAGAGTCACTTGAGGTTATAAGGGAATTTCATCCTTAGGTGTGGGCTTACCCATCCTTTGGAACTGATCACATCTGGTGGTGTACCTTTAACATCTTGATGCAGAGTGGGCTAGTAGTGACCAACTTGTAGAAATTTGAAGGTATTTCTCTTAGAAAAAAAGTGACCACCACAATTCCCAACATGACATGCTGAGAGAATGTCAAAGACCTCCTCTTCCCTCACAGATATTCTCAAAATATTATCTAGCCCCAACTTGAAAATATTTCCCCCAATCGATGTGAATGGGGCACTTTCGTAATAATATTTCTCTTCTCCTTGCAGGATAGATTAGGAGGGAACCTCTCAACAACCAAGTAATTTTCTATATCAACAAACCAAGGTGATAGCACCGAGATAGAAAAGAGCTTTTCATCTGGAAGTTGATCATCTACCATCTCATCATTCCCTGCAGGTAAGGTTAGCCTTGACAAGAAATCTACAACCATGTTTCCTTTCCTTAGTTGTCAACAATGGTTAAACCAAATTGTTGCAATAATAAAAACCATTTAATTATCCTACAATTTACATCAAGTTTATTCACTAACTAATTGATGGTTTCATGATCAGCATGGATTTTTTTTTGATATCCAATGATGTAGTGCCTAAACTTGTTCAAAGAGTGTATCACAACCACGAGTTCCTTTTTAGCGACTGTATAATTTAGCTCAACTCTAGAAATGTTTTTACTGATGAAATAGATAGCATAGGGAAATTTATCTTCCACTTGTCCCAAGGATGCTCCTACAACTTTACTTATGGATATGTGTGGATATAGAAAGGAAATTCCCAATTGGGACCCCTAAGGATGGGTGCAGTGGTCAGCTTCTCCTTCTCACTTCAAAGGCCTCTGAACATTCATCTCTCCAATAAAAGTTTGAATATTTATCCAATAATCCAAATAAGGGTGAATCCAACTTACTGCTATCTTTAATGAATCTTCTATAGTACCCATATAATCCAAGCAAGCTTCTAACATCTCTCTATTTTTTAGGGATAGGGACCCTTTTAATGATGGAAACATTGTTGGGGTCAGCCTATATCCCTTCCTTGGATATGGAATGGCCTAGGATAGTCCCTACATTCATAAAAAAATCACATTTCTCAGGACTTAATGAAAGGTTCATCTCAATTCATTTCTTTAAGACTTTACATAGGTTAGAAAGAGCTTCTTGGAAGTCACAACCATAAGGGGTGAAGTCATCCATGTATATTTCAACAATGTCATCAAGGTCAACAAAGATACTCAAAATGACCCTCTAGAAGGTAGTAGGGGCATTGCACAAATTTAATAGAAGGACCCTATAGGAAACAGTACCCCAAGGACATGTGAATGTGGTGTTTTCTTGGTCCTTAGGGCTGATCTATATCTGGTTGTACCCACTAAACCAATATAGGAAGGAAAATATAATTTTTCTTGCAAGGTCATCCATGATTTGGTCAATGAAAGGAAAAGGGAAGTGGTACTTCTTTATAGCCTTGTTAATTTCTCGATAATCAACAAAAATACTCCACTTCCCATTTTTCTTGGGGACTATGATGAGGGGGGACACCCACTCACTATCTAAAATGGGGCATATGAACCATGCATCTAGTAGCTTTTGTAATTCCTCTTTCACAGTGTACTTAAGAGATGGATTCATTCTTCTCTGATGTTGGAGCACAGGCTTTCATCCATCTTTGATGTAGACATGATGAGTAAAAACTAAGGGATGCACACCTTTCATTTCATTGTAGTCCCAAGCAAAAGCATCAAGATGTTGCCTCAACACACTGCATAATTGTTCTTCATGCTCAGCTGAGAGAGGGGTTGATATTTAGAGTTATGGATGGGCTAATATCTAAAACATTAACATGTTCTAGGTTAGGATCAATATAGCACAAGTCAATCCAAGGGTTACTCTCAAATTCCTTCATTATTTCATCAACTGGCATGGTAGTGGGAGGTTGATTTTGTAATATATGGTCAATCAGATGATCTTAATTAAGTCCCCCCTGCCCTACAATAGTGTCTAGTGTGAAAACTAGGTAGAGTGATGCCTGATAAAATTCTTCCTCTTCCTCGTCCTCTACGCACAAGGGAAAGTCATGTTTAATAGAAGGTTGAGTAGGAGGATACAACACAAGCTATTTTGATAGATGCCCATTCTTTATGGTCATGTTCCCAACCTTGCAACTAATGTAGGCATCAACAAGCCAATCGAGGTCGTCCTAGGATGGTAGCGTAGCCATTAAATTTGTTTTGGGTTGAAGGACAAGGAAATCAATGGGTTACTCCCAGGAACCAATGGAAACTATTACATCCTCAATAACTCCCCCAGGAGCTACTATGGATATGTCTGCAAGATGAAACACTATAGTGGTCTTCCTCAAGGCCCCTTAGAAGTTAAGCTTGAGCATGGTTTCCTTGGTCATCACATTTATTTCAGCCCTAATGTCAATCAAGGTATTAGGGACCATAATTCTATCTATGTGCACATCCACTATTGGTTACCAAGATCCAATTATTTTCGGGGGATTTCACTCCCAAGAATCATATTTGACAACTACCCAACAACATTGATAATTGGGGTATCTCTTCTTCTTCTCCTAGGCCTTGTAAAACACTCTTCCTTGATAAACCTATCATAAATGGGGACATCCTTGATGGCCTAGAGAAAGGGTATTTTAACACACAAATTCTTCAATTCTCCCAAAAGTTCAACCTCTTGCAGGGTGTGTTTTTTAGGGAGGATTAACCTCTTAGGGTAAGGAGGTGCATTGGCTTGAGGGGCACTTTCTTCCTTCTCTCCTTCCATCTCTTGAGTTGGAGAAGGTGGGTGAACATCTGGAAGTACCTTCCCAGACAAAAGGCTGATCTCTTGGATTTCCACAACATAAGCATGATATGATGTCTCCCCATTGTACACCTATTGTGCCTAGTTATTGTTCAGGTTCAGATTGGGTTGGGTAGGAAGTTGAGGTTTCTTAGGTGGGTTATGGTGAGGAATTTGTGGTTTAGGTGGAGGTGGAGGCATTAAAGAAAGAGGTTGTGTTATTTGAGGCCTCCACCCTTATGAGTAGTTTCCCCCATTGAGGAGATTGAGGTGGATATGGATAGAAAGGAGGGTTGATAAGTTGAGGAGAATAATGAGGAGTATAAGGCCAAGGAGAGGGTATGGGCCATGATGGATGAGTGGAAGGGTACCAAGGTTCAAAAGGTGTAGTATGATTTGGATTGTAAGGAGGATAATGTGCACCTTGCATGCCTTGCATATATGGTCGAGGGACCTCCTTCGGTTAATGAATTAGAGTTTCTTAGAACCACCTTATACCCCTTGGTATACAACTTTCATGCCTGGTAGAGAGGTACATTTATTTGTTGCATGGTTTTACTCACATACAGAGCATACTTCTATGACATTCAGTGGACACTCATTTCTAGGATGTCTTTGAGTGCATCTAGGGAAAAATAAAGCTAATGTTATTTCTACCTTCTTTTTCTTCCTTTTGATCTGCATAATATCCATTTGTAGGGAAAATGTATGCAACATTTCACACTTGAAATCCTCCAAAATATTTCCTGTCTCATTTTTTATGGTTGATATAGAGGGAGAGGAACTAAATAAGCCTTGAATACACCTACCCTTTTTCCTAACAACCCTAGAGTGATTCCTGAATTCTATCTTGATGTCATCATAAGGAAACTAGTAAATGTCTCCTCCAGATGACATGTTGAGGGTCTCCATTACATCCTCCCTGATCCCTCATAGAAGAACTAGCTTGAGTGACTCAGGGTCAAGGGTATAGTTAGCCCTCTGATAATTGAGCTAGAATCTCTCCTCATAGTCCTCTAAGGATTGATCTAGTCCTAAGGCCAACCTAAAGATTTATTCCTTTGTTTCTTTGGACCTACACTAATCCCTATATTTTTCATTAAAGGCTTGCTACATTTGGGCCTAGGTTGTGATGTTTCCTCTAGGTAAGCCCATAAACTAGTGCAAGGCTGCATATTTAATGGTGTATGGAAACAAATTCAACTTCTACTCATTAGAGGTATAGTCATAGGTTCTACAGACAACATCGATGTAACACCCCCTCCCAGTTTTACCCAAAGTAATGATGCCAACCAGGGTAAACATGAGGAGAGATGATGCTACAATTAGATTCGACTGCCTATGTCACCTTAAGGAAGTGGAATCGATGGAACATCACATACAGTCATCCAACATCATCAACATACCCATTAGGAGACAAATCAGTCTCTCAGACAACTTGTCCTTGGGTCCCTATTGGGCATGGGATCGCCTGCAGCAGGTTTTGGAGCTTAAAGCCCAAGTTTTGATCAAATATGGTGTAGAACTCCGCGAAGTACAAGTTTGGAGAGCGAATTGTATAATCGAGTCATAGGGTTGTCCGTCCTAAGAATTGTAATTTAATGTAAAGTTGTTTCGGCCTACCCATGGTCTGCAGACCATGGTATTGTATAAATATAGTGAGGCTGTAAAGAAAGTTTTTAGCGGAGTTGAAGATAGATAGAATAATGAAGGCATGGTAAGAGCATAGAGTGAAAGTTGAAGTGTATTGGGTCGTAGTAGTAGGAAGAGGCTTTGCAGCTAAGTCTGCAGAGACCTAGTAGATTTTGTAGCTGAGTGTATAGGGCGGAGTCGAGTCTGTACTTGGGATTGAAAGATAATAAAGAGAAGTTTATTCTATGCATCTGTTTTGGAATCTTTATGTTGATATTATTCATCGCTTTTACTCTATTTATTTACTGCGCGCACTGATGAATACCCATATGAATGCTTAGATGTGAATTTAATATAAGTCATCAGCTAACAAAGACTAATTAAGGAAGACTGGGGTAAATAACATGGGTCGCATTGCGGTTAGAACTGCGCAAAGACAATAGCACAGGGGGTGGGGTACCCGCAGGTGCGCATAGCGTAGTAAGTGTGAAGGTTGGACCACGTTCCAATCACCCCATATCAGACATCCCCAGGGTGTAGAAACCTGTTTCTAGCACCCTCCCATACTACTTCGGGTGAGACCTCAGTCCACGCTCCACAGACTGTTGTTGAAAGGGCCAATAGTACCAAGATTTGCTTGGGTAAATCACTGCTGAACCAGGGTCAGGCCCCACTAAGCCAACAAATGGTTCCGTTGCAGAGACCGGGATCTGCATAAGGGATGTTTGATGTCGTGCCACTGGAACCCAACAAGGAAGGAAATTGAAGAGTGGTTGGATAAGAAGATTCACGAGTTCGCGGTGTAGGAAAACAGAAATCTGTGGGTATCTAAGGAACAATGGTTGGATCTCTATTTGTACACTGAAATCCATGAGATTTTCTTTGCATCCTTTCCGTCAGAGATGTATGAGTGGATTGCGAAGTTAAAAGATAGCCAAGGAAGGTGTAGGCTCGACAAACCACTAGTTTGGACTCCAGAACTACTGCGCAGACTAGAATCCTCAAAGGATAAGATAGCACAAGTTATGGACCACTGGCTTGACCGAGTAATAGGAGGATTTATAACTGAGTTCGCGGTGGACAAGACCGTCAGTTATAGCAAGGAAGAGTGACATTTTTTCAAGGGCCGCAAGGTAAGTATATTAAATCTTTAAATGCCTAGATTAAGTTGTTTTTATGTGAAAAATGGGTTATGCGAATAAATTAATGTTTGGGACTACGTGGAGCGGAAAGAGCTATAGAAGTCGAAGTAACAAAGAACTAGAAAACAGTCCCTTAATTTCACCTTCACGAGAGAGCGAGGAAGAGCTCACGAAGGTATCTTCGAGAAGCGCATTCAGTTTGATAAGGCACCGCATTCCACGGTTACCACTTCCACCCACACTGCTGTTATAGAAATTTTTGTGCCTTACAACATTGAGCATGAAATGTCCATAATCCAAGGGATCCAAAGTCCCTAAAAGATTTTTTCCTACCCCTAAAGGAACAAGGTCAACAAAAGACAGCTTCTCCCAGAAGTTCTCCACCAAAAACAACTCAGAAATGGTCAAATCAGGATCAATTCAATGGCTCCACTAGCTGCCTGCGTTGAAATGCAGAGGTTACACTGGCTAAGTGCACTACAACGCAGGTAGAAGCACTACCAAGGTGCACTGAGCGTGAAATGACAAATGGCAAGTTCATTCAACGAGGTGGAAAGACCCTAGAAGCTTCCAGAATCTTCCTCAATGACACTTGCCTCAATGAATTCGACCAAGTGATGAGTAAGAGGTTCTCAACCTCCAAGTGGAAGCAAGAACTGAAAGAGAGAAGCCACAAGTCAAAACATAAGCTGACTCATCCCCTCTGCTTACATCTATATATGGATCTCTCACCCAGAGGTTCAGGAGGCTGGAATTTTGTACTTTGCAGAGAATTGTTGTTGGTTTGAGATTGAGATTAGTACATTGGGTGATTTATGCTTTGTTGGAGGAGAGGAAGGGATTCCTTTATTGGGAGGTAGATGTTGGATCGGGACTCACTTGGTTGTATCTCCTCTTGAACTTTGTTATCATATCAATAAAGCTATTTGAGTTTCTCCTATATGCTTGTATTTCAATGATGTTTTGTTATATTTGCATATTTAGTTTATATATGATCCTAAACTAGTTATGAATGTGAATCTATGTCTTTTGTGTAGTTTTCCTCTCTTGTGATCTTGCAGGAACTGGGTGAAGCTAGACCAGTGAAAGAGCAGGCAGCGGGAAGCGAACAAAAGAGAGAGTGATTGGATCGACAAACTAGTGGAAGACACCGGTTAGTTACATCCTTCTTTCTCTATTTACATCTCATAAAGAAGAATACTCAAATAGTTTTCCTTGTTTGTTGCTAAGGCACTATCACCTCTTAGAGCGGGATAGGGGCGTTCCGAATTGGATACTTTTCCCAACAACAAAATGGCGACTCCAATACCCCATATGGTATCCTAAGTAACTTGAAAGTTGAACTAGGAGGGAAAACAGTAGAAATTGATGTTGAAGTAATCGACGGAAACCTTGATTACAACATCCTATTGGGAAGACCCTGGATATATGCCATGGCCGCAGTTGTGTCGACCTACTTCAGGAAGATTGCATTTCCCTTCCAAGGAGGAATTACAATCGTCGACCAACAAACATTTCTCCCCAACAGTCCACAAGTTACGGGAAGCATTCCAATGATCCATGGAAGCAATCATTCGCTCCAAAATATCGGAGTAGGTCTCCTAAAATACCCTGCCTTAATGGGTACTTTTGCCCTACCGCCTCCGAGTAATCTGGCGGAAGTGGCCACAATGGAATATGAAACCTTCTATATCTAATGGATTTGGACTCCGAGGACGGTTCTTATCTCGTGTCAACCTCGTTAAAAAATGAAACGAGGAGTCATGAGGATAGTTCTTTTAAAGAGGGTTCAATATCATTATTCTCTTTCACTCTCAACTCATCGAGTTACTTATTTTTCTCTTTTTTTGCTACTAGCGTGTTTTGATGCATACAATGATTCATCAAACTTGTAAATATTTCTACACCATTGGTCAGCCCAAAAGGTATCCCTTGAATTAAAATAGAATCCAGAAATTCCAATTTAATTTGTCCTTGAATTAAATTGTGAATTAAATTTAAAATTCTTTTCTAAGGGCAACTTGTAATAGTTAACTAAGTTAAGTTGACTTAGTTAGCTTAGGAAAATCAAGTTGGAAGTGTTTTGGAAGTCATGTAAGTTTTCTCGCTAACTTTTAGGGGTCCAGTAATAATAAGGTGTGTTTTTTAGAATTATGGTCTTATAATTATTAGTTTTTACTGTTAGTACCCATCATTGTACTGATGTCAACCTCATCAAAAAAAAATGAAACAAATCCCCTTTTCAAATCTCAAAGGTAAACCTTCATTCCAACCACCGAGTTGAATGCAATGAAGCTTGGGGGGCATGCACCTCGATTTGTGTTATTATGCTGGGGGCATGCAAGCTTATCATCAAGCAGTTTTAGCACATAGTTCATGCTCGTTAAAAAATAAACATAAGACCGAGCAAGTGTTTCAATCCGCGTTTAAGCTCATTAAAAAATGAACTATCCTCCGATAAATAACCACCGTGAATGTAACATTATCAGCCATTAAAGCCTTGGTCGTGTTTGCACCATCACCTCCACTTTTCCATTGGCCGATCATTCACCTCCATTTGATTGTTGACCCATTTTGAGGAACAGCTGCGAAGAGTGATTTCACTTAGCCATCCTTGTGACATTGCCATGATTGGAGAATTCCAACCCTTACCTGGAATCAATTGCTACCCGTTTTATCACTCGTTCCTCAAAAGACGAGTCTTCTTTACGCTTTTTTTATCTGACTCGTAAAATATGAAAAGATTGCCTAGTTTTGGCCTTTCAGCTCGTTAAAGCGACCGGAAGTGCTATCCCTCCTCTAGATTTTAATCTTTTTGGACCTGAGGGATTATTGCACAAAAAGATCGAGCGCTTGTTTTGTTCGGCTCGTTAAAACTATCGAAAACTCATCCTTTTTGTATTGTTTTATACTTTTTCGGACTTAAGGGATTAGATGACGAAAAAGGACTTCCGGAGTTATCTTTACGTACCTTTTTAGACTCTCTAAAAATGAAAAGGGACCGAGTTATCTTTGTCGTTAAACTCGTTAAAAAACATTAATAGCGACAAACTTGTCTTTAGACGAGAACGAGTTTCACTATCACTAGGCTCGCTAAAACATAGCGATGGGTTTGCCCGAAGGGAAAATTATAGAACAAGCATATGTTATCCTCCTCAAGCTTGACAAAAATAAAGAGGTACTGGTCAGAAATGACTGGGGAAAATTGGGAAGAAACTCAAAGAACTTTTATTGGTAGCAAGTCGCTCTTGAACATGACACTTCCACTCTGTGCCTGAGTCGGGTTGGGTTGTTTCATTCACTGGTCACATCACCATGGTCTCACCAATACCATCCACCTTTTGGGGTAAATGCTACCGATCCATCACACAAGTGTCGCCGATATGTTCAAGAGAAGTCATCTAGAGAAGTCAACCGTGTCCCATCCACTACCATACATTATCCTTCATCCTTTCATGACCGCCACCCTGAGACATATATCATCAGATCGTTTTCACCTCCATCAAAATCATTTGCTCCTTTCTGTGTCACTGATGTGGGATACATTAAGGCCCTCCTTTGACAGATCGCTTCTTGTCGACATCAGCTCATTATCCAAGAAGTTGATCTAGGAACACCCCCTTCAGTACTTTGAAGCTTGCATGCCTCAATGGCAAGTTTCTCACTTCCGGCGACAGGTATACATCAATGAACTTCAACAGAAAGATTTTGCGTGGTGTTCGACGCCAAGTCCTTTATTCACACCACGTGAATCGTACTGCAGTACCTTGAGGGTCATTATCATTATCGGTGATTCCTCTCGCGCTTGTTAACATTTTACATCATTGACTGGTAATCAAGCGATGTCTTTCCGTGTTCGACTTCAGAACATTTCTCACATGGATCGACTTGTACTTAGAGTGAAGATCGAACGAGATTGAAGACCCCGGATCCTGTTTCATCCATCCGGGCTGCGATATATATTCAGGAAAAATAAAGACATTGACATGTACAACATTGCAGCAGATAATCATCCTACCAAAAGGATGATGATTTCATCAAAATCATCAGTCTACCATCAGACGATTGTTTGTTCTATGTACAAAAAAATGAATTTATAAAGCTGAGCATGGGAATGCCCGCCTCAGCTAGATCATGAAAGCAGTATGAAAAATAATGTATTGTATTGTATCTTATTACAGGTCTCCTCCCGACATTGGAAGAACTTCGGATCCTCCTAATAAAGCATTTCACCCGATAAATGACCTCATACTTTAGGGGGCAACTGTTATAGACATTTTTGTGCCTTACAGCATTGAGCATGAAATGTCCATAATCCAAGGGATCCAAAGTCCCTAAAAGAGTTTTTCCTACCCCTAAAGGAACAAGGTAAAAAAAAGACAGCTTCTCCCAGAAGTTCTCCACCAAAAACAACTCAGAAATGGTCAAATCAGGATCAATTCAATGGCTCCACTAGCTGCCTGGGTTGAAAGGCAGAGGTTACACTGGCTAAGTGCACTGCAACGCAGGTAGAAGCACTACCATGGTGTGCTGAGCGGGAAATGACAAATGGCAAGTTCATTCAACGAGGTGGAAAGACCCTGGAAGCTTCCAGAATCTTCCTCAATGACACTTGCCTCAATGAATTCGACCAAGTGATGAGTAAGAGGTTATCAACCTCCAAGTGGAAGCAAGAACTGACAGAGAGAAGCCACAAGTCAAAACATAAGCTAACTCATCCTCTCTGCTTACATCTATATATGGATCTCTCACCCAGAGGTTCAGGAGGCTGGAATTTTGTACTTTGCAGAGAATTGCTGTTGGTTTGAGATTGAGATTAGTACATTGGGTGATTTATGCTTTGTTGGAGGAGAGGAAGGGATTCCTTTGCTTGGAGGTAGATGCTGGATCGGGACTCACTTGGTTGTATCTCCTCTTGAACTTTGTTATCATATCAATAAAGCTATTTTAGTTTCTCCTATATGCTTGTATTTCAATGATGTTTTGTTATATTTGCATATTTAGTTTATATCTGATCCTAAACTAGTTATGAATGTGAATCTATGTCTTTTGTGTAGTTTTCCTCTCTTGTGATCTTGCAGGAACTGGGTGAAGCTGGACCAGTGAAAGAGCAGGCAGTGGGAAGCGAACAAAAGAGAGAGTGATTGGATCGACAAACTAGCAGAAGACACCGGTTAGTTACATCCTTCTTTCTCTATTTACATCTCATAAAGAAGAATACTCAAATAGTTTTCCTTGTTTGTTGCTAAGGCACTATCACCTCTTAGAGCGGGATAGTGGCATTCCAAATTGGATACTTTTCCCAACAACAACTGCCACCCACTTCACCTCCCTCACCTCCATCACCACCCACTCCACTTCCACCACCTCCACAGTTTAGTATGGCGAGCACGATCAAACTACTAGTATTTAGAGGAGTAGGGAATGAGGATCTGGACCAATTTTGGTTCGTGGTAAGAGCAATATGGGAAGCACAGGGTGTCACAAACGACAATATTAAGAAGGCTACATTGGTGAGTGCACTGCAGGATTGTGCATTAACATGGTATATCAAGCATTATAACGACCACCCAAACGCAACGATAACAGAGATCCAGAACGCGCTAAACAGGGAATTTAGCAGACCAAAGTCAGAAACACAGTCAGTCGTCAAGTTTAAAGAGATCACGATGCTTCTGGGTGAGACCCCTTGGGATCTGGACCAAAGGCTGAAGAGTACGATCTGCGAGGCCAATATGACGCTAACAGACGCATAACATCACGCATGGTTTGTATCATCTTTGGCATCCCACTTGAGGATGGTGTTGTCACAGCAGAAACTTTCTACCTAGGCCAAAGCATTGGAGATGGTGATGAGATTACATGAGACCCCTATACAAGACCCTGGGTTGGGATTTCAACAAATCCACGTGCAACTACATCATCTGTGTTTGGAAATGAAAAGCTTGAAGTAGGATAGGGCACCGCAGCCAGAGGCGCGTGAGGAAGTATGGTGCATAAAATGCAAAGGCCAGGGCCATGACAAGGATCACTGTCCAGTGTTCGTGAACTACTTGGCAGGAGGAGGGCCAATGCCATTAAGATTTGAGGCACAAGTAGGGTCGAGCATGACACCTGCTTTATGGTGCATGATTTGTCAGATAGGAGGGAAACACACAGTGGACAATTGTCATTTTCTACAGAAATATACACAGACACCCCAGCAATTGTTTTGTAATTTCTATAGGTTGGTAGGCCACGATGAGCACACTAGCCACAGTTATGAGCTAATGATGGATCGGACCCCAGCATATAGGATGAAGACCAAAATGCGAGCTCTCAACTCGGATGCGAGGATGGTGCACACTAGATTTCAGGGGTGAGGTCGAGGACGCGATGGAATGGGACTAGGAAGGGGCCACAGATAGTTAATTTGTTACAATTGCGGAGGACCAAGGCACTATTCCCATGATTGTACCAACCCGACGAGGATATCCTACGCGTATTGTGCTCAATTTGATCATGAAACAATATACTATCCCACATTGATCATAAAGATGTGTGAAAAAGGGGTATTCCAGCCTCCCCTGACTCAGAATATACAAATGATGAGGTCTAAGCCACGCAAAGAAGACCCGAATGTAAATATGATGCTCAGAAGTGGTACGACCATGGGAGAAGGTACAAGGAAACAACTAGAGGAAAGTGCATGGGTTCGCAAGGCTCTTGCAAAGCAACCCAAGTTTGACTTAGAATGCGCAAAGGAGACATTCATGGAAGCTAAGAAGAGCTTTGCGGAGGCCTCCACTTCAGGCAGTAAGTATCAACCAGAGCCAAGAATGGATCCTTCAATGCTCACTACCTTTCTGGAGACATGCATGAAATTGTTGCATGACAAAAAGGTAGTTAAAGGACTACAGGAGCTAATCACAAGGTGCACGGGGGTAGGAGAACCATGCATCATCTGGAAATTGGGGAAGCATGCATTGCGCACTGGAAGGGAAATGAGGTTGACTGCATAGAATGGTGAGTATGAAATGGATCAGGTAATCCCAGATCTGGGTTCGAACGCGAATGTATTACCAAAGCTAACATGGTAACGCATGGGAAAGCCCATACTACAATGGTTCCCTATTCAATTACGAATGGTGAACCAACAAAAGATTTTTCCCATGAGAAGGTTACAAGGGGTAACAATTGATATTGAAGGCGTGAGCGCGAAAGCATATTTTGAAGTAATAGAGATTGTCAATGACAACAATCCCTATCCTACATTGTTAGGAATAGACTGGGCCACCAATATGAACAGAGCTATCAACCTGAAGAAGTGCAAAATTATCTTTGAGAAAAATTCACTATGTGTAGTAATCCCACTGGACCCACCCGAAAGAGTGCGCTACATTCAACCAGTGCGTGACGACGATAGAAACGATGATCTTGATTGTATTTATAAGATAACTGCATGAGACTAGGATTGGGTGAATCTGACTGCAGATGGGAGGATCTCGTGGGAGCGTGAAAGCTCCTGCACTTTAGATTCAAACGAAGAAGTAGAGAGATGGCAAAATCATTGCACAAAGTGACAATGTTGAATTGCAACTTGATGATTAGTTCATTGAATTGCGTGAAAACAAAGGCAAGAAAGTTGCCGACATATGATGGATTGATAGCAGTGGATGAATTTCTAAGCAAATTCAAAAGTGCGGTACCTAAACAGCTACGATACCTAAATGGGCACTACACACAACACCTACACGATGGTGGGTACACATTAAGGAAATTTTTAGGACCGACACGGATGCAAAAGGATGATGTGCCTACGATTTGGGAACTGCAACTACGATTAGAAGACAAATATGATGGATGAGATGACCCGCACATGCACCTCGCGAAATGGACCAAGGTCTACGGGGAAGAACCACAGCCTGAATGGGCGCACCTATTCTACCATACCTTGGACGTCATACCCATGCATTGGTATACGGAGACCAAGCTCTGCCATGGTACGGGAAAATGGGATGTGTTGCGCAAGGGTTTCTTGTTAACATTCACATTTGAAGATTGTTGGTCAGATACTGTGGATGATGCACTACAAGCAATGAAAGCCGCTATCTTTAAAATACCACAGGAGCTAATGGAAGTGCTTTAGCCAGAATGGGCGATGCAGTTAAGTAGCGCACTGGAGTGTTATAACGTGAGTATTGAGGAAGATGATGAGGACCCATGGAACATTAACATTTCAAAAACAGAAAGCTCACGCTAAGTTCACAGACCTCCACTTGAATACCCCAACATCACCGCGTGGCTAAACATAAAGCAGGTAAACATTGGCACAGAAGTGGAGCCGATGTATGCAACGCTTGAGGACTATTGAGATGATGCTACAGTAGATAAGGTCGCTGAGTTACTCCGCGAATACCAAGACTTGTTCCCAACCAAAATCACATACTTAAAAGGGATCATTAGTGACTTGGAGATGATGAAGATCACTCTTAAACTAGACGTTAATCCAGTTAAGCAGCAGCCTTACCACTTGAACCCAAAGTATAAAGAAAAGGTCCGCAAAAAATTAGACAAAATTGTTGCAGCCAGAATTACTGAACCAGTGGAAGAATCCAATTGGATGAGTCCTATGGTAGTGCAGGAGAAAAAACAGAAGGGTGAAATCAGAATATGGGTAGTCCTAAGGAAGCTGAATGATGCCTATGTACACGATACATTCCCAACACCATTCACAGATGAAGTACTAGAGAATGTTGGTGGCAAGGAAGCATACTCATTCACAGATGGGTTCTCGGGATACCATCAGATCAATATCGCACCAGAAGATAGGAGCAAGATGACCTTCGCAATAGAATGGGGCTGCTTTCAATACACCGTTATGCCCTTTGGACTGAAGAACGTGCCACCAATATTTTCACGCATAGTGGTGGCGGCATTCAAAGAGTAATACATCCACAAGTTCTTGGAGGTCTATCTAGATGATTGGACTGTCTTTGGATTAGTTAAGCACCATGTAGTGAGCTTATGTTTGATGTTGGATACTTGTCACCGACACCAAATTGCACTAAACCTTAAAAATTGCACCTTCCTCGTTCCCTTTGGCAACCTATTAGGCCATGTGGTCTGCAAACAAGGCCTGATGGTGGACCCTGCAAAGATTGTTGTTATTCTGAATCTGTAAGCATCACGTAGTGTAAAACAATTATGCACTACTTCTAAGAACACAGGCTACTATAGGAAGTTTATCAAGAGTTATGCCCAAATAACCACGCTGATGGAAAAGCTATTGAAAAAAGATGTGACATATTGTTGGAATGATGATTGCATGAAGAGTTTGGATGTCCTAAAGGGGAAACTGGCCTCCACGCCAATTTTGGTCTTCCCGCAATGGGACGTGGAATTTCATCTACATGTTGATGCATCATTTATCGCGTTAGGAGTCGTACTCACATAGGAGTGCACGGAGGGTGTGGACCACCTGATCACGTTTGTGAGTTGAAGATTGTCCAAAGCATAAAATAACTACTCTACCACCGAACGCAAGGGGTTGGAAATGGTGTACGCGCTCCAGAAATACCGACACTATTTACTTGGAGGACATTTCAAGATGTATACCAACCATTCCACATTGAAATACTTGGTGAACAAGATTGTGTTGAGGGGGCGCATATGCAGATGCCTCTTACTGTTTCAAGAATATGATTTTGAGGTCATAGTCAAGCTGGGATGCTTAAACGCAGGACCAGAACACTTGTCACGAATTGAGACGGGTGAGGAACCAAAAAATTTGGAGGAGGGACTACCTGATGCACCACTTCGAAGATATAATCCATTTTCTAACAATAGGGATTGCGTCGAAGGAGTACTCAATCCAACAAAAGAAGGAATTGGTGGTGCACGCGATGGACTTTTCTGTCATCGTGGGGAACCTCTACAAGATGGTAAAAAATGAGATATTGCAAAGATACGTACCTGAATTTGAACGAGGGCAGATCCTTATAGAAGCGCACGGGGGCACTGCAGGAAGAAACTGCGCAGGACGCGCAACTACGCAAAAGATTCTTCACGCAGGGCTATGGTGGCCAACCCTGCATCAGGATTCGAAAGAACACTGTAAGGCCTGCGCCATATGTCAATGGACAGGAAAACCATCATGAAGGGACGAGATGCTACTGAACCCCCAAACGATGCTACAGCCTTTCGAGAAATGGGCAATCAAGTTTGTGGGCCCAATCAAACCTCAAGGAAAAATAGGTGCGCACTACATCATCACCACGACGAAGTACTTGACACGATGGGTGGAAGCACAACCATTCAAAGACTGCATGACCGCTACGACTGCAAAGTTTTTGTTCGAAAACGTGTTGACATGATTTGGCTATTTGAAAATATTAATGAGTGACTACGGGACACATTTCTTGAATGAAACCATCAGTGTGCTCACAGAAGAGTTCCAGGTCTATCACCAGAAAAGTACACCATACCACCCACAGGCTAATGGAATAGTAGAAGCATTCAATGAAAGACTAGAGACTGTGTTAACCAAAATATGTAACACACAGCGAGATGGATGGGACCTATGTGTACCCATTGTGTTACGGGCATACAGGACAACGTGCAAGAAATTGAAGGGACAAACACCATTTTAGTTGGTTTATGGTATGAAAGAAATCATGCCGATGGAATACATCATACCTAGTCTATGAAGAGCAGTACTCATAGGCATGACAGACTGCGACGCTATGGAAGAAAGGCTCGTGCAACTATAAGAACTTGAGGAAGAACAATTTCTGGCCGGATTTCACCAGCATGTACAAAAGTAGCGTGAGAAAGCCTGGCACGACCACCATATCAAATTGTGCACATTCAAGGTAAAAAATTTAGTGTTGTTGTATGACAACAAGTTTGAAAAATTTCCTGGAAAATTCAAAACGCACTGGTTGGGACCATATGTGGTAAAAGAGGTCATAGATGGAGGTGCGGTCTAGCTAGTCAAACTTAATGGAGAACCCTTCCTAGGAAAGGTAAATGGTAGTCGCCTGAAGCCCTACACGAGTGGACCAACTCTCTGACTAACCAACGGAAGGAGAGTCTTCGCGACCCGAGGAGCCGAACAGGGGTGCGGGACTATAAACACAAGCACTAGATGTTGGTACCAAAGAAAAGACTCAAGTCAGATGCAGATGATTCAGAAGCAGAAATGGACCAGAGCGAGAAACAACAAAACCGTGCGCTATGGACCTTCGCGTAGCACAAGCACAGTTGGAGGGGATCTGTTCCAAGATCGCTGCACGAGCAGAGTGACTCGGGATGAGTCATGATGATTGTGTTGGGGGCCTATTGGGCATGGGATCCCCCACAGAAGGTTTTGGGGCTTAAAGCCCAATTTTTGGTCAAAAATTGTGTATAACTATGCAAAGTACGAGTGCAGAGTGTAAATTGTATAATCAAGTCATAGGGTTGTCCGCCCTAACAATTGTAATTTAATTTAAAGTTGTGTCAGCCTACCCAAGTTTCGTGGATGATGGGATTATATAAATAGAGCAAGGCTCTAAGTGTAAAGATAGTTTTTAGCGGAGTCGAAGATAGATAGAATAACGAAGGCATGGTAAGAGCATAGAGTGAAAGTTGAAGTGTATTGGGTCATAGTGGTAGGAAGAGGCTTTGTTGAGATTGCAACAAGATGATGGAGCTTAGTGAAAAGATTCGCCTTCACTAAGTGGGCCCACAGGAAAATTATGGTGCAAGTTCTATTTTTGGATCCCAGTAGGGATGATCACAGCAGGGATGATCACAGCAAGAGTGACCACAGCAGGAGTGATCACAGTTGGAGTGACCACAGTAGGAGTGATCACAGCAGGAGTGGTTAAATTCTATTTTTAGACTGGCTGTCCAAAATAGAAAAGTCAAATATTATTGTCTCATAATAATATTTGGACTATAAACTTGATCTTATTCTCTTGGAGCACTTCAGTTTGAACTACAGATGTGGTCCATGCAGCTGTCATAAGGAAGTAAGCTTTTCTTATGAGTCAGTTGAGTTGTTGCATGCATGACTTCAGTACTCAATCAGTTGAGTTTGGTGGAGTTGATTATGGAGTTGATGGAGTTGTGTTCAGTTTGACTTAGTTAAACTAGTTGTAGTTAGTCTAACTGCAAATAGACTAATGATGAGTTGTTAAACTAATTATTAACTCATAATACAACTATAGAATACATCAATTAACTCAGTTTCATGTCAGTGCATGTTCAATTCAACAGGGACAGGTGTTAGAGGATCAAATTGCTATCAGTTGTGACTATAGTTGTGCATGAGGATTTGCACAATCAAGGGATTGAGTATGCCAATGAGTTTGCTCATGTATTTGCCCAGTATTATAGCCTCTGCTCACGTCTTACACAGTGTGAGTGATTCTTTGGAGGTGAAATACGAGTTTGGTAAACCATTCTCATTCAATTCTTGAGCAGGTATTGAGCAGTGGAGGCAGGCAAGCAGTGGAATAGATGTGGAGATCAGATCTTAGCTGTATTGTGTGTAACATGTGGAGTTGGTACTGGATTTCTTATGATAAGCATTGTACTTTGTAATGTTACATGGTCTCAATCATTAATATATAGATAGTTGGGCTTTTTAGCGAGATGCTTTCCCCGAGTTACATACTGTGTTAATGTGTGAATGCTCCTGATGTTTTATTGTTATCGATGCTGCTAAATTGATGATCAACATAGAGGAGCTTATGTATTGTGTATGTATTCTGCAATAGTACATGATCAGGATAATCTCTATTGAATATGTGTTAAATTATTCAAAATTTCTACATGGTATCAAAGCTGTTGATCATCAGATCTACTATTCAAGAAGTGTTTACATTCTATTTCTCCAGGCAGAGTCTGTAATTGGGCCAGGTAGCCTCTGGATTAATCCTTCCTTTGGAAGGTGAGATATCTAGTGAATGCCCATATAGTCAATCTCTGTATGAGAAATATTGTGTTCTCACAAATCTTAGATCCGAGGCAGTTGAGTTGGTTTCTGGTGGAATTCAAATTTGCAGCAGTGTTTTTCTTGGTGGCAAAGTAGCAATGTCTTTCAACAGATTGCGATTGGAGTGTGTTCTTGAGGGCAGCTCAAACTATATTGCATGGAAGGACAGGATGGAGGCAGTATTAGATGATAACGGGCTGAAGGAGTTCATAGATATGGATGTCCCAAAGACTACTGATGCTACTCAAGTTGATGCTTGGCAAAAGAAGACCGCAAAATGTCGAAGGATTCTATTAGAGGGCATGAAGGATCACATTGTGTCCAGCCTCCATGGAAAGGCTACTCCATATTTTATGTGGAAATCATTAAAATAATTATTCCAAAGCAAGATCAATCAGAGGAATTTGGTTCTCAAAGATAAAGTCAGAAACATCAAATGCGAGAAGGGTGACAGTATGGCCAAGTATCTCACGAAGTTCACTCAATGTCAAGATGAGCTGGGAAGTGTGGGGGTTACTGTCGATGATGAGGACTTGGTGAGCTTGGCTCTCCTTAGTCTTCCGAAGAGTTGGCATTCCTATCAAGAATCTGTATATGGTTGGGAGAAATTTCCAGGATGGGAAAGACTACGGTCAGATCTTGTGCAGGAGGAGGTCAGGCGGAGTACCAGGGACAAATCTTTGTCAAAGGGAGATGATGAAGAGAATTTCACTTTGGCTGCCAAAGAAAAGAAGGGGAAGAACAAGAAAGATTCTCAATCCGGTGCGAAAGGCAAGAAGCGGGATATGTCCAAGGTGAAGTGTTTTCACTGTCACCAGCATGGACACTATGCCACTAATTGTCCGCAGAAGAAGAAGAACAAGCAGGCTGCTGGATCGGCATCAGGAGAGGCTCTAGCCTCGCAGTTTGAGCTTGATTTTTCATTGATCGCATGCTTGGTTTCAAGTGTGATGGGATCGGTGTGGTTCTTGGATAGTGGTGCGTCTTTTCACATGACGGGATATAGAGATTTGTTCTCTCATCTAGAGGACAAAGATCTTGGCGTGCACATCGAGATGGGCGATGATGGTAGATACAGTGCGATCGGTATCGGTACCATTTCCTTTGAGAGAGAGTATGGTAAACCCTTCATATTGAAGGAAGTCATGCATGTTCCAAGATTGAAGAAGAATCTTATCTCAGTGGCAATGTTAGAAGAAAAGGGGTATGATGTTGTTTTCAGCAATGGAAAGGCTTTCCTGCGCAGCAAGACAACTGTTGAGACCCGAAAGATAGGGGTTCGAGTGAGGAACCTTTATCAGTTGCATGTAGATGGATGCGCAACAATGGCAGGCAAGGTAGAAGGATTGGTGAGCCAGGATAATGGCGAGTTGTGGCACAGGAGATTGGGTCACCTTCACCATGGAGCCTTGAAGATACTGCAGCAGATCACTACAGGGCTTCTTAAAGGCACACTTGCGCAGTCAGATCAGTGCAAGGGGTGTACTTTGGGGAAGTTTGTGAAAGCCACCTTTCACGAGAAGGATAGTCATGCCACCACGATCCTTGAGAGAATTCACGCAGACGTGTGTGGACCTTTCTCAGTTGCTTCGACAGCAAAACACAAGTATTATGTGATTTTTGTTGATGATTTCTCTCGTAAGTGTTGGATCTTCTTCATGCAGAAGAAGAGCAAGACATATTCAAAGTTCTATGAATTCAAAGCACTGGTCAAGAAGGAGTCGGGGAAGAAGGTGAAGGCTCTTAGGAGCGATAATGGTGCTGAATACATCTCGGACGAGTTCAAATATTTCTGCAAGGAAGAAGGGATTCGAAGAGAGCTCATAGCTCCCCATAACCCACAGCAGAACGGGGTAGCTGAGCAGAAGAACATAACGATTGCGGGTGCTGCACGAGCAATGTTGCATGATCAGGGCCTACTCCTTCACTTGTGGGCGGGAGAATGCAATACAACAGTTTATGTGCAGAACCGTTGTCCTCACAGGATACTTGGCATGAGTACACCCGAGGAGGCTTATTCTGGTAAGAAGCTTGATCTTTCTCATTTGAGGATTTTTTGTCCTAACGTTTACATGCATGTGACGAAGGATTCCAGGAAGAAGTTGGAGCCGACCGCAGAGGTTGGGATATTTGTGGGGTACACTGATACGCCCCACAATTATTATGTGTATTTGCCAGACAGTGGTAAAACTGTCGTGTGACGGGATATAAAATTTCAGGAGGAGAAACCCATGAACTGTTCGCTTGAGAGGGAGCTACACTTGCATGTAGATGAGGAGCTATTAGTTCCTAAGGATGAGCTTCAGGATGTGGATCAGCCACAGTATGAGGTTCATGGAGTGGAAGAGACCACTCATGCAGTGCCAACCATTAGAGGGCGAAAGCGCTTGACAGAAGCTGAGCGACTGGCTCAAGATGCAGAGAAAGTTGTAGGACCACCTACAGCCCAACGTAGGCAGAGACAGTCACGTGATCGATACACTGGATACATGGCTCTTATGAGCAAGTGTGTTGTGATTGAGCCATCCTCTTTCGAGGAAGCTATGGAGGATCCCGCATGGGTAGACCCCATGGTGGAAGAGTATGATTCTATTGTCAGCAATAGTGCATGGAAGATTGTTCCTAGATCAGAAGGGAAATTAGTGGTGGGTTCGATATGGATCTACAAAGTTAAGCAGGCAGTTGATGGGAGTGTAGAGAAGTACAAGGCAAGATTTGTTGCCCGAGGCTTTTCACAGATAGAGGGGATTGATTATGAGGAGACCTTTGCACCTGTCGGAAGGTATTCTTCCATACAGATGATTCTTGCTCTCTCAGCGCAGATGGGATGACACATTCATCAGATGGATGTGAAGACTGTGTTCCTCAATGGAGTCATTGAGGAGGAGGTGTACATTGAGCAACCTGAAGGCTTTGAGGTCTTCAGCAGTGAGTCGCATGTGTGCAGGCTCAAGAGAGCGTTGTATGGGTTGAAGCAAGCACCACGTGCTTGGTACACATGGATAGACAGCTATTTCACAGGACTTGGATTCTCCAAGAGCGAGGTGGATCCTAACCTATACCAAATTGTGGTGGAGGGTAAGTTGCTTATCATTGTACTGTATGTCGATGATTTGATTCTAACGGGTGATGAGCTGTTGATACTGTCATGCGACAAGGATCTTGCTACAAAGTTTGAGATGAAGGACTTGGGCCTCCTTCACTATTTCCTAGGATTGGAAATATGGCAGCACAGTGGTGGACTTTTTATTTCTCAGAGCAAGTATGCTCAGGAGATACTCGAGAAGTTCAACATGAATGGCTACAAGCCTTTTGATACTCCTCTTCCTGGAGGATGGAGGAAGGAGGATGCCACTTCGGGAGAAGAAGTGGATGCCACTGTTTATGGACAGTTGGTGGGGTCGCTGATGTATTTGGTCAATACACAACCCGATATATGCTATGCAGTTAACCAGCTTTCACAAGCTATGGTTAAGCCTACCAAGCTCTTCTAAAAGGTGGGCAAGCATGTATTGCGCTACTTGAGAGGCATATTGGGATATGGTTCTTGGTACAGACAGGAGGATGCAGATTGGGCTGGGAGCTCAAGAGGCCAAGCATATGGCAGCAAGGACATCAGGTACCATCATATCAAAGATTGTGTGCAGCGGAGGATCATGTTGCTTTCATACATTCCAATGAAGGATCAGGATGCTGATATTCTAACGAAGGCTCTCACCAGGAGCATATTCAATTACCACCGAGGTAGGATAGTGGTTGTTGATAATCCATATCTTGTCGAGAGGGAGTGTTGAGATTGCAACAAGATGATGGAGCTTAGTGAAAAGAGTCGCCTTCACTAAGTGGGCCTGCAGGCAAATTATGGCGCAAGTTCTATTTTTGGATCCCAGTAGGGATGATCACAGCAGGAGTGACCACAGTAGGGATGATCACAGCAGGAGTGATCACAGTAGGAGTGATCACAGCAGGAGTGATCAAAGTCTATTTTTAGACCGACTGTCCAAAATAGAAAATTCAAATATTATTGTCTCATAATAATATTTGGACTATAAACTTGATAGTATTCTCTTGGGGCACTTCAATTTGAGCTACAGATGTGGCCCATGAAGCTGTCAGAAGGAATTACGCTTTCCTTATGATTCAGTTGAGTTGTTGCATGCATGACTTCAATTAGAACTCAATCAGTTGAGTTTGGTGGAGTTGATTGTGGAGTTGATGGAGTTGTGTTCAGTTTGACTTGGTTAAACTAGTTGTAGTTAGTATAACTGCAAATAGACTAATGATGAGTTGTTAAACTAATTATTAACTCGTAATACAACTATAGAACACATTAGTTAACTCAATTACATGTCATTGCATGTTTAGTTCAACAGGGACAGGTGTTAGAGGATCAGATTGCTATCAGTTGTGACTATAGTTGTGCATGAGGATTTGCAAAAATCAAGGGATTGAGTATGCCAATGAGTTTTCTCATGTATTTGCCCAGTATTATAGCCTCTGCTCACGTATTACACAGTGTGAGTGATTCTTTGGAGGTGAAATATGAGTTTGGTAAACCATTCTCATTCAATTCTTGAGCAGGTATTGAGCAGTGGAGGCAGGCAAGCAGTGGAATAGATTTGGAGATCAGATCTTAGCTGTATTGTGTGTAACAGGTGGAGCTGGTACTGGATTGCTTGTGATAAGCATTGTAATTTGTAATGTTACATGGTATCAATCATTTATATACAGATAGTTGGGGATTTTAGTGAGATGCTTTCCCCGAGTTACATACTGTGTTAATGTGTGAATGCTCTTGATGTTTTATTGTTATTGATGCCGCTAAATTGATGATCAACGTAGAGGAGCTTATGTATTGTGTATGTATTCCGCAATAGTACATGATCAGGATAATCTATGTTGAATATGTGTTAAATTATTCAAAATTTCTACAGGTTCTGCAGCTGAAGGTGTAGAGGCCTAGTAGAGTCCGCAACTGAGTGCGCGGACCCCTACAGCTGAGTGCGTAGGGCAGAGTCGGGTCTGTACTTGGGATTGAAAGATAATATAGAGAAGTTTATTTTGTGCATCTGTTTTGGAATCTTTATGTTGATATTATTCATTGCTTTTACTCTATTTATTTACTGCACGAACTGATGAATACTCGTATGAATGCTTATATGTGAATTTAATCTAAGTAATCAGCTAATATAGACAAATTAAGGAAGACTCGGGTAAATAACATGTCTCGCGCAGCGGTTAGAACAGCATGAAGACAGTATCACAAGGTACGGGGTACCTACAGGTGCGTGTAGCGCAGTAAGTGTGAAGGTTGGACTGCATTCCAATCACCCCATATCAGACATTCCTAGGGTGCAGAAACTTGGTTCTAGCACCCTCCCATACCACTTCGGGTGAGACCTCGGTCCGCGGACTGTTTCCGAAAGGGCCAGTTGTACCAAGATTTGCTTGGCTAAATCACTTCTGAACCTGGGTCAGGCCCCACTAAGCCTATAGTCCCACTGCTATTCTGTAGCTCTTACGCCTCAATCGCTCTCATGTTACGGGCAAGGGAGCGACTGGAAACACAAAGTCACTCTAAGAGGCCTACCTGCCAGCGACTATGGACCAAAATTTCTAATTATGTGCCAGCGACCTTAGAATTTAAGCCACTTTTCTAGCCGAGAATCCTGGCCTCTACCCATAACTTGTTGTAACTTCCATAATTCATTAAAATCATGATAAAATTGATGATCAATCAAAAATTACCCTCAAGACTAGGCCCAAGCATCCCTAAATAGGACTGGCATTTTGTCAAACACTTGGCATCAATGCAGCCTATAGGTCTAGGATACAACACAAAGCATAAACGACTGAAACAACTTATGAAGAATTACCAGAAGGATCATCTCCTTCTCCATTGAACTACTACATCATCAATTAGGTATTTCGTCCATCCATTTAACAGTTACAAGTAAATATATGAAATAACCATGACATAAACTAGTCATTCAACAATACTTATAACTAGCATAAAACCATATAAATATCAAAGATATGACAACTATTAAATCCACATATAAATCAGTGCAAAAGTGAGAGAACTTAGGTTTTATTAATCATTGGAAAATCCAACCAAGTTCGAGACTTCCACGTACCACCCGACCATAGACATGGCTGAACGAAATCTCCCTTTCAGCCAGTCAGCCCTGTGCCATATTCCAAGCATGAATTTGGGATCTCAGAGAACAACCAATCCAAGAAAACCAAGGGAATCGAGAGGCTAAACCACCTCCACCCTCATCAAACCGTGATCACACCAAAAATGGTGCTCCGATCACAACCGAACCGAACTTGGAATGCCATCTGAAATCCATCACTATCCTTGAGGAATTTTCTGTCTGCTTGTCTCTCAGGCTTTACCACAATCCAATACTGGATCACTAGGCCCTAAACTGAGACTAGTATATTAGGCTTTACCACAATCCAAATTCGAATCACTAGGCCCTAAAACAAGAGTTATCCCTCAAGCTTTATTTTGTATCCAGCCAAAACCGATCAAGGAATTCCTAGGCCTTTGGGAATGGAACTTGAGACCACCTCCGCCCCAAATTCCAAAATCCATCCAACAAACCAAAGCTCAAAAATCAAAATAAACATCCCAACACCATGACTTCTGCAAAAAGGCTAAGCTAGGTTGAATTCCGCACTCATAACCTGGCAAAGCCATGCCACCGACAACAAGAGAACCATACACCAACATGCAAAGCCATGAATGTCCAAACCAGCTAGGAAATCACACATGCAAAAGGTTACTTGCAAGTATTCCTGTTGAAGCTACATGTTCTTTCTTTCATTTCATTTATCCTTGCTTTCTTTTCCTTTTCTTTCCTTTCCTTGCTCCAAGACAACTCTAAGTGACCAAGAGTGAGTGGGAGAGAGAGTAATGAGAGAGCTCCAAACTTTCCCTAACCAAGATTACATTATCCAAACTTGAGCCAAAAACCTGCCAAATGATCCCTAGAAGAATTTTTATTGGTGAAGCCTCTATTTTCTTCATTTTCCATTACTTTCCTTCATTTTACTCCTCACATGCAGCCTGCGACCTTTTACCTTCCTTTTCTCCTAAATTCCTTTATTTTCATAAATAAATGTGCCAAAAATATCTTTTTTCCTTTTAATGCCTTCACCTTAGCCTTTGCAAATTTGATTAGCCAAAACACACATCCAATGATGCCCACTAAGATATATTTTCCCAACATTCTTCTTGGAATACGTGTCCCTTACCCATTGTCTTATTTTTTCCTTTATTTACATTATTACATGGAATTTTTCACCAAGGTTGTTACAGAACCCTCCCCCTTGGGGAACACCATCCTCGACGTTAAACCACACCTAAAACTCAACAAGACCACTGAAAAGTAAACATACTACCCATGGAGATTTATAACTTAGCTCGTTGTAGTACTTACAATGAAATACCTGCTCAAAAATAAAACATCATGACAACATGAATAGATAACAACCATACTGCATACTAGAGCCTTATAACACAACTCATTACGGTATTTACAACAACCACATATGCACATTTTCTAAACCAACAAATAAAAGGATACGATGCCCGTATCAATCAACAAGGGAATCTTGAGGATCACACCTCCACCTCATAGTACTAGGATTCACCTCCTTCCTAGGAAGTCCACAATCCACTGTCACAGCCAAATATGCATCTAATGTCAAGCGCTACAATCCTACACCACTTTTCCTCTCATTGAACAGTTACCAGCTCATTATTCTAGGGCACACTCCCTGTTAGAGCCTAAATCTGCCTTAGGCTGAAGGAAGGCAAAATTCAGGATAACCACAAACCACGCTCAGTCTGGTAGCTAGCCCTACCAGAACAGGAGAGGGCTCTCTCCGGGTCACACTCAATAAAAATAAACATTAGGGTCTAAGATGACTCAAAATGAATACTGACTTTAGGCTAGTAAATAAATATGAAAGAGGTAATTTAATGAATGACTGAATTTTCTGGGCTGTATGGGATAAAGAACAGCATGAGCTGGGAAATTGAATCAAAGACGCAGAATATTTCGCGAGGCAAGATAGGCAGGAGGTTTAGCAATTAGATTGAAGAAATATGGAATGGAAAGACTGTTGAGAGGTTGAAAAGGGCATAATCGACGAATCCTTTTCAAACAGAAGAAGACACACAAAGGATGAATGCTTTTCCAAGGCGGAGCAATAAACTGGATTCTACCTTTCTTACTTAAAAACATTCAACTAGAACTGATCATGAATGCACTGTAAAACATAACAAGATACATATGAAACAGAGATAAGAAACATATGCTAAACTCATACCACATGAATGTCATGAATCAGAGCTACATCATTTTATTAATTTCCTGGCCAAACTGTACAGTGCAGCACTGAATTTTTCTTTCCCCTCTTTCCCAGAAACTCCAACCCTTTACAAATGATTTTCAATACAATAAATAGACTCAGAGGTGGGAAAACAAATCGAGCAGAATAAAGAATTGTTTAATCATTATTAACAGAAGATGAAAATCCAACCATCTATAAAATGAGCATTGTTACATTTTTGCTCGAATCTGCTGATGACCAATGAAATCTATAACGTAGACCTTTTGAGTCGTAACTAAAGCCAAAAACCTTTGATACTATTTCTTTGCCCCAGTAGATATCTACGTTTTTAAATTTAGGCATTTGGTTTTTGACTGTTCGCTTTCCTTTTGTCGTTTGAATAAAACTAATTTTTTTAATAAAAATAGATTTGAACGGAGATTTGGCCTTTAGTGAAGGGAAAACACATTGTAACTGAACGGCTTGAGTTGTCATAAGGCGAATCCGTGTGTTTTTGGGCGATTGGAGTGAGTTTCAGCAATTTTTTGGCTTTCTAGCTGTGTGCGCCGCGCGGCAGGCCCAATGTGTTGTGCCTCCTGGATGCGCCACGCCAGCCAGTTTTCCTCCAAATTTGTTGAGAATGCAACAAGATGATGGAGCTTAGTGGAAAGGAGTCGCCTTCACTAAGTGGGCCCGTAGGCAAATTATGGTGAAAAGTCTATTTTTAGACGTATGGATCATGGTCTATGAGCTGCAGAATGTTGTTTATGGATGATTGGTCATGTTGGGAAAAATAGATGGACTTCTATTTTTGGATCACAACAGGAGTGATCAAAGTCTATTTTTAGACTGGTAGTCAAAAATAGAAAAGTCAAATATTATTGTCTCATAATAATTTTAAGACTATAAACTTTATCTTATTCTCTTGGAGCACTTCAGTTTGAGCTACAGATGTGGCACATGCAGCTGTCAGAATGAAATACGCTTTCTTTTTGGGTCAGTTGAGTTGTTACATGCAGGACTTTAGTTAGAACTCAAGCAGCTGAGTTTGGTGGAGTTGATTGTGGAGTTGATGGAGTTGTGTTCAGTTTGACTTGGTTAAACTAGTTGTAATTATTCTAACTTCAAATAGACTAATGATGAGTTTTTAAACTAATTATTAACTTCTAAAGCAACTAAAGAATACATCAGTTAACTCAGTTGCATGTCAGTGCATGTATAGTTCAACAGGGACAGGTGTTAGAGGTTGAGATTACTATCAGTTGTGACTATAGTTGTGCATGAGGATTTGCACAAGCATAGATTGATTATGACAATGAGTATTGCGTTGATTTTCCCAGTGGAATAGCATGTGCTCAAGTGATTTCCAGTGTGAGTGATTCTCAGCAGGTTTATGCACTAGAGGTAGGCAAAGCAGTGGAGAAGATTTGAACCTGTGACTTGTTCAGGTCTGAACTGGTTTGTGTGTAACAGGTGGAGATAGTGCTGGATACTTGAGAAGAGTATTTTACTATGTAATGTTACATGTTCTCAATCATTAATATACAGATAGTGTGGGGTTTTTAGCTGTAAGCTTTCCCCAAGATACATACTGTGTTAATGTGTGCATGCTATTGATGTTTCATTATTTTTTATGCTGCTAAATTGTTGATCAATGTAGAGGAGCTTATGTATTGTACATGTATTCCGAAATAGTGCATGATTAGGATAATATATGTTGAATATGTGTTTATTATTCAAAATTTCTACATGGTATCAAAGCTTTTGATCATCAGATCTACTATTCAGGAAGTGTTTACATCTTATTTCTTCAGGGAGAGTCTGTAATCGGGCCAGGTAGCCTCTGGATTCATCCTTCCTTGGGAAGGTGAGATATCTGGTAAAATCCCATACAGTCAATCTCTGTACGAGAAATACTTTGTTCTCACAAATCTTAGATCCAAGGTGGTTGAGTTTGGAGCTGGTGGAATTTGAATTTGCAGCAGTGTTTTCTTGGTGTCAACGTTGCAATGTTTTTCAACGGATTGTGATTGGAGTATGCTCTTGGGGGCAGCTAGAACTATATTGCATGGAAGAACAGGATGGACGTCATGTTGGATGATAATGGGCTGAAGGAGTTCATAGAGGTTGAGGTCCCAAAGCCTACTAATGCTGCCGTAGCTGAGGCTTGGCAAAATAAGACAGCAAAGTGTCGAAGGATTCTGTTGGAGAGCGTGAAGGATCACATTGTGTCCAGCCTTCATGGTAAGGCTTCTCCATACTTGATGTGGAAAGCTTTGATAGATCTATTCCAAAGAAAGAGCGATCAGAGGAAGCTGGTGCTCAAAGATAAACTCAAAAACATTAAATGCGAGAAGGGTGATAGTATGCCCAAGTATCTCACGAAGTTCACTCAGTGTCGAGATGAGCTAGGAAGTGTGGGGGTTACTGTTGATGATGAGGACTTGGTGAGCTTGGCTCTCCCTAGTCTTCCGAAGAGTTGGCATTCCTATCAAGACTCTATCAATGGTCGGGAGAAATTGCCAGGATTGGAGAGACTATGGTCAGATCTTGTGTAGGAGGAGATCAGGCGGAGTACCAGGGACGGATCTTCATCAAAGGGAACTGATGAAGAAAATTTCACTTTGGCTACCAAAGCAAAGAAAGGGAAGAGCAAAAAAGCTTCTTTGTCTGGTGCAAAAGGCAAGAAGCAGTACATGTCCAAGGTGAAGTGTTTTCACTGTCACCAGCACAGACACTATGCCACTAATTGTCCGCAGAAGAAGAAGAACAAGAAAGTTGCTGGATTTGCAGCAGGGGAGGCTCTAGCCTCACAGTTTGAGCTTGATTTTTCATTGATCACGTGCTTGGTTTCAGGTGCGATGGGATCGGTGTGGTTCTTGGACAGTGGTGCGTCTTTTAACATGACGAGAGATCAAGATTTGATTTCTGATCTGGATAACAAAGATCTTGGAGTGCACATCGAGATGGGTGATGATGGTAGATACAGTGCAATCAGTATCGGTACCATTTCCTTTGAGAGGGAGTCTGGTAAACCCTTCGTATTGAAGGAAGTGATGCATGTTTCAGGATTGAATAAGAATCTTATCTCTGTGGCAATGTTAGAAGACAAGGGATATGATGTTGTTTTCAGCAAAGGAAAGGCTTTTCTGCGTAGCAAGACAACTGGAGAAACCTGGAAGATAGGGGTTCGAGTGAGGAACCTTTATCAGTTGCATGTAGATGGATGTGAAAAAATGGAATGCAAGGCAGAAGGATTGGCAAGCTGGGATGATGGCGAGCTATGGCACAGGAGATTGGGTCACCTTCACCATGGAGCCTTGAAGATACTACAGCAGATCAGTACAGGACTTCCTAAAGGCACTCTTGCGCAGTCAGATCAGTGCAACAGGTGTACTTTGGGAAAGTTTGTGAAAGCCACCTTTCACGAGAAGGATAGTCGCGCCATGATTATCCTTGAGAGAATTCACACAGATGTGTGTGAACCTTTCTCAGTAGCTTCGACAACAAAACACAGGTATTATGTGATTTTTGTTAATGATTTCTCTCGTAAGTGCTGGATCTTCTTCATGCAGAAGAAGAGCGAGATATATTCAAAGTTCTGTGAACTCAAAGCACTGGTCGAGAAGGAGTCAGGGAAGAAGGTGAAGGCTCTTAGGAGCAATAATGGTGGTGAATAAATCTCTGATGAGTTCAAGGATTTCTACAAGGCAGAAGGGATTCGAAGAGAGCTCATAGCTCCCCATAACCCACAGCAGAACGGGGTTTCTGAGTGGAAGAACAAAACGATCGTGGGTGCTTCACGGGAGATGTTGCATGATCAGGGCCTACCCCTTCACTTGTGGGTGGAAGCATACAATACAAAAATTTATGTGCAGAACCGTTGTCCTCACAGGATACTTGGCATGAGTACACCCGAGGAGGCTTATTCTAGTAAGAAGCTTGATCTTTCTCATTTGAGGATTTTTGGTGCTAATGTTTACATGCATGTGACAAAGGATGCCAAGAAGAGGTTGGAGCCAACCGCAGAGGTTTGGATATTTGTGGGGTACACTGATACGCCCCACAACTATCGTGTGTATTTTCCAGACAGTGGTAAAACTGTTGTGCGATGAGATATAAAATGTTAGGAGGAGAAAGCCATGAAGTGTTCGCTTGAGAGGGAGCTACACTTGCATGCATATGAGGAGCTATTAGTTCCTAAAGATGAGCTTCAGGATGTCAATGAGCCATAGGAAGAGGTTCATGGAGTGGAAGAGACCACTCATGCAGCGCCAACCATCAGAGGGCGAAAGCGCTTGACAAAAGTTGAGCGACTAGCTCAAGATGCAGAGAAAGTTGTAGGACCACCTACATCCCAACGCAGGCAGAGACAGTCACCTGATCGATACACTGGATACATGGCTCTAATGAGAAAATGTGTTGTGACTGAGCCATCCTCTTTCAAGGAAGATGTGGAGGATCCCGCATGGGTAGACGCCATGGTGGAAGAGTATGATTCGATTGTTAGAAATAATGCATGGGAGATTGTTCCTAGACTGGAAGGGAAATCAGTGGTGGGTTTGAGATGGATCTACAAAGTTAAGCAGGTAGTTGATGGGAGTGTGGAGAAGTACAAGGTAGGATTTGTTGCTCGAGGCTTTTCATAGATAGAGGGGATCGATTATGAGGAGACCTTTGCACCTGTCGCAAGGTATTCTTCCATACGAACGATTCTTTCTCTCTCAGCGCAAATGGGATGGCACATTCATCAAATGGATGTGAAGACTGCATTCCTCAATGGAGTCATTGAGGAGGAAGTGTACATTAAGCACCCCGAAGGTTTTGAGATCTTCAGTAGCGAGTCGCATGTGTGCAGGCTTAAGAGAGCGTTGTATGGGTTGAAACAAGCACCACGTGCTTGGTACACATTGATAGACAGTTATTTCACCAGACTTGGATTGTCCAAGAGTGAGGGGGATCCTAACCTATACAAGATTTTGTTGGAGGGTAAGTTGCTTATCATTATACTGTATGTAGATGATTTGATTCTAATGGGTGATGAGCTGTTGATACTTTCATGCAAGGATGATCTTGCTAAGGAGTTTGAGATGAAGGATTCGGGCCTCCTTCATTATTTCCTGGGATTGGAAATTTGGCAGAGCAGTGGTGGACTGTTTGTTTCTCAGGGTGAGTATGCTCGGAAGATACTGGAGAAGTTCAACATGCATGGCTACAAGCCTGTTGATACTCCTCTTCCTGGAGGTTGGAGGAAGGAGGATGCCACTTCGGCAGAAGAAGTGGATGCCACTGTTTATCGACAGTTGGTGGGGTCGCTTATGTATCTAGTCAGTACATGACCAGATATATGCTATGTAGTTAACCAACTTTCACAAGCTATGGTTAAGCCTACCAAGCTCTTCTGGAAGGCGGGCAAGAATGTATTGCGTTATTTGAGAGGAACATCGGGATATGTATTGTGGTACAGACAAGAGGATGAGGTGAAGCTATGTGGCTTCACAGGTGCAGATTGGGCAGGGAGCCCAACAGACAAAAACGGTTTGTTCGATTCTCACCTGGATCCTACTGTGATTTACTGTGATAACCAGAGTTGCTTTAAACTCTTGGCTAATCCTTTATTTCATGATAGATCTAAGCATATTGACATCAGGTACCATCATATCAGAGATTGTGTGCAGCGGAGAATCATGTTACTTTCATGCATTCCAACGGTGGATCAGGATGCTGATATCTTGACGAAGGCGCTCACCGGGAGCAAATTAGAATACCACCGAGGTAGGATAGGGGTTGCTGATAATCCATATCTTGTTGAGAGGGAGTGTTGAGAATGCAACAAGATGATGGAGCTTAGTGGAAAGGAGTCGCCTTCACTAAGTGGGCCCGCAGGTAAATTATGGCGCAAAGTCTATTTTTAGACATATGGATCATGTTCTATGAGCTGCAGAATGTTGTTTATGGATGATTGGTCATGTTGGGAAAAATAGATGGACTTCTATTTTTGGATCACAACAAGAGTGATCAAAGTCTATTTTTAGACTGGCAGTCAAAAATAGAAAAGTCAAATATTATTGTCTCATAATAATATTTAGACTATAAACTTTATCTTATTCTCTTAGAGCACTTCAGTTTGAGCTACAGATGTGGCATATGCAGCTGTCAGAAGGAAATACACTTTCTTTGTGGGTCAGTTGAGTTGTTTCATGCAGGACTTCAGTTAGAACTCAAGCAGTTGAGTTTGGTGGAGTTGTGTTCAGTTTGACTTGGTTAAACTAGTTGTAATTAGTCTAACTACAAATTGACTAATGATGG
This sequence comes from Pinus tabuliformis, assembly GCA_031772625.1. NCBI lineage: Eukaryota > Viridiplantae > Streptophyta > Pinopsida > Pinales > Pinaceae > Pinus > Pinus tabuliformis. The sequence goes on from CM062810.1 coordinate 694,889,151, forward strand.
GTTGTTAAACTAATTATTATCTCATAAAGAAACTAAATAATACATCATTTAACTCATTTGCATGTCAGTGCCTGTACAGTTCAATAGGGACAGGTGTTAGAGGTTGAGATTGCTATCAGTTGTGACTATAGTTGTGCATGAGGATTTGCACAAGAATATATTGAGTATACCAATGAGTATTGCGTTGATTTGCCCAGTAGAATAGCTTGTGCTCACGTGATTTCCAGTGTGAGTGATTCTCAGCAGGTTTATGCACTAGAGGCAGGCAAAGCAGTGGAGAAGATTTTAACTTGTGACTTGTTCAGGTCTGAGCTGGTTTGTGTGTAACAGGTGGAGATAGTGTTGGATACTTGAGAGGAGTATTGTACTATGTAATGTTACATGTTATCAATCATTAATATATAGATAGTGTGGTGTTTTCAGCTGTAAGCTTTCCCCGGGATACATACGGTGTTAGTGATTGCATGCTATTGATGTTTCATTGTTTTTGATGTTGCTAAATTGTTGATCAACGTAGATGAGCTTATGTATTGTGCATGTATTCCGCAATAGTGCATGATCAGATTAATCTCTGTTGAATATGTGTTTATTATTCAAAATTTATACAAAATTCACCCAAATTTCGCACTTGTTCACCAAATTTCCTCTACCTTGTTTCTTCTTTGCTGTTGGTATGCAAATGAGCTTTGATACACATAAAAATATCTTTATAAAGTCATTTGGTTTGTAAAGACCCATTTTTGTAATGTTTTAGCTTTTGGAAATTTTTCACTTTAATACAGACTCTGATTTTGTTTCCATTTGATTTGTTGAACTGATGATGAATCTTGTCAAATTTTGCAGGCGTGGTGGCATCAGATTTGGGCAAAAAATGACCAGAGGCTGCATTTGAACATTTTCACAATTGAAAAAATTTGTCAATTACATGACAGAAATGATAATTTTCTTCAAAACAGAGTTTTGAAGAAAAGTCATGATCAAGTGATGTTAGCGATTTTTTGGAAACCTCCCTCATATGCCTGCTGATGTTATTAGTCATTCTAAAACCTAAACCCTAGACCTAGTGACTGAAATGACTTAGCTAATCAAGGGACTAAAACAGGACTGTAAGTGACTCTAAAACTTGATTTTAATGAACAGACCAGAGTCAACAGGGCAAGGCGTGAGGTGTAATGAATGACAGGACCCTTCCGTCAGATTATGGCATGCCCCTAGCAGAATGCAACTGAGTGAATCGAATGAGACACCTAAAAATGAAATGCAAAAAGAGAAATGATCTCTGACGGAGGGATGTAAAGACCGACTCTAACACTCCCAATGTGCATTTCATTCCATCTGTGAATGTTAATGACCAAATTCAATATATCTCTGAACTTCCCTTCTCTCCTACACAGTCCCTTAGGAAATACGGTCACCCCCTTCCATGTAATCACTGGCCTTCCAAGTTCCCTGAAATCCCCTAACCCGAGCGATCCATCCCTTGGCAAGGCTTCCTCGCATCGGAAGATCAAACAACCAGGGCATATACCTACCTCAAAACCATCATACTAGTCATAGAATTCTCATGGAAATCAATTAACACTATTGGGTACTAGTGTCCCACAATGGCCCTACTCCTAAAGTGTTCTACCAACATACTGCTACATGTTCAAATTTCTTTTTTTGTTTATGCTAATTATTGCATTTGATTTTAGCAACTCAACCAGGCATGTTCATGCATTCCTGTTCCAAGAACATAACTTCCAGTAGATTCAAATAAATTGAAATAACCTCAAATCCAACCTCATTGGTAGCTTGTTAATAAGGTATACTTGCAATTATGTTTTCTTCTTGTCACAACAAGTCAAAATAACCGTTTGAACAAAATGTCATGAATAAACATATCACATCTGGTTAGCTCAAAACACAACCATCATATATCAGCATCATAAATCACATGTAGCCATCATAAACCAGAATCATAGATCACATATAATAATCACATACCATAGGCATAAATCACATGCATAATAAAACTAAAAATAATGATACTTATCCTTTAATCATTCCTTAGCTTCCACCTTTATCTTTATTTTGTACACACTTCAGATCAGTTGCCACACCAAACAAACACTTAGTGCCTCCTCCTCATCCATGTGCACATACACGCAGTGTGCATCACACACATACAACTACTCACATCATACAACACCATGAAATACATGCATCTACACGAGTTCCATATGTACCACATGTACACAGTACTACGTGTACACTATAGCCATATGCACAATGTGTGCACAACATCACATGTACATGGCACCACCTACACAACATGTACATAATGCCACATGTATATTGCACCAGCGTAGAAAGTGTACACAATACCAAATGTACACAACATCACATGCATGACATGTGCACGACACCACATGTACATAGCATCGCATGCATGATATGTGTTGAGTCCTAGTTTTGCTCAATTTTGACAGCCTTCCAAGACCTCGTTTTCCCATTTTTGAACTCTATTTGACCCCTAGTTATACCTATTTCGATCATATGTTCTAGATTTTGGCCAAAAGGGTACTATGTGCTTAAGGTATGCAAATTAACTTAAAAAGTGTCATTTTATCTTACTCTTAAGTAGTTCCTTAAGTTGATTGTTTCCTTATTGAAATTATCGAGTCAAATAGCTAAAGTCCTATGTAGATTTGAAGCAGCTCTGCCATATACTGTAGATAATTTGTGGTCGCTATTTTCCTGCAAAGGTTCTACGATTTCCTGCAGGTGAAAATTTCCTACAACCATCTAGATTTCTTGCAATCATCTAGATTTCATGCAACAAAATCTGTAGTTTTCTATGTTCCACTTAATCTCAGAACAAACAGGAACATGGGTTTTGTGGGGAAACCCACCTACATGGATGATGTCCTAATGGCTGCTCCAGATTAATCATCAAAACCACCCAAATCTCCAATCTCCTTCTCTTTGGACGCATGAGGAAAAGCTCCAGAAAATGTAGCGAAATAGTCTAATCCATGCTTTCAATCATGGATCAGACTCAACAGAACTATTTTTGATATTTTGTACCTGTAATAATAGTAAATAGTTCAAAAAGTAGTTTTTACTTATTCAAGAAAATCATATGCCTGCTAACTTGTATAAATATTATTACATTTTATGTGTAAGGGGGTTGGTTGGTTGATCAACACATCAGATTGTACAAGACTGTGATCTTTTTCATATTAATACAAGTTATATGTTCTATTGATTCTACTGAGTAAACCCTTTTAATATTGAAGGGGTTGTGAGTAAGGGAGGGCCCCCTTTACTCACAACTCCATTAGTAGTACTAGCGCATTCCTTTAATTATGTTTATGCAGTGATATTGTTGTTACACAACTAGTGTTCTCTTTTATGATTCAAAAACATATCGATTAATGTATGGTTAAGATTTATGTGATTCATTTAATCAGTTTCAACTTTCCATTGTCAAATTGATTTCTTTTGGCTGTGTTTGATCTTTTATATTTTCTGATCAACATCAACAATATCAGAGTTGTAGAAGGAGGTGAATATACTCTATAGCCTTTGCTGCCAAGTGTTGATGCAGAAAAGAGACATTAGTGTTGTGTATATGTGACTGATTTACCTAGGAATCATTTGAGGTATCAAGCTTGCATATATTTTGCACGACATCTTGCAAGTTTACTTACCCTTGGTTGATAATTTATGTTGGTAAATTATAAGTCTATAATTTAACTCAACATTTTGGTGTCGTTTTAGTATGATTTATTTTGTTTAATATTTTCAAGACTGAGGGAGTCGAAGTGGTAAGACGTAGGGTAAAGCCTATGCACCTACAGACTTCAGAATTCACCAAAGCTATGTCCTAATTGCTTGGTAAGTATAAGCTTTTGAATTTGTTGGCATAATAGATAAATAGGTGATCCAGATTTAAACAGGAATGCACAAAAGTATAGAAATAACCATAAATATAGATATGCAACGGAAATAATACTTCATTTCATTAATGTAAAATACTGAAATATGCTTACAAACAGAAATGGAAATAAACTAGCTAGGGCGATGGTAGCTTATCTCTGAGAAGAGATGTGTCGGCTACATGCCTCTGAACTGTGTCACAATGAGGCTTGAAGGCCTATTTATTGTTGAGAAATAATGGAAAACCCTAAACATCCAAAAACCTAACCCTAGGAGATGAAAAGCTAAATTGTGGTCCCCGTTTTGGGTAAATTGGTAAATCAACTTCCCGGGGTTGTAACATTGGCACCTGATCTCTGTTTGCCATGTACAATAGCTCGTTATAAATATCTATCTGAGCACTACAACTTTGGGCACCCGATCTTCATTTGAAACATACAATAGCTCGTTAGGAAGATCTATCCAAAAACTACAACTTTGGGAAGAGAAACATCGGTCCATGGATGCGTGTTGCTCCGAAATTTCCCAAAAAATGTCGTTTAGGGCCTTAAAATGGCTCTGGAAGTTCAGGACCCGAAAAAATATTAAAAATAGTAAATTGTGCTACAATTAAGGAAACCGAGAAGCTGAAAGACATATTGGTGGGGGTCCAAGTGGGATAGGTGGGTGGCCACCAACATCCACCTGGATCATTCCTCCCCCCTTAGGAAACAATGGTCCCCATTGCATTGATTTCCTCCATCTATTAAAATTAGTCCTTGGTGAGTTGTTCTACAATCTCAGATATGTCCAGTAATGGTAGGAAGCATGGTCGAGGGCGGTACACATTGAACACTTGGTGTAGGAGAAGGAATGAGCGAATGTTGTGCTACAAAGCATTATTTCCCATAGACTTGGTAATGATGTAAGGACCATGTAGGAGTGGTTCGAGCTTTTGATGGGTTCTGGTAAGGTGTTCTTTCTTCTGATGCAACCAAACTTTGTTGCCCACCTAAAACTTGTGTGGTACCCCTGTGGGTGAGGAGAAGTTATTCTTATCTGCTTTCGTGACTGTATCCATCTGTTGTTGCTACTGCATGGAGGAACCCTTCGCGGAGTTCATATATGTGGCAACAATATTTCCCTTACTTTAGGAGAAAACCAGACAAAAAATGAATTTCCTAGTCTAGGAGGTGAGTTTGCTGCCTTACTTAGCAGTGACCAAAGAGGTGGCAGTAGGTGGGGCTACCTTTGGTATCCTGTATAATGAATTACCCAAGGAAATAACAACAATGTGAGGCCTTGACTCATACATAGCATGTCACCTCCACAGGTATGGTTGGCCTAATAGTACATCACAAACATCGAGAGGTGCAACATCACACAATACCTCATCTGTGAAGGGCTTGATGCTGTAGGGAAGGTGGCACTATTGGCAGACTCGGAGATATCGTCCTTGGTGAAGCCACCCTATACTGTATGACTGCAGGTGTGGTGTAGTTGGTAGGCCCAACCACTTCACAACCTCTACTGAAATCAGGTTCTTTTGGCTCCCACTATCAATAATGAATTGTAGTGATGAATGCTTCACCCACATCTGTGAGTGGAAAAGACACTCTCCCTCCTAGAGATCTTTAGGCTAATTCTTCTGGATCTTGGAAGTGGCAATAGTGGCATTGGGCTTGGTGGGCTCTAGTATTGCAGCAATGATGTTGCAACTCTTGGGACTCCCTTCTTTACTTTTATCAACCTGGTAGTTCGTAACAAACTTGAAAGCGACGGTCCTGTATGCACAAGTACTAGCTCTTGCCACAGGCTGTCACTTTATCAACTGGCACAAGTTTGCTAGGAGCTTAAGCCAACTTCTATGAGCTCTTAGAAGAAGCTTTTAACTGTGATGGATGAAATCTAACTCAAGAGAGACTAATCTACTTGCAGAAAGAAGTTGAAAGCTGAAAGGAAACACAAACCCTAGCAAACCCTAGTTTTACCGAATAACCCTATTGGTGCAAGAAAAGAGATGAAAGTTGTTGAAATAGATGCCATTGACTCTTGGAAAGGAAAAATGCATGTGTCTAAGCTACTTCTAAATGAAAATATGGAAAAAGAATCTTTTTGTATTTTTGAGTAATTTTGCAGAACTATTATGCATGTGCTTTAACTATTTTTGACTGTGCAGAGGTTGATTGGCAAAAGGAAATGGAGTGGGTACTTTCAGGAGGTTAGGAAGGTGAGAAGAGGGCCTAAGGGGTCCCTAGCACCCTTCTATAGAATATCACACCGATCATATCTCGAAAAACTGCTCGTGTGAACTTCTACAGGAAGTCTGTAGGGGTTCTATAGGAAGTTCTATAGGAAGTCCTACAACAACTGTCGAAAGAGGATTTTAGAGGGTTGATGGTGGAAAAGTGGTGGGAAAGTGGAAATGAAAGATGGATAAGGATGTTAAGGGTTCTAGGACTTGGTAAATGAAGCTAAGGAGTGATGAAGGTGGTTGTATTTGTTCAAGGATGGAGAGAGCAATGTTGCACAAAGATGTAGAAATTAGGGCAAATGGGGAAAGTGTGGCAAATGAAGGGAAGGAATCTTGGATTAGGGGCTGGAATAGGTTGTATGGTGGAGGAAGGGTAGGTAGGGATGTATTACAGGTGCTCTGCACACTATTTTCCAAAACTAATCAAACAAAGACTGAAAAAACAGAGATCCATCTATTTTGACCTAATCTGACCTAAAAACTAGAAACATGATGAACAGAAGTGTATAGACAGGAAATAATGAAAGATAGCTATGGAAACTAAGCAAGAATAGATCTAAACATGCAATCACAACTGATATCAACTTTTCCAACTTAAAATCTAACACTAGCAATTGCATTGAAAGGCAAAAACAATGTTTTTGTGGCAACAAGTATGCCTTGGTCTCAGCTCATGGTACCAAGGAGGGAGAGATGAGATTGACGACTGCTTGATGGCCTATTTTGCAGATATTTTCTGTCATCAAACTATCAAATCAACCTGAAGCATAAAATTATCTTAATCATCAAAAACAATCTAAGTAACAAAGAAAGATTTTAACGTAAATAAAAGAAACTATTCTATGAATGCAAGAAAAACACATAAAAATACACAAAGGAGGTACTGGCACTTGGGTTGGGCCCAACCCCAAGAGATACAACCTTCTAAGAAAGCTCAGAGCTGGTGAAAATCGAGATTCATCTTCATTAATCCAAAATAATAGTCATGCCACAAAACTGTTTACAGCAAGAGCTCGAAAATGAGCTGAAATGCAGAGTTGCACTAAAGTGCAAAAATAAATTGCTCAATAGCTAAAATACCAAGGCTTAAAGCCTTCCTACTTATGCAACATGAGGACCCCCAACAATCCTCCTTAACTTTAGGAGCTTGGCTGTTCAAAACTGCAGTTAATCAGCCACTTCACAAAACCTGCTCAGCTGCCCCTTGAAATCATCTTTGGTGGGTTGTTGAACTCCGAGCTGATGGTGGAGAACTCGAGGAAGGGGTCATTTAGTGTAGGAGACATCCTTCCTACAAATCCTTAGCCTTGTTCCTTCATATTTGGTTGCCAAATTGCTCATAAATGCTTAACCTTGGTCCAAAAGATGTCCAAAAATATGCAATAAGCATGTATTAGACTTTGTGGTCAAGTGACTATTCTCATTCATTAAATTAACTTAAATATATTCAAAAGCATGCATAAAACTATGAATAATGGTTTATTAATAGAGAATAGTGGGCAAAGTGAGCCCATAAAGTTACCCATTTTTGGGGCTCATCATCACCCCCTGCTGAATGTGTTGCTCATCCTCTGAGCAACTAATCCAGTTCATCATCTTTGGTTGCTTTGATTGCCTCTCTGACGTCCCAGGCTTCCGAGGTGATGTCCTCTTCTCGGTCATGAAACCATGCCTTTCTTTCTACCTCCTCCCATTTCATATTTTCTTCTTCTTCTTTGACCCCTTCTAGTAGTCCTAAAAGCAATGGAGGACTGAACTTTAGGCCGATCCAGTTGGCCTTTAGATTTTGTAGTGTTTTTTTATAAAGTGGCACTCTTGCCAAAACCTCCCTCATTCTGGTTGGGGAGTGGTACTCTCTTACTTTCAGACTATCAGACAATGTGTTCCATCTCCTTGTGCAAGCATAGATGCAATCATCACCAAACAGTCTTTCCATGTCTTCAAAGTGAGCAATGGCCTGAGCTTGCCTTTCAATGTAATCTGGTAGAACCTGAGGGTTTTTGGCAAGGTGTTGATGAGCATATACTAAAGCTCAGGGATCTTCTAGTTCTGCCCTAATCATGAGTGGCTCACTTAGCTCCCTGTCCATAACTTGCTCAATTTATATTGCCCTCTTTTCCTCATGGCTTAACCAAGAAGCCATAGCCATGAATTTCACATCTCCCAATGCAGCATTGGGGTCCCATAGATTCATGTTTGGAAGTGCCAAGTTGTGTAAATAGAATTATGCTAACTTGGCCTTATCTTCATCTGAGCTATTGTCACACAAATACATAAACTGATTGTAATTCTGGAATGGAATGGTGCCCCATTGGGCCAATGTGTTAATTTGAAATTGCAACCATTGACCTTTAAGATATAATGCATAGGACTTAGCAGGTTGCCTACATTGTAAGGCTTCTACTGCCCGGTTGGCCATTGTTATAGACATTTTTGTGCCTTACAGCATTGAGCATGAAATGTCCATAATCTAAGGGATCCAAAGTCCCTAAACATGTTGTTCCTACCCCTAGAGGAACAAGGCTAGCAAACCACAGCAATTCACAGAAGTTCTCCACCAGAAACTGCTCAAAAACAAGTCAATTCAGGATCATGTCAATGGCTCCACTGGCTGTCTGCACTGAATGTCAAAGCCAACACTGGCTACCTACGCTGAATGTCAAAGCCAACATTGGCTACCTGCGCTGAGCGAGAGTGGACATGTGGCAAGCTCATTTCTCAAGGTGTCAAAACCCAGGAAGCTTCCAAAATGACACTTGCCTCAGGGAATTCGACTGGTGATGAGTAAGAGGTTCCAAATCTCCAAGTGGAAGCAAGAACCTCCCAGTGGAATCAAGAACTGACAGAGGGATAGGACACTAGTCAGATCTCAAGCTGACTCATCCTCTCTCCAAACATCTATATATGGATCTCTCCTCCATGAGATCTAGAGGCTGGAATTTTGTTATTGCAAAGAATTGTTGTTGGTTTGAGACTGGAATCATTGGGTGCTTAATGCTTTGAAGGGAGGTGAAGATAGGAATTCCATTTTGCTGGGAAGGAGATGCTGGATTGGAGCCCTCTGGGTTATATCTCTTCCTGAACCTTGTTATTCATCAATAAAGCTATCTTGGTTTCTCCTATATACTGATGTATCTTTGATGTATGATTGCATTAGTATGTTTAGTTTACTTCTAATCCTGAACTAGTTATGTTTATGAATCTATGTCTTTTTGTAGTGTTCTTCTCTTTTAATCTTGCAGAGACCTGTTGAAGCTGGGCGAGCGAGAAGACAAGTAGCTGTGAACTCCCAAAGAGAAGAGAAACCGGATCGAGGGACAAACGGAAGACACCGGTTAGTCCATCCATCTCTCTTCATTCTTAATTCATAAAGGAAGAATACTAGAATAGTTGTCTCTGTTTGTTGCTAAGGCACTGTCACACCTTAGGTGGATAGGATCGTCCTATATAGGCATTTTTCCCCACAACAAATTGGCGACTCCGCTGGGGAGATTTGTTTTAGTCATTTTATTTGTGTCTCTATCATTGTTTGTTTCATAGACTCAACAACAACAATCAAACTGCTTCTGCTATTCTCAATTGCAAAGTAGACAGTTGATGCCTTGATCCAATCACTGGATTTGTCTATGATCTGAACAATGGACTCACAAATGATTTGATGATCCTTTGTGATAGATCTTAGTACCCCCTCAAAGCATCCCTTTGATTGTACCTTGCTTGTTGCTTTTATTTGGCCTGAAACCGTTGATTAATTAGCAATCTGTGACCCAGAACCTAGTGAGAAACTCTCATTTCTCGTTCAGCGCGAACCTTGTGAAGGGATTCTACATTTCAACGCAGGTCCTGTGAAGGCCACCTGCGCTGAATGTAAAAACCCCAGTGTTGAGGTTGCGCTGATCCAGTTTTGCCTTGTGCAGCTGGGGTTCTCTGCTCTCTGTTGCCCTGTTTTGATCTCTATTTTTTGCAGCCTGTAACCAGCATAGGTACCATTCTGATAACTTATTTTCTCTGCTTAAATTCCGCCTCCTTTTGTACAAAAAGACTGTGAGTGTTTTTATGTGTTTGTGGCGTCATTTACAATTTTCCTTTGCATGAGTGAAATAATCATCCTGTAGCCCTTGATTCAGATCTGTTGGTTGTGATCTTAGGAGAGAGTTCATTGGCTGTTTACAGTTGATTATACATTTGCTTTTGCTTATTGGTTTGAGTTTATCTCTTTTAAGTGTTGAAACAAGTGTTCATTTTGAAAGTCGTAAAGTGTTGTAATCTCTTCTACCCTTTCTGATTTCGAAAAAGTAAACTTGTTTGTACTTGTCATTTAAAAGCAAATTCAAAGTTGTGCAAAAAGCTTTCTTTGTAGGCATCAATACTAAGAAAGCAGAAAGCAAACACCTGCATTGTGCATTTGCATTTTGATAGTTTGCATGCTTGATTTAGGAAAAGTGCATTAGAGTGTGTTGATTTCTCTTTGAGAAAAGATGGTGTCTTTCTTTTCCCTTAGTAGCTAGGATTTTCAAAGTTGAAAAGATATAAAGCTTGCTTATCATATTAGACTGCATTTAGGAATTGTATCATACATCTCATGGTGATCCAGAAAGGCAAACTTCTAAAAATATCAACTTAAAATAAACTGAATGAACTTAACAACGCTTTGCAACATAACGCACAACATAGAGGTCTAGGCTAGAGACGTGTTCTGGCATCGTAAAGCCTGGTGACTGTCGATCTCATTGAAGGTGGGTGATTCCTCCTGAGGGACGACAGTGCTAGTACGGATTGTGCTCCCACGTACCGTCGCGTATATATTGGGAGACCCCTATAGGAATATAACCTTTATCCGTAGGAAGCCGTGTCGGCCGCCCTACTGATCGCAATGCACTGAACACAGCATTCAGGAAGATTGACTGCTCGTACCCTAAAAAGTATTCTGCGGTTTTGCGAAAAGTTTGGCACACCCTCTGCCTAGAACTCTAGAGCAGTTCCTTTTGGCCTTTTTCAGACTCTATAACAGAAAAAGTCCATCCGAGCATTTGTCACTTCGGGCTCATTAAAACATCGAAGGAGACTAGAGTCATCTTTAGCTTTTTCTCGACTCTTTAAAAGTGAAAAAGAAAGTTGTGTCTAAAGCATCATTAACAATTTATTTTAAACGGAACAATCACCCTTTATTCCCACGTTGATCTTTAGGTTGAAAGGATGGAGCCCACCAACCAAGGAATTCCCCTTGGTGGAAATCCTAGTCCCTTCTCCTCTTGGGGAGATGTTGGTGCGCCCCACATGGCCACATTGTCACTTCTAGGATTGACAATTGGCCTGTCGGTCTGGCTCTTTTCAACCAATGTCATTCAGAACACCATGATTCCTGAACAGTCGAGTCAACAGTTAGACCAGACAAGAGTTTCCCACCAGCCTTCGACTTCATATAATTCTTCCTCTCCTCCTTCCTCTTCGCTTGACGGAACTGGTAGAACAAAAAACCGAGTTCCTAAGGAGAAGAAGGAGAAGAAGAAGAAAGAGAAGAAGAAGAAGGAGCCAAAGGCGACTGGGGGCAAACAAGTGTCGTCTGACAAAAATCCACACACAGCACTGACCAGGCCTAAATTGCCATGTGTCATATGCAAGGGAGACCACTTCCACAGAGATTGTCCCTGTATCCCTCGGATACTAAGGGACTGGTCTCCCCGTTTGCACAATTCGGTAGCATCGACCTCTGATAGCCATGTTGACTGCTCACCGTCAACTAGCGGAAGTGAAGCCCCAGGACAGAGAGGGAAAACTAAATTTCCCTGCAGACTGTGTGAAGGTGATCATGCCATCCACCGTTGTCCCTTCTTAGACGAGGCAAAAAGAGTTCTGGAAGATCGCCCAATTTTACGAGCGCAACTTCCTCCTGGATATCAAAGACTCCTGCCAAGTCCTTCGCTAGTTGAGAACCCGGCTGGCCCGCTCAGGTGGTCAGCCGAAGCACCTATCATTGGAGATGAACCGTCTGAATCCATACCTGACGAAAGTCAAAAGGTTGAGGCGGAAGTTGACCCAGTTTTGCCTTCAGAGGCTCTATCTTCGAATGATACCATCACAGAGGAGAATAAATACGACACCGTCCAAATTCTCTTCATCAACACTGACTCTGATGAACAAGGGAGCAATGCCCCCATTCCTTTATCGCAGGAGGGAAGTTCGTCAGAGCGATATCCAGTCATCTATTCGGTCCCACCACCAAGCAACCTAGTTGTCTCGTTCGACTGGAACCAACTAGGTAGACTCCGGTTGCCAGCTAGTATACCATTTATAATTATCGTTCAAATATATAGAATGGTAATGGCTGGCACTATCATTGATGAGGGGGCATCTGTGAGTATCCTTTCCTCTATTGCTTGGAAAGCGCTTGGTTCGCCAGCGCTTTTGCCTGAAATGAGAAATCTATCAGGCTTTGATAAAGGAACCAGTTGACCTTTAGGGATCCTCCCTAATGTGCCAATCACATTGAAAGGGAAGACCGTTCAAATGAACGTGATGGTCGTTCAAGGACCCTTGGATTATAACCTACTCCTTGGACGAGACTATATATATTGCATGGGAGCTATCGTCTCCTCACTCTTTAGAGTAATGTGTTTTCCGCATGAAGGAAGAGTGGTCAAGCTCGTAGACCAACTTCCATTTCCCGGATCACGCATCGCAAATAGTCATGAGCCATCCCTAAATGGTCTATTCACGCAAGAAGTGTCTCAACCCACGGTCCGTCCTCCTGATGAGCGCGAGTAATCCGGGAGGATATGACTGGAACCCAGGGGGCATGCGTCCTGGTCTGCTTCGGCAGGAAAACTTTGGGTATAGGGTAGGTTTCCGCGGGAGAATATGACTAGTCCGTACCCCGTCCGTGATTGGAAGAGGGGTTGTTCTAGAATAAGATTCTTTTGTCAAATTTATGTGAGTTAGCGGGCATCATCACTCACTTTTGTTTATTTCGGTAGACATCGCCGAAGAAGTGTTTTATTCGTAGCCGCGAACGAGACAATCTTTGGGTAACTTGAAAGAGGTAAGCCTCTCTCGTTAAAACAAATGTTTTGACGGAAACGAAGTAGAGGTAACCTTGAAATAGTACTTTATGCCTGGGGGCATGCAAACCTTTTTGAGTGCAAGCAAGGGGCGGCTATTTATTTTTTAAATTTTTAGGTCCTTCCCTTTAAACCTGTAGGTCTAACCCTTTAAACTCGTAGGATTAGTCGTTTCCGAACATGCATAATGAAAGGTGCGGGGCATAGGTTTGTGAGATGAAGCTCCATAAAAAATAGAATCTCAATGAGACACTCTTATCATATGACTGGTATAATCAAGAAGTTTTAACGCAGACTTCATGCTCGTTAAAAAATAAACATAAGCATCGAGCAGTTTTAACGCGGACTTCATGCTCGTTAAAAAATAAACATAAGAATCGAGCAGTTTTAGCACAAAGTTCACACTTGTTAAAAAATAAACGCAAGATCCAAGCAGTTTTAACGCGGACTTCATGCTCGTTAAAAAATAAACATAAGCAATGAGCAAGTGTTTCCACCAGCGAACCACTACCCGGTAAATAACCACTGTGATTGTAACCTTATCAGCCATTAAAGCCTTGGTCGTGTTTGCACCGTCACCTCCACTTTTCGTTTGGCCGATCGTTCACCTCCATATGATTGTTTACCCATTTTGAGGAACAGCTACGAAGATTGATTTCACCTAGCCATCCTTGTGACACTGCCGTGATTGCAAAATTCCAACCTGTACCTGGAATCAGCTGCTAACCCTGTTTATCACTCGTTCCTCAAAAGACGAGTCTTCTTTAAGCTCTTTTCAACTGACTCGTAAAATATGAAAAGATTGCCGAGTCCTTGGCCTTCCAGCTCGTTAAAGGGACAGGAAGTGTTATCCCTCCTCTAGATTTTAATCTTTTTGGACCTGAGGGATTATTGCACAAAAAGATCGAGCGCTTGTTTTGTTCGGCTCGTTAAAACTATCGAAAACTCATCCCTTTTGTATTGTTTTATACTTTTTCAGACTTAAGGGATTAGATGACGAAAAAGGACTTTTGGAGTTAACTTTATGTAGCTTTTCAGACTCTATAAAAATGAAAAGGACCGAGTTATATTTGTCGTTAGACTCGTTAAAATCACTAAATAGCGACAAACTTGTCTTTAGACGAGAATGAGTTTCACTATCGCTAGGCTCGTTAAAACATAGGGATGGGCTTGCCCGAAGGGCAGGTTATAGAACAAGCATATGTTATCCTCCTCAAGCTTGACAAAAATAAAGAGGTACTGGTCAGCAATGACTGGGGAAAAATTGGGAGAAACTCAAGAAAACTTTGATGGTAGCAAGTCGCTCTTGAACATGACACTTTTCCTCCGTACCACAATTGGGTTGGGTTTTTTCATTCACTGGTCACATCACCATGGTCTCGCCATACCATCCATATTTGGGGTAATGCTACCGATCCATCGCAGCAGTGTCGCCATATGTTCAAGAGAAGTCGTTCAGAAAGAGTCAACCGTGTCCCATCCACTGCCATACATTATCCTTCATCCATTCATGACCGCCACCCTAAATCATATGTCACAGATCGCTATCACCTCCATCAAAATCATTAGCTCCGTTCTGTGTCACTTATGTGGGATTCATTAAGGCCCTCCTTTGATGGATCGCTTCTTGTCGACATCAGCTCATTATCCAAGAAGTTGATCTAGCTTGCATGCCTCAATGGCAAGTTTCTCACTTCCGGCGACAGGTATACATCAATGACCTTCGACCAGAAGATTTTGCGTGGTGTTTGATGCCAAGTCATTTATTCACACCACGTGAATTGTACTGCAGTACCTTGAGGGTCATTATCATTATCGGTGATTCCTCTCGCGCTTGTTAACGGTTTACCTCATTGATCAGTAATCAAGCGATTTCTTTCCATGTTCGACTTCAGAACATTTCTCACATGGATCGACTTGTACTTAGAGTGAAGATCGAACGAGCTTGAAGACCCCGGATCTAGTTTCATCCATCTGGGCTGCGATATATATTCAGGAAATATAAAGACATTTGACATGTACATCATTGAAGCATATGATCATCCTACTCAAAGGATGATAATTTCATCAAAATTATCAGTCTACCATCAGACGATTGTCTGTTCTATGTACAGAAAAAATGAATTTATAAAGCTGAGCATGGGAATGCCCGCCTCAGCTAGATCATGAAAGCAGTATGAAAAATAATGTATTGTATTGTATCTTATTACAGGTCTCCTCCCAGCATTGGATGAACTTCGGACCCTCTTGGATAAAGCATTTCACCCGATAAACGGCCTCATACTTTAGGGGGCAACTGTTATAGACATTTTTGTGCCTTACAGCATTGAGCATGAAATGTCCATAATCTAAGGGATCCAAAGTCCCTAAACATGTTGTTCCTACCCCTAGAGGAACAAGGCTGGCAAACCACAACAATTCACAGAAGTTCTCCACCAGAAACTGCTCAAAAACAAGTCAATTCAGGATCATGTCAATGGCTCCACTGCCTGTCTGTGCTGAATGTCAAAGCCAACACTGGCTACCTGCGCTGAGCGAGAGTGGACATGTGGCAAGCTCATTTCTCAAGGTGTCAAAACCCAGGAATCTTCCAAAATGACACTTGCCTCAGGGAATTCGACTGGTGATGAGTAAGAGGTTCCAAATCTCCAAGTGGAAGCAAGAACCTCCAAGTGGAATCAAGAACTGACAAAGGGAGAGGACACTAGTCATATCTCAAGCTGACTCATCCTCTCTCCAAACATCTATATATGGATCTCTCCTCCATGAGATCTAGAGGCTGGAATTTTGTTATTGCAAAGAATTGCTGTTGGTTTGAGACTGGAATCATTGGGTGCTTAATGCTTTGAAGGGAGGTGAAGATAGGAATTCCATTTTGCTGGGAAGGAGATGCTGGATTGGAGCCCTCTGGGTTGTATCTCTTCCTGAACCTTGTTATTCATCAATAAAGCTATCTTGGTTTCTCCTATATACTGATGTATCTTTGATGTATGATTGCATTAGTATGTTTAGTTTACTTCTAATCCTGAACTAGTTATGTTTATGAATCTATGTCTTTGTGTAGTGTTATTCTCTTGTAATCTTGCAGAGACCTGTTGAAGCTGGGCGAGCGAGAAGACAAGTAGCTGTGAACTCCCAAAGAGAAGAGAAACCGGATCGAGGGACAAACGGAAGATACCAGTTAGTCCATCCATCTCTATTCATTCTTAATTCATAAAGGAAGAATACTAGAATAGCTGTCTCTGTTTGTTGCTAAGGCACTGTCACAACAGCCATGTAGGCCATCTGGGCTTCTTTTTCTTGCAACTGTTGTTTTAAACCCTGTATCTCTTCTGCTACCTAAGACTCCTGTTCTTGCAGTAGTTTTGTGAGCATCTCCACATTAGCTTGTAGCTCTTCCTCTTTCTGTTTTTTCTCAGTTGTGTCCTTGTCTGCTAGAGGTTCTTCTTGCTACTATTTCCCTCCCAAAATGGACAGCCTATCTTCCTTGTGGACTTCCTGTAGCTGCAACTGTTTTTTCAACAACTCATTCTCCTCGTGTAGCTGGGCTCTTTTGCAAATTTCTACATGCCTTACCATGGCCAGTTCTCCCCTTAATTCTTTTAACTTCTCCTCCATGTGGCCTATGTCTACAACACCCTTGGATTTGGCAATCCTCATCCAAGTGTGAGTCCTAACCCATTCTTGCTCCAATGCAAAGAAAAGTGGTACAACAAACTTCTGTGGGATGATCTTCCCACCTTATAACAGGTTGTAATATGAGCCCAAGCTAGGCTGAGGGCTTGGTTCCAATATCTCCTTGATCTTTTCTTCTCCCTGTGATTGTTTGGCTACCTTTTCCTCCAATTTCTCAATCTCTTTTAACTTAGCTAGAGTTTCCTGTAGAGATGTTTCAGCTTCCTGTAGAGCTTCCTTTGAGTTCATCACCTTAATTCTCTCTTTCCATGTGGAGGTTTTTTGGCTTCCTCTTTCATAGGTGATAGATATCTTGGAAGGAGACTCTTCCTTTTGTTTAGTGGTTGTGTCCTCAATGACAATTGGTTCCTTTGATTGTGGCTGGGGTTTGTGCACTTTGATGCTTGTGCTTCTCCTGGCTTTAAAGTACATGGAGGTTTGCCTCTTTCATTTTCCTTTTTGTTTTGTAGGTGTGCTTAATGCAGCAAGCATAGTTGTTGCCTCCCTTGCCAACGTCTCAGGGGATTTCTCTTCCTGTTGTTCTTTTACTTTGCTTCCTGTAGAAATCTCTGTGTCCAGTGTTTCTGTCTGTGTTACTAATATCTCAGGGTGTGTCTTTCCTTTTTCTTGCTAGGGACCTGCTTTGGCTGTGGTAGCCTTATTTTGGGCCTTCTTGGCCTTTCCCTTTCCAATCTGTGTCCTCCTTTCCTTCGTTGATTTTGTTGTTGTCTCTTTCTCTGCTTTAGGCTCAGCAGTCTTGCCAAATTCTTCTTTTTCTTTATGTTATTCCTATGTTTTTCCCTTTGCTTGAAAGTCCTATGCTCCCTCATCCTTATCCTTCTCAATTTCTTCAGTTTTCTCCCCCTCCTCACTACTAGATGGGGTGATGTTCTCAACCAAAGTTCTAATGTTATCATCCCTAGACATATTTCTGAAGGTTTCCCAAGATATGGGGACAGTATAGGTGTGTAAAGCATCTTCCACCAACAGTTTGATGAGCCCATGGTGGGCCAAATGATTTAGGATCCCTTCATTTACCTTTGTACCACATTCAATTAAGGACTGAAGAAGGAAACATGGGATGCTTAGTTTCTTGGCTGGAGGAAAGTCCATCCCATACCTTAATTCATGCAGTGACCTGAAATGGTATCCATAAATGATGTTAAACCTCCCTTCACATGTGATATACTTCATTATTTGATAACTAACTTCGCTCCAAAGAGGTGGCAGGCTTGTCCTTCCTCCTGATAACCTTACTATAATCATGATCAATCATCAGGCAATACAACAAGCACACAAAATGTAGGTGTAAGAGACGCACATGCAAATGACATGCATGCATGACCAACGAATTCCCCCGAGGAGAGTGCAACCATACTATCATACCAATATGTGGTATCAGATTTGACCCAAAGAGAGTGCAACCATGCTTTGATACCAATATGTGGTATTAGGTACGACTCAAAGAGAGTGCAACCATGCTCTCATACTAATCTGTAATACCCCATCCCAGGTCTACCCAAATTAACCATATAAACTGGGGTAAACATGATGATAGATGCTACTACAGTCAGATTCAAACTCCTATGTCACCTTAAGGATGTGGAATCGATGGAACATCACATACAGTCATCCAACATCATCAATAGACCCCTCAAGAGACAAGTTAACCACTCAGACAGCTTGTCCCTGGGTCCCATTTCTATTCTAGAGCTCTTGGGCCTCAGTTGCTCTCATGCTATGGGAAAGGGAGTGACGAGAAAACCAAAGTCACTCTCAAAGGCCTACCTGCCAGTGACTATGAACCAAAATTGCTAGTTTTGTGCCAATGACCCTGGGATTTAAGACACTTTTCTAGCCCTGGCCTCTGCCTTGAACTTCTTGTAAGTTCCAGAATTCATTAAAAACATTATAACAATGTTGATCAATCAAAAATCGCACTCGGGACTAGGCTTGAGCGTCCCTAACTGGGACTGACATTTTATCAAACACTTGGCATCAATGCAACCTACAGGTCTAGGATTCAAGACATAGCATAAATGATTGAAACAACTTTTGAAACATAACCAAAAGGATCACCTCCTTCTCCATTTAACCACTACATCATCTTTTAGGTATTGCATCCATGAATTGAAAAGTTACAAGTAAATATATGAAATAACCATGACATAAACTAGTCATTCAATCATGCTTATAATCATCATAAAACCATATAAATATCATAGATATGACAACCATTAAATCCACATATAAATAAATGCACAAGTAAGAGAACTTAGCATTTATTAGTCATAGGAAAATCTAACCAAGTTCGAGACTTCCACGTACCACCCGACGATAGACATGGCTGAACCAAATCTCTCTTTCAGCCAGTCACCTCCGTGCCATATTCCAAGCATGAATGTGGGATCTCATAGAACAACCAAGGGAATCAAAAAGTTAAACCACCTCCACCCTCACCGAACCATAATACACCAAAACCATTGCTCTGATCAAAACCAAACCAAACTTGGAATGCCATCCAGAATCCATCACTATCCTTGAGGAATTTTTTGTCTCCTTGTCTCTCAGGCTTTACCGCAATCCAATCTCGTATCACTAGGCCCTAAACCGAGACCAGTCTCTTAGGCTTTACCACAATCCAAACCCAAATCAATAGGCCCTAAACTGACACTTCTCCATCAGGCTTTACCGTGTATCCCGCCAAAATCGGTCAAGGGATTCCTAGGCCATTGGGAATGGAACTTGAGACCACCTCAACCTAGTATTCTAAAATCCATCCAACAAAGCAAAGCTCAAAAACCAAAATAAACATCCAAACACCATGGAATTTGGAAAAAGGCTAGGCTAGGCTGAAATCCACTATGATAACCTGACAAAAATATGCCACTGACAACAAGAGAACCATACACCAACATGCAAAGCCATGCATGTCCAAACTAGCTAGGAAATCACACATGCAAAAGGTTATCTGCAAGTATTCCTGCTGAAGTTGCTTGATCTTTCTTTCCTTTCCTTGATCCTTGCTTTCTTTTCCTTTTCTTTCCTTGCTCCAAGAAAACTTTAAGTGATCAAGAGTGAGAGAGAGAGAGAGAGAGAGAGAATAATGAGAGAGCTCCAAACTTTCCATAGCCAAGCTTACACTATCCAAACTTGAGCCAAGAGCCTACCAACTGATCCTCAAAAACCTTTTTATAGATGAGGCCTCTATTTTATTCATTTTCCATTATTTTCCTTCATTTTCCTCCTCACATGCAACATGTGACCTTTTACCTTGCTTTTCTCCTAATTCACTTTATTTTCATAAATAAATGTGCCAAAAATGTATTTTTTCCTTTTAATTCCTTTGCCTTAACCTTTGCAAATTTCCTTAGCCAAAACACACATCCAGTGATCCCTGCTAATGGGCCTCTAAATTAGACACAAATTAAGGCCCATTTGACCATCCTTCAACACATTAAACCTCTGTTTTTGCATTAGATAACGTATTTTTAACTTTAATATGTTCATTAGGAAGGTTTATGGATAATTGCATATTTGTGCCTAATATTATTTATTTTTGTGATATATTATGAGAATATTAGGCAGATTATGAAGATTTGAAGCAGGAGATAATTTAGGACTTGCTCCCTACTACAAGAGGATCAATATTAACTAATAAATCAAGAAGATATTATAAAATAATTGCAGAAATTCTGGAGCTCCATGATTGGAATGTGTTCCCTGCCATTTAATGCAGATTCCTAATATTGGGAACCAGATCCACTAATTAAGGGATTTTGGTGGGGAAAACTTCCTCCTTTCATGAGGAATGCTTCCTAATCATTTTTTATAATTACCAAGTCAAATTTTCCTCTAGGGGTGGATTTTTATTAGTATTCTTATGGAACGAATTCATATTTTTGTAGCTCCACTTTCATTTTCTACATGGTTGTAATTGTATTGATGGAAATAATGAAGATTGGTGACATTTTCATATTCTAAATCTTGATCTCCTTCATAGGACTCTGAGTTTCTGTTGTAGCGGCTACAACCACCCTCCAAAATTTTGTCTTAGGCTGTTATGGAGCCTCCCTACCAACTGTACACAATACTTTGTCTTGCTTCATCAAGTACTCAAGCTTCAAGTGTTATCCTCACAGAAAGGTATCCTATCAATCACAGTTGATCCATTCCCCTCACATGCTGCTCACCCGAACTTGGTCCAACTATAGGTTGAGTAGCTTCCCCTTGAAAATTTCGCATTTCTGGAGGGAAACTAGCCTTCTCTCCAGTTATTGTGCAATCCTCTCTGACAGGCTACTGGGCTCCAGGATTGCGCAATCCTGCCAACCAACCCTCCCAACAGGATTTGTGCAAATTTTCCCAACAGCGGGCTGTTAAACCCAGGACTTGCACAAATTTTCCCAGAAGTAGGATATTCAACCCAGGATTTGTGCAAATTTGGGCAACAGTCAGCTGCTCTGCCCAGAAATTGCGCAAATATCCTTGGCAACCAGCCCAGCTCCCAACCATAAATGCACATTTTTCTCCATCAGTCGAGCAGTCTCTTGCATGTGGACCTGAGTTGACCAGTTCCCTCCAGGACTGAGCAAACCAAACTTGCATGCATGGTCTAATTCTCCCAAGGCAAGATGAAATGGCATCCCTTGTTTCATGGATTTATGTGTAGAAATTGGAGGTTACATACAAGGAGCAATTATGAAACCTCCCACCAAGTGTCACTTCCCCTAGATTCGCGGCATGTGCGTCACAACCTCGATGTTATAAAAAATAATCAATTGTACACTAAAGAGCTCATTCCTCACATTAACCTTATAGCTCTGACATCCTACATCACATCTAGGAGCAGTTGGCACAATCAGCTCAGTTGTTTTGGGGTAAACCTGCTTCCCATGCCTTGTGCTGCATTTCTATTGCTTTTTGTGTTTTAGCTTGTAGGAGTATTGTTTACTTGTTTTCTTTGAATGCTTGTTTTCATTTACATATATATTAGTTTTTCCTAGCTTTGTTTCAATTTTTGTTGCTATCTCACTTATGTCACATGCATGAAACTGTTTTTCATGGACATTCACCTAACTGGCGAACTACCTCACCCACATTCATGTTGATTTGTTTGCTAAATATTTCATTCATGTTTTTCATGCACTGTCAATCACTTCTGCTATCACTTAGTGTCTCCATGCATTCACTGACTTACTTGCTTTCAGTCACCCGTCAGCTACATTGCACAATCTGGGAAAGGAAGGCACACCTTTCTCTCCATATTTGTGCATTCCTACCCGGAACTAGCCTCCAAAACTATTTTGCGCATTTCTGGAGGAAAGTGGCTGCTTGGCCCAAGAAATTGCATAGATATGTCCCTAGGCCAGCAGTCCTTCCCAGCTGGAACTGCGCATTGCACAATCCCAGCGGTCAACAGCTAGACTAGACTATGCATTACGCAGTTCCATTAGTAAGCCAGTCTCCCAGCAGCCTAGACTGTGCCTTGAGCAGTCTTGGCAGTTGGTCTCTTGACCTCCCAGCCAAAATTGTGAAACCTTCATGATCATTCACCTAGGTTGTTGTAGGGAAAAGTATCCGACTCGGATGACCCTATCCCACTCTAAGGGTGATAGTACCTTAGCAACAACTGTAAAGAAAACTACTGAAGGTTTACTTCTTTATGAAAGAAAAAGAGAGTGGAGAAATGCACTAACCGTTGCCTTGCGCTTAATGTCGAATCCAAACTCTTCTCTTTTGCCGCTTGCTCCCAGCTCCTTGCTCTTTTGCTGGCCCAGCTACAATGAGATCCTGCAAAATAACAAAGACGGAAACTACAAGAAGCATGCAATCATAACTGGTTCAAGGATTAGTGTAAACCAAATATACAATTATCACAATATATTATTGAAACAAGAGCATATAGAAGAACCTCAATAGCTTTTATTAATGAAGAAGTAAAGGTTCTGAGAGTGTTACAACCATTGATGGCTCCAATCCAGCAACACCTCCCAGCAGAAAGAATTTCTCCTCTTCACCTCTCTCAAACAATCACCCAATAGCTCTATAGTGAAACCAACAACATATCATTACTTTGCACAAAATTCCCCGCCTCATGAGCTCATAGGAGAGAGCTCAATATATAGATGAATTGAGAAAGGATGAGTCAGCTTGCAACTGATGTGTAGCTGCCTTGTGTCCTCTCTCTCTTCAGTTAATCTTTAGTTGATCTTCAGTTCTTGAGTCCACTTGGAGAACCTTGCTTCCACTTGGAGAAACAGAGCCTCTGACTCATCACAAGGCGAAATCCCTGATCCAAGTGTCATTTTTGGAAGATTCCAGAGCAATGACTCAGTGTGCCACTTGTCCAAACTCGCTCAACGCAGGTGGCCTTTGTCCTACCTGCTTTGCAATGCAGGTACACCATGGAGGAGTTGTGTTTCAGCGCAGAAGCCTAGTGGCGCACCTGCTTTGATTTCAGGATTGCTTGTTTTTGAGTGTTTTCAAGTGGAGAACTGATCTGAGAGCTGTTGGTTTGCTGACCTTGTTCCTCTAGGGGTAGGAACATCATGTTTAGGGAACTTTGGATCCCTTGGATTATTGACAATTCATGTCTGTTGCTGTAAGGCACAAAATTGTCTATAACAGATGCCCCCTAAAGTATGAGGTTGTTTATCGGGTGAAATGCTTTATTGAGAGGATCCGAAGTTCATTCAATCTGCTGAGAAGTGTCCTGTAATAAGATACAATACAATACATTATTTTTCATACATTTTCATGATCTAGCTAAGGCGGGCATTCCTATGCTCAGCTTTATAAATACATTTTGGTACATACAACAGACGATCGTCTGATTGTAGACTGATAATTCTCTGCTGAAATTATCATCCTTTGAGAAGGATGATCATCTGCTGTAATGATGTACATATCAAATGTCTTTATGTCCTGAATATATATCGCAACCCGGATGGATGAAACTAGATCCGGGGTCTTCAATCTCTTCCGATCTTCACTCGATGTACAAGTCGATCCATGTGAGAATTTTTTGAAGTCGAACATGGAAAGACATCGCTTGATTACCGGTCAATGATGTAAACCGTTAACAAGCGCGAGAGGAATCACCGATAAGGATGATGACCCTCAAGGTACGGCAGTACAATTCACATGGTGGGAATAAAGGACTTGGCGTCGACCACCATGCAAAATCTTCTGGTCGGAGGTCATTGATGTATACCTGTCGCCGGAAGTGAGAAACTTGCCATTGAGGCATGCAAGCTTCAAAGTACTGAAGGGGGTGTTCCTAGATCAACTCCTTGGATAATGAGCTGATGTCGACAAGGAGCGATCCGTCAAAGGAGGGCCTTAATGAATCCCACATCAGTGACACGGAACGGAGCTAGTGATTGTGATGAGGTGAAAACAAACTGTGATGTATGATTCAGGGTGGCGGTCATGAAGTGGATGAAGGATAATGTATGGCAGTGGATGGGACACGGTTGACTCTTTGCAGAACCACATCTCTTGAACATATAACGACACTGATGTGATGGATTGGTAGCATTACCCCAATTGTGGATGGTGTGGCGAGGACCATGGTTATGAGACCGGTGAATGAAACAACCCAACCCGATGTGATACGGAGGACAAAGTGTCATGTTCAAGAGCGACTTGCTACCATTAATGCTGTGAGGTTCTCCCAATTTTTCCCCAGTCATTGCTGACCAGTACCTCTTTATTTTTGTCAAGCTTGAGGAGGATAACATATGCTTGTTCTATAACCTGCCCTTTGGGCAAGCCCATCGCTATGTTTTAACGAGCCTAGCGATAGGGAAACTCGTTCTCGTCTAAAGACAAGTTTGTCGCTATTTAATCATTTTAACGAGTCTAATGACAAGGAAAACTCGGTCCTTTTCATTTTTAGAGAGTCTAAAAAGGTACGGAAAGTTAACTCCAAAATTCCTTTTTCATCTTCTAATCCCTTAAGTCCGAAAAAGTATAAAACCATACAGAAGGGATGAATTTTCGATTTCTTTAACGAGCCGAACAAAACAAGCGCTCGATCTTTTTGTGCAATAATCCCTCAGGTCCAAAAAGATTAAAATCTAGAGGAGGGATAGCTCTTCCGGTCCTTTTAACGAGCTGGAAGGCCAAAACTCGGCAAACTTTTCATATTTTACGAGTCAGTGAAAAGAGCTCAAAGAAGACTCGTCTTTTGAGGAACGAGTGATAAACAGGGATAGCAGCAAATTCTAGGTACAGGTTGGAATTTTCCAATCACGGCAGAGTCACAAGGATGGCTAAGTGAAATCACTCTTCGCAGCTGTTCCTCAAAATGGGTAAACAAACATATGGAGATGAACGATTGGCCAAATGAACGGATGGAGGTGATGGCATATAAACACGACCAAGGGCTTTAATATGGCTGTCAAAGGTTACATTTCTCAAGGTTATTTACCGGTTCATTTTTTCTGGGTGAGCTTGAACTGTTAGGGAAAGATTGCTCACAATTTATGTTTATTTTTTAACGAGCATGAACTCTATACAAAAACTGCTCGATTCTTGCGTTTATTTTTTAACGAGCATGAACATTGCTAAAACTGCTCGATTATATGGTTTACTTTTGATTTTTACCATAATTAGCTTCTCTTTTTCATTGATAGCACTGCATTTTCAAATTGCTGCAACAAACTAGTTAGAAATGAGTAATATTTACTTGAAAATGAGATTAACACATTAATATTTACCTTGAATTACGTAAGAAAGCAAATAAAAAGGGTTTTTACCTCTCATTTTACCATTTCATTTGCATTTTGCTTGTTGGAGCTTTGGAGGAGCCTCTTTCCCCTCGATTTTCATCAGCTGATTCTGGGAGATTCTGCGGACGATTTTCGACGCCGTTTGGACCAGGTAGGAGCTAAACCTTAGCTCTTCATTTTCATGGTTTCATTTTCCTATTTTATGCCTGTTTTGCTGTTCTATTGAGCCTCTGGGGTTTTGCCAGGGCGCCCTCTGATCAACGCAGGTTCCCCATTCGAAAACTGCGTTGGGATCCAAGCTGCTTGAAGGTAGCTTGTCCCCCAACGCAGGTAGTACACTGGGCACCTGCTTTGGGGCATAAAAGCAACAATTTTTTACAGATTTTGATGAAATTTTCGCCAGTTTTTCATGAATTTCAGGAGCTGACTCATTCTCTTGTTTGTTTTGCAGGGATTCTTGAACAAGATGGCCCTAACATGGCGAGAACGAGAACATGAAGAAGAAGATATGATTGCCCTTCATGATCCTGTTACGGTGGGTGCATTACGAGACTGTGGTTTACTGAAGTTTTTCCGTATCTCTAGCATGAAAGCACAGATTTCACTACTGCAGTACTTGCTTGATGCTTGGGATCCTGTTAACCAAGTATTCCAGATCAGGAACAAACCTATTCCATTGACTGTGACAGATATTTACTTCTTGACTGGCCTGTCAAGGCGGGGTGCCCCTATTTCTTTATCAGGTACAGTTCGGGGGAATGATTCCGTGAGAGATTATGTCCGCCAGTATTGCAGGGAGGGGTCCCAGCTGAGCAGAGACGACAAGGTGGTTATCCGTGATGTTACAAGCAGGCCTCTCAGGTCCATTCTGTATACTCTTGGTAGGATGGCCGGTAGCGCATCTTTACATGTTGCCAACAGGTCTCATATGCACCATGCCTTGGAATGTCTCCAACCGAAGATCTTCAACTGGAGTGATGCAGTGCTTAGTCAGATGAAAAATCAATTGAACAAGGTGAAGGACGGGAAGCTGAAGAACTTTGGTTTTGGTTCGATTCTGACTGCCTTCGCCTTGGAGAAGATCCCTCTGATGCAACCTCAGTACATTGATCTCGGAGTGCCTTCTCCTGCCGAGCCGCGTATGCAGCGATGGGTCGATCACATGTCCAGACATGCAGGTCAATCCCAGATTTCTTTCAATGCTGCTTTCTTCAGGTGGTTCGATCGCCAGGAGATGTCTTTTTCCGAGTACCCATATGTTGGTATGGATTTCCGGGGTGATCCGGATATGGTACTGCCAGACGGTGCTCAGTGGGATGCTACTGGTAAGAACTTCAACCATATTATTGTTCATTGTTTTCATTTATAATGTTCTTGTGCTTTATTCTATCAAGACTTTAATTGAACTCATGTGTGCTTGCAGATGTCGGTCCTGTTCGTCCAGTTCATCCGAGACCACTTGTTACTGCTCCGGCAGAGGAACCTGCTCGGAGGGTTATTATCCATGATCTTAGCGATACTGAGACCCTTACAGCTGTGCAGGGGCAGGTTGAGAACCTTACCCTTGGTCTTCCGGATGTACAGATTGACGAGTTACCTTTACCGATGCAGCAGCATACTATTGGTGTACCTAGACGATGGACCCGTCTTCTGCGCATGATAGCACAGACTGTGGCTTACTATCAGGAGCATCACTAGGCTAGGGTGCCCCCTAGCATTTTTGAGTTTTTCAGGTCACATGAACAATTTTGTCTTGGTTACAGAACATTATGTATGAACTTTATGGACAGCTTATATATATTTTGATTTTCGAGTCTTATTCTGGTTGATTTGGATGATTCATATGTACACTTTTTATGATGTGTCTTTTTATAAATGTTGCAAATGTCTATCTAACACATAGTTTGCCAATGAGTCAGTTAATGTGTTTAGATTTCTTGAAATATGTTGATATTGAATTGAATCAAATCGTCTTTCCAAGATCTTTACTCTTAGGAACATGCGATAAATAGCTGGGTTACGGACAGAATATATACCATTGAGTTGTAGTATTACGAGCTGTGAGTCTAGCCTGACAATTAGTCGGCGTATGCCTCGTGTAATGGCATCAGAGAGTAGTTCTATCAACGCGCTATACTCAGCGATGTTATTCGTTGATTGCCCAATACATACACCTCTGAAACTTACTAACTCGCCACTTGGATCAAAAATGGCCCATGCTGCAGAGGATAGGTTCCGCGAACTACGACTCGCTCCGTCGGCATACCCGACACATGTCTCCATAAGGTTTGACATCTGCAACGAATGAAAAGGGGAATCACTCAACCAGAACAAGAACTTTGGCGAAAACAAAATACAACAAAAGCATGTAGGTTACTATTTAAGCATAGTAACGCTTGAGGTACAGCCCGTTCCGGGGCTGCGCCAGTGGAATTCCGTCGTAATCTATTAACTCGTAGGCTCCTTTTGCTAACACTCTTTTAACAATATAGGGGCCCATCCATAAGGAATTGAATTTACCTGCTCCTAATTTATCAGATTCTTGGTCATAAAGCAAGACCAAATCACCTTCTGAGAAGACACGGGGTTTGACATTTTTGTCGAACTGAGCCTTGACTCGTTTCTTATGGGCTTCGTTAGCCAAAGCGACATCACGACGGGTTTCATCCAATTGGATTAATTCCAAGAAACGAGCCTCTTCTTCCGAAGTTCCGGGGAGGAGATCAATTGCGAGTTTAAGCGACGAAATTTCACACTGGATCGGTAAGACTGCTTCTAGACCGTACACCAATTGGAAAGGTGTGAAACCGGTCGCGTTTCTTACCGAGGTTCGGTAGGCCCACAAGGCTGCATACAGGATTAGGTGCCATCTTCTTTTATGAACTCCGATCATCCTCTGCAACATACGCTTCAGGACCTTGTTGATTGCTTCAACTTGTCCGTTGGCTTGTGGATAATACGGAGTAGAGCTGTCGTGAGATAGCCCTAGTTTGGCAGCTAATTCGACCATCATGTGATTGTGGAAATGCGATCCATGATCTGTAACTATAGCCTGGGGTACACCGAACCTGGCGACTACATGATTAAAAAAGAATAGGGCAGCTGTTTCACCAGTATTGCCCAATGTAGGCATCGCCTCGGCCCATTTGGTAAAATAGTCAACTGCGACTATAATATACCCATGCCCCCCGGTCGAGGTGGGGTTACATTGCATGAAATCGATGCCCCATTTGGCGAAAGGCCCAACCGCAACTATTGGTTGCAGCGGTGCGGGTGGTCTTCTGGTTTTGCTATCAAAGATTTGGCAGGAATGACAACTTCGGACTGCGATTATGCAATCTTTGAACATTGTTGGCCAAAAATATCCTGCTCTTAATATCTTTTGGGCTGTAGCGAAACCTGATTGATGCCCCCCACACGCGCCTGAATGACACTCATTCAGGGCTTTTTCGGCTTCTTCATGGGTGAGACACCTCCTCAGAACGGTATCGATACCACGACGGTAAAGAGTATCACCGACGATCATGTAGTCTTTTGCTTGGTATCGTATACGTTTCTGTTCGGAGTGCGAGGTGTCAGGCCGAAACTTTTGGGTTTGGAGATAGATAATTATATCTCCATACCATTCATTGCTTGCAGATATCAGAAATAAAGTCTCGTCCACTATTGACTCCTTGGAAGTTTCGCCGTTGGACGATGATGGGAGATCGCATAATAATTCTGCGAATACCAGAGCTTTCTTTGACTTGGATTTCACAAATTCCAGATCAAACTCTTGAAGGATCGCTATCCATTTGGAATATTTGCCCCGCAGCAACTGTCGCGACAGTATATAAGTCATGGGGTTGCAATCTGACAGAATGGTAGTTTTCCTAAAGAGGATATAATGTCGAAATCTCTATACCGCTTGAACAGCAGCGAGCGCTAGATTTTCAACGTAAGAATATTTACTTTCTGTATCATTTAAGTTTTTACTTAAATAATATACAGGATGTTCAACTCCATCGACTTCTTGTACTAAAACCATCGCAATGGTTGTATCTGCCGCAGCTAGATACAAGTTAAAATCCCTAAGATAATCTGGGGCGTACATTAATGATGCTTTTACTAGAGACTCTTTCAAAGCGTCAAAGGAAGCTTGCACAACCTGGTCCCAATCGAAGGGTACATCCTTTTTCAAAAGACGTGTATAACCTTTAGCAAGTTCTGCGTAATTTGGAATGAACCTCCTCAGAAAGTTTGCTTTCCCTTGGAGTTTCTGAATCTGAAGCAAATTCGAAGGTGGAGGCAAATTAATGATTGCCTAAACCTTACAGGGGTCGAGACGAATCCCATCTTTAGAGACTACAAAGCCAAGTAAACGACCAGAACCGACGCAAAACACACATTTGTGAGGGTTGAGTCTTATCTTGTAGTGTCGGCAACGTAGAAATATTTCTCTTAAATGCTGCGGATGATCAGTCCGCTTTCGTGAATGAGCCGGAAGATCGTCGAGATATGGTTGAACAATGCTCTTGATGTCATGGAAGGCGTAATTCATAGCCCTCTGAAAAGTTGCCCCTGCGTTCTTCAAGCCAAAGGGTAATTTTCGATAAGCGAACGTGCCACACGGACATATAAATGCAGTCTTTGACTGGTCCTGTGGGCGGATATTTATTTGATTATACCCGGAAAATCCATCCATAAAGGAAAATATTTCACATCCGGCGCATTCATCAATTATCTGGTCGATGAAGGGCGTAGGGTAGTTTTCCTTCGGACAAGCTTGGTTTACATCCCTATAATCGACGCACACTCTTATCGTCCCTTGTTTTTTCATAACAGGGACAATATTCGATACCCAATCGGTTAGAGGAACCAGGTAGATGAATCCAGCATGGAGAAGTTTCTCAACTTCTGCTTTAATGGCAGCGGCTTTCTTAGGGTGCACCTGTCGAAGCCGTTGTCTTACTGGTTTGACATCAGGATACATTTTAATTTCATGTTCAACGATACTCGAGTCGATGCCTGGCATTTCATCATATGACCAAGCAAAGACATCTCTAAATTCGTGAAAGAGAGCGTTATATATTTCCAGTTCTGAAGGGGAACAACCTTTGCCAACATGAATATTCTCTACAACATCAGGTTTTGTCGAGATATTTATGGCTATAGTCTCTTCAATATTTGATAAGTTTCGCTCGGAATCCACCGTGTTTACAGTATTTGTTAGGAATTCAAAGACTGAAGGGTGGTAAAGATCTTTCTCAGTATCTTCTTCGTATTCTGGAAGAAGGGAACGATGGTGGTGATCATTCCATGGTGCCCCCTCAATCATCATTGATTGTAAGATTCCTTCGTCAGTCCCATGTACTTTCGACCAAGGATCTAATGGGGTACCATATTCTCTAGATCTATCTACCCAGATGCTCGACGAGCGTTGATTTGGGTTCGCCCCCCATGCGTGAAACATTGATTGCTACAATATTTCAATGGGGCTTGGTGGCAAAACCATTGCATGATCCATAGCGACTCTGCCTTCTGTGACTTTCAAGGTGGATACCATATTGCATGTTGCTACAAATGGTACATTTCCTATGGAAATAGGAGGTGGTAGCGCGAAAGTTCCCATCATAGTGGGATCTTTCAACAGACCTACTCCAATATCTTGAATCGACCGGTCGCTGCCATGGATCATGGGAATGCTTCCTGTAACTTGTGAACCATTAGGGAGGAAGTTTTGTTGATCGACGACCGTAATCCCTCCTTCAAAGGGGAATGCGATCTTCCTAAAATAAGTCGACACAACAACTTGCATGGAATAAATCCATGGTCTTCCCAGTAGGATGTTATAGTCAAGATTGCCATCAATGACTTCAACATCTATTTCTACTGTTTTGCCCCCTAGTTCAAATTTTAAGTTACTAAGGATACCGTAAGGGGTATATATCCTTCCGTCGAATGCTTTTAGTGTTGTCGATGATCGCGACAAGGTTGGAGATCCTAAATTTTTCCAGCAACTCATCGACATAATACATGTTGATGCCCCCTCATCAATAATCGTTCTATGAACTGTCTTGTTGAGGGCTTTCACTTGGACGAGGAAAGCTAGTTGAGCTGGTAACTGAGGATCATACCCTTTGTGATCAAAGGATACCAGATTGGAATCTTTAGGATCCACCCCACCAATTGCTGATAACAATGCCTGCCTTTGGGATGGGCAATGTTGTAGTACCTCAAGAGTCGACATAGCAGATGGCGATTGCGCCAAATCTTCTACTATGTTATAATGTTGTGCCGCTCTAGCACGAGGATTAAATGTCGACTTGTGTACTACTCCCTTTGGCAGTTTTATCGTTAATTCATGCGTGATGGGGGGTACAACTTTTGCCGAAGTTGTTGTCGAACTGCTAGGTTGATCTTTACCTTTGTCGTTCGACACCTGTGGATTCCCATAATCTTTGTTCCTTGTCGAAATCAACGCATCATTTTGCTGTTTCGAAATCGACAACATAAGTACTTGAGACGGGGAAGCGTTTCCACTATCAACCAGATTTTGACCTGGGTTAGGAAATTGATCACTTGACACAGTTGAGGTATGAGGACTTTTAAAGAACCTCTTTAGCTCAGCTTTGAATGGGCAATCCTTAGTGTTGTGATCTTTGTCATCGCATATTTGACATGGATACCGTTTCCTATTCCCAGGAGGGTTTGAAGAATTTTTCTTAGGAGATGACTCACCTTGTTTATTCTTCCTCCCTTTGTTTTGATTCTTCTTGCTTCCTGGTTGATTGGTTTCTTTTCCCTTATCTGTCGATACGGCATTTACTTCCGAAGCAAGAACTTCTTCATGCGCATTTTGATTCGAATCCTTACGGGCCTTCTTTTGATGGGTCTTTTTCGGATTCGTGTTTGCCGTGCCAATCACGCCATCACCGGCATGAGAGTCACTGTTTGATTTAGGAGGAGGAGGGATTGAAAACTCTGGTCTAGGGGCGTCTGGTATTTTGTCATAGAGCGTGCCGGACTGAGTATATACTAAGTCGGAATATTGTGCACGAGCGATAACCTGCTCTTCTGTTACGACTCCTCCCTTTGCCACATCTTCCGTTATGGCCGGAAGTAACGACTTTATAAACCACTCAGCTAAAAGCTGATCAGGAACGTATGTTT
Source organism: Pinus tabuliformis (assembly GCA_031772625.1). NCBI lineage: Eukaryota > Viridiplantae > Streptophyta > Pinopsida > Pinales > Pinaceae > Pinus > Pinus tabuliformis. The sequence goes on from CM062810.1 coordinate 694,921,931, forward strand.
TAACCATTCTTCGTCGATGTCGCCACTCATGTATATAATCTGATATATGAGTTGCGGTTGTCTGTTTGAAGTTAGTCAATATCTCTGTTCCCGTCTCATACCTTATTGGTAATTGAAAGTGGGTTAAGAATGTCGTGGCAAGGGAGCTAAAATTGTCGAACGAAGCTCTAGGCAATTCTATATACCATTTTGCCGCTGGACCTGTCAATGTCCTCTAAAAGAAGCGAAGCCTTATCGAATCGTCATTTAAAGTGTTCGATGAACACCATAGATGAAATGTCATCACATGATTCGACGGGTCTTCACCTGGATTTCCATTGAATTTAGGAATGTCGGATGGAAGTTTGTGCGGGATCACTGGCCACCATGGGGCGTAAGCAATTGGATCATTGGTTAACTGATGTAAATCAGGCAACTCTAAAGTCGCCACGAATGGTAACTGTTGATTCAAGTTAGGTGAAGCGTAACCAGGGTACGATGGAATCGCTTGAACAGTTGGTCTTTGCATGCCAGCATAATGGAGTTGATGTTGGTATGACTGATACGGTTGATGGACTTGACCACTATAAAGTGGTTGATTTTGACCATTTTGAATATATGGTTGTCCAGTATTCACAAAGATTTGCTGTTCAGAACCTTGGTAAACTTGTTGGAATTGTGTTTGTTGGTATTGCACTATCCACGGTTGTGACACCATGGGTTGTTGTGCTACACTAACCATTGGACCAAGATGTGGGGTGATTGTACCCGATTGTACTTGTGTCGCCCCACCAGTAGGCGATTGTGGTTGGGTCGCAGGGTCAAGGGGCTGTTGCATGAGAACCTGAGAAATTTGAGGTTGACATGCGACAGGCATTGTTTGAACTTGCGACACGGTTACAATAGCCGGTGTAGTTGGGATGTTCGTCACAGGTACACACTGTTGCATAGAATATACAACTCTTGGTGGCTGGGATAGCATAGGTACCCAACTACTCGTTGCAATTCCACCATAACTTGAATAAGGTTGAGAACTCCCGTATGGGTACCCTCTCGGAGGGGGTAATGAAAGGGCATACTGCCCCCCATATGGTAGCAATCCAGAACTCAGGGCAATTGATTGTCCTGGAGGACTGGATGGCCTAATTAGATTCCCAAAAGGGTCAATTTGATGAGTCTCACCATAAGAGTTACCAGACATTACTCTGGAACAAACAGGAACAGACCATACTGTCGGGATAGTCTCTTGGTGGACTCCTTCTAGCGACTGAGAGCTAGTTGGGACAGATGGTATGCCGGCGAACATTGTTGGATTTGCAGCAGGTAATTCTGCCATCGCCGTGTCATTTGACACAGTCCTAGATGTCGATGGTTGTTCAGACATTTTTAGTCTATCCAATTGATCGCCTAGTGATTCTACAGGAACTTCCACTGGTGATGGACAAACTTCTGTTGTAGCAGGAAATAGAGTGACCCCTACTCCAAAATGAATTGGAGTGGATGCTTGCGGTTCCTCTATAATTTCCTCTATCGCAATCAGACCAGGTGGAAGAGGAAGACCGTCAGGTCCGTAAAAGATTTCCGGTGCCGAAGAAGGGGTTGTATCAAAAGCGACAGATGTTTGAGGAACAAAACTCTCTGGACCAGTTACAGATGGAACTGGTTCAGTCATACAAGTATTTGCCCCCAGACTAGGATCAGTATTACTGTCCCTCTGTGGCGGTCGAACTTCTTCTATGGAGGCAGGGTTTCCGAAAATGTTTGGAGTGACCAGAATCTCAGATGTTGTTGGAACACTTGTTCTAACTTTTAAAAGAGATTTTGAACTGGTTCGACGAGTTCGCTTTGCCCGGATTGTTTTTGATTCCGGAGACAAAGACGGTTGACTCGCAAGCCTCCAAGAACGACGAATATTCAATTGACTTTCTTCCACGACTGCGGATTACTCGATCAACTAAAATATAAAGGGGAAAATTTGTGTTTCCGATTTGAATGAATTTTATTAGACGCTTTTAAACATAACTTTGCTTTTTCATGTTTTAAGAGTCGAGAAAAAGCTAAAGATGACTCTAGTCTCCTTCGATGTATTAACGAGCCCGAAGTGACAAATGCTCGGTTGGACCTTTTCAGTTATAGAGTTTGAAAAGGGCCAAAAGAAACTGCTCTGGAGATCTAGGCAGAGGGTGTGCCAAACCTTTCGCGAAACCACAGAATACGTTTTACGGTACGGGTGGTCGATCTTCGTGAATGCTGTGTTCACTGCATCGCGATCAGTAGGGCGGCCGACACGGTTTCCTATGGATAAAGGATAATTGCCTATAGGGGTCTCCCGATATATACGCGACGGTACGTGGGAGCACAAGTCTGTATTAGTGCCACCGACTCTCAGGAGGAATCACCCACCTTCGTAGAGATCGACAGTCACTATGTTTAACGACGCCGGAACATGTCTCTACCTAGACCTCTAGATGTTTGCGTTATGTTACAATGCGTTGTTAGGTTCATTCAGTATATTTTAAGTTGATATTTTTAAAGTTTGCCTTTCAAGGTTCACCACGAGATGTATATGACAAATTCCTAAATGCAGCCTAAGATGAGAAGCAAGCTTTTTCAAATCTTTTTGACTGATGAAAATCTTAACTACTGAGGGAGAAGAAAGGCAAATTCTTTTCACACAGTTCATACAGCACAAACTAATGCACTTTCTCCTAAATCATCATGCAAACTTTTTTCAAATGCAAAATGCACAATGCATGTATTTTCTTTTCCCTTTCTTAATGTTGATGTTTTACAAAAAGAAAGTTGTTATATAACTTTGATTTCGATTTAAAGCGAAAACAAACAAGTTTGTCCAAAACCAAAAGACACCTTAAGATTCACTTGTTTAATCACTGGAAATACATGAAATCAAACCATAATGACGAAAGTAAAATGACTAATCAGCTATGGACAACAAACAAGCTAACTCTTTAGACCAGCAAAATGCCTAACACAGGTTCAGATCTAAGAGGCCAAAAGCAAGACTAGTTTACTCTTCGTTATGGGAAATTGTAAATGATTAAGGAATACAAAAGAACAAGTACAATTTCATTATATAACAGAGGCAGAATGATGGCAAGTAATGTTGGTTTCAGAACAGGCACAAGACTGACACCTAGCAGCAAAATCTAAGTGAAAACAGGCAAGAGAAAGGGAGGAAACCCCAAATGCACTAGGCCAATTTGGGCCAACGCAGGTGCTGCACAGCCAATCTGGCTCTCAGCGCAGGTAGCCCCTTCGGGACCTGCGTTGCAAAGCAGGTAGCCTGTGTACTACCTGCTTTGGAAAACGAGAATTGCGTTTTCACAGTTTCCGGGTCATAATTTTCTCAAAAATGCACAGTTTTTGCTCAAATCAAAAGCAATCAGTCAAGCACACTCAAAGGGATGATAATGAAGGTGAAAAGCTATCATTAAGAGCTTACAAGTATCGTTGTAGATCAGCTCTTCAAATCATGAACTTGCTCAGAAATGAGCTAGAGTAGCTGCCCTCTACTTCGCTTTTGATATAGTCAAAAGCTTTTCGATTTGGTACTCTTTTGTTCAGGAAATGAATAGCAAAAATACTACAAACACAATCAAACGGATACGATCCCCAGCGGAGTCGCCAGTTTGTTGTAGGGAAAAGTATCCGACTCGGATGACCCTATCCCACTCTAAGGGTGATAGTACCTTAGCAACAACTGTAAAGAAAACTACTAAAGGTTTACTTCTTTATGAAAGCAAAAGAGAGTGGAGAAATGCACTAACCGTTGCCTTGCGCTTAATGTCGAATCCAAACTCTTCTCTTTGGCCGCTTGCTCCCAGCTCCTTTCTCTTTTGCTGACCCAGCTACAATGAGATCCTGCAAAATAACAAAGACGGAAACTACAAGAAGCATGCAATCATAACTGGTTCAAGGATTAGTGTAAACCAAATATACAATTATCACAATATATTATTGAAACAAGAGCATATAGAAGAACCTCAATAGCTTTTATTAATGAAGAAGTAAAGGTTCTGAGAGTGTTACAACCATTGATGGCTCCAATCCAGCAACACCTCCCAGCAGAAAGAATTTCTCCTCTTCACCTCTCTCAAACAATCACCCAATAGCTCTATAGTGAAACCAACAGCATATCATTACTTTGCACAAAATTCCCTGCCTCATGAGCTCATAGGAGAGAGCTCAATATATAGATGAATTGAGAAAGGATGAGTCAGCTTGCAACTGATGTGTAGCTGCCTTGTGTCCTCTCTCTCTTCAGTTAATCTTTAGTTGATCTTTAGTTCTTGAGTCCACTTGGAGAAACAGAGCCTCTGACTCATCACAAGGCGAAATCCCTGATCCAAGTGTCATTTTTGGAAGATTCCAGAGCAATGACTCAGTGTGCCACTTGTCCAAACTCGCTCAACGCAGGTGGCCTTTGTCCTACCTGCTTTGCAACGTAGGGACACCATGGAGGAGTTGTGTTTCATCGCAGAAGCCTAGTGGAGCACCTGCTTTGATTTCAGGATTGCTTGTTTTTGAGTGTTTTCAGGTGGAGAACTGATCTGAGAGCTGTTGGTTTGCTGACCTTGTTCCTCTAGGGGTAGGAACATCATGTTTAGGGAACTTTGGATCCCTTGGATTATTGACAATTCATGTCTGTTGCTGTAAGGCACAAAATTGTCTATAACATAGGCATGTTACAAGTCAGTTCTCATGTTTATTTTGGTTTTCAACTGATAGATTACTTGTTATGAGTGTTTCCATGTCTCCAGGTATCACAGGTGTTCATCTGCCTCTCAGTAGTACATGTACAATGGCTTCTAGGAGAGCAGAGACGAGGACACCATTTAGAGCACGCTTGGGGATACTATCAATCAAGTGTCTATGAGCTTGCCTAGTCATGAAAACATCAAGTTGTTTGTAGACAAGTACATCAAGCAACAGCATCACAGTGAGCAGCATCATGAACACCAGCTAAAGACATCACACTAAATGCAACGAATGCAAGAGGAGGGTTGTTGACAACACAGAGGCAGAACAAGGTTTCAAGCTCAAGCAGGTCCATTGATGATGAAAGAAACTTTGGAGACTCCGGCTATGGAGTGACCACGCGACATGAAGATCGCGCGAAGGAAGAAGTTGTAATAAAGAAGGAGTTTCATGTGCTAAAGTAGCAACTCAGGAAGAACATGAATTTGCACAGACAGATGAATGTTGCAACAAGATCAGGAATAGCAGTGGGCGCAATTTGCGCTCATGGATGAAACTGCGCCCAAAAAAGTTAAAGATCCATCCTAGTAGCTAACACGAAGCAGACAAGGTGAGTAGTGTGGTTGATCACATGCAATGGATTCTATAGCATGCATGTCATTGTACACATGCATGCAATCCAACCCATTCAACACACTCACCAAGGTGAAGAAAAGAAGCAAGTCCAATTGGAGCCAAACAGGTACTTCAGCAAGTTGATGCGCATGATCACCATCACATACTTGAAGATCAGCATGGACACTATGCATCAGTGTGTTTCCGATTCAACTACACCCAAGAAGACCATGTGTATGTTAGCATACGAGTTGGATGAAGGGGCCAAACCAATGCACCAGTTGCAATGAAAGCAAGAGTTCGCTTCAGCATGATGTCACCATGAGGTGCATGCACACCATCACTGACGACCAAGGTTGTCATTAGCTCACCACCTTCACCATCACAAGCATATCAAAGAGTTGGTCTCACCACAGCGGACCGAATGTCATTGATTACTTGCAAGTCTTGCTCAAGCCATGTTCTCTAATGCCAACCTAAGCCGACAATACCCACATTATGCAAATAAAATTGCATGTCACTGGTCCCAGGCCTTAATCACTTGATCCATGGTGAAAAGCTTCTCAAATAAAGGTTTAAGGCCCTTAATTAAATCTCATGCGGAACCGTTTATTTGACTATTCAATATTCTGAACTTTAGTCAACCTTTCCAGTGGAAACGTTGTTTTAAGTTAGAAATTCCCCAACTCTACGTGCCAACTCATCATTTATTGGAATCACGGAGATACAAAGGACTCTTAAGAGTATGGAATTTAGAACTCCCGATTTGTGATATGTGATTTCTCTTTCCGCCATTCCATGAGCTTGCACATTTTTTTCGACGCTCACCTTTATCACATTCAACCTCCATCGTTGATTTCACTCCATCAAATCAACGGCTATCGCATCGTACCACCACTTAAACCCATTCATCCACTGGAACTCAAATCACTTATCTCACATTGATAAACTTCTCGGGTCCGCTCAGGCCCAAGCCCTATCGGCTTCAATCTCTACCGTCAATCTTACCATTCAATTCGACGGTTGATGATACACCCGAGCATCGCGCATCGCAAATCACATTTTCTTAAGTCCAAGGTTCATCCACTCATGAAATATTGTGATGCGAAACTAATCGTCGATCCCCCACCATTGATCAAAGCACACTTGATCCAACGGTTAACAACGATATCGGGTGAGGCACTTGCACAAGGATTGCCCACCCTTATGAAGTCGATAAGGAATATAAATCCTTGATCTATAAATGTTTGGGTCCGGTTTTGAAATTAATGTCCAATCACTTTATGACCCGATATCCGTTGGATATAAGAGACCATAAAATTTATGGTTTGTGGGACTTCGACTAGCACACGAATTAAAATGGCCTTAACCTTCATAGTTGACTGTGATCTAAGAGGTTGAATATGAGATCGACAACTAGGAGAAAGTGCGGGACTTCAGCCACGATCAAGGAAACTCATACTCTCCTACCCCTATAGTTGTTGATCATCGTCGATCTAATAGATCTATCGATTTGACGATCTAGATTTATTCCTCCGCCATTCTTCTTCCACCATTAATATTTTTCAATCTAACAGATCTGTTGGTATGATGATCTAGATCAATTTTTGCGATTCACCTTCCGCAAGCACTTGGGTTTGATCCCCATCATTCATTTCTTAACTCCATTCTACGTGACTTAATCCTAGCCGCTTATCACAAACAATCTCGCCCATTGATCTAGTTGATCCAACGACTCCTATGCATTAACACTTCACTTCTTTGTTCTTCCCTTTACTTCATTTTTATGTCATTTCTTCAGTGTTATTCTATGGGTTCGGGTTTCTTCTATGGTTTCAGTCTTTAGATGTCCTGCATCACAACTTCCTCTTGAGCTTAACTCTGCATGCTCTTAACACAATCACTCCTAAATCTCAACTATGATCCTTCGAATGGATTCAAGTGATCCATTACGATCCTTCATATCATTCTTCTAAACTATGTTATTCTCGAATTCCACCTGCAACCTCTATTACACAAAATGTACTCTAGTTCATACATAGAATATAACTAAATTACTCCATACACACACACAAACTTAGAATCGAGTTGTTTGTATTAATAAATAGGTATTTACACAAGAACTCTCTCCTTGGCCTGATCTTCTGTATCAGTGGCCTTTGTTTTCCTACCTGCCCATAGGCTTACAATCAAACCTCTAACTAGCTAACCAGCTAACTATCTAACTTGACTATGCCTTTTAGGCTTACATTTATACAAAAGGATTCTATAACCAATTCCTAGTTTAGATCCATAAACTTCTCAACAAAATCCTAAAATCTCATCTTTATCCCCAAGGATCCTCTTTAATCCACAAATCAGGAAACCAACTTCTAATCTAAGATTTACAATTGATTCTCAAATCTCTCAACTATCCTGAATCTCTCATGTTCTCCAACATTCGAGAAAATTTACAAATATGCCTCACTATAATTAATTAAATCCCTATTCTAGCTTCTCTCATTAAAATCACTCAAAACCTTAATAATTACATTAATTCAACAATCAGGAAACGAAATTCCTTAAAACACAAGACCCCCCAATGTCTACTAAAATACAATGATCCTTCTGAGTTGAATGCTCCTGCATCAGACTCCCAAAGTAGAAAACATTCATGATCTCTTGATCATGTGTCTTCAGATGTTGATAGAAAACCTCCAGGGTCCTAAACTTTAGTTTGTAGTTGTCTAAATGCTTTGCAGCTTTGTTGCTACTGTATGTTTGTTGTCTTCTGTTTCATCTTCCTCTCCTTATCAATCAGGTTCAAACTCTGATTGATCATCCTTCCTACTGTCATTTCCCTCATCCTGGACTATTTCATCATCAACTGCCATAATTCTTCAATCTCCATCTCTAGCACATCCTTGGACTAATCCATACTCTACCATTTATTGTTACCTCTTTCTCTTTGTTTCAGGTTGTTGTTCACTAACTCTTCAAACTGTTGTTTTTCTCTTTGAAGTTGTCGAATTCTTACTCTTACTCTTTTTTCGCTTATTCATACTTTTTCTCCTACGCTTACTTTTTCTCTCATTCTCACTACCTCCCTTTCATCCTTACCCTCTTTCATGATTCTCTTTCTGCATTGAATCCTGACTTTCCAGCATTCTCTCCAGCAATTGAACATCTCTATTCCATGGATTAAAATCTTCCATAGAATCCACTTCTACCATCTTTACCTAGCTATTCATCTGTGCCAAATTTCCTCCAGCATCTGCAACTAAACCTGCACTCACAAAACAATTATTAAAATAAAAAATATAAGGCCTCAGTGCCTTTTCTTCCTTTGGAAACACTTTAGTATGCTGCTCTGGTTTCTCCTCTTCTATCAGCACATCATTATTCCAATTCAAACTCTTTAAATAATTCTCTAAAGAATTCTCTAATGTACTCTCAAGACTATCAGTTAGTCTCCCCTCCACATCATCTGCTCTAATGATGTCTTTCTTCTCTTGTCCACTGTAGTGAACTCCTTCCTCTGCAATCACACTGTCATACTCTAAATTTCCCAACAAATACTCCAGCAATTCAATTTCTTTGTGACACTTCATAAGTACTTCATCATTACTTATGATTCCTGCATTTATACACAAATTATCAGTTTGAAAATTACAAGGTTCAATAGTCTCAACTGTTGCTTCACATATCAGTTCTTCAAACTGAATTTCATCTCCTTTCACAAGAAATTTTTCCTGTGTTGTCACAGCTTCAAACATCAATGTATTACTAAATTCTTTATGCTGCAATAATTCACTTATTTCCTCATTCAAGATACATTATCCATCATTATTTACTTTAGAGTTTTTATCTTCTAAAATATACTCTTCCATACTTTTGACAACTTCAAAAGGTTTCTCATCCTCTGCAAAACTTGTAACCACATCAAAAATGTTAGATTCAACAATATAAGGTTTTACATTCTCCTGTTGGTCTGAATTTTTCCAATAGTTCAAAAAATCATCAATAATTCCTTCTTCATCACCCACAACTTCACCCTACTCTGGTTCACAAATGGATGCTTCCATTTCCAACTCAGCTTCTCTGAGTTTTTCCATCAACCACTTTACTTGCTTTTGTTGTATCCTTCTCTGTAACTTAGACCATTTCACTACCCTTTTCCTCAAGACCCAACCTTGTCTCTGGCTTTCCTCCAGTATCCTCCTTAATGCATCGAGCTATTCTTTTATCTCTACAATTTCCTTGTCAAGCTCCTCTGCCTCATTCTCTTGCCATTTGCCTTAGCATCCTCCTTCACTTTTCTTCTACTATGGTCTTCCTTAGAACCTCTGTTATGACTATCAGTAGTCATCTTCTTCTCCATCTCTATGAGTTCTTCACTCACTCACTATGAGCTGCATTAAAGCCTCTGCAACAGCAAGTCCTCCTTGCTGCCACTTACCTCACCAAGCTTTCCTCTATACTTGGTATTTTGGCAAGCACTTGGTTCGCTATTTCTGGAACCTCGTTCGAGAACTTATCTCTGCTCCTTCTAGGCTTCAACTCATTTGCAACTTTTAAGAACACAATTATCCTCTTGTATTTCAATCAGAATGAAATACTTGGATATGACCACCTCTTCTTTCACTTAGAAAGTCTTATCAGCTTCCTTCATCCCTTAGAAATTCTACCCACGTCCTCTGTGGAATTGCCTTTGTGAGCTGAAATAATACCTCTACAGTAACAAGTCTCCTTCTTGCTACATATGCCTCACTAAGCTTCTCCCCTCTAAGCTCAATCTTTTGGCATATCTTTGGTTCTTTCCTCTAGAACCAATTGAGCACTCCTTGCTCTAGGTTGCTGCAATATTCTCACCTTATTATGATGCTACCTGTGCATCAATATAAAAACCACAACTCTCCAATATTCAAATCAAATTAAAACAAAACATATCATCTCACCTTCAAGATCTCTGCATGATCTTGTTCTACCATTCTCCTGCACTTTGAATGGATTGCCCCTTTTTCCCTTGCATCTGCAAGTTCTGCTATACATTATATCTGTGTGCCTATTGCTTGTTAGGTTAAAATATGATCTCCTCTTGCTTAGATACACACCTTAAAACATAACTCTGTTTTAAATTTTCTCAAAGATCTTTTACACAAAATTCCCTTATTCTATTCTGATATCAATTGTTTTAATCAAAATTCTACTCTAATACCAAATGATGTCAGCCTAAGTCGACAATACCCACATTATGCAAATAAAATTGCATGTCTTGCCTAGATACACACCTTAAAACATAACTCTGTTTTAAATTTTCTCAAATATCTTTTACACAAAATTCCCTTATTCTATTCTGATATCAATTGTTTTAATCAAAATTCTACTCTAATACCAAATGATGCCAGCCTAAGCCGACAATACCCACATTATGCAAATAAAATTGCATGTCACTGGTCCCAGGCCTTAATCACCTGATCCATGATGAAAACCTTCCCAAATAAAGGTTTAAGTCCCTTAATTAAATCTCATGTGGAACCGTTTATTTGACTATTCAATAGTCTGAACTTTAGTCAACCTTTCCAGTAAAAAGATTGTTTTAAGTTAGAAATTCCCCAACTCTACATTCCATCTCATCATTTATCACAATCGCGAAGATTCAAAGGACTCTTAAGAATATGGCATTCAGAACTCCCGATTTGCGATATGCGATTGCTCTTTCCGCCATTCCACGACCTTGCACATTTTCCGATGCTCACCTTTATCACATTCAGCCTCCACCGTTGATTTCACTCCATCAGATCAATGGTTGTCGCGTCGTATCACCACTTAAACCCATTCATCCTCCGGAACTCAAATCACTTAACTCGCGTTGATAAACTTCTCGGTTCCGCTCAGGCCCAAGCCTTATCGGCTTCAATCTCCATCGTCGATCTTACCATTCAATCCAACTGTTGTTGATACACCCGAGCATCGCACATCGCAAATCGCATTTTCTTAAGGCCAAGGTTCATCCACTCATGAAATATTGTGATGTGAAACTAATCAGCGATCCCCCACCATTGATCAAAGCACACTTGATCCAACAGTTAACAATGATATTGGGTGAGGCACTTGCATGAGGATTACCTGCCCTTACGGAGCCGATAAGGAATATAAATCCTTGATCCATAAATGTCCAGGTCCGGTTTTGAAATTAACGTCTGATCACTTTATGACCCGATATCCATTAGATATAAGAGACCATCAAATCTATGGTTTGCAGGACTTCGACTAGCACACAGATTAAAATGGCCTTAACCCCCGCAATTGATAGTGATCTAAGAGGTTAAATATGAGATCGACGGCTAGGAGCGAGTGCGGGACTTCAGCCACAATCAAGGAAACTCGTACTCTCCTACCCTCGCAGCTACTGATCACCATCAATTTGACGATCCAGATCTATTTCTCTACCATTCTTCTTCCGCCATTAATATCCATCAATCTAAAGGATCTATTGATATGACGATCCAAATCAATTTCCGCGATTCACCTTCCACAAGCACTTGGGTTTGATTGTCGTCGTTCATTTCTTGACTCCTTTCTACGCGACTTAATCTTGGCCGCTTATTGCAAACAATATTGTTCGTTGATTTAGCTAATCCAACAACTCCTATGCATTGACACTTCACTTCTTCATTCTTCCCTTTACTTTGTTTTTATGTCGTTTCTTTAGTGTTATTCTATGGGTTCGGGTTTCTTCCAGGGTTTTGGTCTTTAGATGTCTTGCATCACAACTTCCTCTTGAGCTTAACTCCACATGCTCTTAACACAGTCACTCCTGAATCTCGATTGTGATCCTTCGAATGGATTCAAGAAATCCATTATGATCCTTCATATCATTCTTCTTCTATGTGTTATGCTCGAATCCCAACTGCAACCTCTGTTACACAGAACTTACTCTAGTTCACACACAGATTATAACTAAATTACTCCATACACACATACAAACTCAGGATCGAGTTGTTTGTATTAATAAACATGTATTTACACAAGAACTCTCTCCTTGGCTTGATCTTCTGTATCAGTGGCCTCTGTTTTCCTACCTGCCCGTAGGCTTACAATCAAACCTCTAACTAGCTAACCAACTAACTATTTAACTTGACTATGCCTTTTAGGCTTACATTTATACAAAATGATTCTATAACCAATTCCTGGTTTAGATCCATAAACTTCTCAACAAAATCCTAAAATCTCATCTTTATCCCCAAGGATCCTTTTTAATCCACAAATCAGGAAACCAACTCCTAATCTAAGATTTGAAATTGATTATCAAATCTCTCTACTATCCTGAATCTCTCATGTTCTCCAACATTCAAGAACATTTACAAATATGCCTCACCATACTTAATTAAATCCCATTCTAGCTTCTCTCATTAAAATCTCTCAAAACCTTAATAATTACATTAATTCAACACTTAGGAAACCAACTTCCTTAAAACACAATACCCCCTATGTCTACTAAAATACAATGATTCCTCTGAGCTGAATGCTCTTGCATCATTATCTCACATGAGTACATTTCCATTGTAATGTTGAGTCATGACAAGTGTAATTCAAGTGTGAACCAGGGAAAATTTTAAGAACCCCCACAAATTTATATATAATAAATGGGCGAATCTCCATGGTATATAGGAAAAATAGAAGGAAATTTTATCAATAATATGATATGTATATATAATTTTTTGGCGAATCTCTCACCAGGCATGGCAAATATTTTACTCAAATAGAAAATCTTGTAAGATCTTGGTATTACCATGGGTTATCATAAACCTGGAGCTTAAAAATTACTATTAATAATTTATAAAAATTAATAAAATTAATAGCTGATTTTTATTTTATTTTTTATTTTAACCAAGCTAAAATGTTTAACATACATTAAAAATTACAACATCCATTTTTACTCTTGATCCACAAGCCTCGAGAGGGATCAAATATTTTTTCACTCTATGCTAGTTTTCTTATCATGATATTTGATAACTCTCGGAGGTTAGTAGATCCAGAGTAAAGATGGATCTATGCTGGTTTAATTCCCCCATTTAAATAGGCTACATTCTAGGTGAATACCATGGGTCAATACCATGTGCCATTTTGGTGAATACCATGTGCCATTTTGGTGAATACCATGGGTCAATACCATGTGACATTTTTATTTTTATTAATACTAATATTAGGGTTAATAATGTTTTTTTGCATGGTATTAATAACTTAGTCCATGGTATTTGTCCCATTGTATTTTGCCCATAGGTTTCACCTAAATATAAGGCATTTTTGGAGTGTTCGTAAATATAAGGTGACTTATGGACTAAATATAAAAAAATGTTTTATTTGTATATCATACCTCTTGTTTATTTATATTTTTATTAATTTACCATACTTCTTTTACAAATATGGTATTTTTCCCATAGGATTCACTTAAATAAAACCTCTTTCTTGAGCCTTGATAAATTGAATGAGGGTTATGGACTAAATATAAAAAGAGGTTTTATTTATTTACCATACGTCTAGTTTATTTATATTTTTATTTATTTACCATATCTTTTGAGTAAGTATAAAAAGACTTTTTATTTATTTACCATACCTCCACTTTACTTATATTTTTATTTGTTTACACCCTTGCATGTATATAAGGTGACTTATGGAGTAAATATAAAAAATGTTTTATTTATTTACTATACCTCTCGTTTATTTATATTTTTATTAATTTACCATGCCTCTTTTATAAATATGGTACTTGGCCCATAGGATTCACTTAAATAAAACCTATTCTTGAAAATGGGCGAATGGATTCACTTAAATAAAATCTATTCTTGAAAATGGGCGAAGGTTGTAACTCCTAATTTCAAGGGCTAAATTTACCTTTTTTACCCTCTCCCTTAAAATAAGGTGGACTATTTGAGGTGATTTGTAAAAATGTACTATGATACAAAATATTCACCCACTAAAAGTTTAAAACCCCTTAATTTCGCCAAAGGGTGAACATTCGCCCCTAAAATTTTCTATGGTGTGAACAGTTGGATGTAATAGTCATAGAGTAGGTGAAGAGTCATGAGGGTAGTTGAACTGTCACAAAGGGGAATGTCAAGGGTCACCCCACCCTTTGCTATAAATAGTCCCTCATAACTCATTGTATAGGCTTTTGGTCAGCTAAGCTTCTACTAAGACTATCTTGAAGAAGGCTTGGACATTATTGTAATGCGCCTTGGCTTCTCCACTGCACGGAGCTAGTACATTCCTTTAGAGGAGAAGGTGGATGTGGTTGTAACGTTCCATTGTTGGGGCTAGTAGGTTTACATGGATGTATTGTATGATTGAGACTTACACTTCTTTATATCATAAGAGCCAACACATTTTCATGCATATGTTGTTATTGTCGTTGGACTGCTCTGGTTGCTTTAATGATATGTGTCATTTAACTTACGTACTTTTGTATGAACTGATTCACATGCAATTATATAAATGTTGTTATTAATGTGTTGCATATGTTGTTAATGTTGTCACCATCCGTGTTGACTGCTTTGTCGGACATCAAACAAACCTTTCACTTGAACCTTGCTCTAACAATTGTCACACTCTTCTTGGACTGATCCATGAGTGTTGTACATGTTATCTTACCTTGTATGATGTGACTACCACATCTAAGTGGAATACTCCGCCGGAAGTTGTGCATGTCCTTTGTGTTGTGTGTTCCTAGTCAATTTGGGACTGACCCCTTTCAACCTAGAACTCACATTCACTTCCTTCCCCCTTCGAAGTGTTGTAACCTCTCATACAACTTCCTTGACTCACTGCATCAGTCACACCCTTGCTGCTGACATAGTTAATCTACTTGCCTCTCTATGACATCGCGGTCAAGGCATTACCTCATGACCCACTGCTGGGACTCCTACACCAAATGGTCTAAGGTCTAATTGGGACTTCTTACCGGGGATATCCCTTTGACATGTTGGTGGGTGTAGCATCATTAACACTTTCCTTGGGATTTTCCATCGCAGGAACCTCAGAGCCCTTTTGTATCATTTACTTTTCTTCTTTTCACTTCTTATTTACATGCATCTCTTGTTGTTGTCTTTTTTCTATTTCTGCATTTAGTATTAATGATTTCATGTACTAGGATTGGGTTAAATGGTTGAAGTAAGTTATTTTGTAGGATCAAAAGCATCATTTCATCATTGTAACAATTTTGGAAGGTCACAGTAATCATTGAGCTACTTAGATTAATTTTCTCATTCCCAAATCTAGATTTGTGTAAGTAATAAATTTCTGCTATTTTTTAGAGCATGATAACGAACTTCAAATGATTTTATTCCACTTTCATTAGATTACAAAAAATTATAGTTAATAAAAAAATTACCCCATTTCGTTTTCACTTGATTAGGTTAGGCATTTGATAGATTTACCAACTCACTAGTTCTCGAATATCTAGATTTTAGACTAGTAATTTTCTGATATTTTTTAGAATGGGTTAATAGAGGTATTTTTGAGTGATTCCACTTGGAATGGAGACCTAAGACATCCTATTCAATAAAAAAAAAATCCACCCAATTTGGATTTTATTTTCTTGGTAATTCAGTGAATTACATCTACTGTAGTAAATCTTCAATTTCCTGTAGTACTCTTTCAACATGTATATACTTGCGCAGATTCACTCAAGAAGCTTGGTCATGATCAATTAGGGTTGAATCAAGACCCCTAGGCTCTAAATAAATTATTAGAGAAGACTAAATACCAATTAGTACTTTCCTCTTTACCCATGCAAAATATTTAAGTGATTTGGGCTAATAGATAAATTTATGGATTGGATAAATGGATCTAAACTCTTTGAAATGTAATGATTGACATTTAGTTCATGATATTTACTTTATGCAATTAGAATAGGTTCATTTCCTTGTACTTTCTTTCTTGTAATAGGTTAAGGTTTCCATTTCGAGAATTTCATTTTCTGCAATTAGTTTAGGATTTGATTTCAGTACATGCACTCCATTACATCATGATAGCAAAGGAAGGACACATTGAACATTGCACATATAGTGTCGATACCTCTTAAATTTGTACGAACCCTGGGTTGATAATTAAAGTTGGTAGCCTTAGGAGTTGCATCATTCTTGTTGCAATATCGAGGTTCATGACCCACTAGGATATCTTTGCCCAACATTCAGCTTGGAATATGTGTTCCTTACTCGTGGTGTTATTTTTGCTTTATTTACATTATTACATAGAAATTTTCACCATGGTTTTTACTAAACCCTCCCCCTTGGGGAACACTGTTCTCAATGTTAAATCACACCAAGACCTCAACAAGACCTATGAAAAGTAAACACACTGCCCATGGAGCTTTATAAATTAGCTCATTGTAGTACTTACAATGAAATACCTGCTCAAAACTAGAACGCGATAACAACATGACTAGATAACAACCATACCACATACTAGAGCTTTATAACACAACTCATTACGATATTTACAATAAAAATATATGCACATTTTCTAAACAACTAAATAAAAGGATACGATGCCCATATCAATCAAAAAGAAAATCCATAGGATCACACCTCCACACTCACAGCAATACCAGGATTCACCTCCTTCCTAGGAAGTCCAGAATCCACTCTCACAATCAAAGTTACATCCAATGTCTAGTTCTACAATCTTGCGCCACTTGTCATCTTAGTGAACAGTTACCAACTCATTGTTCGAAGGCGCATTCCCAATGTGCATATGAGTCCATATGGAAATTCTAATGACCAAAACCAATACAGCTATGACCTTCCCTTCTCTGCTACACAGTCCCTTGGGAAACATGGTCACCCTCTTCCGTGTAGTCACTCACCTTCCAAGTTCCTCAGAATCCCCTAACCCAGGCGATCAATCCCTTGACAAGGCTTCCTCGCATCGGAAGATCAAACAACCAAGGCATATACCTGCCTCAAAACATCATACTGGTCATAGCATGCACATGGAAATCAATGGAAACCATTGGGTACCAGTATCCTACAATGACCCTACTCCTAAAGTGTTTTACCAACATAATGCTACACGTTCCAATTTATTTTGTTGTTGTTGCTAATTCTTGCAGTCGATTTCAGCCACTCAACCAAGCATGTTCATGCATTCCTGTTCTAAGCACGTAACTTCCATTAGATTCAAATAAATTGAAATAACCTCACATCATACCTCATTGGTATCTCGTCAATAAGGTACACTTGTAATTATGTTTGCTTCCTATCACAACAAGTCAAACTAACTATTTGATCAAAACATCATGAATAAACATATCACATCTGGTTAGCTCAAAACACAACCATCATATATCAACATCATAAATCACATGTAACCATCATAAACCATAATCATAGATCACATATATTTATCATATACCATAGGCATAAATCACATGCATAATAAAACTCAAAATACTGATACTTATCCTTTAATCAATCCTTAGCTTCCACCTTTGTATTTATTCTGTATGCACTCCAGATCAGTTGCCACACCAGACAAAAACCCAGTGCCTTCTCCTCAACCATGTGCACATACATGTAGTGTGCATCACACACATACATCTACACATGTCATATAACACCATGAAATAAATGCATCTACACTAGTTCCATATGTACCACATGTACACTGCAACCACCTGCACAATGTGTGCACAACATCACATGTACATGGCACCACCTGCACAACATGTACACAATGCCACATAAACATTGCACTAGCGTACAACGTGTACACACTACCAAATGTACACAACATCACATGCATGACGTGTGCACGACACCACAGGTGCATAACATCACATGCACGATATGTACACAAAACCACATGCACATAGCACCACATGTAAAACATGTACATGGCACCACATACTCAGTGCACCACTTTACAATCATGCACACAACACCATATGTACGGATAACCATATGTACAACGTGCATAGAACACCATATGTATGTATCATTGCATATCCAACATGTACATAGTGTCATATATACACAACACTGCATATCCAACATGTGCACAACACCATATGCACACAACACCACATATCCATCATGTACATAGCACCATCTATACCCAACACTAGATATGCAATATTCATACAACATTGTTTGTACCATCCTGTACATAACATTGCATAAACAACATGTACACATGCTATGTATACACAACAGTGCATGCGCACAACATCATAGATGCAACATGTACAAAATATACAACATATGCACAACAATAGTACCTCGCATCCAAAAGCACATTGTCTCTACCAAGAAATCTTGCTCCTAGTGTCTTATCTATGCTTTTCCCAGCATGTCGTAGACCACACTTCTTTCATTTCACTGATGTATTCTTCCAAATTACCTGCCATAAACATAGGCATAATACAAGTATACAATATCAATTCATATCTACATGATATTGACCTTGTATATTTTTCATGACTAATCTTCCCACTTCATTCCTCATGAACCAAGAATCTCTTCATGCCATTCACTTGCATAAGAAATAATTCCTCCACAATAATGATCCCTGACAACCCTGTCAAATAGTGACAACATACCTAAATAAATATATAATCATAAGCATAAGACAATCATCATATTGGCAGACAATGATATACATACATACATATATAAACATCTACATAATCATGATCATGACATAATTACCAATATCAACAATTCCCAACATAGCGAAGACATCTGACACCTCAAATATATTTACTTTACCTTTTCTAGTTATCTTTCACATGTTTTTACTATGACCGTCCATTTTCCACTATGGACCAACTAGTCCAACCGACTGTCATAGTATTACCTTCCTCTAAGCTTACTCATGCATAGAGCTTCATACGCGTCTTAAATTACCTTTTGGGTACCACACAACTCTCCTAAAGCTCCATTAACTTCCTCCTTTCCAAACCAATTTCCAAGACTCAAAACAATAAAAGGAAAGAACAAAAGCAACAACAAGAATACCATGAAAACCAAAAGAAATATGGCATCGCAACAAAGTGGCATAGCTATTCACTAGACACAATCAAAATCGCAAATCAAGTGCAAAAATCACAAAATACCAAAAGCACAAGGCCAACAACAGACACCATGACTCAATCCCCATGGTTCCTAAGGAAAGCTCGACTTGATCCTTCTTTGATATTTCATGGAAACCTCTCTTTTCATGCAACTCCCTGGATGATGTTATCATTAACACATAAAAATTAGTGCATAAATAAACATAACAATACATTGGTTACCTCATCTTGTTGTGCTAAGCACGTTGCTTGCAACTGAGCACACCCATGCCATCTCTGAAGGGACTCCAATCATCTTGACATATCCACCTGTAACTAAAGGCTAGCTAATACACCTATCAAGTACAAGTTCATGAATCTAGCACGTATCCACATAATGTCAACAAAAACGAGGTTAAGAAGACTCCCTCTAAGTAAAGCACTCATTCTTTTGGAATTAGGGTTTCCAAACATAGCCAAAATAATTCTTGTCCAATTCCTTCCTTTTACCTTTTTACCTTGTTGCAATCGAAGCTTACTATGCGTTGTCGCCTCACCCAACTATTAGTTATAGAAACACATCAACTATTACCTTGTCAAGCTAATACCAAGCATGTTTCCTGCAACTTCTCAACCATGTCAGCCACATGTTCCACATATAAAGACAATCATATCTATCAATTCGAAATCAAACTTTACCAGGACTAACAATCATGCCATAATCCATAATAAATTATAGCCATCGATCATAATACATAATGTTAGAATTATCACCTATCATACTCAAGTACATGTCAGCTATCTCAACTCATATGTATTAGCACAATCATCTTAAAACAAGATCATTTGAACACATACTCATATTCTTCAATTCATGAAATATTCAACCAACTTGCAACATACCAGGTTAAATAAATTAACTAGACAACATAATCAAATAGTCAAGCACCACATATATGACATGATCAAACTCGTACCTTAATGTATCTAAAGGGAGGTAATCTTGTTTGCAAAATCAATCTAGTTAGCACGATATAACTTCAGAACATATCAAATCAAACATAAATAAGATCATGATATCTAGAATAGTCACTAGCTAAGATGTTTACATCATAACTCATACACAATTATCATTCACACATATGCAAAGTCAATCTAGATTAGTACAACACCATATCATAAATATGTCGGCTCATACCTGCATATTGTAACCATAACCATATGCATAGACCAATCCAATTTAGCATGATACATATAACATCAAAGTATAAATTTTATAACCCTAATCATCAAGCTAACTATCGTTCTCATTAATAACATATAAACTAATCGTCAAGCTAATTGTCATATAATAACAAGTTAACCTATAACATACTCATTAGCAACATATAACACAATCATCATGTTATTTGATATAAAACAACAGTAGCAATGCATACAACTACAAGTTACTATCATTCTTGACTGTCCAACACATGTGCATATAACTACACTAATCAACTAACATCTATCATGAATGTAACCATAACATCAAAATACATGTACATAACCCTAATGTATATAAACCTAATATATATAACAATAATTGACTTACATACCTACATGTTAAACATACAATGCTTGTATGACGATCTGTTCTTACCCCAAATTCCAATTTTGCAACCTCATTATGATGATCTGCATCTCTTGCTCTATCTTATAGACAACACATTAGCGTCTGTTGGGTACTGAAGGTCTCGCGTAACAATTTTGGGTATTATAACCTAGAAATTAGGATAAAAATATTGTAAACCTCTGAAATATGCAGAGCGTGAAATGTAAAAGGTCGAGTCAAAGGGTTGTCCACCCAAGAAATAATATAAAATAATAGGAAGTAAGTCGGTCCGCGGACCATAGGAAGGTATAAATAGAGCACGACTCTATGAGGGAAAGGAAGTTATTTTGGGTTTGATCTTGTATCTGAATTGTAATGGGTTTTTGAAGGAAGCGCTCTGAAAGCATCTATAAGTCCAAGTCAGGGGTTTGGGTAGTGGATAGAGGCTCTGCAACTGTGTGTGTAGAGGCCTGGAAGAGTCTGCAACTGTGTACGCGGACCCCTGCAGCTAAGTGCGCAGGGTGGATCTGGATGTATTGGTGATAAGTAGAAATAAAGATAAGTTTCCTCTAAAAATTCTATGTTACAATTTGAGCTATTGTGAATTTGATTGTATGAATGATTGTTATAGTTGTTTAATCTAAATTCATATGCTTATGTTAAAGATATGTGTGAATTTAAGTGTGTTCTAAGTGCGCAAACTGGCCAAATCTGTTAAATATTTTCTTAAATACCCTCCTAAGTAGATCTGAGATACAATACTTCATCCAATAGAATAGATCTATAGACTGTGAGCTAATAGACAGGAAGAGATATTCAGGATCTGCGTGAATCCAGCGTGGTGCGAAGTTGCAGAACAGGGCGCGAAAACTCCAAACCACACCTAGACATCCCAACAGTGCAAAAACCTGGTTCTAGCACCCTCCCCTGGTACCTCAGGTGAGAACTTAGTCTGCGCTTCACATACTGTTGCTGAAAGGGCCGGTAGTTGTGGGATTTGCTTGGCTAAATAAATCTTCTGAACCTGGGTTAGGCCCATATAAGCCAACAAATGGTTCCATTGCCAGGACCAGGATCTGCCTAAGGGGTGTCTGGTGTGAAACGCGGGGACTTGAGAGAGAAGAAAATTGGAGGATCGAAGGGACTAGGAATAGTAGTAGCTTAGGGGTAACAATGACAAGTGCAATCCAATTATTGGTATTCAAAGGCGCAGGAGGCGAAGACCCGGAACAATTCTAGTTTGTACTAACATCAGTGTGGAACATGCAGCGAATTGCGGATGATAATATTAGAAAGGCCACCTTAGTCAGTGCGCTGCAAGACCGAGCATTGACATGGTACATAAAGTACTCAAGCGATCACCCAATGGCAGGGATAGCAGAAATCCAAACTAAATTAAAGAAGGAGTTTAGCCAACCAAAGTCAGAAACATAGTCAATTATAGGGTTCAAAGAGATCGTGATGATGCCTGGTGAAACCCCATGGGATTTGGACCAAAGACTAAAAATTACTATTCGTGAGGCTAACATGACATTGACGGATACGTAGAACTGCACTTGGTTTATGGAATCCCTAACACCACATCTGAGGATGGCTTTATCACAACAGAAGATCTCAACCCAGGCCGAAGCACTAGAGACAATGATGAGGTTACATAAAACTCCGTTACAAGACCCGGGGTTGGGAGTTCAGCAAATCCAAGTGCAGATCCAAAACTTGTGTTTGGAAATGAAGAAGTTAAAACAAGAACAGGTGTCGTGATCGGAAGTCCGGGAGGAAGTATGGTGTATAAAGTGCAGAAGCCAGGGACACGACAAAGATCACTGCCCAGTCTCAGTGAATCTTGTGGCGACGAGGGGACCTGCACTGCTACGACCAGAGGCACAAGCAGGACCAGGCACCATAGCCCCACTTTGGTGCGCAATTTTTCAAGTAGGAGGAAAGCACAACACTGATAACTACCATCTATTACCAAAAGACAACTAGACCCCCCAGCAACTATTTTGCAACTTTTGCAGGTCGGTAGGCCACGAACAAAGAGACCGTTGTAGCTACCAAATGTTAATGGACCAATCACTAGCTTATAAAATTCAGACTGAGGCACGAGGTCAGGATCTAGCTGCGGCGATCCCACGCGGTGGGTTACAGGGCCATGGGCAAGGACGGGGCGGCATGGGGCCAGGAATGGGTAGCGGATAGCTAATCTACTATAGTTGTGGAGGTCCAGAACATTACACGCGGGATTGTACCACCCCACCAGAATTTCATGTATTTATTGTGAGAAAATTGATCATGAGCTTATAGATTTTCCTATGCTGATAGCACAAATCTGAGAAAAAAGGGCAGTGCAACCAACAACAACCAGAACGTGAAAATGATGAGGTCCGAACCTGCGAGGAAGATCCCAAAGTTAACATGGTACTAAGAAGTGGTATGGCCACAAAAGCGGATAAAAGGAGCTTAAGTAAGGAAGATGCAGGGGTGGGTAAGGAGACATATCTGGAAGCTCGGGAGAGCTTCGCGGAAGTCTCTACCCTAGGTAGGAGGGATCAGCCTGAGCCAGTCAGGGATCCCTCGGTGATAACTACCTTTTTAGAGACATGTATAACATTGCTTCGGGACAACAGGGCAGTTAAAGTCTTACAGGAACTGATAAATAGATACGCAAGATGGACTAAACCTCACGTAGTTCGAAAGCTGGGAAGACATGCGTGGCGGACCGGGAGGGAAATGTGACTAACAACGTAGATTAGTGAGTATGAAATGGATCAGGTCATTCTAGTTCTAGGCTCAAATGCCAATGTACTACCTAAATAGACTTGGGAGCACATGGGTAATCCTACACTACAATGGTCCCCTATCCAACTGCGAATGGAAAATTAGCAGAAGGTGTTGCCCATGGGAAGGCGGCAAGGAGTTACGGTAGACCTTGATGGCGCAAGTACTCGAACGGATTTTGAAGTTATTGAGCTCATGGATGAAAGTATGCCCTATCTTTCACTATTAGGAATCGACTGGGAGACCAATATGAATGGGATTATTAATTTAAAGAAGCAGACAATGGTATTTGAAAAAAAGTCGCTCCAGGTAGTCATTCCGCTAGATACAGCTGAAGGACTGTGCTATATTGAACTTGTGCGCAACAAAGAGAGTGACGAAGAATTAGATGGAATCTACAAAATAGCTGCACAAAGGAAAGAATGGGGCAAGACAAAGAAGGATAGAATAATATCACGAGGCTATGCAGAATCTTGCACCACTGATTCAGACGAAGAAGATGAGCAGTGGCGTAACAGGTTGAATGGAGTAACTACGCTACACTACAATATGATGACTAAATCTTTGTACTATGTAAGGGCCCACGATCACAAATTGCTGACATATGATGGGCTAATGACCATAGATGAATTCCTAACCAAATTCGAAATCACAGTCCCAGAGCACCAATGGTTTGATGCATTGAGATGGGCGTTGTGCGCGACGCCTGCGCAATGGTGGGGCACACATGATGGGACTTTCAAAAATTGGCGTAGCTGCAGGCGCATGATGAAGATCAGATTTGGGGAGCCAGAACTACGTATAACGAAGAAATATGATGGACTCAGTGACCCATGCATGCACCTTACCAGATGGATCAAAGCCTATGGGGAGGAACCTCAGCCAGAATGGGTGCACTTATTTTACCACACCCTAGACGTTATTCACAGAAACTGGTATACTGAAGCGGAACTCCGACACGACACAGGCGAGTGGGATATCTTGCGCACAAGGTTTTTGTCGACAATTCTCTTTGAAGATCAATGGATGGATCCCATGGACGAATCATTACAACTGGTAAAGGCCGCCATTTTCAAGGCACCATTGGACCCAGAGGGAATTGTGCAGCTCGACTGGTCATGACAGCTGAGCTAGGCTATCGAATGCTATAATGTCTAGGTAGAAGAGGACGAGGACGATCCGTGAAATGTCAACATTCAGGAATTAAAGGGGAGTTGTGAGGTGCGCGGACCCAAAATCAAAGATTCAGATATCACGGGCTTGTTGAAAACGAGACAAGTCAACATCAGAACCAAAGAAGAACCGAAGTATGCAATGCTGGGGGACTATTCGGATGACGCCACAGTGGAGAAGGTCATCGAACTACTTCGCGAATATCAAGATTTATTCCCAACCAAAATCACAGAGCTAAAAGGGATCCTATGAGACCTGGGAATGATGAAGATAACTTTGAAGCCAAATGTGAAACCAGTTAAGCAATAACCCTACCGATTGAACCCAAAATATAAAGCAAAGGTCCGCGAAGATTTGGACAAGATGCTGGCAGCAAGAATCATTGAACCAGTTGAGGAATCCGACAGGGTAAGTCTGATGTGTGCAGGAGAAGAAACAAAAGGGTGAGATTTGTATTTGCGTGGATCTCAGGAAGCTCAATGATGTCTGCGTTAACGATCCATTTCCAACTCCATTTACAGATGAGGTACTGGAAAATTTGGGAGGGCAGGAAGCCTACTCCTTCATAGATGGGTTCTCAGGATACCACCAAATTAAGATCGTGCTAGAGGACAGGAGTAAAACAATGTTCACCACTAAATGGGGTTGTTTTTAGTACACAGTGATGCCCTTTGGACTGAAGAATGCACCGATGATATTTTCATGGATAGTTTTAGCGATGTTCAAAGAATCTATACACAAGTTCTTAGAGGTCTACCTTGATGATTGGATCGTGTTTGGCTTGGTTAAGAAGCATGTAGCGAGCTTACGATTGATGTTGGATACTTTCCGCCAACACCAGATTGTGCTAAACTTGAAGAAGTGTACTTTCCTTGTCCCATTCGGGAACCTGCTGGGCCATGTGGTCTGTAAGTAAGGCCTGATGGTGGATCCGGCAAAGATCACCATCATACTCAATCTACAAGCACCGCGAAGTGTCAAACAACTATGCGCCACACTAGGACACACGGGCTACTACCGGAAGTTCATCAAAAGCTACGCCCAAATCACAGCACCGATGGAACAATTACTGATGAAGGATGCTACTTACTGTTGGAATGAGGAATGCAACAAGAGTCTCGAGACGCTCAAGGAAAAGATGGCATTAGCCCCTATATTGGTCTTTCTGAAATGGGACATCGAGTTTCATGTGCAAGTCGACGAGTCGTGTATCATGTTGAGGCAGTACTTACTCAATCAAGAGTGGAGGGAATTGACCACCTGATTGCGTTCGCAAGTCGCCGGTTGTCAAGAGCTAAGAGGAATTACTCCACTACCGAGCGCAAGGGATTAGCGATGGTATACACGCTTTAAAAATTATGCCACTATCTGCTTGGAGGCCATTTTAGGATGTATATCGATCACTGAGCATTAAAATACCTAGTGAACAAGCTTGTGTTAGGCAGGCACATTTGTAGATGGTTATTGTTATTCTAGGAATATGACTTTGAGGTCGTCGTAAAACTAGGACATCTAAACGTAGGCCCAGATCACATGTCCCGAATTTAGACCGGTGAAGAACCCACAAATCTAGAGGACAGACTCCTGGATGCATAGCTATATGCAGTGTGCATAGCGGATGGTCACTTTGAAGATATAATCAATTTCTTAACTACAGGAACCATGTTGCAGGGAATTCCATTCAGCAGAAAAAGGAATTGGTGATATACGCAACAAACTTCACCGTGATTGTAGGACACCTCTACAAAATGGGCAACGATGAAATATTGCATAGGTATGTCCTAGAGTTCGAGCATGGACAGATCTTGGCCAAAGCACATGGGGGGTTGCTGGCAGACATTATGAGGGTCACGCCACAGCCCAGAATATTCTTCGTGCAGGATTATGGTGGCCCACTATGCATCAGGATTCGAAAGCATTCTATCGAGCCTGCGACGTATGCCAGTGGATGGGGAAACCATCGTGGAGAGATGAAATGTTGCTCCAGCCACAAATTACGCTACAGCCATTCGAGAAGTGGGAAATCGATTTCGTAGGACCTATTGAGCTGTGAGGGAAGATGGGCGCGCACTATATCATCACTGCGATAGATTATTTGACTCGATGGGTAGAGGCATAGCTGGTTAAGGATTGCACGACTACGACAGCTGTGAAGTTCTTGTTCGAGAACATACTAACATGGTTTTCCTGTCCCAAAATTCTCATGAGCAATTGGGGAATACATTTCTTGAATGAAAATATCAACGCACTCACTGAGGAGTTCCAAATATATCACCAGCAAAGTACGCCATATCACCCCCAAGCGAATGGGATCGTGGAGGCATTCAACAAAATCTTGGAGATGACGTTGACAAAATTTTGCAATACGCGATGAAATGACTGGGACTTGCGCATCCTAGCTGTGTTATGGGCATACCGAACCACGTGCAAGAAATTGATGGGCCAGACACCTTTTCGGTTAGTCTATGGCTAGGAGGTCGTCATGCCTATGGAATATATTGTGCGTAGTCTGCGGATCGCGGCAATCACAGGTATGGAAAACCATGGGGCTTTGGAGGAAAGGCTTGCACAACTAGCAGAACTAGAAGAGGAATGGTTTTTGGCTGGATTCCATCAGCAAGTACAGAAACAACGTGAGAAAGTGTGGAATGATTACCATATCAAGGTGTGCACCTTCAAGGAGAATGATCTAGTATTGCCCTACGATAGTAAGTTTGAGAAATTACCTGGAAAACTCTGAAGGCATTAGTTGGGACCCTATGTGATCAAAGAAGTTACTGATGGGGGTGTGGTTCAGCTTTCCAAACTCACAGAAGACCCCTTCCTAGGCCGAGTGAATGGCAGTCGCCTGAAGCTCTATAAGGGCGGGCCGACTGCCTGACTAACCGTTCTAAGGACAGTCTCACCGCTCTAGCCAGTTGAAAGAGAGTGTGGGACGGTAAATCAGTCTAGGGGAAAGAGGCGTGAATTCTAGGATACGCATTGATCTAGCCCATCACCAAGATCGCGGTCGCGCGGTACAAAGTACGCTGCTACATTGCCAAGAGGAAAGGTGACCGGTCATGTCACTATTCATGAAAATATGTCTGCATTAGGGTGAAAGGGAGTGGACGGTGGGAAATTAAGAGAATGAGTACGAGCTAGATATGGAATGAGCTACAACAGATTTTACATGAGGACGTTAGAACAAGTGGGAACCATTGCATTTGAAATTTGAATCGCTTATAAATCATTGAGGGGCATCCACTAGGTGACCTATACTTCTAGAAAACATATGTTGGGTCTTTATATGGAGTTGTTCATTACATTTTCACAAGGAGTAAGCCCAAGGGTGAGGGAGAAGTAGGACTCCCTAAGGAGTAGGGTGTTGACAGTTGCTGGCGTCCCATAGGCGGTAGCATCAACAGTAGGGGATGTACCGGAAAAGGGGCGACAGGATGCAGAATTGGTCTAGATACTGTTGCCCCGCCGGGGGTCAGGACAATGAACTACAACAATACAGAGAAAGGATGGAAAAATGGAGACTACGGGTCGAAACGAAGTTAATAATTCAACTCTAAAAGACCTTGAGGATTTAGATCTCGCGGACAGCAACAACGGTCTTGCAAAATTGCAACAAAAGCTGTAGCAGATAGTGCGAAGAGAAAATACGAAGGTTGGAAGTGGCTCTGGTGGTATAAGTAGGTCCCCTATGCGGCTCCCCCACTCGAGCTAAAATCCTGTGAGGGGGTGTTCTGTGTTAACCGAGCAAAGAAGAATGAGCATCATTGTTTGCAAGGAGCAGTACAAACACTGAAGAAGGAATCGAACGAAGCATTCCAGGAGAAAACTAAGAAGCAGTAGGACAACGAGCGCCACTCAGAGGGAGGTGAACCACGAAGCCACGGTAGCGCATCTAGCCACACCAACGAGTGACTCGGGACGAATCACAATGATTGTGTTGGGGGACTGTTGGGTAGCGAAGGTCCCGCGTAACAATTTTGGGTATGATAACCTAGAAAGTAGGATAAAAATATTCTAAACATTAGAAATATGTGGAGCGTGAAATGTAAAAGGTTGAGTCAAAGGGTTGTCTACCCAAGAAATAATATAAAATAATAGGAAGTAAGTCATTTCGCGGACCATAGGAAGGTATAAATAAAGCGTGGCTCTATGAGCGAAAGGCGGTTCTTTTGGGTTTGATCTTGGATCTGAATTGTGATGGGTTTTTGAAGGAAGCACTCTGAAAGTGTCTATAAGTCCGAGTCAAGGGTTTGGGTAGTGGATAGAGGCTCTACAGCTATATGCGCAGAGGCTTGGAAGAGTCCACAGCTGTGTGCGTGGACCCCCCCAGCTAAGTGCCCAGGGTGGATCTGGATTTATTGGTGATAAGTAGAAATAAAGATAATTTTCTTCTGCAAAATATGTGTTACAATTTGAGCTATCGCGAATTTGACTATATGACTGATTGTTATAACTGTTTAATCTAAATGCATATGCTTATGTTAAAGATATGTGTGAATTTAAGTGTGTTCTAAGTATGCGAACTAGCCAAATCTGTTAAATATTTTCTTAAAGACCCTCCTAAGTATATCTGAGCCACAATACTTCATCCAATAGAATAGATCTGTAGACTGCATGCTAATAGACAGGAAGAGATATTCAGGATCTACACGAATCCAGCGCAGTACGAAGTTTCAAAACGGGGCTCAAAAACTCCGAACCACACCTAAACATCCCAAGGGTGTGGAAACCTGGTTCCAACACCCTCCCCTGCTACCTCTGGTGAGACCTCAGTCCGCTCTTCATGGACTATTTCTGAAAGGGCCGGTAGCTGCGGTATTTTCTTGGCTAAATAATTCTTCCGAACCTGGGTCAGGCCCATATAAGCCAATAGCGTCATAACAACCAATAGCGCCATGATGACCTAAATTGCATACCATGACTTCACAATGTTTTTTTTACCTACTATTCATGCATAAATATAACCAAGACCATACATACATAACCACAACTATTACTCCATTGTACACATTTCCTCGTGCAACTATCAACCTACATAAGCAATGCTTAATCAACTACACATGTGCATAACCACATGTAGTCAAGCATAATCGATCAATTATTGTAATCAACCTACAAGAATGATGCATGTAATAGAATAACCAAGAATTCAACCCAAGATACACGGATGTAACCAAGCTGCATATACTTATGTAACCAGTGATATACTCATGATGATGCATTCATAAAACCGACATCAAGTTCCTCGTGATAACTTTACTATTACCATGATCAATCATTAGGCGATGCAACAAGCGCACGAAATGTAAGTGTAAGAGACACACATGCAAATGACATGCATTTATGACCAACGCATTCACCCCAGGAGAGCATAACCACGCTTTGATACCAATATGTGGTATCAGATATGACCCAAAGAGAGTGCAACCATGTTCTGATACCAATCTATGGTATTAGATATGACCCAAAAAGAGCACAACCATGATCTGATACCAATCTATAACACCCCCTCCCAGATCTACCCAAAGTAACCATGCCAACCTGGGTAATCATGAGGAGAGATGCTGCTACAATCAGATTCAACCTCCTATGTCACCTTAAGGAAGTGATATCGACATATCATCACATACAGTTATCCAACATCATCAACAGACCCCTTAGGAGACAAGTCAACCACTCAGACAGCCTTTCCCTGGGTCCCACTGCTATTCTGCAGTTGTTAGGTCTCAGTTTCTCTCATGCTATGGGCAAGGGAGTGACCAAAAACCCAAATTCTCTCTCATAGGCTTGTCTACCAGCGACTGTGGACCAAAATTGTGAGTTATGTGCCAGTGACCCTAGGATTTAAGCCACTTTTCTAGCCTAGAATCCTAGCTTCTACCCAAAACTTGTTGTAACTTCCAGAATTCATTAAAAACATGATAACAATGTTGATCAATAAAAAATCACCCTCAAGACTAGGCCTGAGCATCCCCAGACGGGACTTAAATTATTTCAAACACTTGGCATCAATGCAACCTATAAGTCTAGGATACAAGACATAGCATAAATGACTGAAACAACTTATGAAACATAGCCAAAAGGATTGCCTCCTTCTCCATTGAAATACTACATCATCAATTATATCTTTCATCCATCCATTTAACATTTACAAGTAAATATATGAAATAAACATGTTGGGAACGAGTTCCCCCAAGAGTAGTTTTGGGGCTAAAAGCCCATGGTTTGGGAAAATTTTGTAATAAAGTCGTAAAGTCTCCACATATTGTGGTCATAGAGCGTGAAGGTGTCAAGAGTCATAAAGGGTTGTCTGTCCTTGTTTTGTAAAGTGTCAAGTTGGCTATAAAGATCTACCCATGGTCCACAGACCATGGGATTGTATAAAGAGGAGCTAAGTAAGTAAGCTCTAGGGGGAGAAGGTAAGAAGAGAACAGTTAGTAGCGGGGTAGTGTGGATAAGTCTAAGTGTCTTCGAGTCTTAGCATAGGAAGAGGCTCTGTAGCTGAGTGCGCAGAGGCCTAGGGTAGAAGTCCATAGCTAAGTGCACAGACCCCTGCAGCTATTTGTGCAGGGTGGATAGAGTTTGTATTAAACTAGAGATATCAATAAAGAGAAGTATTTTGCAATTACTATGTATTAATCTCTATTAATTCATCTGATTCTTTTGTGTTACGATCTGGGTTAATATTACAATGTTTATTGGATGCGCGAATGTATGTGATTATATTTGTTAATTGAACGCAAGTAAGAATATTAGTTTACACGACAATAATTGTAATTTATTTGTAGAATAAGTAGACATTTGAGATAACTTGGGAACCTATACAATATATCGTCATAGAAGCGCGAAAGTACCTAAACTGCTGGTTAGGGCTGTGCAAAATTCAACTGTACACATTCGCAGAGGTACTAAAGGTCGGGATAAAGGGTAGATCGATAAGCCCTAAGGCTTAGCGACCTACGCGAAGGCAGGAGCAGGGGGTATAAACTGACATCACAACCATCTCAGGGTGCGGAAAATTGGTTCCAGCATCCCCCCATACTGCTTCGCGTGAGACTTCAGTCCGCGCTCTCTGGGCTGATGCCGAAAGGGCTAGTAGTGTAGGGATTTGTTTGGCTGACTAACGTTGAACCTCGATCAGGGCCCACAAAGCCAATAAATGGTTCTGTTGTCAGGACCAAAATATACATGAGAGATGTGTGATGTTGTATCACTGGAATCAAATTAAGAAATAGATCAAAGGTTGGTTAGATAGGAAGATCCACGAATTCGCGTGCAGGAGAATAGAAATTTGCGACTGATAAAGGAACAGTGGCTAGATAGGTACCTATATACAGAAATCCACGAGATCTTTCTTTTTCCTTTCCTGTTGATTTATACAAGTGGATCGCGAAGCTAGTGGATAACCAAGGAAGGTGGAGGCTTGATGGTCCTATCGTCTGGACCCCAGAGTTAGTGCAGAAACTGGAAGCCTCTGAGGATAAGATCACCCACACTGTCGATCATTAGCTCAACTGTATCATAGGAGGATTTGTGATTGAATTCGCGGTCGATACCTCAATTAGTTATAGCGAGGCGGAGCGATGCTTTTTCAAATGTCCGTGAGGTAAGTACTTGGAGTCTTTAAATACTTAGATTAAGATGTTATTGTGTAAAAAGCAGGTTATGCAGCTACCTTGATGTTCGGAGCTACGCGAAGTGGAAAGACTTATAGGAACTAAGGAATAAAGGGTCCTGAATATATCCCACTGATTTCACCTCCTTTGAGTTACGAATAGGTAGTAGCACAGTATTCCCTGCGAAGTGCAGTTCAATTGATAAAACAATGGTTCCTGCGACTACCACCTCCACCTTCACCACCGTCACCTGCAACTTTGCCCACACCACCACCACCTCCACCACAGTTCAACATGGCGAATTCAATGAAGTTTCCTTTTTTTAAGGGCTTGAGAAAGGAGGACCTGGACTAGTTCTGGTTCATTGTAAAAGTTGTATGGGAAGCTCAGGGTATCACAGATGATCACATGAAGAAGGCAGTGTTGGTTAGTGTTTTGCAGGATTGCGTGCTAACTTGGTACATCAAGTACTCTAATGATAACCCAAATGTTGTGTTGGCAAAGATCTAGACTGCGCTGAATAAAGAGTTCAGTAGGCCTAAATCTGAGGCACAGTCAATTGCAGGGTTCAAGGAAATCGTGATGAAACCAGGTGAGACACCTTGGGAATTGGATCAGAGATGGAAATGTAAAATCCGCGAAGATAATATGAATTTAACAGATGGGCAGAACCACAAATGGTGCATGGCTTCGCTCCTGCCTCACCTAAGGGTTGCACTGTCACAACAGAAGATTACGACTTAGGCAAAGGCCTTGGAGATTGCAATAAGATTGCATGAAACACCGATGCAAGATCTAAATCTGGGGGTTCAGTAGATCCATGCGTAGTTACAAAATCTTTGCCTCAAAATGCAAGTCTGAAGCATGACAGAATAGTTCATCCAGATGCGCCCGAGGAGATATGGTGCCTGAAACGTAAAGGTCAGGGGCATGAAAAATACCGCTGCCCGGTCTTTGTGAACTATATTGTAGGAGGAGGATCAATTCCCCTAAGGCTGGAAGCCCAAGTAGGGCCGAGCGCGGGACCTGCATTGTGGTGTGTTATATGTTAGGTAGTAGGGAAACATACGACTGATAATTGTCATTTTCTACATAAGTTTGTACAAACATCACAACACGTTTTCTGCAACTTCTATAGATCGGTAGGGCATGATGAGCGCACTTGCCGAAGTTATGAATTGATGATGGATAGAACACCCACCTATAGAGTTCAAGCAGAAATGCGGCCTCCTGACCAGGGCACTGGGATGGCGCGGATAGGCTTTCATGGGCACGGATGAGGCCGAGGTGGAGGAGGACCTGGAAGAGGACGGGGATAGTTGATATGTTACAATTATGGAGGACCAGGACACTATGCCCATGAATACATTAACCCAATGCATCCATCGTGCAAATATTGTACTCAGTTTGATCATGAGACTGAGGATTGTCCTGCGCTGATAGTAAAGATACGCAACAAAGGGGTGCTACCTCCACAGCCAACTTAGAACTTGCAAATGGTGAGCATTGAGCCTTGCGAAGAAGATCCGAATGCGAATATAGTGCTCCGAAGTGGAACTGCAGCGGGCGACAATAAGGGGAAACAACTTGAAGACGACACGTGGGTTCACAAAGCTCCAGAGTAGGAGGCTGAATTTGATTTGGAGCACTGTTGGGCATGGAATCCCCCCAAGGCATGTTTTGGGGCTTAGATCCCAAGTTTTGACCTAATATTGTTGTAAAGACTTTGTGAATTGTGGGCGCAGAGCGTGAAATGCATGATAGAGTCATAGGGTTGTCCGCCCTAGTCTTGTAATGTAATGTTGTCCTTGCAGACCATGGGATTGTATAAATAGAGCGAGGCTCTAAGTGTAAAATAGAGAAAGAGGAGAAGTAGAGAGAAGAAAGAATCTAAGTGACTAAGTGTGTCTTAGGTCATAGAGTAGGAGAAGGCTCTGCAGCTGAGTGCGCAGAGGCCTAGTAGTCTGCAGCTGAGTGTGTGGGCCCCTGTAGCTGAGTGCACAGGGCAGAGTTAAGTCTGTAACTGAGGAAGAAATTTATAAAGAGAAGTTTTGTTACCAATTTGTGTATCTATTCTTGGGTTAATGCATGTTTGATATAAATTGAAAATGTACTGTTTATTTACTCTGCGCACCTGTATGAATGGTTTATATTGTTAAGTATAACTTAAAGCATGCAAGTAGGCTAAGTTAATCAAGTAACATTGGAATATCAGTAAAGTCTTGGGTAATAATGCAGAAGTGCAGCATTCAGCCCTTGAGTAGGGTTGCGCAAAGGTAACATCTCAGGCTACGAGGTATAGGAAAGTGCGCGTAGCGACATGCGTGCAAGGTCGAGCCGCGGACCAATTGAACTCATCAAACATCTCCAAGGTGTGAAAACATGGTTCTAGCACCCTCCCATACTACTTCAAGTGAGACCTCAGTCTACGCTCCATGGACTATTGCCGAAAGGACCAGTAGTACCGGATTTGTTTGGCTAAATCAACTCTGAACCTGAGTCATTCCTCAATAAGCCAACAAGCGCGCATGTGAAACATTCATGGAAGAAAAGAAGAGCTTCGTTGAGGCCTCTACCTCTGGGAGTCGGGATAAACCTGTTCAAGAAATGGACCCTTCTATGCTTACGACCTTTCTAGAGACTTGCATGAAGCTGATGTGCAATAGCAAGGCTGTGAAGGGGTTACAGGAACTTATAAATAGATGTGTCGAAAACACTCTGGGTGAACCGTGCGTGGTACAGAAGATTGGTAAGCATAAGGAAAGGACAGGACATGACATGAAACTCACCACGCAGATAGTAGAATATGAAATGGATTAGGTTTTTCTGGATTTGGGGTCAGACACGAACATTTTTCCAAACTAGATTTAGGAGCGGATGGGGAGACCCGCACTACAGTGGTATCCGATTTAGTTAAGGATGGAAAATTAGTAGAAGATCATCCCCATGGGATGGTTACAGGGAGTAACTGTAGATATTGAAGTCATGAGTGCATTGGATGATTTTGAAGTAGTAGAAATCATGGATGACAACAACCCCTACCCTACACTCCTTGGCATTGATTGGGCTACTGACATGAACGGGATAATCAACCTAAAGAAGCGAAAGATGATATTTGAAAAGAAATCGCTTCACGTAACAGTACCCCTAGATCCTATAGAAGGATCGCGCTAGACTAAACCAGTCCGTGATTATGAAAATGATGATGATTTGTACTGCATATATAAGATAACAGTGTGAGACCGATATTGGGTAAATTTGACAGCGGATGGACGAATTACATAGGATCACGAGAGTTCCTACACCTCAGACTCGGATGAAGAATTAGAGCGCTATAATAATCAGCTACATTAAGTAACCACGCTGAGCTATAACATGATGACCCGGTCGCTACGTTTTGTGTTGTCAAAGGTAAGAAATATGCCCACTTATGATGGCTTGAATGATGCAAATATGTTTTTGGATGCATTTGAGAGGGAAGTACCAGAGAAGCAACGCTTTCGATCTTTGGACTAGGCATTACGTGTTATGCCCACAAGATGGTGGGGTAAGCATAAGGGTAGTTTTGATGATTGGCATGAGTATAGGAGGATTATGAGAACACAATTTGGGAAGCCAAAGGTATGAGTGATGGACAAGTATGACTGGAAAGATGATCCATGCGAACACTTGGCCAAATGGGCTAAGGCCTATGGAGCGAAGCCCCAACCTAAATAGGTGCACTTGTTTTGTCACACCCAGGATGTCATCCCAATGAACTAGTACTTGGAGACAGATCTCTACATGGTATAGGAGAATGGGATATTTTACGCAAGTGGTCCTTAATGACGTTTAGCTTTGAAGACGGGTTTGATTGTATTAATGAAGTGCTACAAGAAGTTAATTAGCAATCTTTAGGATACCGTAGGATCCTTTAGATCTGATTCAACCTGATCGGACTACTCAGCTGAGCCATGCGCTGGAATGTTATAATGTGACTGTTGAAGAAGAAGACGAGGACCCCCGAAAGATTAACATCCCTGAAACCAAGGGTCACCGTGAGGTCGAGGGGCTGCAAATTGAGAATCCTGATATAATCGCACCGCTAAAAAATAAACAGATAAATATTGGCACGGAGGTAGAGCCAAAATTCGCGAATATTGGAGATTACTGGGATAATGCGATGGTAGATAAGGTCGCCGAATTGCTGTACAAATACCAGGACTTGTTCCCTACCAAGTTTATGGATTTAAAGGGGATAATAGGAGACCTGGTCATTATGAAGATCACGTTAAAACCAGACGTAAAGCCAGTTAAGCAAAGACCTTACCGTCTCAATTTGAAGTATAAGGAGAAGGTCTGCTTAGAGTTAGATAAGATGTTCGTAGCAGGCATCATTGAGCCCATAGAGGAATTTTATTGGGTGAGCCCAATGGTGGTATAGGAAAAGAAGTAGAAGGACAAAATAAGGATATGCGTAGATCTCAGGAAGTTGAATGACGCTTGCGTGCATGATCCTTTCCCGACTCCGTTCACTAATGAGGTATTGGATAATATAGGTGGACGAGAAGCATACTCCTTCACTGATGGGTTCTCTAGGTACCATCAGATCAAAATTGTGCCTGAAGATAGAAGTAAAATGACCTTCGTGATTGAATGTGGATGTTTTTAGTACACCGTAATGCCATTCGATTAAAGAATGCACCTACGATTGTTTCACGCATAGTCATTTTTGCATTAAAAGACTTCATTCATAAGTTTCTGAAGGTGTACTTTGATGACTGGACTGTGTTTGGATTGGTAAAACGACATGTGGCAAGTTTGTGCTTAATGCTAGACACTTTTTGAAGGTACCAAATTGTGCTCAATCTGAAGAAATCTTTGTTTTTTTGTCCCTTTTGGGACTTGTTGGGTCATGTGGCATGCAGATAGGGATTGATCGTAGACCCCGTGAAGATCGCAGTGATAATTAACCTAGAGGCACCAAGGAGTGTGAAACAGTTGTGCGCAACATTGGGACATATTGGGTACTATAGGAAGTTTATCAAGGGCTATGCCTAGATCACCGCGCCTATGGAGAAGTTGTTGAAAAAGGATGTCACGTTCTGTTGGAATGAGGACTGTCATAAAAGCTTGGATGTGCTGAAAGGAAAAATGGTCACCACACCAATTTTAGCCTTCCCGAATTGGAAGAAGGAGTTTCATGTACATGTAGATGAGTCATGTATAGCACTGGGAGTAGTACTAACACAGGCTGGTGAAGGGAATTGGACCATCCTATAGCATTTGCAAGCAGGAGGTTATCCAAGGCTGAGAATAACTATTCCACCATGATCGAGCATGAAGGACTAGCCATGGTATATGCACTCCAGAATTTTAGACACTATTTGATCAGTGGACATTTTAAGATGTATACAAATAATTTTGTGTTGAAATACCTGTTCAATAAGCCTGTGTTGGGGGGGTGGGGGATCTGGAAGTGGTTGTTATTGTTCCAGGAGTATGATTCTAGAGTTATTGTGAAAAAGCTGTGTACTCTCAATATGAAGCACTATAATGTGTTTCTTTCATCATTTGGTTATTGGTGGATTGGTCCTAGAGTCGAGATAGAGCCTTAGGTCATGTCAGGAATGTATTGAAGTGAGTTATGTTTGAGTGATGAGAGTTGTTACAACCATGTTGGGATTGTAGATGTCATGTGGTTCAACCATGTGTGGGCTTGGAGTCATTTTTGTATCCAAATACTATCATTTTTTTCTTATGGGTCATTGGTTGAGGCATATGAGTGATGTTCCTACATGAGAGTGAAGTCATGGTTCAACCATTTATCGATTATTTGGAGGTCCTGTACAGCCATAATATATAATTCTAGTAGCCATGTATTAGGCCTATGAAGCCCTGTAATCATTGCATATCTTTTAGTCATTTATGAGTTGAGTCTTTGGTGTATGAGGAGTATGTCTTGCATGTGGCAAAGAGAAATATGTCAGCAACAAAACTTGGTGTACAACAACATAGTGATATTGTTTTCAACCAATTACATGTTGACGGGGGATTTGTTTATCCTAGAAACATATGGAAGCACATGGTGTTGGCATAGAGGCATCGTGTTGGATTTTTTGGTTTGTTGGCATGGTGTTGGCTTGTTAGAATGAGGATCTGATTAGTTTTCATCTGCATATTAGTTGAAATCAACAATGTTCAACATGTGGTTCAACCATACTTGTCTGCCCTTTTTCGTTGATGTTAAAGGGGGAGAGTGGTACAACCACTTGAGCGAGATTGAGATCGGTCAATTGGAGATGTATAGAGATTAAGTTGGTGTTGTGGTTGTAGGTTGACATCACCACCAAAGGGGAAGCATGTTGGCATCATGGTGTTGGCATTGATGTCAACCTAAGATGTCTACCTAAGGAATCAATAGTGGAGTCGATTGTGTTGGCATTGTTGTAAACAAGGTTGGAGGATTTGTCACGACGATCAAATGTTTGATCACATGTTATTGAGGTGTTCCCAATTGTTAAAGAGGCTCTAAAAGTTTTATAGATTGTTGCAAAGGAAGATGGACAGGTTCTGGACGTGTTGGATTAATTTGGCAAAGGTTTGGGTAGAGAATCGGTCTAATGTAGTTGAATAATAAGACAACTTGCATTATAACGCAGTCTATAGAGCCTTTTACCTGCATTATAACACATTTCCTGAGAGTAGGAAGTGTGTTACTACCCTTAGGTGGATTTCCTGAATTGTGTGCACATTCTAGTCAATTCCAATGGCATTTTGTATGGTTTTTGCACATGGTATTTGGTCCAATAGTTCAAGAAAGGTCACTCAACATTATAGAAGGTGATCAAGTCAAGAGAATAAGGATTATTGCTTTGTACTGATTTCATCTTTCATCCTTGATAAAAAGGCGAGAGTGTGAAATATAAGGGGTTAGATAGATTGAGAGAGTAAGCTACAATAATGTGGAGATAAAGTGCAGATCAGAGCTCAAATTTGGAGCATATGTCAAAGGATGATGGATTTGTAGTGTATCTATATGTATAACATGCTTGTATTGCAAATTGTATTGATTTCAGTTGTTTTTATATTGAGATCTAAGTATTGTTGCAGTTGTTGCTATAGAGATTTTGGATCAGAGTTTTGATTGATGATATGTTTGTGTTGTAGGGGTTCTACTGGAGATTTTTTTGTTGTACCACCTTTTTATGTGTTTTTTATGGCTACTATAGTATGATGGTTGAGTATGATGTTTTAATAATTATTGTATGGTGTTGTTGGATTATTCAGTTTAATAAGCAGATTGATTGTGTGAGTTGATTTTATTGCAGGGATCTACATTGCAGAGATTGATTGTGTTGTAAAGTTTTGTATGCAGAATAGTTGTTGTGTTGCAAATTGCTTTCAGTTGTATGAGAATAGAGGGTATTATGGGTCCAATAAAAATGGATGAAATGTGGCTCATAAGTGTTTGATTGCAAAGAGAAATGGATCTGGTATGAAATATTATGAAATGAGGTCCAAAAGAAGTGCTTGAAGGTTGGGGCCTTCAGTCACAAGTAGTGGCTTGCTATGATAGGGTGTATCAACATCCTTCATGTAGATGTCTAAGAATTTGGGAGTGGTGGATGGATAGTCTAGTGGTGATTGGGCGATACTTATTAGGAGTGGTGGCTTCTAGTAGATGGTGGTCTGCAAAGTTGAGGGAGTGGTGGCTTCCAGCAGGTAGAGGCTTGCAAAGTTCATACAAGTAGTGGCTTGGAGAGAGTATGGGATTGAATGATTGGAAAGTTGTGTATTACACACTAGTGGTGGCAAGTGATCATACGTAAAATAATACTTTTAATATTAATAATAAAGACGAAGAAAAAGACTATCAATCGATGGTGGTTTTTACCCTTTGGGTTTCCACCTTATATCTTGTGCCTCTATGTGTGCATGTTGTTTTGTTGATGTGTTGATGCCCATGGTTACTTGTGCTTATGATGATCACTACTTATGTTTATGATTATGGATGCGTTGTTTATATATGTTGTTGTTTGACTAATGCATGATTCAATTATTGTGTAAGAAAAGGAAAAAAGTGGTAAAATTGATTCATAGAGCACAATATTGATTCACCCCCCACTCTCATTGTTGTTCATCACTTCTAACAAGTAATATCAAACCCTCAAATTTCCAACACATATATTGGGGATATCGTTAGTTATATTGTTAAAAGGAGAATTAAAGGAAATTGAGAATGTGCTTGGCATTTTTAATGAAGTTAACTTGCCTTTTTGAGACTCTAGTTATCTAGGTATAGCCCATATACTTGGATGTAAGGAGGAATTATGACCATTTTCACCTAAGTATAAACTACGAAGGTATTCTCTTCAAGTGTGGTCGATGTAATTGTTATGGACACTTAGCAACAAAACATTTCCTTACTAATCATAAAATTATTTGGACATAGAAGTTAAAATTATCGAATGGCAAGGATGACCTACCAAGAAAGAATACAAATTTGAAGATGATGGAGATTAAAGGGGGGGGAATTTAATCTCTACTTTCCCAATAGATTCCCCTTCGGTAGTTGTAACTCATTCCTTGGACATAATCCAACTTAGAGATTTGATTATGGAAACTTCCAGTGATAGAAAGGAAGATTCGCTTCATTTGGGTAAGTCAAAAAAGTCTCCTTATTTGACAAAAAGGAAATCCTTTGAAAAGATAATTTTTAGGTCGTGGGACTAAATGATTAAAACGAAAGTTTTGAACCCTTGAATTACTTTCTAATTGAACTCTCTAGTAGTAAAATCCCTAACTCTTCTCGTCTTAGTCTTATTATTGGGGTATAAGAAGGCTTGGTAGAAGGGAAATCTCTTTTTAAGTCTCTACCAACCTAGGTATGGTTACAAAAGATTTGGAGGCCCATATAAACCCACCTTTTATGGAAATGTCACAATCTTGAAGCGAGGGACGAAAGAACCCTTGATTTCCATAAGAAAGTGGAAGGGGGTTTGGGTCACCCAAAAATGGAACAAAAATCCCCATACAAGGGAAAGAATTCATTTATGTCATTGGCTCAAAAACAAGCATCCTTAGAAATAAAAAATAGTAAGCGATTGTCCTTAATATATACTCTTAGAGAAAATGCCCCTAAAGAGGGTTAAACTAATTTTGATGACCTTAAACTATTAAGGGTTAGCTAGCAAACAAGAAAATGGCCCTAAAAATATCGACAGGGGCTTCAAATCCTTCTATCATTCTATTTCACTAAATTATGAGTAAGAGGGAAAATTACTGAAGAATTATTAAAATTTTCAAGTAGTTGGGAATTTAACTATGTTTCTACAGATTCATTTACAATTTCATCTATGAAAGGCAATGTACATGTATTTGCCACTATTAATTTATTCAAACCATGAAAATCGACACACATTCTTAATTTTTTTGGTTCATTCTTCTTTGGGTTCACAACCATAGTACTTTCCCATTCTAAATTTTATATTGAATAGATGATGCTAGCAACCAACATCCCTTTTATTTATTTTTGTAAAATGGGTTTGTATTTATGGTCCATTTTATAAAGTCATTTCTTGATTGGCTTGGCTCCTTGTATGAGGTTGATTTTCATCTCCCCCATTTATTTTACTTGTCCCT
The DNA here is from genome assembly GCA_031772625.1 of Pinus tabuliformis. Lineage (NCBI taxonomy): Eukaryota > Viridiplantae > Streptophyta > Pinopsida > Pinales > Pinaceae > Pinus > Pinus tabuliformis. The sequence continues at coordinate 694,964,067 of CM062810.1, forward strand.
TCAAATATTTATAATATCTTGTGAATAAATCTTCATATTCTTTAAGAAGTTCGATAAATTCCATGGTTTTTTTGTGTGACCAGTAATCCCCTAGTCAAGCTATTTTTAGTCAACCATTGTTAGAGATGTTGACTTCTTTTATTTTTAGTTCAATGTCCATCCATTCGAAACCCTACAATTCATTAAGTCTCTAGTCTCCAACCTTCACTTCTTGATAAGCAAGTGGAAATTTTGGTTTTTCTTATCTATTTTCTTGTTCTTTAGATATTTTAAATATTGTTCTAATTTTATTTTTATTTTCTTGGCGATTCTTTTTCCAACAAAAGCTCTACCATAAGAAATTAATATTTTCCATTTCAAATTGGGTAACTACTCTTTAAACTAATTTTTGGCATGATATATGATTGCATGTCGAAGAGACTGAGTAGTTGACTTTAATTTTCCGTTTTCTATTTCTTGTACAGGAGTTTTGTTTGAAATAAACTCTTTAATTTGTTGTGCTACTTCGACTAGTTATTTTTCAGTGGGATTAAACTCAAAAAATTTATAAAATTGTTTGATGATTCATTCCATTGGAGAGTTTCCCCTAAAGCTTCTTAAATTTTATATCACTTGTTTGGAATATCATTGAGAGTATTGTGAAACATATGTTGCCAAACACTCTCATCTTTGTACCCAATTATTTTCCATTCTACTTGACATTGTTGAATATGGGCTATAGGGTCACATCCTAGCTAAAACTAGGGAATGTTAGTTGTTGTGAATAGTTTCTCCCCGACAAAATGTTTAACAAAATTTGTAGTAATAGGTGTCCACATTTGAAGTCAAGGGCATGGGTATCCCATCATATTGCTTCTTGTTGAGTAAAATTCTGGATAAGACTTTGTTTCTTCCTTGTTCACATATTGATTTAGAAATTTCATCAATGTGAATTGAAAGGGAACTCTGCTCTTTAAATCTTAGTGGGGTACCCAATTGTTTTCTTAGATTTGTTGGAAACGATGTCAAATATTGTCTTACTTTTATTTCATGCACGATATTCATGGCTTTCACTATAAATCATGGTTGAATTTTCACAATTGGTACCACTTCACTTGTACAACACTACTTAGCCTTTGATTTGTAGTTTCCAATTTGTCATTCATAAAGCTTGGTGTTTGAGTTTGGCCTAATGGAGAGTAGGGAGCCTAGAAGAATCTCTCTCACTTCATTGGGATCCAATTGTCTTTGTCTTCTTTCATAACTTGGAATAAACATTTTGTTTTTGTGTCATCATCTATTGCTTCCATGGTTTTCCTTCATCGGGATCTAGTGAGATTACATTTTTGCTATTATTTCCCTTCAACTTTATTCATTATCTCTTTAGGGAAATAAGAGCTTTCATATTTTGACCCCATGGGAATTCAACCAAAGCTAGATAATTTGGTATTAATTCAACTAAGTTGATGAATTCAAAATCGACAAATATCAGGATGCCCATTATTGAAGTTTCAATGTGTTTTAGCATACTGGTGGTCTCCAAGAATATACGATATGCTAATTTTAAATAGTGGGTCATCCTCTGAAGGGCCATTCTTCAAATATTTACCTAGCTGTATCTAAGGAGAATATTAACTTGTGATCCAAAGTCAAAAATGACATGAGCTATGATGTGTCAATTTATCTCAAGGTTGACTTGACGATCATAGTCTTCAAAGTGTTTGTCCTAGAAGAATTTTCATATGCTTTTACACAACCTTTAATCTTCTTTGTATTCTCTAAGTATATGAAGGAGTTCAATTAGTTTACCAATTGATTATTCTGTTTCTAGTAGTTCTATAAATTCTTATATAATATTATCTTTAGTCAATACATTATTTCTAACTTCGCTTTTGAAAAAATTGACTACTTCTCTCATGAGATCATCATACTGTTGTAGATTTGAATACGAATCAATGAATTTTGTTGGTCAAATTATTTCTTGTGTTCTGAGTCTATTTTCTTGTCCCATTCTTGATCTTGTGATGATATGCAAGTTTTTATAATTTAAGGCTTCTTGTTTAGGCACAAAGTGGAGAAAATTGACAACTCTTTTATTCGTATGTTTTTTGAGGATTTTGGGAAATCTTCCAAGGAGTGATCATGCAATCCACAAATGTTATAAAAGTGTAGGTTGGCTTTTTCTTTAATGTAAATTTGAGTCCAATATGCCCCTCCTACTAACAAGCATAGAAATAGACTTGTCCTCAACCACAACCTCAACCTCGTCCAAACATTCTCTTAAATCCACCTTTATTTTTTCGATTTCATTGATACCCACCATGGTCGTATTATCCATTTCTTTTTTCTTGGCTTATATTTCCTCTTCTAGATTGGATTGATGGATCACGTGACCAGTAGAATCATTGTATATGTTAAATGGTATGACAATTAGGCTTATTTCAACTGTTTAGTTGGAATTTGTGAGTAGAGTGAGTGGCTTTGTCACATATAGTACACCACTTTGGATTTACATTCTTCAAATTATAGGGGCATTCTCTCGTGGTATGATTCGATGTGACTTGGAAAATTTCACAATATACATCTGCTTTTAGTCATTGAACATCCTATTCGATGTTATCTATGAATTTTCAGTTATCCTTATTGTGCCCCTCGCTTCGGATGTTAGTGCACAACAATTCATTGTGTTGCATAGTAAGATTCATGAGAAAATGTTGTAATCACTCAGATTATTCTTCGATTCTCTTTTTTGTCAATGAGGAGATTAATGGCTAGTCATTTTTTGTTTCAACATGCTAGGCCTTTTCCAAAGTTTATTTACATGATGTAATTTCATGCATTCTCAATGGACCTCTAATTTGTTTTGAGAGTCCAGCAATGTACCATTGTACCAAGAGATCTTCATCAATCACATATGGAATTAGACTTAACAAGTCTATAAATGTTTTATCATATTAGTGAATTGTTTCTCCTAGCTTTCTGTTTAATTTATTTAAGCTTTTGGATTGCAAGATGCTTAACATATTGAGCCATAAAAAGGGTGAGGAAACCTGTCTTAATATTCTTCTTGGTTTTGTCTTGATTATATTTGAAATTCATGAACAAAGTGAGGGCTCCTACAAAATGAGCCATTTTTTTGTCTTCATCTTTAACATCATTGGCATCCCATAATTTTATTTAAACATACTAATGTTTTTTTGGGTCTTCATCACTCTCTTAGAGGGGGGTTTGACTTAATCCCATGCTTTCTTTTTAGATGATATTGCGTTAAAATGTCTTGGATTAGAGGTCACCCAACTAGAGTATTTGGTTGTATCAACTCGACTTGTTTTGTTGTCATGTCGGTTTATACTGTGATAGTTGAATTTTATATATTTTGATTAAAGGGTTGAAATTTTTGTTTTCAACTTTGGCACTCAAATATGTTGATGGGATATCATCAGTTTGACATCCTTTATATAAATATTCAACAAACCAATCTGTCTCAGGATGTGACAACTTGTTGTCTCTACTTATGTCGTCTTCATCAATAATTACTAATTTTGGTAGGGTGTACATTTTTGAGATCTCTAATATGGAGAAGTATATCTTCATTTACCTCATTATTTACCCAAGTCTTATTGATTGATGGGATTTCTATTGGGAGAGGAGATTTTAGGTTTCCTTGGTCATTTCTTCTATACCATATTAAGGAAGGTTCTAAGTCGATATGGAGCCTTTGATTTAGAATGTTTCTTATACAAGGACTTTTTATATTTTCTATGGGAGATCGTGGTATCATAGGTATAGAGTCATCAAATTCTATGTTGTCTATATGTTTTTTTAGACTAAGGCTTAATTGTAGAATGTCACTTCTCTTTGGATTCGCTGAGTCTATGCCTCTCTAATTTGGGTGATCAATGCCATTCTCATATATGTTTCGTGCTTCTTCAATCTTTCGATCTATATTTTTCTTTCAATTTCATTGTTGGAGGCTCATTTCCTCACACATCTCCTACTGTTTTTCATGTGTTTTGTACCATTCAATTTTTTGAATGTCAGTAAGTGATTTACACTATTGCATACACCATTAGGTTTTTCTCTCAGACTCTTTATCAAGAATATAGCTAGTACTCTTTTGAATGATTTTCTTCCTTTTATGTTTGATCCTCGATTTTAGTCAACTTCTCTCTTTTTCCCTCTTTATGTATTTCACAAAATTCCACCCCACCAACGTCGACCCTAACATACTCTTTGTCAATGTTTAAATTTACGATCAACTACTTTATTTTCTCAAAAAGTAATCCCATGCTTCTTTGGTGTCTATAGAGGGAGTGTTGAGAAAATTTTCCCAAAGACCATGGTTCATATCTGACTATGTCGTGTTTCCTCATGACATCACAATTCGCTATGGGTTATGTCGAGACTTTTTTCTTTGTATAATTTTTCACTTCCAATGAGGAAACCAGGGTTGTCTGAGCAATGTACATGTTAGAGACACATTTCGAGTCTATGGGTGATTTGACATGGGGGGGATTCATGATGATGGGTGGTTGAAAGACTTGCATGCATGCAAATCGTGTGAGTGGTAATGATTTTTCATGTCATTCAATAGTAAGTTTTGTAGAGTGGCAGATAGATAGTAAAATCAAATGATAAGCATGAGTTGATGTATAATAGGGGTAGAGTAAGGGTGTAACAATAAAGTGATAATAATTAGGGTGGAGTAGGGGTATATGAAAAGTCATATAGCCATATTTTAATAAGCTTCAAGGCTTATTTTTTAGTATCTTTACATTTTTTTAATAAACCAAAAGAACTCAAAATTAATCCTTTACCTCCAATTTACCTCAATAGATTAATGCATGTTGAAGTTGTTAGCATGATAATGAGGAGAAATTGAACCTGATACCTTTGTGTTACTGAGCTTAACCAAATTTTCATGTTAATTATGAGGTTGACCGAATGTTGATGTTGAGGTTGATCTTTTTATCAAAGTTGAAAAAATAATAATGGATGTTTTTGATGAAGACTTGAGGAATGAGAGGGAAGAAATAGACTAGAGGTGCTTGTGAAACTCTAGGCCCTTATCCTAAAGCCAATTGTCACTATGTAAACTTGATTTCAAGTCAAATTCAAACAAGATTGTTATAGGTCATTCTGTAATTGATATAGGGATCCTATAACTACTGAAGATAGTGGTTACAGGATTGAATGTTGTTTACAGGAATGTTTGTAGCTCTAAAAATGTGAATGATGATGATGTTGGTGAAGATGATTGAGGTTTAACATCTGTAGAATCATCATCCTTGGAACACTAAAGCACTGTCAAGAGTAGAGATAGTTGAAACATTGGATTTTGAGATAAATTGTGTTTAAGTTCTCATGCAAAGGAATGAAGGCTTTGTAATTTTGATTAAAAAATACAAATGTTGATCATTGTAATGATTGTTGAGGACAACAAAATTTTATTTTCTAATCCCATATGGGTGTTGAACAAGTGTTATGTTGAAATACATTGATGCAAGGAAATTAATTGTAGTGGATATGAATGCTAACTATGGTGGAAAGAATAACATGAGTGGTTGTCTCTAACTCTATAATGAGAAGTTTTTTCACATACCTAATTCACATTTGGCTTGATATTGTTGTTAGGAAAAATAGCCACAGAAAAATTCATCTTTTTCGAAACAAACGAACATGCCTTTCTTATAGTTACTATTCTCCCTTTTATTTAAAAACTTAGGGAACATTTCGCACCTGCTATTTGGTTTTCAAACAAAATCCTCGTCCAATTGAGCCAGAGAACTATTCTTCACAATTGAATGTTATTTTTATCTTATTATTATTATTATTTTAGTTTTTCTTACATATATAAAATTTTAAGGAAGAGAATGAATCAAGTGGTAGTAGGAGGGGGAGGGATACTTTATGGCTCTAGAGAAATCAAAGCTTGGGCAAGATGAAAAATAATTCAGCAAAAGCCTATGGTTTACTCCAAGGCATTGTTCTCGCTACAAAATTTTAGGTCTCTTCTCTCTTTGTGTTGGGTGACTCCCTTTTAACAATTTAGTATACAAAGTTTTGGATAATTCTCTTTAAGGGCACTCTACAGCCCAATATAGGGGAGATGTGTAGGTGTTAGGCGTAATATAAGTAAGATGGTATGTTAACATTTTTTAAATATTTTATTTTAATTTAATGTAATAACATTTTAAAATTAAATCTATAAGAAAAATGTATAGGTACATCTAGTGGTGTAACGATTTTGTAACCATATTTAAAGTTAATTAATAAACACATAAGAACTTAATAGTTACAATAAACATACAATATAACAAGATTCTTAACCATGGATATTCATCTTCATTTTACCATGGATATTATTAACTTGTAAATAGGCTTTGTTACAATACGAGGGTCCAATACCATCTCTTATCAATACAACATGCCCAAAATAATATAACTCATTTCAAAATCAAAATATTTTATAAATATTTCATTTTAATTTTATTGTATAACATTTTTTATATTAAATCTAAAAGAAAAAAGGTATGGGAGAGATGCACTCGTGTAAAATAAGGATTTCGTAACCATATTTAAATTTAATTAATAATCGCATAAAAACTTAATACTTACAAGAAACTTACAATATTACAAGATTCTTAATCATGGATATTCACCCCATTTTACCATCCATATTATTAACTTATAAATAGGTTTGTTACAATACCATGGGCCAATATTATGCTTTATCAATACCACATGCCCAAAAACCATAACTCAATTAAAAATCAAAATATTTTATAAAAAAATTATTTTAGTTTAATTTTATAACATTTTTAAATTTAAATATAAAAGAAAAAGGTATATGGGAGATGTTGTAATATCCCATAAATACTTTGACTAAGTCAAAATAAAATAAAAATTAAATTAAGTTATAAAATAAAATAAAATAAAAAATTATAATTATCAATAAATCATTTTGACTTGGTCAAATTATAATTATAATTAATAATAAAATGAGTCTAGATCCGTCTTAACTTTGGATCTACCAAGGGCCAAAGAGGGATCAAATATTTTGAGATGCAAACCTCTTGTAGAGTGAAAGGGGATTTGATCTTTGTAAGAGCTTGGTAGATTCAGAATTAAGTGAATCTACACTGATTTTTTGACAACTTGAGATGTGTGATATGTATGATGAAGTGTTTTTCTACTTATCAGCATTTACTAGCTAGTTAATTTATTTGGCTCAATTAATAATTTAAAATAAAGTTATAATTTATTAAACTTTTATAGCTAGTATTTTATTTTTAAATTTGGGCAATGCAAGATGTATAATGGAGTAAGTATTCTAAACTTTTATTATTATTGTTATTGTTATTATTGTTAAATTTGGGCAATGCAAAACCTATAATGAAGTAAGTATTCTAATACTTATCATAAATTGATGGGCATTATTAGTCAAACTTCACTAGATAAAAGAGTCAAAATTATTAGGTCAAATAGTTTCATGCTTTAGGATTAGTGGCTTGTCATATTAAGTCAATGGTGTTACATGTTCCGAGCCCACTATATTCCATGTAATTAAAACTTATATTAAGTCAATGGTGTTACATGTACCGAGCCCATGATATTACATGTAATTAAAACTTATGGCATAATTCTAAATTTATTGTTAATATTTTTCATTTTTCAAGTTGAGGTTTTTCCGTGTGTATTATTTTCATGGTCGGGGATACAATGTTTTCTAATTTAGTAGGGTTACTTTTAAGCCTCATGACATTTCTAAATTTATAATTGGTTGCTCCTTTTAGAGTTATGCTTTTTAAAGAAGTTCATGTGTTTCATTTTCATTGCACCAAAGGAATCATTTGGTTGGGCTAAAGTGTTTGCATGCTCAGCAGGGTTATTTTGAAGGCTTGAGATACTTTTGAATTTATTTTCAGTTTTTTTTTTTCAATTAAGGATTTTTAAATTAGATCATGTGTATTATTTTTATTACACTGAGGAATCACTTGGCTAGGGGTAGAGTGTTTACATTGATCGTTTATTTTTCAGTTGAGGTTTTTCGAGATAGATCATGTATATTATTAGTCCCTGCCATCTGCCAATGGCCAGGGACTATAGTAATTGAAATTGGGTGATTTAGCATTAGTTCGAATTGTTATTTCAGTGATTATGGTGGTTAGAGTAAAGTCTTCAAATGCCCCGTGCGAGGATAACCAAGCTCTTCTTCTGCGCCATGGTTTGCCATCTTATTTGGCCTCTTCCCGAGGTGGGAGAGGCCAGAGCATAGGTTATCTTCGTTTGCCGGGTTTATTATTGGTGACCGTCAGAGCCATTTCATATATTAATGTTAAGATTACTTAACATTAATTTGGATGGAGTTTGGATGGATTATCTTCGCAGGAAACTGTTCAGGTTTGGGATATTCACATGTGGCAAGTGTTCAGAATGCAGGCTGCATGCACTGTAGCTGTTGCATTAAGGCAACTTACAGATGCTTCCACTGGTGTTATCTTAGCTGGTTCTTGGTGTTTCCTTAAGAGTCCATGTTATCATACTATTCGATTTGGTCAGGAAAGCCTCTTTGCGACTGGTTTTGGGTTGCTCCAAGGCAGACCCTAACTTGAAAGGTCAAACAGATGTGATCAGCCTGGTTCCCAGAACCTCTAATGTTTGGATTGGAAACACGGTCATTTCTAGATGTACCAAGCTGGTTTCTGGAATTGGTGCTAGATGAACCAGCTGTTGGTTTTGTTTTGTTTCGTGCAAAATATTCTTTAGAGTGCAGGAATCGAAGGCCCAAGCTCGGAAAAGAATCATGTATGCAAGCGGAGTGAAAACTTTTGAAATCAATGCAAACTCGAACATCTTCAGAGTTATTCTTACTGTATGACAATGGGCCTCAGCCATTCGGCTTCATCTTCATCTTCAGAGTTATTCGAAGAGTTGGTCGAGGGAAAACCACTAGCTCCTCACCCACAATCCTATAACTATGTGCATCACTGGTATTGTCTAGAATAATATCGACCGGTATCGTCACTGGTATTGTCTCGATACTTTGATGTTTCTTTCAATCTTATTGTCACTGGTATTGTCTGGATACTCTGATGTTTCTTTCAATCTTCTTGCAGCTCTCGTATTGTCTTGTCTGGATACTCTGATGTTTCTTTCAATCTTATTGTCACTAGTATCGTCTGGATACTCTGATGTTTCTTTCAATCTTCTTGTAGCTCTCATATTGTCTTGTCTTGATACTCTAGATGTTTCTTTCAATCCTCTTGATACTCTATATGTTTCTTTCAATCCTCTTGCAACTAGTTATTATCTTATTAGTTCTCTTGCAATCCTCTTGCAACTAGTTATTATCTTATTAGTCCTCTTCCAGTTAGTTATTATCTTACTGAAAATAATTTCAGTTCATTTTAACAAAATGAGACGAGAAACAAAGTTGATTAAAAAAATTTGTGGCATGAACCTGAAAGTAAAGATTATAGAGAATTTACAAATTACAACCATCTGGCATGAACCTTAAAGTAAGCAATCTAGTGAATTTACAAATTAGAACCGTGTATTAGAATTTGCAGGAAATATTCATTTCTGACCGGAGCTAAGCTATGTTGGATAACCCCAGTTTCATTACCAGCGCCGCTTCCGTTTGATGCTTCCATATGACCGTTCATTGTCAAGATGAGCATCCAAATAGTGACTTATGCCCCGTCTTTCACTCATGGGCCTCCATGTCGAACAGAGCCATGTGATTCCATAAGCCATAACGCAAATTAATGTCTTAAGCATCAAGCATATCTCATAGGTTACCCAACCAACGATGGTATCATCTAGAACATGATCTTTAATCTGAACCCAATTTCACTATTCTCCTCAGTAAAATACTCCCATCATAAAAATTTCTATTTCTATCGCTCTTCTTCTTCAATATCCCCTTGAATGATACACACTGTATCTCAGAAACTGATAAAATTTGGCCCCATCCAACCTAGAACTCTATAAACTGAATACCCAACAAAAAAACCCATGGAAAATTTTCAACAAATAAGCTCACCTGATATATGTGTATGTGCGTTGCAGTCTGTCGTTGAATCAACTAGCACCATGCATGACGACTCTAAAAAATTGAGACCGACTTCTTTGGCTGTTGCATCAGAAGTCAAAGCATACAAATTATTTTCGTCTTCTAAAATAGCATAACGTGCTTGGTCAGGCTTTGGACTGGTTGAAAATCCTGCCAGGCATGACTATAACATAACCTGTTCGTCTCAGAAGCCGGAACACATGGCAATTTGACTAAAAGATCTGAACCTTGCGTTCACATTGGCTCAACTTCTCTGTGAATCCTTTGACTGAGGGCGGTATGTGATGAGTACTTCGCAGCATTAATTGTGATGACTTCCTGAAAATTGTTCACTTTCTTATGATCCATTATGCTACAGATCCTCTAACGGATCCTCATCGACACAATCCCTAAGTACACTCTTGTTGTAGCGATTTAAGGATGAGAAACTCACTCAGAGGTTGATGGAGAAAAGAATTCACATTTATTGGTGCTGAGAAAGAGTCACTTAGGTATGTGCCCGACAGGTGTGAATTTATGGTCTAGATGTGAATTTCTGGTCCTGGTTAGGCTGGTAAGTAAGGAAGCTGAAATGGGGTCTGTTATGACTGAGCATAACAAAGAATAAATTCTCTCTAGGTTCTGTATGATTGAGCAGAACAAAGAACAAATGCTCTCTACCCGAAGTAAAGAACAAATGGTCGACTCTGCCAGTAGTAAAAATAAGACGAACTACATTTGTAAATGACACTTGCAATTCATGCAAATGTGTTGTAGTGTTGCAATATTTATTTGTTGGCATAAATGTGTTCTGTATTGCAATGTTTATTTGTTGGCGTGGAGAGTTTTTAACATCATTTAATTTCACTAAGATTTATAATTTTTAATTTTGGCCAGGTGTCTTAAGAGCTCCGTATAAATCGGTGTAAATGTAATACAAGGTTAATTTTAATAACATGTACCTCTCCTCTGCGATTGAGCATGGAAAAAGATTTTTGGACGGTCATCCTGGCAAGGTGAAAACGCAGATTCGTATAGATTCCAGTTTTGTTCACATTTTTGGACGGTCATCCTGGCACGGTGAAAACCCAGATTTTGTTCACGGATGGATTACAACAAACTGCATGCTATAAAGACATGAGTGACACATAATTACAGTAACATGCAATAAATACTTTACGGATTGATAGAAAAAGTGACTTAACAGGAATATAAAAATGATGTATTACTGCTGCAGCATTCCAAATACAGAAGTTGTACAATCCCCATGGTTTCTACTTGTGCCTATAAAGTTTTGGGTACCAAATGTGATGTAAATGAATGCTAGTTTTTTTTCATCTTGAATTAGAATCAGATTTATCTTCTTCCATATTGTCGATGTCATATATAGATTTAAGTCCTCAAAGCCTTACAAGCAGCAAAATAGATCTTTACTTTGCAGCTCAATTTGATCAACAGTTTCAACAAAACAAACAACAAGCAACTGGATCTGTATCTGAAATTGATCTTTGCTTTGCAGCGCAATTTGACCAACAGTTTCAGCAAAACTGCATTGTTTGATTTGATTGGAATGCATAATTGTATTTTTAGGCCCAAAAGCGTGTGGGGTAGTCACATCTCACATCCTTCTCAATGAACGAGCATGCTGGACTTTGAATTCAAAGAAAACAACCCGCTTGGCATTGGATTCAAATATGGCAGCCTATTTGGCATCGAATTCAAAGAAAGCAGTTCACCTGTGCTCATCTTCACTGATGTATTCTTGGAAACACTGCACACTGGTCATCATGTCAATGTGGTGTATACGTAGAGTTCACTCTACACTGGGCATCATGTCAACATGGCATACACATAGTGTTCACTTCAAGTACACTAGCAGGGACTAGCTGCTTCGCATCTCACCTTGTTTTCATTGTACCAAAGACCATATGGCTAAGGCTAGATTGTTGGCCAATTTAACATGGTTACTTTTAAGCCTTAACATAAATCTATATTTATTTTTTATTATTTCTTTTTTAGTTGATGTTTTACATGGTAGATCCCGTGTATTATTTTCATTGCACAAAAGGAATTACTTAGCTTAGGGCTAGAATTTTTGCACTTTAACATGACTAATTTTAAGCCTGAAGATAATTCTAAATTTATTGTTGATTGTTTCTTTTTCGATTGAAAAACACGTGTATTATATCCATTGCACCAAGAGGTGGTTTATTACCCAGTATGAGGTAATGTAGTAATGTTTGTAAATGAGTGTAAAATGAAAATGATGAGTATATTTAAATTGTATGTTATAGTAGTTGTAAAGTAATGTGTGAAATAAAAAAAATAAATAATAAAACATAATGTTGGTGTAATTAAAAAAGTAATAAAAATAATAAATCCATCCAATTTAATTTAATATATAATAATTGAATTCCTATCAATAACATTATAAAGGAAAAAATGATAATATGCTTACTACATTAAAATAAATAATAATAATGATAATAATAACTCATATTTGTAATTATTAATGTATAATACAAATAATAACTATAAATTAATATTTATTTTATTATAGAAATTAAAACAATAATTCATACTTTTATATTTAAATTTAATTAATAAATATATAAAAACCTAATAAATTTAATTTAATTTTATACATCAAAAATAATAATTATAAAGGAAGATTTATTTTAGTATACACATTAAAATAATAATTTATATTGATAAGTACTATATTTTAGAATTTTATATTTACATATATATAGAAACTATATTTACAATTAAAACTGTAATTTAATGAGAAGAACCTAAAAAATTGAGAGTTTTTAACATGGAATATAGTTGATTTACAGAGTCGTTGTTTTGTACAAGTTTATTCTTCTTCCATGGGACAAGGCACCTGAGTGTAGAACCCAAAGCTTTTAGAGAAATACCAGTTTCCAAGGTGATTGCTTTTATAAGATCTATGATGTATTTTGACAATGGGTTCCCCAAGAGAGTTATTCTATCAATATTTTATGGTTTCCAGTTTGTTGAGAGAACGTTGACCCACTCAGAATCCATCCTAATCCCTATTGTGAGGGTCAACTACATGTGAAAATCCTCAATCTCCTTAATACTTCCAACACGATACAAAACCATTTGGAATGGCCTTTGTTTTTGATATGTCCCTCTAATCATCAACATTTCTTCCGATACCTCAGGGCCATCCCTCAACTCCATGAAAAATGTCGAATGCTTGGTGGGATTGATGCAATGCATTCTCAAATTAACATTACCTAAGATAGTTATTCCAAAAATATTATATGGTTTCCAGTTTGCAAAGATAACGTTGACCCACTTAGAATCCATCCTCATTCTTATTCTGAGGGCCATCAACATGCCAGAATCCTCAATCTCCTCAATACTTCCGACACCATACAAAACCATTTGGAATGGCATTTTGTTTGGGTTTGACCCTTTGATTGTCAGCATTTCTTTCGGTACTTCAGGGCTAGTCATCTGCAACATGAAAAAATGTCAAATGTTTGATAGACTTGATGCAATGCTTCATATTTTGGATCAAGGTTTCCATATCCATTTCACTACTATTATTATTTAGATTACTCAGTGGAAAAGGAAAAACAATGGAAATGGATATGGAAACATTTATTCCACTAAATAATTTGAATAATAATAGCAGTGAAATGGATTTGGAAACATTTAGCCTAAAGAAGAAGCATTGTATTGGGTCCACAAAGCATTCAACATTTTTTCATGGAGTTGATGGATGGCCCCAAGGTATTAGAATAAATGTTGACGATTAGAGGGACTGACCCAAATGAAAGTCAATTTCAAATGGTTATGTATGGCATCAAAAGTATTGAGGAGAGTTAATATTCTCGCATGTAGTTGGCCTTGGCAATAAGGATGAGGATGGATTTTGAGTGGGTCAATTTTCTATCTGCAAGCTAGAAGCCAACACATATTAATATAATAGATATCCTAGGGAAAATTAATTACATTGATAATAGTAGTGAAATCCAAAAAAAAAATGCATTGCATCAGGCCCAGCAAGCATTCAACATTTTTTCATGGAGCTGATGGATGGCCCCAAGGTATTGGAAGAAATGTTGATGATCGCAGGGACAAACCCAAAACAAAGGCTATTCCAAATGGTTTTAAATGATGATGGAAGTATTGAGGAGAGTGAGGATTCTCGCATGCAGTTGACCCTTGCAATAATGATGAGGATGGATTCTGAGTGGGTCAATGTTCTCTCTACAAATTGCAAGCCATAAAATATTAATATAATAGATTTCTTAGGGAACCCATTGTTAGAATACATCATAGATACAATAGAATAACTATCTTGGGAAATCCATCACCATAATACATTATACATATTTGAATACCAGTGGGATTCAAACATAGGAAATCGAGACAAGATCAAATCCCAACTAGTTCGAAAGTGACATCCAAGCAAAATAAAAATAAATAAAAAAATGTATCGATATAAGAGTTCACTTAGAATAGTTTCATCATTAGGGTTAGATACATGAAAGCATTGATAAATCATCATCACATGGATCAAATAGTTTGGAAATAGTGATAAATTATCACCACCTGGATCGACTAGTTTGGTAATGATAAGTTAAAAACCATACTAGATCCATCTAACTTTGTATCTATCATGCACTAAGAGGGATAAAATCCCTCGAGGTGAAAACCTTCTTTCTGGAGTGTATAATTTGAGGAAAGGTCTACATCTTGAGGGATTTGATCCCTCTCAACACATGATAGATCCATAGTTAGATGGATCTAGGTTGTTACCCTAAATCAAATTAAGAAGGTATCAAAAGATATAGCAAAGATGAGTTTCAAGGACATTCTAAGTGATAATAACAAGAAAGTAGATCAATGTGCCAACAAAAGTTATAATTTAAGGTTTGCAGAGTTGACAGTTAATGTTCAATTAATACCATCCTTGTTGTGCCGAAATCATTTCTATGGACATAAACAATCCCTTTAGTCCTATGGGAGTGATCTGAGTTGACTCAACTTCCAGATTTAACCAAGATCATTTGCTTCCGTGATGCAGTTAGAATTGCATTTTATAAGAGTATAAATGAACATATATGCATGCTTAAGCAAATGGAAACATAACGATGATCACAAATTATAAACATGAGATGTTGATAATGGAGTTCGTCTAGTGTGGACTACGTCTCCGGACCCGGTGTCAAGATGGTGTTGGCCGCTTCATTCAGTGCTGGAAATGGTGAAGATGTACACAGGCTATGTCTTTTGTCATACAAGGACATGTTCCCTCTACATGAGTGGAAAAGTCTCTCCACGAGACGTTCTGCTATAGGAACTATCACTCACAATAGACCTCCTATCAATATGACATAATCTTACACATGGTGTCAATGAGTATCCCGCCATCATGACATCAAAGGGGTCTCAACCAAAACACCCATGGTGACAATGAGTATCCCACCATCATGGAAACAAAGGGATCTCAATCAAAACATACATAAAAATCCATGAGGAATACATCTAACATGAAATAGACACAAAGATTTCACATCATACATCAAGCAGGAATCAAAACAACATAGTACATCTCACAACAAATGATCTAAGAAGTACATGACAATAACACTTCATATACCTCAACTCTGATGCTAGCTGAAGAATGGAATACTCATTTTCTATATCTAAACACACCATCGAACTCGTGGCGTCGAATGACATAGAATCGATTATCCATGCTTTGAAATTTGACATCGTCACTCCAATCTAGAAAATGGCCAAAAAATAAAAGGCTCAATTGCAAAAACTGACTGCACCAATGAATTTTTGTCGTTGAGAAGTGTAAAATTGACTATCCATTTGTCGAATTCTGACACCGAAAAAATCTGGGCATGTAGGAATCTTTTAGATACCCTGTGATTCTCCAAAGATTCTCTCCTCTGGGTTCACTATAGATCTGTAACTCAAATCAGAAAATTGATCTTGCCATTGAGATCCTTGTGAAATTATGAGAAGAATGAGTATAAAGTTGGTTATATTATGACACTGGTGAATTCCAACGTCTAAGGAATCTAAAAAATTCCCTAATGATTCTTCAAATATTATGCTCTGTCGGAAATCTGTAAATCTGCTACTTAGATAGTGATTTTGATTTCACCATCACATTCCTTGAAAAATTCTGATTAAAATGACTACAAATTTCATATCATTCTGATAAAATAAAAATTTATCTCCCAAAGAATCTCAAAAATTCCTTAAAAAATCTACATACAAATTTTTTTGTTAAAATATTCTCAAATATTCTAGAGAATATTCCCATAGAATATGTCTTCCTCGATATTCATGCGAGCTCTTGGTTCCACCCTTGGGTGCACTGTTCCGCTCGACCTTTGTTTCGTTCACCGCTCTCCTCCTCGTGCCTCTAGAGAATAAATGATTTAAGTATAACTGGACGGCTGAATCACCAAGGTCAAACCCCGTGGCTCAACAAAGGAAGTTGTGAATGCTATGGGTGAGGGTAGGGTTCTAATTCCCGCCTTCCCAAAATGGAAACCTTTGTGTGTTTTATTACGTGTCGGTTGTGATTGGTTTGGGCGCGATTATAACAAATGGTTTGTTTGCAACGGCAAGGCGTCCATAGTTCAACATTAATGTAAAGGTTACATACCAACCCATATGCATAAATATGGCACATGTGTTTTCAAGACATTACACATTCAACATATTCGTTGAAGTTTAAAACCACATGTATTTGTTATGTGGTTCTTTTAATAATAACTATTTTATTTTGACATTAAAACTTTGTTCTATATGAACCATATTATTTTTTAAATTTATTTGTCTCAAGCTATAGAATTTTTTTTTAATAATGTTTGGTATTTTTTAATTTTTCTTTTATATGGTTAATAATAACCATATGATTTGATATTTGTATGGTTTTATTGTGCAGGGTAAGGAACCAATGCTAGCACGCCATGTGTCAATGGTTTAGTGGTTATTTAGTCATCACATAAACTTAGTGGGTCCCACGTGCTAACAGGGATGCCATGTGCTATGGCCCCGTTTTTCCCTTGTCATGACAAATTTTGAAGAGCTCTATCTTCCTCATACGAACTCAGATTTGAGTGTCGTTTGCTTCGTTGAAATCAGGGCGACGAGAACTTTGATCTGGTCCTATTTCGAGAGCTATCTAACGACTTTTAATTTTGACCATTTATGAACCTTCTTGGACTTCTACATGTGTCTGGAGCCACTTAGATCAGGGAAGATCTAGCAACAAACTAGAAAAATATGTTCAAAGTTTGCTAATTTATATTAAAAAATACAAAGAAGGATAGATGACCCACCTGATCTGATGCTAACACCTATTGATGTTGTCCTTGATCTTCTCGTTTCCAAGTTCAATCCTCTCTACGCTGTTGTGGATGAATACCTACAAGAAGATAAAAAAGAGACGACAAAAGCATACATAGCATAATTCATTCTAACATAAACTATGTGACAGATCAAAGAGTATCACACTAAATGAGTAATGATTTACACACTTATGGAAAGAAAACACATAATGTATTATTAATAGAAAGTAAGGGAATCATGCAACCACTTAAGCCTTTATGTTAGAAGCCTCCTTTGGATGAGTTTCTAAGTCCTAACCAAGACCTCCAAGCAATCCTTTTTCCTTAGTAAAATGGGTAGCATTTAGGCATAGTTTCAGCATAGGAAGACAACCAAGCAATAACCAACTAGCAACTAACCAAAAGTAGATGACAGAGGTTTGATTTATAGGGAAGGAGAGGGAGTTAAGGACCCATAAAAGGAGGGAGAGGTTCCACAACTCAAGGGAAAGATCCATGCAAGTAGGATCAAGGACCAAGAATGGGAGATCTCTTGCTAATCCTTATTCACCTGTAACCAGTGCGCCATTCTTGAGACTTCTAGTAAGAGAAGCTTATCCTCCATTTTAGGAAAAACTACCTGAAGAGGGCCAGCATGGATTTTCCTATCAAAAGGTGTGCTGCCAATGCTAGTTGATAGTTAGACAAAAGGTTACTAGCGCGAGTTTGTCTGCTAAAAGGTGCTAGACTTGCAAAACAAGGTTTTGGACAAGTTATTCAAAATTTCTTCTAGGAAAGTCTCTTCTTCCTTCATGAATGCTTCTAAACATGTTCCATGGCGAATACATTTTTTTTACAGCTTTCATCACTTTGTTACCCTTGCAACATTGATGACACAAAGTGCGACACTTTGGATATGAGATCGGAAGTGCGATAAAATCTTGTATAACAGATGCCCCCTAAAGAATGAAGTCAGAATGAGAAGTGATGGTTAAAATGCTTTACAAATCAAGGCGAGGACTTTGGAGAACCACCATTAGGAGACCTACAAATCAATCATAATACAATATATATGACATCTCTAATGTAAGTATGCTCAAAGTGTAAGCATTTAACAATACATAGATCCACAGCATGGACGCAACCATCTGACTAGAAAGGATCATGTGCATGGACCCATGACATGGGCATAACCATCAGAATAGAAGGGATCATGTGCATGAATCCATGGCATGGGTGCAACCATCTGAATAGAGGGGATCATGTGTACAATCATGAATACTTAATAATTCCATGAAACTTGGATTTATCAGATGAAACCTAGATTCTTTTTCTTTATCCCGATCC
This sequence comes from Pinus tabuliformis, assembly GCA_031772625.1. Lineage (NCBI taxonomy): Eukaryota > Viridiplantae > Streptophyta > Pinopsida > Pinales > Pinaceae > Pinus > Pinus tabuliformis. The sequence goes on from CM062810.1 coordinate 694,982,790, forward strand.
AACCAAAGTATGAATATAACCATGTGAATAAATGTGTCGGATTCGAACATGGTAGAAAACCACAGATTACTGGTCAATGATGTGAACCATTAACATGCATGAGAGAAACCACCAATAATGAAAATGGCTTTCAAGGTACAACACCACAATCCACGAGTGCGAACAAGGAAGTTGAAGTCGAACACTCACAGAATCATTCGATCGAAGGCCAATGATGTGAACCTATCATTGAATACAAAGCACTTGCCAATGAGGCATGCAAGCTCCAAGGTACTTAAAGGGAGTTTCTAGATCATCTTCCTAGATAATAAGTTGGGTTCGACGGGAAGTGATCCGTCGAAGGAGGGTCATAATGTTTCCCACATCATTGACACGAAACATAGGATTTTGCAGAGTTGGTCAGAGTGATTCAGGATTGTTGTATAAAAGTCAAACAGGGTATAAGGGGTTTTAATTGCAGAGAGGAATTCTCTTGAACATATCGGCGACACGACTCCAGAATTTGGCAACATTTGACTCAACATAGGATCAAAGGTCATTGTGATAATAGGATATAACCATATGAGAGCCAAATGGATTTCCCAAAACATAGGAAGGCAAGTGAAGAAGTGAGGATAAACCAAACCCGACACGAGCGATAGATAAGTGTTATGTTCAAGAGCGACATGCTACCTTTATTCAAAATATAGAACATGTTTACTTCCATTTTCCATACTATTTCTAGTTAGTACCTCATTATTTTTTATTTCAAGCTTGAAGAGGATATCATATTCTTATCGTATAAGTTCATCCTTTAGATGAATCCATCCTAGTATTTTTAACAAGCTATAGGAAGGAGTAGCTCGGTCTTGTCATGGTGACAAGTCCTTCATCGTTTCAGTTTTACAAGTCCAACGGAAGGGTAACTCGACGTATTTTTCATGTTTATATAGTTTGAAAAATAGGCAAAAAGGAAACTCCAGAGGTCCCTTTTTGCATATAGTTTATCTAATCCAAAAGGGTTGAAAACAATCTTCAAGAAAACCTCTTAGCCATGTGTGACCAAGGTATTCATTTTTCGTACATTAGTCTATCTCAATTCGAAAAATGTGATGAGCCCCAATTTTTGGTATAATTTGGGCTCATTTGGCCTACTTGCTTTGCTCAAACCATTCACTTTTTACTGCTTATGCATGCATTTCTTAGTTTATTCGTGTTGTTTGTAGGAAGAAGGGTAGACATTTTATCTACATGACTAATGCATGATGCTTTCAGGTTTTTGGCATTAAAAGGGAGAAAAAGACAACGAAAAAGGAGACAAGGAGACAATGAGGTGGCACTGCTGGTTTTTAGGAGACGATGTCCACAGTCTTGGGGACATTCCTCGTGATTCCCACCAAGAACTTCGAGCTCCAATCCATCTCCCCTCCGAGCTTAGAAGCAGCCAGCTGTTCTATAGGAACAACATTTATAACTATTCTACAGGAACAGTAGTTATGACTGTCCTACAGGATCCGCAGTTAAACTCTAGTTGGACAGTCTAGCTCCTAAAATCAAGGACACCTGTTGGATAATCGTTTTTGCATAAATACTGAGGCCGTAGCCTTGTAGAGAAGCTTATTGAACCTTGGCATTATTCTTGTAATTGGAAAGTACGAGCTAGAGCTCAGTTTTTGTTCCTTTTTGTAAGCCAATTTGGCATGACATCAGATTATGAATAAAGAAGGCAGATTTTGATCTAGTTCTGAGTTTTCTCAAGGAGCTATATCTCTCAGGTTAGGGCCCAACCTGAGAGCAATAGATCTCCTCAGTGTTTTAATGTGTTTGCATTTCGTTCCAGCACTTTGAGTTTGTTTATTTTCACATGCAATTCGAATTTACAGTTTGTTAATTTCGTCATTTTCATGAGCATAGATAGGACTAGTTCATGGTGATTTTCTTTCAGTTGCTTAAGTTTGATAGGAGGATAGATATAATCTCTTGGAGCTCCAGCAAAAAGGTTGTAAAGGCTCACTGCCATCTCTCTGTTAGGGATTGGGGTGCAGTCCATGACCAACCACCAAAAGAAAAGCAGTTCTTCTCATCTCCATGCAAGCTGCAACATAAACGTTTTCATTGAAGATCCATTTATGCATTTTTGACATCGAACCATACTTCACTTCCACGCATAGGTTTCATTTCGTGTTTTCCATTTCTGTTCATAGGTTTCATGGCACAATTATCATAGGTTAATGAATTTCTCGTTTTGATGCATAAGTCATTTGTTTCATTTACGCTGCTCCTTCTCAATCCATTTTCTTCTTCTTCTTCTTGATCTATCCTCAAGTTCTATTTAACCTCTGTCTTACTCATTCACCCTCCAACTCTCTCATTTCCTACATAGCTCCATCTCCTTCAACTTTCGTTGATCCCATCCTTCCAACCATCAACCCACTGCATGCACTCTTCCTCCATCTTATTTTCCTGCTCCTGAGCCATCACCAGGTCCATCTCCATCTCACTTATCCTCCCACACCACTCCAACACTTCATCATCTCCCAAAACCTCCACGGCCAATCATCCTCTAGAACTGCACAACCTTCTTGTAGAAACCCCTGAGTTTCCTGTAGAATCCCCTGCAGACATCCTGTAGGAGGCCCCTCACTCGGTTGCTGAGCCTCTGAACGTGAGGAACCTCTGTGGACTGATGCTAAGGATCTCTTGGGACCTCCCATAGCCATTCTGACCTTGTCCATGCTTTCCTTCCATTCCAACCGCTCCTGCACAACCAAACCCTAATTAAAAGCATCATCACAATAAGTCCAACCATTTAATGAAAAAGTACAAAAACATGATTTTTCAGATGCAAGTAGCTTAGATGCATGTATTTTAGTCCACTGCAAGAAATGGCATTATTGGTAGTTGTTTCATTCACAGTTTTGCATAGTTAGGGTCTAGCTAGTCAAATTAGGGTTTCCTAGGGTTTCCATGCTTTATTGGTTTTCAGTTTCCTTCTGCAATTAGACTAGTCTCCTTTGAGTTAGCTTTCGTCCATCATTGATAAATCTTCTTCTGTGAGCCTATAGAAGTTGGCTTGAGCCCTAGCAGACTTGTGCCAGCTGACCAAGTGACAGCTGTGACAAGAGCTAGTACTTGTGCATACAGCACCGTCGCTTCCAAGTTTGTACGAACTACCGGGTTGATAAAATGAGAGACAGGAAGCCCCAGGAGTTGTAGCATTATTGCTACAATACTGGAGCTCACCATCTTTTTGGCGCCGTTGCCAGGGAAGCGTCAGAGTATTAGCAATTGTTGCTTTTCTTCTACTTTCTTACTCTTACCTTCTGCTAAGTAGTTTACTTCATTTCCATTCTGCAAAAGTAGCATAGACTTTTCCTGCTTTCATAGATTAACATTTCCTGCTTTCATAGATTAGCATTTCCTGCTTTCATAGATTAGCATTTCCTTCTTTCATAGATTAGCATTTCCTGCTTTCATAGATTAGCATTTCCTTTCTGCAAGCGTAGACTAGCATTTCCTTTCTGCAATTTCATTTAAGCAAAGTAGATTAGTCCTTTCCTGCTTTCAGTTAATTTTGCATCTTTCATAGATAGTTGTAGATCACTCTCTTTCAGTTTTGCAGGTACCAAAAGAAAAGCAAAGCAAAAGCAATCAAAGATAAAAAGAAAGTCTTTTCCATTTCATGCCTCGTAGAAACCGAGATAGATCAGGCAAATTCCTACCAACCACCCCCACCACATCACTGAGTCACCCTTCTCTCTTCTTTGGTGACAGTGACCCAGAAGAAGCTATAGGTGAACATCCCGAGATATCCAAAGATCCTATAGTAGAAGAAGAGTTAGAGACTATTCCATTTGAAGCTATGGCTGATAATAGAAGAGAAGATGAGAGAATAGAAGGTGCCTTCCCCATCCGAGAGACCAATGGAGAGATGAAAATGAAAAACATTAGCCCCTCCGCCTTACCTCACTTCCATGGGTTGATCACTGAAGATCCAGATACCTTCCTGTTTGAGTTTGTTGTCCTTTGTAGAACCTATGACTATACTGAAGATGAGCAAAAGTTGAAGCTTTTCCCTTCCACTCTCAAGGATGCAGCACTACGCTGGTTCATGGGTTTTCCTGGGAATAGTATCACTACTTAGGCTCAGATGCAGCAAGCTTTCAACACCAAGTACCGGGATTACTGTAGGTCCAAGGAAACAAAGGGGGAAATCTTTCGGATGTCCATGGGAAATGATGAGTCCTTAGAGGATTATGAGGAGAGGTTCCAACTAAGCTATAAGCGGGCCAGGTGCACACTTGACCCTGAATCCCTCAAGTTGGTCCTACTCCGAGGAGTCCCTGAAGACCTCTTAGATACCCTTCACATGTTAGCCGGGGGGGATATTTACCAACTGCCTTATGAGGACATCAAGACTGTGTTTAGAAACCACTCCAGGGCAGCTCGGAAACGAGGTAGAGGAAACCACCTCTCAACTAGTGTCCCTTTCTCCAAACATGAGCTTGCAAACCAATTAGAAGATCTTAAGAGTGAGGTGAGACAAACCATTGCCATGCAGCTTGATACATTCAGGATTCAGCAAAAGAAAGAAGAGGCTGAGAGAGCCTTGGCTGTCTTCTGTCCTAGGTGCACAAGGAGGCACCCTAAGAACGAATGTCCATTACATTCGGTTGAAGTGTGTTTCGTTTGTGAGGAGGACCATCCCACAAATCAGTGTCCAACCTTACCTGGGTTTAAAGCCATGTACCAAGGGACCGAAGCTCCCACAGAGCCTCTCTATTACCTCAACCAAAGGAGGCCACAAGGATCTAGACCTTATCAGCAGGGGATGCAAGGGGCATCTCAAGCTTATTACAACCCCAACCAGTCAACTCCTATGCCTTCCTGGGACCCCCCTGCTCATCCTTCATGGTCCATGCCTCCTCCATGGTCTTATCCACCTCAGTACCCCACTCAACCTACTTCTCATCCATATCACTCACATACCCAGCCACAGCCTCAATGGAATGCACCTCAGTCGGGGTGGAGGCCCCAATACAACACTCCTCCTGCCATTTTGCCTCCACCACCAGTTCAACCTCAACCATTACCTCCTGCTCCTCCAAGGCAACCTCAAATGCCTGCTCAACCGAACCCGAACCCCAACAATAGACAGGCCCAGCAGGTATACACTGGGGAAACCTCATGCCCTACCTATGCTGTGGAGATCCAAGAGATCAACCTTCGATCTGGAAAGACTCTACCAGATCGCAAACCTCCTCCCCCAGAGGATGAGGAAGATAAACATGAAAGTGAACCAAAGGCTATTCCACCCTTTCTTGAGAGACTAACAGCTACCACACAACCCAACCCAGAAGAAGATGAGCTTTTGGGTGAGCTCAAGCAGTTGTGTGTAAAAATCCCACTTCTCCAAGCCATCAAGGATGTGCCAATATATAACAAGCTGGTTAAGGAGAAGTGTTTCAAACACCCAGGCAGACAGAAGAAAGATGCCTCAACTATCAATGTCATAGGACAACTGTCTGACCTTATTCTAGGACAAGTCATCTGCCCAAAGTACCTAGATCCTGGAAGTCCTGTAGTAGATGTTCACATCAATGGCACCATTATCCCCCACACCTTGATTAATCTGGGGGCGGCCATCAATGTGATGACCAGGGATACCATGCTTAAACTCAATCTTCAGGGTTCCTTGAGGAAGACCTCGACAATACTGCAATTAGCAGATCGCTCCACCGTGACTCCTGAAGGGATTGTGGAGGATGTCATGGTCTCCATTGATTCTTGGGAATACCCTGCAGACTTCCTGGTTCTGCAACCAAAGGCCAAGCTTACTGGATATCCTCTCATTTTGGGAAGGCCTTGGTTAGCTACTGCAGATGCTTACATAAGTTGTCGGGCAGGAAACATGACCATCAAAAATGGTCCCATGTCCAAGCAGCTAGTCCTATACCCTCCTGCCCAACCTTCTTTAGAGCATGATTTACCACTCTGGTTGGAAGAAGGAGAAGAAGACGAGGTGTACTCAGCACCTTTGTGCACCTTAGATACCTCTAGAAAAGACCCCCCAACCGAGGATGACTTGATTGAGACCTTGATCCAGAATCCACCTTCCAGTGCACTACCCTTAGAGGAATTGGTGGAGGATGCCCAAGCTAACACCTTAGTGGATCTTTGTACAACCAACCCTGTTACTCCCAGAGTCAAGAATGTGGAGTTCGACCCTGAGAAAGCATTGAAGATCAGCTCCTCCCTATCTCCTTCCCAGGAAAAGGAGCTGTGTAGTCTGTTGTCCAACCACCTAGATGCTTTTGCTTGGAGCTATAAGGAAATGAAAGGAGTCCATCCTTCGGTCTGTACCCATCATATATACATCAAAGAGGATTGTAAACCGATTAGGCAACCTCAGAGGAGAATGAATGCAGCCCTTAAAGACATTGTCAAGGAAGAATTGCAGAAATTGTTGGATGCCGGATTCATCTACCCCATCTCAGATAGTGAATGGGTATCCCCTCTAGTGTTGGTTCCCAAGAAAAATGGGAAATGGAGAATTTGTGTGGACTACCGAGAACTGAACAAAGCTACCAAGAAGGACCATTTCCCTCTACCTTTCATAGATCAAGTGTTGGATGGATTGGCAGGAAAGAAGTTCTTCTCTTTCCTGGATGGGTTTAGCGGGTACAATCAAATCCAAATCAGCCTGAAAGACCAAGGTAAGACCACCTTCACTTGTCCTTGGGGTACCTTTGCCTATCGAGTCCTTCCCTTTGGGCTATGCAATGCTCCTGCTACCTTTCAGAGAGCTTTCTTGAGCATCTTCTCGGAGCTGGTCCATGATGCAATGGAAATATACATGGATGACTTTACTCCTTATGGGGCCAACTTCCAGGAAGCATTGTCCAACCTGGGAAAATTCATAACCAAATGCACCGAGATGAACTTGTCCCTTAGTCCTGAAAAATGTGAATTCCTAATGACTGAGGGGACCGTGCTGGGCCATACCATTTCTTCCCAAGGATTGCAGGTGGATCCTAACAAAATTGCTCTCATCAAGAGGGTTCCACCTCCTCAAAAGGTAAGGGATGTCTGGAGTTTCTTGGGATTAGCAGGACACTACCGGAGATTCATTAAAGATTTCAGCAAGCTAGCCTCACCATTGTTTGGTCTGTTGGCAAAAGATGTGGAGTTTAAATGGACTGACGATTGTCAGAGGGCTTTAAATGAATTGAAGGACAAGTTGGTGTCAGCCCCAATCCTGAGAGGTCCAAACTGGGCCCTACCTTTCCACATCCACACTGATGCCTCGAACAAAGCCATAGGTGCAGCTTTAGGACAAGTTGAGCAGAAACTTCCATATGCCATTTACTTTGTTAGCAAAAACTTGTCCAAAGCTGAGCTGAATTACACTGTAACCGAGAAAGAATTCTTGGCTGTGGTCCATGCATTGAACAAGTTTCGACATTATATTACTGGTTACCAGACCTTTGTACATACTGACCATGCTGCTATTAGATATTTGATGAATAAACCAGATTTGAATGCTCGTATTATTAGATGGTTACTTTTATTGCAGCAGTTTGATCTAACCATTGTTGATAAACCAGGTAGAGAAAATGTTGTTTCTGACTTTTTATCTAGATTGGATTTGTCTGCAGATGAGGATGGAACAGTGGACGATCAGATGCCTGATGAAAATCTGTTTGCTATTTCAGTACTCTCTCCATGGTTTGCTGATATAGCAAACTATCTTGTTTCAGCACAGTTCCCTCCACACCTATCTTCCAGAGAGAAGAGCAGAATCATCAGAAAAAGTGCCTCATTCACTTGGATCGGGGGCAATCTGTTCAAGCTTGGCCCTGATCAGATCTTAAGGCGTTGTGTAAGGGAGGAGGAAGTCTTTGATATCCTCCTCACTTGTCATGATGGGCCTTGTGGAGGGCATTTTGCAGCAAAGAGAACTGCCTTCAAGATCCTGCAGGCAGGCTACTATTGGCCCACACTTCATCAAGATGTTAGAAGATATGTCAGTCAGTGTGACCAATGCCAAAGAATGGGGAAACTGACCCAAAGGGATGAGATGCCTCTCCAACCTCAAGTGACTCTTGAGCCATTTGAGAAGTGGGGCATGGACTTTGTGGGCCCAATCAACCCCTCTTCAAGGCAAAGGACTTACATCATTGTGTGTACTGGCTATTTGACAAAGTGGGCAGAGACCAAAGCAATCAAAGCAGCAACAGAAGAAAAGGTGGCTGAGTTCCTAAGAGAGAACATCTTCTATAAGTTTGGCTATCCAAGAGAGCTGGTCACCGATCAAGGGAGCCAGTTCACCTCCAACCTGGTTGAAGATCTCCTAGCTCATCACAAGATCAAGCACAGGACTTCCACCCCTTATCACCCTCAAGCAAATGGGCAGGTGGAAGTCACCAATAGAGCATTAGAAGGGATCTTGACTAAAGTGGTGAGCAGCAGCAGAAAGGACTGGGCAGATCGCCTGGTAGAAGCCACATGGGCCTACAACACCACTTAGAAGACCACCACCGGTTTCACACCATATGAGCTGGTCTATGGGAAGAAAGCTTTGCTGTCCATTGAGTTTGAATACAACACCTTGAGGATGGCAGCTCAGCTGGACCTAGATCTCAGCCATGCACAACAAGAAAGGCTGCTGCAGCTGAATGGCCTGGATGAGCACCGCATGCAGGCCCTCCTTCACTCAGAAGTGGTTCAACTTCAGAGGAAGGTGTGGCATGACCAACATCTCCATGACAAGCAATTTCAATTGGGAGATTGGGCTTTGTTGTATGATTCCAGATACAAAGATTTCAAGGGGAAGTTGAGAACCAGATGGCTAGGACCATATGCAGTGGAGAAATGCCATGACAATGGATCTTTCCTCATTTGAACCATTGATGAGGAAGCCATTCCCATGCTTGTCAATGGGCATTGATTGAAGATCTACAGGAGACCTCTCTCAAGACAAGAGTTTATCAAAACTAGGGAGAAATCTGTATTGGTCATAGAGAAGGGTTCTGCCTCTGCCTCTGGCACACCCTGAAAAAATATCTGAAAAAAAGAAAAAAAGAAAAAAAAGGAAAAATAAATAAAGATCCTTGGGTGAAAACCTCTCTAAGGCGCCCAAGGCAGGTAGTAGGGGTGAAAACCTCATTGAGGCGCTCCTATTGCTTTTCAAAAAAAAAAAAAAAAAGGAGAGAAAAGGTTGAAAAAGATCCTTGAGTGAAAACCTCTCTGAGCCGCTCAGGGCATATGGCACGGGTGAAAACCTCCTTGAGGCGCCCCTGTTATCTTTCAAAAAAAAAAAGAAAAAAAGAAGAAAAAAGAGAAAAAAAAGAAAACACAATAAGCAAAATATGGTAAAAATTGCAGGTTGCAGATGCTCTATGGAGAAGAAGAAGCCCTACAACTCACAGCTAAGGGTCCTTATCATGCTGTCAAGGAACCTCATCAGTGCCTCCTCCAAGAGCACCCATGTTTTTCAAGGTATGTGCAATTTTAGCATGGTTTGAATCTTCTACAGGAAGCTGTTGTCTTTCTACAGGAAGGCGCAGTCTTTCTACAGGAAGGCCGAACTTTCTACAGGAAGCTCTGTGTCTACAGGAAACTTCCTGTAGGAGTTTTGGACGGCCAGAATTCATCTTAAAAAGAGATCTCGCGACCATGGATTGGTTTGGATGTATGCAAGCCTCTGTTAGCATCCTTGCACGTTGCTGTCACCATGCTCCACCACCCGTGTCGACATGCGGCCAAGTCCCTGCACAAACAAAGAAAATCGATGAGTTCTCGCAGGAAAGCCATTTCCAAAGTTAACAAATGATGGGATCTCATACCACATGCATCAAGAGCTCCGGGATCGTGATCGAGAAGCCAGAACCGCCATCGTGCAGCATGCACCCAAGGAGAAAGGACTGTTACGAGACCCCTCGCGAGGATCCTGTAACAGTTCAACCTGCTCGAGTGGATACCATTCACAGCACCGCCATCCGAGATGAAACGCGGGCGCATGCAAGCAAAACCATCCACTCCAGCGTTGGCAACCTGTAACCACGAGCTTCCGGGTCTGTGTAAGTCACACGCAGCAGGTAGATCCGCTCACCATCATCCGAGAACTGGAAAAATCGTGTGCAGCCGAGCAGGTAAGCGTCTCCACCCTTCATTCCATCAAATCGCATGAATCTAACTTTGAAATTGTTTGCAAAGCGTAAAATTGAATGGTTGAGCGGCCGTATGGCCAGTCGACTGGCCACGTCGACTAGTTAAAGTGTAATTGGATATTGGGTGGCGACCACGACAAAGAGAATGAACGGCATGCACGTGGGAGCACTCTCGTCAGAAGCATGAGTTTAACAGGAAAGGTGGCAGCAAATCTGTGGGAATGAATGCAGCAGCGAGTGAATACGCAGGCGGAGGATGGATGGCGTCGCCCAACGGTCCGGCGGGGACAGCTCATCCCCCGCGCCACGGATTGCGCCGATTCAAAATCCAATCAGCTAAATCATGCGCATGCATTTATCATCCAACACTTCAACTCGGCTAGCTATTCTGATCTCCTCTGCACTTTGATACGCCGAATTGTTGGCTACCAGAACGCTGGTCAAGCACACCGCGAGCACGGCCAACTACAGTCCTCCCCGAGAATTGCGCGTGGCTTCTACAGGAACGTAGTTCTACAGGAACGCAGTTCTACAGGAGCGCAGTTCTACAGGAACGCAGTCTACAGGAACGCAGTCATCTACAGGAAAGCGGGTGCCTCGCAAAGAAAGGTGGCCAATTAAGGAGGTAACCCTGAACTCTTAATGTAACTGGTTATTCGAAGTGGCAAGACCATCGTCCACGGTCGGGTTATAAAGATATTGGTGGAATTGTTGTTTGTTGTGCCGTTGCTACCGTTCTACAGGATGTTGGTATAAGTAGTCTGTGTTGAAATTTTGTATGTGCATGCTCTGTTTTCATAGACCAAATCTCTTTTGCATCTGCCACCTTTAGTTAAAACGACCGTGTTCATCATGCCGGGTGGATTTATAAGACGAGAGTCCACTGATTCAACTACACTAAGGAGAAACCCGGCAGTGGTAGAGCTCTTCACCAGAGCACAGTGGATGCCTTTTTGTGATAAGCTGCAGGGCTACGATGATGAAGTAGCCGAGGAATTCTTGCAGGCTCTGAAGCCTAAATCCCAGACACTGGCCATAGTAAACTTCAGAGGTCTAAGCCTCAAACTCACCCCAGAACATATCAGTCGGATCATAGAACTTCCTATGGGTCTGCCGTGGGATAAAGAGGAGAGAAAACTGAGTCAGCAGGCAAAGAAGGAATTCTTTCCCCCTGAGGAAGAATTCTCGAAGGATAAAAACGGGGTGAGAAGAACGAGTCTATCACCACCTTGGAATGAAGTCAGTTTGCAAATAATTAAATATATTACTTGTGAAGGCCGGTTCAACATCGTGTATGCATATCACTTTCGGCTACTCACTGAGTTGAGGCATCGAATTGACCTTCCTGTAGAGCAAAAACTGAGCATCCCTTATTATCTCCTACAGTCCCTAATGGAGTGTGCTACAAAGCTAAGAGAGGGCATCCCTGATCAGATAGCCCACCATGGGTTAATTAAGCTGCTTGTGGAAGATGAATTGCACTCATATAAGGTCCCCCTCTCATGGGAATCCTTCCGCAATTTGACCAAAGACGGGGATATTAAAATGTTGATCGAAGAAACAGGTTCCTCTAGCAGTGAGGAACACGAAGCAGTGGCCGAAGAACAAAGGAAGAAGCATGAGGAAAAGAAGGGCCAAGAAAAAGGTGGCACACCTATCCCGTCAGCAAGGGAAAAGAGGATGAAGCGCAGAATGGACAAAGCAGAGGTGGCCACGTCAGCCCAAGTACCTCAACAACACCTGCGCCCAAAGCAAAAAGAAAAACTCAAGCAAGCAAGCAAGCAGAAGTGGAGACACCTGTGTCTACAGGGAAGCAAAAACAGGCTTCTACAGGAAGCCCGAAAACACAAACTCAGGCTTCTACAGGAAGCCAAAAAATCATTGAAAAACAGGCTTCTACAGGAATCCCGAAAGCAAAGACAAAGGCTTCTACAGGAAGCCCGAAGATCGGTAAGGAGCAGGCTTCTACAGGAAGCCCGAAAACAAAGACAAAGGCTTCTACAGGAAGCCCGAAGATCAGTAAGGAGCAAGCTTCTACAGCAAGCCCAAAAGCAAAGTCCAAGGCTTCTACAGGAAGCGCGAAAATCGTTGGAGAACAGGCTTCTACAGGAAGCCCAAAAACGGAGACAAAGGCTTCTACAGGAAGCCCGAAAGTGCAAACACAGGCTTCTACAGGAAGCCTGAAGACAGAGACAAGGGCTTCTGCAGGAAGCCCGAAATTGGAAAAAGGGGCTTCTACAAGAGGCCCGAAAGTCATTGAGAAACAGCCTCCTACAAAGAGTCTGAAGGCAGAGAGAGGGCCTTCTTCAGGAAGCCCAACGGCGGGAAAGAAAGAATCTTCTATCGGAGGCCCGGAAGTGGGCAAAGCAGGGTCTTCCACAGGAAGCCCGAAATCTGAAAAGGAGGGGCCCTCTACAAGGAGCTCTGAGAGAGAAAAACGCAAGAAAGAGAAGGCTGGCATCCTCGAAAAGGAGGCAGCAGCGGCACTGGCTGCCCTCAGTACACCTCCAAAACCGAAGGAGAAAAGGGAGAGGGAGGCCCCTCTACCATATGAAGCCAGGAGAAGCAAGAGGATGACCACGGGCAAGCCACAGCCTCCACCCAGCAGCCAAACCACTTCAGGGGACGTCCCTACTTCACCCAGTGCAAGAACCCCCTCTAAAACATCAGCCACCCCCGAAAAGGGGAGCCCAAAAATAACTTCCTGAACACGAAAAATAGGTATGTCGCCTTCCGAAGCCCGACTCAAGGAAATAGGAAAGGGGAAGGAAGCATCACCTTCGTCACCACCAGGGGCAGCAAAGGCAGGGCCGCCAAAAACGGGAAAGGAAGAAGCGCCACCCTCGGCAGAAAAGGCAGAACCACCAAAATCAAGGGAGGAAAAGCGTGCTCCGGGCTCTAGTTCTCGTCCAAAGACGAGGAGCCAGGGCAAAGTTGCTCAAGGATGAGAAAATAGTTTAGCTGGGGGGTGATGATGAGCCCCAATTTTTGGTATAATTTGGGCTCATTTGGCCTACTTGCTTTGCTCAAACCATTCACTTTTTACTGCTTATGCATGCATTTCTTAGTTTATTCGTGTTGTTTGTAGGAAGAAGGGTAGACATTTTATCTACGTGACTAATCCATGATGCTTTCAGGTTTTCGGCATTAAAAGGGAGAAAAAGACAACGAAAAAGGAGACAAGGAGACAATGAGGTGGCACTGCTGGTTTTTAGGAGAGGATGTCCACAGTCTTGGGGACATTCCTCGTGATTCCCACCAAGAACTCCGAGCTCCAATCCATCTCCCCTCCGAGCTTAGAAGCAGCCAGCTGTTCTACAGGAACAGCAGTTATAACTGTTATACAGGAACAGTAGTTATGACTGTCCTACAGGATCCGAAGTTAAACTCTAGTTGGACAGCCGAGCTCCTAAAATCAAGGACACCTGTTGGATAATCGTTTTTGCATAAATACTGAGGCCGTAGCCTTGTAGAGAAGCTTTTTGAACCTTGGCATTATTCTTGTAATTGGAAAGTACGAGCTAGAGCTCAGTTTTTGTTCCTTTTTGTAAGTCAATTTGGCATGACATCAGATTATGAATAAAGAAGGCAGATTTTGATCTAGTTCTGAGTTTTCTCAAGGAGCTATAGCTCTCAGGTTAGGGCCCAACCTGAGAGCAATAGATCTCCTCAGTGTTGTAATGTGTTTGCATTTCGTTCCAGCACTTTGAGTTTGTTTATTTTCACATGCAATTCGAATTTACAGTTTGTTAATTTCGTCATTTTCATGAGCATAGATAGGACTAGTTCATGGTGATTTGCTTTCAGTTGCTTAAGTTTGATAGGAGGATAGATATAATCTCTTGGAGCTCTAGCAAAAAGGTTGTAAAGGCTCACTGCCATCTCTCTGTTAGGGATTGGGGTGCAGTCCATGACCAACCACCAAAAGAAAAGCAGTTCTTCTCATCTCCATGCAAGCTGCAACATAAACGTTTTCATTGAAGATCCATTCATGCATTTTTGACATCGAACAATACTTCACTTCCACGCATAGGTTTCATTTCGTGTTTTCCATTTCTGTTTATAGGTTTCATGGCACAATTATCATAGGTTAATGAATTTCTCGTTTTGATGCATAAGTCATTTGTTTCATTTACGCTTCTCCTTCTCAATCCATTTTCTTCTTCTTCTTCTTGATCTATCCTCAAGTTCTATTTAAACTCTGTCTTACTCATTCACCCTCCAACTCTCTCATTTCCTACATAGCTCCATCTCCTTCAACTTTCGTTGATCCCATCCTTCCAACCATCAACCCACTGCATGCACTCTTCCTCCATCTTATTTTCCTGCTCCTGAGCCATCACCAGGTCCATCTCCATCTCACTTATCCTCCCACACCACTCCAACACTTCATCATCTCCCAAAACCTCCACGGCCAATCATCCTCTAGAACTGCACAGCCTTCCTGTAGAAACCCCTGAGTTTCCTGTAGAATCCCCTGCAGACATCCTGTAGGAGGCCACTCACTCGGTTGCTGAGCCTCTGAACGTGAGGAACCTCTATGGACTGATGCTAAGGATCTCTTGGGACCTCCCATAGCCATTCTGACCTTGTCCATGCTTTCCTTCCATTCCAACCGCTCCTGCACAACCAAACCCTAATTAAAAGCATCATCACAATAAGTCCAACCACTTAATGAAAAAGTACAAAAACATGATTTTTCAGATGCAAGTAGCTTAGATGCATGTATTTCAGTCCACTGCAAGTAATGGCATTATTGGTAGTTGTTTCATTCACAGTTTTGCATAGTTAGGGTCTAGCTAGTCAAATTAGGGTTTCCATGCTTTATTGGTTTTCAGTTTCCTTCTGCAATTAGACTAGTCTCCTTTGAGTTAGCTTTCGTCCATCATTGATAAAGCTTCTTCTGTGAGCCTATAGAAGTTGGCTTGAGCCCTAGCGGACTTGTGCCAGCTGACCAAGTGACAGCTGTGACAAGAGCTAGTACTTGTGCATACAACACCGTCGCTTCCAAGTTTGTACGAACTACCGGGTTGATAAAATGAGAGACAGGAAGCCCCAAGAGTTGTAGCATTATTGCTACAATACTGGAGCTCACCAAAATGGTTAAACTTATACTGAGTAGATGTCATTTCATATACTTTTACAAAGTCGAAAAGACAAGTGCTCGGCAATCTTTTCATATTTTTGGAGTCTGAAAAGAGCTGAAAGAGTACTCCTCCTAGAGGAACAAGTGGTATAAAAGGATAGCAACTGGTTCCGGTGATGATGGAACTACTCAAAACTTGTAAAGGTCAAGTGGATGGCTAATAAGACCACTCATAGCAGACGTTCCTCGGGCAAGGGTAAAACAACCAAGTGAAAGTGTATGATCAACCAAAGTGATGGTGACGATGGAAGGAAAAAACCAAGGCTCATCTAGCAAAAATAGGGTGATAAAAATTACAATCACAAGAGGTAAATTGAGATTTGTTTCATTTTAACACAAGCCTGAAAAAATGAAAAACTATGCTTGATATAAGATTGCATGCAACCAACATAATGACTCAATCCAAAGTGCATGCACCCCAACCTTCATTTCATTCAACTAAGTAGGCTGCTGGATACTAACAGGTGGATGGAACGAAGGTTCACTTACGAGATCAAGTGAAAGACTTGACTGTGAATTTACGAGATCTAATCAAAGACTCGAATTGCTAAGGGATTTGTTTCATTTTTTAATGAGCTTCACGTAGGAAAAGAACCATGCTCATGAAATCTTGTTTCATTTTTTAACGAGCTTGACAGAAGCAAGGAATTATTCTCATGACACCTTATTTCATTTTTTAACGAGCTTTACACAAGCAAGGAATTATTCTCATGACACCTTGTTTCATTTTTTAACGAGCTTGACACAAGAAAAGAACCATGCTCGTAGGGACCTATTTCATTTTTTAACGAAGTTGACATAGTCAAATAAATATCCTCATTCAACCTTGATTATGCCCTATAAGAGGTCATAGCTTCCAAGAGGTTCACATCAGATGGGAGAACAATTCTCTAGAAGAGATACATGTCAAGGGATCTAATGGAAAGATCACGTTCCAATGCCCCCAATACATGATGCACTATATCACTAACTAGATCATCAGTAAATGTGGGCATGGAATAGGTGGCCACATAATTAACCTATGGTGGGGTGATACCACTTGCATACAAGGACCATTTAGGGAAGATGGTTGATCGGGAGTCAATTAGGACGCATGAATGAAAGTTGATCAATGGCCACAATTCTTCCTTCATGCGAGAAACATATGACACGAAAGAGACAAGAGACAAGAGCTCCCATGACATAAACCTAGTCAAGACCGAGGAGTAGATTAAAATCCAAAGGGCCTTGGATAATCATCACGTTGAGATAAAAAAAATTTCCTCCCAAAGTAATAGGAAACTTCTGAAGGATCCCTAAGGGTTGACTGGATCCTCAGTTAAAAGCTAACAGATTTTGGGTAATGGGCACAAGATGCGGAGAACCTAAATCTTTCAAAGTAGTTGAGGACATAATACTAATAAATGCACCTTAATCTATGATTTTGCGAGGTACGGGCGTATTATAAGCCTGTATTGTGATCTGAAAGGGCATGTATGAAAGAAGACAATATCCTGCCAGTTGACTCCAATTAAGGAAAATGACTAAACTACTTGGAGAGGGTGTCATCGGAATGGGAGGATTTCCCTCTTACGTTACGGGAATAGGAGGATCCTCCCATGTACCATGGGAATAGGAGGATCACCCCCCTATAACGTGAGAACAGGAGGATTTCATCCTAATTCTTTGGAATCTGAAGAAACCAGAAGAACTTAAGCAGTACAAACTTCACTCTCTACATGATAGATACGATCAACTGAAAGAGAAATTGGGTCAACCATTTCTTCGACCAATGGTTGGTCAGAAACAAACTCATGGGATTCACTTTCAGAGAGAGTGGGATTGACCATAGATGATTTTTTATTAATCACTTTATCAACTAATGGAGGATCAAGGGAAATATTCCGAAAACTAGTCAGAATATGAGGTTGAGAAGCGGTAAGGTTATCCTACACATTTGTCGCTTCATCCATATAAGGACAAAAGTGAATAAGATGATTCCCTTCACATAACCTACAGGGAAATTTTACTTTTCCCTTTTTCCCATGGGATTTATTGTCACTAGTTGAAGGTTTATCACTAGCATGATCTCCAGAGGTTGATGACAAAGGTTGATGTGAACCTGTGGACCACACTTCTAATATCTGTGGCATACCAGGAATTTATCAAAAAAGGTGGTCACCCTTACAAAGCTTGCAAGGGAATTTCACTTTACAGAGTTCATTGGAAGATTTTTCAACACTAGTTTCATCTGTAGAAATGGTTGTTTGGTTGGCACTTTGCTTATTTTTCTTCTTCTTAATCTTCCTTTTCTTATTCTTCTTATCCACTTGGTTACTAGCTTGCAAGATTTCACCAGATGAAGGGATAGAAGAGGAAGAAGATCGAACATGCGAAGAAGGCAAAGAGTCAACTTTGGGTTCAATCAGAGGTTGATACTATTCAGGTGGAGGAGATCCTAGTTGAGGAGAAGTTTGGACATTTGGAACCATAGGAATCAAAAATAACCAAACTGGAAAACCAATGGTAAACCTGGGAAGGGACAACACTGCTATATAGGGAGCACCAACATTTCCAAAATAAGGAAAAGGACGAGGATTTTCATTAGAGGGGTTTTCTTGGTTGGTGAACTTGGGAAATGTTGCCATTAGTATCAACATAAGATCTACTAAGGAGTATTTCCATAGGAAGGATGTTTTTCCGTAGTCAATTAATTAATTTTAGAAGTCAAAAATAAATAAAAAAGGGGTAACTAGGCATAAAGGTTTACCAAGAAACCGTGAACTGTAATATACACCTTAGCGAACTAAGGACTTAACGTACGACAACCAATCTCCTCGAATGTTGTGTTCGGTGTATCATACTATACAAGGCGGAAACTCGGTTACCTATGGATGGATAAACCTATTGGAGACTCCAAAAATATACCCGACAGTACGTGGGAGTGCAGTCTGTAGTAGTGTTGTCTAATGCGTAATCGTTTGATGAGAGCATTCCCATATATTTACCATGCGTGGAGCACCTCCAATATACCTGAAAGCACTGGAGAATGGTCGTATACACTTCCGTACGTGGAACAAGGTTTAACCCCTGGGATACAACTTTGGAAAATAATGACAACTGCTATGTTTAATGATGTTGGAACACGTCTCTAGCCTAGACCTCTATATTTTTTTGTTAATGTTACAAATGATCCTTAGGTTAATTGAGTTAAATTTTAATGTTGATCTTGGAATAAGTTTCAATTTTAAGGCTTTGTTGAAGCCTTGAAATTCGTTGCAACAACATTTGGGGATGACCACCCAGTCCAGACCTTAAAGCAACTCCTTTTCCGTTTGGAATGGTGGTTCTGACTGGTTCAACTAGGTATAATTATCTTCTCTCAATCCCCAAAGTGGCTTACAATATGACTTTCATCCACCAATGGAGAAGAGACATCAGATCAACCCTCTTGCTGATCAGGTAAGAAAGTGATCTTTAAGCTGATCTGGGGCTCAACCAAGCCACACTAAAGTTTACCTCTTTGGAAAGAGGACTTATAAGAATGTAAAATTTAATCTAAATGCAAACTTATTCTATAATGCAAGCGAAAGGAATTAAATTATAATCCTATCTCAATTAAGAAAATATAGATCTAACCCAACTGAGAGCAAGATATTTAAATAATTAGGATTTAAATATCTCTGGATTATAATGAATATCAAGCTAATGGTAGTTCAATTAACTGACATTATGTATACCAAAACATATTATATTCAGAGACCTCTTAACTGAAATAATAAACCAACAACATTTAGGAAGAATTTCACAAAATGATATTGATTGTTTAATCAGTAATTCGAATAATTAAACAATAATATGTGGAAGTAGTTCACACCATATCACTATTTGTTAAGCCAGTATTAAAGGACAAATTTATGAGTAAATAGTTACTCAGAAATCAGAATTCAACCCATAAGAGAAGAGATAAATAATAACATATGATTGAGACAAATTACTCATACCAACAATAATGCAGAAATATGAATAAAATGACATATTCCTGCCATCATAAAATGAAACTAGTATTTAAAACAGTAGTATTAGAAATACCAATTTATTGAATCTATTTTTCTAGCTCTGGTCTCCAACAACCCTTTACATTACTTGAACTTTTGTTGTTATAACAAGAGTTGAAAAGTGCAAACTCTGCCCATCATACATAATTCAGAATGCAAAAGAAAAATCCCCAATAATCCCCAGATCTGAGATTTTCTCTCCTCCCACCTACCACTTTAAATTCTTATTACAAAAGTGCTTTTAGAATTCTAGAATTGCAGAGGAGAGAAGCTTCTATTACATTGTACAATTTTCTATTTATAATAGTTTCAAAAGAATTCTTAACAAGAAAGTTTATTGAAAAAGAAATAAGTTTGATCAATTTTCATTGGCTCAAAATTCCATTCTTCTATTGCTAGAGCTCTTTCATTGATTGAGATTATTTTCTCTTCATCCCTTCAACTATTTTCCTGTAAAACAAATCAAAACAAAATTAAAATCAAAATGCTAAATCTGGAATTAAAAGAAATCCAATCAAATTCAATTAAATAAATAATTGAAAGGAAATCTGAGCTTTCTATTGATTCTTGTGATGATCTAATTGGCCAAGGAGATTATTGATGAATGGGTCTACACTTAAAAGAAGTCGTGGGAAAATAAGAATGTAGAAAATAAAACTCAGAAAATTGATTTTGTTAAAAATTTGAAGCCTAACCTTCTTATGGATTTTAGACCCAATAAATTATCAAGTATGGAAATGAAAACACTTCATAAATATTCTCCACAATTTTATCTTTCGAATGAGCCATCCTAGACCTCATTTGGCCAAATAAAACTCTATTTATAAGCTTTTGGAGTTGGTATATTAAAATTACCAAAATTCTAGAATTTTTATTGCTTAGGCTAAAAAATATGAAATTTTTAATTAAATTTTATTTCTAAATTAAATTTTTATTATTAATTAATTAATACTAATTAATTGTAACCGAATTATTAAATCGTATTAATTATTAACAAAATTAATTTAAAATTTTAAATTTATAAACTATTTAAAATAATATTATATTTTAATTTAAAAAAAAACAAATTAAAATTACAAGAATTGAAATATTGACGTATTAGTGTTGTGAGGATTTTAATATATATGGAAGTTTGGGGTAATGGAGTGATAAGGAGTCTTACGTGAGGTGAGGATGATGTAAGTATGGGAGATATAAGGTGTGAACAAACTCTAATACAAAAACTTTATATGAAACTTTCCTTAATGCATCGCATAATTACAAGAATTGATATTGGTTAAATGAATGGATTATATTTTTGCAATGTGCGATAGGCGATATTGCAATATCGTATCGCAAATTTTGATCCTAATTTTAAAATTATAATTTTTGGATCGCATTTCTTTCTTAGATTAGGATTTTGGAAGGAAGGAAGTGATATGAAGTGGGGTCCATGTGGAATTAATAATCCTACAAATTGGACTATAGCCACTTTGCAATTTTGAGAATCTGGTTTTAGAAACTTGTTTTAAAATAATAAATTGGAGTAAATTACCAAGATTCTGAAACACATTTTTATCGTTGTATGGTTTAGCTAGGTCACTTTGTAGGACCGTTAGTGAAAAATGAAAAAATATTAGTAAAAACTAAATAAGAGTTAATATTTACAATGAATGACCATTGAACTTAATTAGCTATGAAAAATCAAAATACTATACATATATTTACATTTTTAGTCTAAGTGAGAAAATGATCAGATTTCAAAGGAGTGCCATTTACAAACCAGTTGATCAAATGAGTCGAAACAAGTATCGATGGAAAGCTTGTGAAAAGTCGGATTAAACGAAACAATTAAAACAGAAATCCGACTAAAACTAAAATATGAAAAAAATGTAAAACAGTTAACTTAAATGAAAATCATAAAAGATGCTTAGCGAAAAATTAATGGAAAGGGTCTGGAGGATGTTGGGTTTTCCCTACAATAGGCTCAAAGATCGATGTCACCTAAACACACCTATGATGTAACTAATATGCGAAAAAATGATTATTTTCATTTCGATGAAAGTTATCTTGTGTAGGGAAGAGGTTCAAACATTGATACAACAATTAAGTATGCAACAAACGAAGCTTCCTAACTAGATATTTCACTTTCATTATTCCAACATATCCACCAAAAGTAAAATGAAACTTCAATTCACTAATATGCAGCTACATGAATTTTTCACTTTTCTTTTTCAATGCATTCACCAAAAGTAAAATGAAATTCAATTGAAATGCAGCTATATGATTTTTTCACTTTTCTTTTTCAATGAATGAAAATACACTTCTTTCAGCTTTCAACACTAAGCACTGTCATCTATGCTCAATGATAATCCCAATAACAATTTTTCAATGCAAGGTAATCTTATGCAATTCGAAAAGTAAACTTTGAGATGAAAGCTAAACAAATGCAAATGTGATTTCTTTTATGGTTCTCAAAAGAAATAATAATGCTTTAATCAACAACAAATCAATATTCCTTCCACACATACAAGAAGCAAACAATAAATTCAATTGACCCAATAACTAAAGATTCAACCAAAATTCACTTTCACTACTTCAAACAATGGTATGAGCTTTTGCAAACCAATAAGAAATCAATAAAAATAATGGAAAATTCTATGCACACAGAGCAGAATAACACTTAAGAGATCAAGACACACTAAATTTTTCTCATAAAAACCCTAAAAAATTCTCATTTTTTGGATCAGTGCTACTTTTATGGTCAAAGTTTGCACTGATAAGGTGGATCAACGCTACTTTTGGTCAAAACCCGTGCTGATAGGCTGACATAACATAATTCATACTAACATGAACTATGTGACAAATCAAGGAGTATCACACTAAATGAGTAATGATTTACACACTTATGGAAAGAGAACACATAATGTATTATTAATAGAAAGTAAGGGAATCATACAACCACTTAAGCCTTGATTTTGGAAGCATCCTTTGGATGATTTTCCAAATCCTAGCCAAGACCTTCAAGCACTCGTTTCTTCTTCGCAAAATGGGCAGCATTTAGGCATAGTTTCAGCATATGAAGGCAACCAAGCAATAGCCAACCAACAACTGACCAAAAGTATATTGTAGGGGTTTGATTTATAGGGAAGAAGAGGGAGTTAAGGATCCATAAATGGAGCGAGAGGTTCCACAACGCAAGGGAAAGATCCATGAAATTAGGATCAAGGACCAAGAATGGGAGATCTCAATCTAATCTGTATTTACTTGTAACCAACTCGTCATTCTCAAGACTTTTGGTAAGAGAAACTTCTCGCCCATTTTAGGAAAAACTTCCTGAAGAGGGCTATCATATATTTTCCTATCAAAAGGCACACTAACAACACTAGTCACTAGTTAGACAAAAGGTTACCAACGTAGGTTTGCCCTGTAAAAGTAGCATTGGACTTGCAAAAAAAGGTTTTGGACAATTTCTTCATAATTTATTCAAGTCAAGTCTTCTTCTTCCTTCATGGATGCTTCTAAACATGTTTCATGGTGATTACATTGTTTTTTACAGCTTTCGTGACTTTGTGACACTTGTGACATTGATGACACAAAGTGAGACACTTAGGATATGAGACTGGGAGTGCGAAAAAATATTGTATAACAATCCTCTATCCCTTATTGGATTAAGCATGAATCTTTATTTAAAATATCAAAAAATTGGGGGTGGTGTTGGGGGGTTGGTGTTTGTTACTCAACATGGATCCAGGGAAATATGTAATAATAATGGATTATATTTGGAAGTTTGATATATGTAGTACAAGTTTTGTTTAATTTTGGGGCTCTATTTGAAGGTGATGAGTCCCATCAATAGGTATATTTGGAGGCCCATTGTGCTATCCTCCAACCCTTAAACTCTCTTTTTGTCACATTAATTTACAATTTTAGACATAATGTTCTTAGTAGGGAGACCAAAGGGTGCATGTCATATTTCATGGCCTAATGTGGTTAATATGTAGGCAAAAGAAGAATTTTTGGAGACATTTACTATGCAGAGGCTCATTGGAGGCATCTAGAGAGAATATATGAGGCTTGTCCACTACATTAAATATCCAACTCGATTTGAGTCCCAAGGTTGCTCACCAACAGCTCGAATCCCATTGGAAGCTGAGAAACTCAAGTGCATGTGGAGATCTAAGGGAACCAGATCCACCAATTTCGAGATTTTGGAGGGAAGTAGTTATCCTCTCAAGGGAGCTACCCCTTAGTCAATTTTTTTATAAATAAAGAGGCCTAAGGACTCATTAGGATTCAAAATTTTAGAGCTAGGAAGAACATGCTGAGTACTTGAGACTGTTATTTCCATTTTTAGATTATGTATTTTCACTTTATCTTTTTCTAATGAAAGGTATTTTGTTGATATACATCTGAGTTAGCCTAAGAGGGATGGACATCTTACGTTAGGGCCCAACCCAGAGGCTTTATCCCCTCCCATGTATTCTTCCTTTTCATTTTTGGTCCAATTTGTTGTATTTTTTTCTTTGTTTAAGTAGGAATTAGATTACAAAAATTGTAGTTGCAGGTATGATCACCACCTCTCTTGTGGGAATTGTGGGTGAAGATTCTACAACAACAAACCAAAAATATTTGTTTATGATTCCTTGGAAATTGCTATAATTTGGATTGGAATTATTTTTCATCCTTGGTTCCTGCACCTTAGAAGTTAATATCATAATTTGGAAAATCGATTAGAAGCATGCTGTAGGATAGAATAGATCTCGAAGAAATAAAATTCAAGTCATTCTTCCAACTTTGGTCAATTTTACTACAATATTGATTGGTAGATGTATGTCCTTAATTTCTAGTCTGCAGGATTTTTCAGTGACTTGCAGAGGTCACACACTCACCACTTAAACATTTCCATCCTCCTCATGGACTCCTCATACAGCTCTCAAGCTTTGCCACTAAGATCCTCCTTTCAGGGCCAATCAAAGACACTGTTAGCATGAAATTTTGTGCATGATAGGCCTCTGAGGGGAACTAAGCTTGGAGAAATGCCCCCACGTCCTTCATCCCCCTTCCTCCACCTTCTTTTTCCTCTGAAAGCTGTCGAACCCACTCCTGTAGCAAAACAAAGTTTCTTGCAGCACTTTGTAGAATTCCTATAGCACTAGCCAAATGCAGGCATATTTTCCCTAGGATCTTGATTTTTGTATCTTGAGATTGAATGGCGGCATCAAGGTTTTGAATCCATGATTAGGGATACGCATGGACCACTCTAGATCCATTATTCCTCTACTGGAAGCACAAAACAACAAATAGAGTTAGGAAGCAAATTTTCACATTTGAAACTCTTTAATGCAAGTGAATTAGACTTAGTTTCTGAATTTCCTAGTTCTGTGTTGTAGATTAAATTTTTTATTTCCAAGAGTTTGTATTTAGATTAATAATTTCCATTCTACAAGTAGAACATTGATTTGATTTGTTTACACATAGAGTAGCATGGTTTATTTCTGCAACTAGTATAGTATCTTTTCTTCATGTAGTTACAATTAGTCTTTTATATCAAATGAATGGTACTTTCGTTTATGAAATTAGGGTATGTTTTTTTTGTCTTTCTACATAATTTATCTTTGGAGTTAGTTGAAGGAGTGGTTGGTACTCGCCTTGATTTTATCCAATGACTAAGGGTGACATGAGTAGAACTTGACCTAATGTGCATATAACATTGTCACCTCTAAGTTTGTATGAACCTCCGGTTGATAATTTAAGTTGAGAGTCTTGGGAGTTGCAACTTTCTTGATGCAATACAAGGGCTCATCACTTTTTGGCATTGTTTCCAGGGAGGTGTCCAAGTAAGTGTTGTTTTTTCTTAAAAGTTTCTTATTTTTTTCTTTATGTTTTGCATTAGTACTATTGATTTGAAAGCTTAAAAAAATAGAGCATGCCTCATAGGAGTAGGTATAGTCAAGGGAAATTCCTACCAAAAACCCCCACCCGTTGAAGCAACCAACCATCTTCTTTGGTAATTGTGAACTTCCCTCTTTGACTACAGGGGAGTTAGAAGGCCCTTTGGGTGAGCAACCTAAAACTTTTGAGGAACCCATAGGAGGATAAGAGCTTACCTCCTACCGAAACCATGGCTTAAAACAAAAAAAATTATATTTTCCCTATCCGAGAAACCAATGGGGAGGTCATAATGAATAATATAAACCCTACTAGCCTTCCACATTTCCATGGCCTAACCTCTTAAGACCCTACCACCTTCATGTTTGAATTTTATTGTAACATCCTTGGTGAAAAATTCCATGTAATAATGTAAATAAAGGAAAAAGTAAGACCAAAGGTAAGGGACACATATTCCAAGCTGAATGTTGGTCCAATATATCCTAGTGGACATCACTGGATGTCTGTTTTGGCTAAGGAAATTTGCAAACGCTAAGGTGAAAGCATTAAAAGGAAGAAAGACATTTTTGGCACATCTATTTATGAAAATAAGGGAAATTAGGAGAAAAGGAAGGTAAAAGGTCACAGGTTTCATGTGAGGAGGAAAATGAAGGAAAATAATGGAAAATGAAGAAAATAGAGGCCTCATCAATAAAAAGGCTTCTGAGGATCAGTTGACAGGCTCTTGGCTCAAGTTTAGACAGTGTAAGCTTGGTCAAGGAAAGTTTGGAGCTCTCTCAATATTATCTCTCTCTCTCTCACTCTTGGTCACTTAGAGTTATCTTGGAGCAAGGAAAGGAAAGCAAGAAAAGAAAAGGAAAAACAAGCAAGGATTAAGGAAAGGAAAGCAGGATCAAGCAACTTCAACAGGAATACTTGTAGGTAAAATTTTTCATGTGTGATTTCCTAGATGGTTTGGACATGCATGGATTTGAATTTTTGTGTATGGTTCTCTTGTTGTCAGTGGCATGGTTTTTCCAGGTTATGATAGTGGATTTTAGCCTAGCCTAGCCTTTTTCTGGATGCCACAATGTTTGGATGTTTATTTTGGGTTTTGAGCTTTGGTTTGCTGGATGGATTTTAGAATCTGTGGTGAAGGTGGTCTGAAGTTCCATTCCCAAAGGCCTAGGAATCCATTGACCAGTTTTGGCAGCATACACACTAAATCCTGAGGGATAAGTCTTAGTTTAGGGCCTAGTGATTTGGGTTTGAATTGTGGTAAAGCCTAAGAGAATGGTATCAGTTTAGGGCCTAATGATTTGGGATTATATTGCTGTAAAGCCTGAGAGACAAGGAGATGGAAAATTCATCAAGTATAGTGATGGATTTCGAATGGCATTCCAAGTTTCGTTAAATTGTGATTGGAGTACCAGTTTTGGTGTGATCACGGTTTGATGAGGGTGGAGGTGGTTTAACCTCTGGATTCCCCTGGTTGTTCTCGCATTGTTTGTTATATGAGATGCCACATGCATGCTTGGAATATGGCTAGGGGGTGACTGATTTAAAGAGATATTTGGTTCATCCATGTCTTGGAAGTCTCGAACCTGGTCGGATTTTCCTATGATTAATAAAAGCTAATTTCTCTTACTTTTGCACTGATTTATATGTGGATTTAATAGTTGTCATATCTCTGTTATTTATATGGTTCTATGTTGGTTATAAGCATGGTTAAATGACTTGTTTATGTCATGGTTTGTTGGCTTTGTGGGCCTTGACACAAGTTCAGCGTTAGTTAGCCAAAAAAATCCCTACACTACTGGCCCTTTTGGCATTAGCCTGCGGAGCGTGGACCAAAGTCTCACCTGAAGCAGTATGGGGGGATGTTGGAACCAAGTTTACGCACCTTGAGATGACTGTGATGTTGGTTTATACCCTCTGCACCTGCCTTCGCGCAGGTTGCTAAGCCTTAGGGCTTATCGATCTACCCTCTGTCTCGCCCTTCAGTACCTATGCGAATGTGTACGGTTGACCTTCGCACAGCCCTAACCAGCGGTTCAGGTACTTTTGCGCTTCTATGACGATGTATTGTATAGGTTCCTAAGTTATCTCAAGTGTCTACTTATTCTATCAATCAATTACATTTATCGTCGTGTAAACTGATATTCTTACTTGCGTTCAATTAACAAATATAATCACATACATTCGCGCATCAAATAAACATTGTAATATAAACCCAGATCGTAACACAATATAACCAGATGCATTAATAGAGATTAATACACAGTAATTGCAGAATACTTCTCTTTATTGATATCTCTAGTTTAATACAGACTCCATCTACCCTGCGCACACAGCTGCAAGGGTCCATGCACTCAGTTGCGAACTTCTACCCTAGGCCCCTTCACACTCAGCTGCAGAGCCTCTACCTACGCTAAGACCCAAAGACACTTAGACTTCTCCACACTACTTCGCTACTAACTCTTCTCTTCTTACCTTCCCCCCTAGAGCTTACTTACTTAGCTCCTTTTTATATAATCCCATGGTTCACAAACCATGGGTAGATCTTCACAACCGACTTAACACTTTACAAAATAAGGGTGGACAACCCTTTATGACTCTTGAAACCTTCGCGCTTCGTGACCAAAATATGTGGAGACTTTACGACTTTATTACAAAATTGTCCCAAAACATGGACTTTTAGCCCCAAAACTACTCTTGGGGGAACTTGTTCCCAACAGGCCCCCAACACAAACATGGTGACTCACCCTCGAGTCACTCTGCAGGTGTGGAGATCTTGGCACGAAGACCTCCCAACTCGACCTGTATGACCGCCACCTTGGGAGTGCACTGCGCGGCTTCCTGCTTCACTTCTTTGACCAATTGCTATGTCGCTGGTCCTAAACTGTCATCTTGAAGCTTTTGCTGAGTCACTTGCAGATTAGCAAGGTTGCCTTCAATGGAGGCCGTGACCGAATATGCCTCGTCCAACCAAGGCTTCAAGCACGCCTTCAACACTACCTCTTTGTGCTGAGCTGCATCTACCTATTCCTTTATTGTTTTGGCCTCCTGCAACTTCGCAAGTCTCTGTATGAGGACGACAATGCACACTGTTCCTTTCACCCCGTCATAGTGCTGCTGCAGTTCTCATGCCTCTATCTCCAACCTCTGTACATTAGGATCTTCTTGCAGACTAGTTAGTACCTCGAACTACTGTTCAAACAACCTTGTGTATTCTACTACTGCATTGTCTACTGCTGATATTGCCTCTCTGACAATGGTTTCATGCTGCTCCTTTACTTCCAATGGAGTTGAAGGCTGGGCCTTCAACTGCAACTCTTCAATCTAGAGGTTTAGCTCTAGTTGAACCTTGGCCAATTGTGTGCGAGCATCGTGCACCCTGTAGCAAGTTTGTGAATGCACACCTCTACCGTTTCTCCCTCAGGAATGGCAAACTCCAGGACCATTCGGCATGCTTCCTCCACGACCTAAACTATGTGCTTGTTTCGATCGGTTACGTCATTCATGGCAATGATGGCAAAGTCTCACTGTAGGGCCATCTGCACATTATTGATGTTCTTCTCACTGATCACTTGCAAAGTGTGCTATTTGTGGTCCCTCAACTCCGCGATCACCCCATCCTGCAGTAGGTGGAGTGCCTCACCAGGAAGCGCTGCCAAGTTCAACCCTACTTCCTTGAGGGCACTGACAGTGGGCCTGCCAGCTTCGATCTCTATGGTTAGTGCTCCCTCCGGTAGAAATATCGCTCTAGAGTCCTTTGCCTGCAGCATCCCGACGGCTTCTGAAGTACCGATGGCAAGGTTGGTGGACGTCGTTTCGGTCTATGATGCACAGATCTGCAGCTCATGCATACCTATTTGGATGGTCCCTAATACCTGCTGCTACTGCTTCTCGAACTGTTGTAGTACCTCCACAGTGACATTATGCACCATATCTCCAATGGCATTCAAATCTCACTCTGTTAGGGTGATTAGGTCCAACGACATCTTACTCGACTTGGATTTCTTTCGCGGCCCAGCTTTTTCTTGTCCTCTTGGACGCTTGATACAAAACGACGCCGTCTGTGGGTTTGCTCTGTCCTACTCGTCCATTTCTTCCTCTGTTTTGGGCAAGGGTGACCTCGGACCTTTGTCAAAGTCGTGCTCTGCCCCGCCTATCTGCTCTTTTGCCTGCTATGTAGCATCACACTCTACCTAGGTCTTGGCATCAACCTCCTTCCTCTGCTTCTCGGCTAGTTGCGCCATCTTGAGCTTGACCTCCTCCTTTTTGTGCTACATGGTAGACTTGATTGATCCCATTGTCGAGTCTGAGGCAATGCGATACTTTGCCAGCCAGCGATCAAGAACTTCTCAATGTCCTTCCGTGATCGATACGTGTTGAAACTCTTCCTTGAACTCCACGTACTCTTGCAGTTTGGAAAAAACCGTAGGTGAAAATCATGTCTTACGATTGATAGCCATGCGTATATTCATTTCCATCAAGATCAAAAATATCTTGCTATCCTTGATGCGTTGAGCATCATTGGTCACCCACAACAAAGTGTACTTCACTACTTTTGGTAGGTCTGGCGTGGCCGAGGGGAGTTGACTATCTTTAGGTAGCTCCCAGGCTACCAACACAATGGACAACAAGAGCCACGCATAGTGGAAGGTCTTGCTGAGCTCCTGTCCCTCGCGGCAGTTCGCGAGGAACTCACTGCAAAGATAACACACCTAATTAAACTGAACTTCTTCTGCGCATTGGGATGCTAGACCGACAACGGGTGCTGGCACTTCATCTATGCGACACTTCTGCATAACTTTTCCTGCCAAAATCTCTATGAACACCTTGACCACAAGATCACAGATACTTGAGATGGCATAGCCTCGTGACTTCTTCACGAGTGTGAATTTCTCCTTCATGGCCTCTGCGAGGGTTTACTCGTCAGCTTTTCCGCAAAATATCATGGCTGGATTTTCCCCTATATATGGAAATTGTGTGATCCTATGGATCAACTTGTCGATGATGGGTATCAGCTCCTCTAGACACAGACACTCATAGTGCACCAAGCATAAAAGCTACTTGATTACTAATAATGTAATGGGTGCGCGATTGTAGTGTGGCACCCATAGCAGGTTGAGCAGACTTGCCTTGTCTACACCCTTGAGCCACTTTAGCAGTTCCAACGCAGTCATCCCGGTGATTGTATGAACAACGCAGTGCATTAGCTGTTCTGTCACCAAGTGAGGGAACTTCTCAGTGTCAGCTAAGTCCCAGTCTTCCAATTTCAACAGAGGAACCCGCCCCAAGCGCAGTCCTTCAAAGAAAATCTCATCCAACAGTAGAGGTATGTGCAAGGCGACCTTGCTTTCGTCAATGTCCTTCGACACCTTGGTCTTGCCCTTGCGCGGAGGGACGTATTCAGGCAACTTAGTAATAGGGTCAGAACCCTCGACTTCAACATCCTCCACTTCCACCCCCAAATCCTCATCATCCATCGAGATGTCCTCAATCTCTTCCTCCTCTGGCTCCAAGTTAATAGTTTTTCCCTTTTCCTATGTGGTGGGTTTGTCCTTCTGTGGGTTTCTTCTAGGCGACGCATGCACCGGTGTCGCAGCTTGCTTGCCCTTCTTATCCTTCACACTCTCCTTGGTTGGGGTAGGCTTCAGTTTAGGCATCCGTGGTGACTTTGGGACTTCAGCTAGGACCTTTGCAACCTCCGGAGCAGCTCCCTCTGCCTCCATAACAACTTTCGACACAACCCCCTCGATTGTCACTGCTTCGGCATCCATAGCTTCTGATCCTGGGATAATGTCATGGATGCAGTTGCAGTTGAACTCTGGAAATCGATCAAATGCTGGCCAGTCAAGAAATTCTTCGAAAAATGTGTGGTTCATTCATGTTTGAGAGCTGACCAACTGAATGCTCAAAATGCCAAGTGTTTTTCATTGGGCAGCCACATGTAATTTATAGGCCATTTCAAATTCAAATATGATCATTCCTCCCAAATTCGGTTCATTAATGCTAGATTGGTGGCAGATTTTCAAGGATCTTACCCATAAATTTCGTCTTAAATGCCGCCCGCCCGCTCCATTTGGCTATGTTCTCATCGTCAAATCATGAACAATGACTTTAACAGTCACTTTCCGGCTAACTTGTGCAGTTTTTCCCTCAATAGCGCAGCTCTCTTTGCGTTGTTGCTAACCCTGTGACATCTCCTAGTTTCGCACAATCTACCGATCGTGTAGTTTCCCAACCTGGGCAGTGTAGTTTATAGTCCTGCGCCTCCCTTCAGCTGCCTGGAGCACTAAGACTATGATACCTTCATATAGTCACCTGGCTAGATCACCGGTGTATGGCTTCAATCAGCTGCCATTCACCTTTCCTAGGAAGGGATCTGCATTCAATTTAACCAACTAAACTACTCCATCGTCGGTGTTACACAGTAATTTGTCACTATACTCACTCCAGTCTTCCTACTGTGTCATGTGTCCAAGTTGTACATGCTCATGTTAGACAAATGCTCTCTGATGTTGCCAAATAACCCACTTTTCCAAAGGTTTTTTCCTCATCGTGTCTATTGGCTTAATAAGCACACTCCAAAATAGCCCAAAAGCGTTGCCATCTTGGAAATACACTTGATTCCCGCGATGGTCAAATTTTATGTGCCAGCGCGTCGGTCGTTTGTAATCTTCAGTGCTGACCTGACTAGATACATTATCCAATAGCGATGTCAGTGCAGAAGGTCAGTTATGTGCCTGCGATGATCCAAATTGGGCGAATTTGTCCCAACAGTCGGCCTTCCAGATGACTCCAGACCTGGTTGTTGGCCTAGTTTATGTCACTCTCCTTTCTCTGGTGTGGTTCTTCCGTCATTTGTGCTACCTTCCTTGGAGATAAGTTCACTCTTCCACCTTTCATGGAGACTCCTTCTACTATTTAAACTCTTACCATTGCTATGTGCTGCTAGTTTTGGAGTTCTTAGTCTTTGGAATGGTTGCTGATAGTGCTATTAGTGTTTGTGAGTTTGCTAGATAGCTAGTGTGAGTGTGACAAGTGTGGGATTGTTGATAGCTCAAGGAAGGTTGTGAAGTGCCCTTAATCTTGTGTAAATCTTGTGAGTGAGAGAGACTTGTGTATTGGGAGATCCATCTTCAAAGAGTGAATGCTTGAGGAACATGCTAGCTGGACCCTTCTGAGAAGGCTTGTGACGTCAATACTTTGGTTGTAAGCTTACTCTTATTTCATAATTAATGCAATAAATAATGTTTTCTTATGTCTTGTATGTAATGTACTTGATAGCTCATGACTTCTTGACTTTGTGAGTAAATAGATCATTGTTGTTTCGGTTACGTGCTTTGTTGTATTTCCTTTGCATTGTTTCAGGTTGATTACTCATTAGGAGAAGGAAGCGGAAGTTGGAGCAGCGCAACGGAACTCCATCGACCACCGGTTGAGGTAGGCCTCCAATTATGACTGTTTAAGGAAAGCTATTGTTCATCTATCCTTGTTTGTGACTAGACCCACTCTAGGGCTAGAGGGGTTGCCTCTGTCCGTGGAGGGAACACTTTCCTGCATCACAAATTGGCGACTCCACTGGGGAGCTTGGCCTTTGTTCTTCCTTTGTTTGCTCTTGTTTTGATTTTTGATTTGGTCTCTTTTGAAGTTTGGGGATTAATTATCAGTCTTTTGAGTTTCCTGGGTTGCTCTGAGAAATACCTATATTTGATTGAAGGGTTGACTAGTTTTGGTTCGGGAGTTTTTGTTCATTTTTCATTGTTTTTGAACATCATCACAGAAAAAAGCCTAACAGTCGCGATGTCATCGCCACTTTGTAGCTTTTTACCCGTGATGATCTTGGGTTGCTAGCTTAATTCCCGCGACGACTCTTGAAATTGCATCATCGCGGAAAATAGGTGTTTTTCCGCGATCATCTCGGGTTGTCTGTGTAAAATTTGTGCTGACATCTCTAGTTGTCTGTCCATCACTAGCAATGGTATCTAAACTAGCGATGACATCTCTAGTTTTCAGTGTACAACTTGCGATGATTCCTAAAAAGTTGTTTTTATAACTTTACCTCCTAAATTCATCAATCTTGCT
The DNA here is from genome assembly GCA_031772625.1 of Pinus tabuliformis. Lineage (NCBI taxonomy): Eukaryota > Viridiplantae > Streptophyta > Pinopsida > Pinales > Pinaceae > Pinus > Pinus tabuliformis. Next base: position 695,016,071 of record CM062810.1, read on the forward strand.
TATCCCCTGTTGTTTCTTGTCTCTCATTAGCTTGTTTTAATTGCTTTTGGTTAGGGGCACTGTCTCTTTGATTTCATTGAGTGAGTCTTGTGTTTTTAGACCATGTGACCTAGCCCTTTAGAAGTTTCATCGAGAAACCATTTGCTTGGGTTACTTGTCTATTCAAGGTTCATCCACAACCCTCTTATTGATTTGCATGAGGCTTTTTCAATGCTTTTTTCTGGTTGAATTTTAGTGTCGATTATTGAACCCATTTTTATGTTGATTCGATTTCTTCACTACTAAGCATAGATCACAATTGTTCGGATCGATCAATTCACACTTTCTTGTTTGTCTTTAAATACAAAGAAAAATTAAAAGTTTGCATTCATTTAGCATACGAAAGTGAAAGTACATTTCCATTACGAATTTTCATGTTTGAGAAATTGGAAAGCAAATTTTAAATCGTTCATTAGTAGTATCGATGCATCGTGAGATTAGTGTATTGAAGCATTGTGTTTATTAGTGTTTGCATTCACTTGTCTTGGTTTGGGAATGAACTCTCTACCTTTATGTAAGTAGGTGTTCATCGAAAAAAGGGATATTTGATTCATTCTTGCTGCATCCCAGGGTTTTGATATACATACGGTAGGGCTTGGAAACTGAAACATGATTCAAGATCAACTTTAAAATGATCTGAATAAATCTAACAACGAATTGGAACATAATGCACTATATAGAGGTCTAGGCTAGAGACATGCTCCAGCGTCGTCAAACCTAGTCACTTTTGTTTCCACTCAAGGTTGGATGATTCCTCCTTCTGTGACTCAATAGTGGTCTAGCATGGAATATTGCTCCCATGTACTGTCGAGTATATGTTGGGAGACCCCACTAGGTTATCATCCTTTATCCATATGAAGCCGTGTCTGCCGCCTTAAAATCTGTAACGCACCGAAAATAGCATTTGGGAAGATTTATTGCCGTACAGAAAGTCCTTGGTTTTCATATGACTACCAAGGTGTATATGCAGTTTTACGGATTTGTCTGGTAAACCTTTTGCTTAGTTCTCCAGAGTAGTCACTTTCGTTCCTTTTCAGAATCCCTAAAAGAAAAGGAACATCTGAGCACTTGTCACTTCAGGCTCATTAAAAATTCGAAGGCGACTAGAGTCATCTTTTTTCCTTTTCTCGACTCTTTAAAGATGAAAAGGTCAAGTTTTGTTCCTGTGTCTTAAATTTTATTCGGCCACGATTCACATTTACCCTGTTAGATATTGTTTGCGTTAGCTTGAGTAGGGTTTTTTTTCGTTCTTGATGGCAACATTCCCCGAGTCTACCAGCCATGGTTTTCCTCCAGATGGAAATCCTGTTCCGTTTCCCTCATTTGGAAATGCCGGTGCTCCGTATATGGCAACATTGTCTTTGCCTGGGTTAACCATCGGTTTGCCCGTATGGTTGTTTTCCACCTGGGTGGTCTCGAGTGTCATGACTCCTGTTCCACCATCTCCTTCGTCTGAACCATGACATGTTGATTCCAAGGTTGGGCCTACGCCTTCTTCCCCTGTTTCTTCCTCCTCCTCTCCTCCTTCGCCTGGTGAAAGCTCCATATCTAGTAACCATGAGACTAAGAAGAAGAAGAAGAAGATGAAGAAGAAGAAGAAGTCCGATAATTCCAAGGCCACCTATGCAGTTACCACTCCAAGCCCCTCCCAGGATGAACCAGCTTCTGCTTCTCCACGGAAGTTTAAGTTTCCTTGTAAATCATGCAAGGGTGACCATCTTCTTCATGATTGTCCTAGCATTCCAAGGATCCTAGAAGTATGGACTCATGATCCGCTTCGTCCCTCATCGTCCTTTGAATCTCAAGGCAATGCTATCTTATCAACTGGAAACAATAAGAAGGACGGGAGATTCGATTCGCCTACAGACTATGTGAAGGCATCCATCCTCTTCACCTTTGTCCGCTCATGGATAAAGCTTCCTCCGTTTTGGAAAGTCTTACAGCTTCTTCACCCCAACTTCCTGTTGGTTATCAGCGGCTTTCTTCAGACCCTTCCTCCATTGACAAAGAGATTGAATTAGATTCTTCTCTTGTCCGTACTCCTTTTTCCAAGTCTGGTTGTGCCCAGCCTGTTCCAGACCAACCATTGGTCGAAAAGAGTGTCGACTTAGGTTCACCACATGTTGACCACTCTGTCTCGGAAGAGCGCCATGCTCATGTTCTTCTCGTCTCATCAGATTATCCAGAGTATGGAAACGACTCTCCTATCCCAGCTAATCTAAGTAGTCCTCCTTCGGTTCCTATTGGGCAGTAATTTGGCCGTTACTTTCGACTGGAGCCATTTGACTGCTTTTCACCTTCCATCCTATGTGCCTTTCGAGATTACCATACACGCCTATGATAAGGCAGTACCTAGCACTGTCCTAGATGAGGGTACGTCTATCAGTCTTATGCCCTCCACTACTTGGCAAGCTTTAGGGTCCCCACAGCTTGTGCCAGTCACACAGAATCTATTGGCGTTTGACGGAGGAACCAATCAACCTTTAGGGATCCTCCCCAAGCTTCCTATTACTTTGGGAGGAAAAACCGTCTATATAGACGTCATGGTTGTCCAAGGTGCTTTAGATTTCAGTCTTCTCCTTAGTCGTGACTATGTTTATGCCATGGGGGCCCTCATCTCTTCACTTTTCCGTGTGGTTTGTTTTCCACACGACGGAAGAGTGGTGAACATAGATCAATTATCGTTCTTTAGTCCCCGGTGCCTCCTTCGCAACTGTCATCCCCTCTCGGTTCTTGCTCGCAAGCAGTACCTTCCTTGCCACAGGTCAATTATGTGGCTACCCATTCCGTCTCCGCATTTGCTGCTAATCATGCAGATGGTCTCGTACATCATGTATTGGGGGCATTGGAACCCGATCCGTCATTGGTGCATCATGACATATATTAATCCCAGGGTGCGTTTCTTCCATCCCGTGAAGACCTCTTGGGAGCCATGTTCTCGTGTGGCCCATGAACAAGGAGTGACGAGGATAGTTTGTTCCTATCTCAACCTCATTAAAAAATGAAACAAGGTGTTATGAGAAAAGTTCCTTTTCTTGTGTCAAGCTTGTTAAAAAATGAAACAAGGAGTCTTGAGGAAAGTTCTTGATCTTATGTCAACCTCATTAAAAAATGAAACAAGGGTTATGAGGATAGTTCTTTTACTGTGTCAACCTCGTTAAAAATTAAACAACTCCCCTTTCCAAATCGAGTCTTTGATTAAGATCTCGTAAAATCCAAGTCGAGTCTTTCCAAGATCTCGAAAGTGAACCTTCATTCCATCCACCTCGTTGAATGTAATGAAGCTTGGGGTGCATGTACCTTGATTTGCGTTATTACGCTGGGGGCATGCTAACTTATAACAAGCATAGTTTTTCGTTTCAAGCTTGTGTAAACATGAAATTGAATCCAAGCAGAGTTCTCCATGGTTCAAGCTTGTGTAAAAATGAACCCATAGCCGATTTACACCTCGTGATTGCCGTTTTTGTCTGTTAAATTCTGCTAGATGAGCCTTGGTTGTTTCATTCCATTGCCACCATCTCTTTGGCTGATCATATGCTTTCACTTGATTGTTTATCCTTTCCTGAGGAACTGCAACAATGAGTGGTTTTATTAGCCAACCTCTTGACCATTACATGTTTTGAGCAGTTCCACCATTGTTGGAACCAGTTGCTACCCTTTATACCACTCGTTCCTCTAGGATGATTCACCTTTAAGCTCTTTTCTGACTCGTAAAAGATGAAAAGATTGCCGAGTATTTTTTCCTTTTTTGACTCCTTAAAGAGAATAAAAATGGAGGTCTGCTTTCAACTATTTTCCGACCGTTTAAAGATGAAAAGATTGCAGAGTTATTTCCTTTTTTGACTCATTAAACAGAATTAAAAAGGCGGTCCACTTTAAGCTATTTTCCGACCGTGTAAACACGAAAAGGTTGTTGGGCCTTTGTCATTTCAAGCTCGTTATCGGTTACGAAACGACGTGCTTTCGACTGCTTTTCTACTTTTTTGGGTCGAAGTCACTAGTTACAAAAAGTACTCCTCGATCGTAATGATCGGGCGGTTCTTTCGAGTATCATTTTATACTTTTTCGGGCTCAAGAGACACAAATCTATGAAAAAGGATCCCCATGGAGTTTTCTTTTCAGTGTCTTTTTCAAACTCTCTAAACATGAAAAAGACTCTGAGTTTTACCTATGTCAGACTTGTTAAACCCTGACGACATTGGAATCATCACCATGACGAGACTCAAGCTTCTCCTTCCTAGGGCTCGTTAAACTATTACTAGGTTGGACTCAACAACAGGTTTATCATTGATTGTCTATGGCAGCTAGTCACTCTTGAACATCGACACTTTTGCTTCTTGTCAGGTTGGGACATCCATACATCGTCATTTGGCCTCCCGCGGGTTTGAGTCATCATTTTATCCTCATTCCATCTGATTCATGCCGTCTCCTTCGAGCCTCTGATCCCTTGGTGCCTGAATGCTGCCACCCACCCTCCGGAATCGTGTCGCCGACATGTTCAAGAGTATAATCCTTCTGCAGTTTACACCCTTGTATTCTCCTCTGATACTCTATTTCACCATCTACGACTTGTTCCTTATCTTTTGTCGTTGATGGGGGAAACGTTATGGCCCTCCTGCGACGGGTCGTCTCCTGTCGACATCAACTCATTATCCAGGAGATTGATCTAGAGATCCCCTTTGGTACCTTAGAGCTTGCATGCCTCAATGGAAATTTCTTCACACCTGACAGTCGACTTTCATCATTGGTTGTCGATTGGGTGATTCCACGAGTGTTCGAATTCAACTCCTTCTTTACACTTCGTGGATCGTGCTAGGCAGTACCTTGAGAGCGATTGGCATCATTGGTGGTTTCTCTCGCGCTTTTTAATGGTTCTCATCATTGACTGGTAATCAAGTGATGTTCTATCATGCTCGACCTCAGCACATCTATTCACATGTTAGAATCTGTACTATGTTCGGATGGGTTCAAGACCCCAAACTTAGATTACACATGTTCAGGATGCGTGGATTGGTTTATGATTACATGACTCATTGATGGATGGCTACGACCATACCTTTATCATCATCATGGTCTCATTAGCTGGATGGTTGCGTCCATACCACAGACCTATTTCATATGTCTTTTGGATCGCTGCGCCCATGCCTAGACTACATATACTTCATTATCAGAGATATCAGTTGTACTTGCGTGCAGGTTCTTCCAGATGGTGTTCCAGTTCAGTCAGTTTCGTAAAGCATTTCACCCCTCCCTCTCTCTCGGGCTTCATACTTTAGGGGGCATCTGTTACACAATAATTTATCACTGTCTTCACTCCAGTCTTCCTACTAAGTCATGTGTCCAAGTTGTACATGCTCATGTTAGACAAATGCTCTCTGAAGTTGCCAAATGACCCACTTTTCCAAAGGTTTCTGCCTCATCGCATCTGTTGGCTTAATAAGTATGCTGAAGGGTGCTCCAAAATAGCCCAAAAGCACTGCCATCGCGGAAGAACACCTGATTCCCACGATGGTTGAATTTTATGTGCTAGCGCACTGGTCATTTGTAATCTTCAGTGCTGACCTGACTAGCTACGTTATCCAATAGCGATGTCAGCGCAGAAGGTCAGTTATGTGCCCACGATGATCCAGATTGGGCGAATTTGTTCCAACAGTCAGCCTTCCAGATGACTCCAGACCTGGTTGTTGGCCTAGTTTATATCGCTCTCCTTTCTCTGGCGTGGTTGTTCTGTCATTTGTGCTACCTTCCTTGGAGATAAGCTCACTGTTCCACCTTTCATGGAGACTCCTTCTCCTATTTAAACTCTCACCATTGCTATGTGTTGCTATTTTTGGAGTTCTTAGTCTTTGGAATGGTTGCTGATAGTGCTGTTAGTGTTTGTGAGTTTGCTAGATAGTTGGTGTGAGTGTGACAAGTGTGGGATTGTTGATAGCTTGAGGAAGGTTGTGAAGTGCCCTTAATATTTTGTAAAACTTGTGAGTGAGAGAGACTTGTGTATTGGGAGATCCATCTTCAAAGAGTGAATGCTTGAGGAACATGCTGGCTGGACCCTTCTGAGAACGCTTGTGACGTCAAGACTTTGGTTGTAAGCTTACTCTTATTTCATAATTAATGCAATCAATAATGTTTTGCTATGTCTTGTATGTAATGTACTTGATAGCTCATGACTTCTTGACTTTGTGAGTAAATAGATCATTGTTGTTTTGGTTACGTGCTTTGTTGTATTTCCTTTGCATTGTTTCAGGTTGATTACTCATTAGGAGAAGGAAGCGGAAGATGCAGCAGCGTAATGGAACTCCATCGACCACCGGTTGAGGTAGGCCTCCAACTATGAATGTTAAGGAAAGCTATTGTTGATCTGTCCTTGTTTGTGACTAGACCCACTCTAGTGCTAGAGGGGTTGCCTCTGTCCGTAGAGGGAACACTTTCCTGCATCACAGTCGGTAATCTCCTTCCTTGGAAATTTATCAAACTTGCTATCATATAACAAAACCAGATCATTTACCTTAAAGGTGCACAGTTTAATGTGCCGATCATGCCATGCTTTTTCATGCTGCTTTTGGACCTGTTGGTGAAATCCAGCTAGAAACCTTTCTTCCTCAAGCTCAGCAAGCTGCGCGAGCCTCTCTTCCATGGCTCCGCGATCCGTCATACCCATGAGTGCCGCTATGCGCAGACTAGGCACAATGTATTCCATTGGCATCAGTGCTTCAATACCATATATAAGCCTAAAGGGTGCATGTCTAGTCAACTTTTTGCACATCATTCGATAGGCCCATGTATGCATAGGTCCCAATCATTTCGCTGAATGTTGCAAACTTTGGTCAGTGCGTTCTCTAGTACCTTATTGAATGTTTCCATCGTCTCATTATCATGTGGGTGATAAGGCATGTTTTTCTAGTGATATACATAAAATTCTGTCGTCAGCGTGCTTTTCTAGTGACATACATAAAATTCTATCGTTAACGCGTTGATCGTTTCGTTCAGAAAGCGCGTACTGCGATCACTCATCAAAATCTTTGGATAGCCAAATCGTGTCATTACATACTCAAAGAGAAACTTCACAGTGGTTGCGCCTGTTCAATCCTTCATAGGATGTGCCTCCACCCATCGAGTTAAATACTCAGTCACGGTGATAATGTACCACGCACCTATCTTCTTTCCTTGAGGTTGAATGGGTCCCACAAAATCTATTGCCCATTTCCTGAAAGGTTGTAACTTCATCTATGGGTTTAGAGGCAGCTCATCTCTCCGTGATGGCGTGCTAGTCCTTTGACACACATTGCATGCCCTACATTAGGATTTTGAATCCTTATGGAGGGTTGGCCAGCACAACACTGTGCGTAGAATCTTCTGTACGGTCTCCCTTCCTGTGTAATTTCCTCCTGCGGCACCCCCATGAGCGTCCATAAGGATACTTATTCTTTCAAACTCTAGTACATATCATCAGAATACTTCATCAGACCCCATTTTATATAGATGTTTGGCAATGACAGAAAAGTCTGCCACACACACCACTAACCAAGGAAAATTTTAAGGTTGGAAAATTTTCTTGAAGTTTAAAACATTGGCGAATCTCACTAATCCCTAATATGCAAATTATAAATGTTTATTGTTATATTTGTAAAATTAATCAAATTTATAATTATTTTATATATAGTCTCTCTATAATGTTGGCGATTTTTAAGGTAAAATAATTTATTATTCTAAAATTTGGGCGAATCGTCTTTCATAAAATTGGAAATTGGCGAATCTTTTTTGTGGAAAAATCATGGAAAATTAGCCCACTGGGCGAACATTAGTGGCACTAACTCCTTTTTCTGTTGGGTGGTGTAGCCTTCTGGGGTAGTTCCCGTCGTTAGGAAGTGTATGATGTCTTCAAAGTGACCATCCGTGACGCGCACTGCAAAGAGATGCGCATTAGGTAATCCTTCCTCCAAATTAGTGGGCTCTTCTCCCATTTTGATGCGCGACAGATGGTCTGGTCCCGCGTTCAGTCATCCAGGAATGCCAAGGCACATGACTCTCTTATCCTTATGCATAGCTGAAAATGATGATATACAATGTAAAATATATGGTTGTTACATCATGCTCATGAAAGTGATTTCATGGCCAAAATAATATCTCCTCATAATGCATGCCAACATCAAATGTTGTTGAACTAATGTACCAAATAAACTACATATGTATATGGTCCATTTCAGCCATAATATAAAAAAGAACATGTTAGAACATATGGCTTAAAGTATCACCTTCCTCTACAGATGGTTGCATCAATGTACCAAATAAACTACATATGTATATGGTCCATTTCAGCCATAATATAAAAAAGAACATGTTAGAACATATGGCTTAAAGTATCACCTTCCTCTACAGATGGTTGCATCAATGATATTCTTCTATGCATGACTGGTACATATGCTTTTCAACCAAATTGTCAAAGTAAGAAAATACATATGTATGGCTGAAAATGCACCCTTTCACTCATGAAAATATATGTAAATCTACTAGAAATAAATGAGTGAAAGAAATAAGGAAATTGACAAGTAAATATGAAAAACCTCAAACCATGCATAGCTCCCCCTAATCCCATTATAGCTCCAATAGGCAGGCTGGTCCAATGGACCTGAATGTGCATGAATCTCATGAACATACCATGCTACTATTATTCAACTCCATCAACTCATCAAGTTGCCATGCACTCCCCCTCACACTATGCACTATTGGGTGAAACTATGTTCGTTTAATTCCGTTGTAGTACTTACCCAACTATTTAATTTATCAATCCGAGGTCCGTAGAATTACGAGACACATGCACTATATATGCAGGACTGAAGTGGAACTAATCTAATCTAAATTACTGAAATCAAATTAAAGCATTGAAACACTAACTAGGAAAGCATGAAATTGCATAAAGGAAAATAAATACAACATGTGAAGAAGTGAATGGCAAACAACATATGTGAGCTCACAAAAATAAAACTATGTCAAATTATATTACAAGAACTAAATTACAAATCATGAAAGAATCAAAGTTAATCTCCATTCTCTATTATTCCTTATTCCAATGAAGAGAGAGCACTCTCTTATATACATGAGGAAGATAACCTTTCCATAATTACATTCAAATATTCTCTCAAGCACTCTCAGATAGTTTCCCATTATTACAAGATATCATCGCACAAATCTCTCAAACATGATCCCATAAATCTCTCATATCTTGGATAAGATATGTCTTCATGATTTTCTCCTTAGGATAAAATATGCCTCCATTATTTTCTCTTTAGAAAAAGATATGCCTCCATGATTTTCTCGATATGCTTCCATGATTTTCTCCGTAGAAAAAGGCTTGCATAATTATCTCCTTGATATGGTGGAGGAGATATTAATTCTTCACATATTTCCTACATCACAAAACTCACATATTCTTGAGATATATAAAAATATGTACATTTTCTAATAATTAATCATAAATTCACTTATAATACAAAAATGAATAAAATGGAAAATAAGAAGGTGAAACCCAAGTGTATGTAGGAAAGTGATATCATAACAGGTTAATGGGATGATGAAATGTAAGGAAAAAAGGTGGATGAAAATATGACATTTCTGAGTCCCAACATCCTCCCCAACTGAACTTGTTGCATGTCCTCATGCAACCATGCATGGGTATCTTTTAAGAACATTTGGCATATTGAACTTTGGCTTTACATGATGATGTCTTAAATGTTTCCAGGATATGTGAGAGACATTGGTAACAATTTACATTTTCTTATGGTTGGTTCTTGTGTGACAACCATGAATACAAAGAATGTTGGTTCTTGTGTTAACAACATTCATTTCATTTGCTGTTCTCTTTTCTTCAATAATGTAAACATTCACTGGAAATCATAATGTACATAAGAAAGCCCTTTTTGTAATATTAATAAAGCATGCCAATATTGCGTATGAAACAAAGTGCAACAAAGTATCATTGGGAAATAAATGTTGGTGAATGGTAAATGGAGTGATAGTGGTGAAGGAATGGAATCATGGAAGTGAATATGTAGTGAATGTAGTTCTCCCCCCCTCAACTGAATTGGTTGCATGTCCGCATGCAACTTAACATGGCGCATGAAAGGAAATGTAGCATGGTGAGGGAATTTTCCAAAATATTCAAGTTAGCATATAAGGAATTGCATGATTAAAGATTAGAAAACAACATACCTCTACTTACCCAAGAATGATGAAGTATGCAATAGGAATGTAGCTGCTGCTACTGCTAGATCAGGAAAATGTGACTGATGTAACCGGATCCTGGAGAATGAAGGAATCTGAACTGCTGATGCTGAATCATGGAAAAGATAAAAGCTGAAAGTGGTACTATGGTACTCTCATAGATCAGAATGCATACTGCTGTAATTGCTGAGGGAGTCATGAAAAAGTGTATAGTCTTCACCCGCTACAAACCCGATGGTACAATTCTAAACATGCGAATGAATGTGTCGATGTCGAGCATGAATAGAAATCATTGGATTACTGGCCATTGATGTATGCCGTTAACCAATGCGAGGCAACTCACCATTGATGTCAATGAGTGCCAAGGTACCGGAGTACATCTTGCGAAGTGCGAATGGTTGTGTTGAGGTCGAGCCACTTGCAAGATCTGAAGATCAAGGGACATTGATGTATTCCCATGATCGCCAGCGAGAGAACTTGCCATTAAGGCATGCAAGCCTCTAGGTACTCAAAATGAACTCTAGTCTATTTCCCAGATAAGGTGCTGATGTCGATGGGGCAAGACTTGTTGAAAGGTGGGCCTTAAGGAATCCCACATCAGTCAACGCGAGTTTGTACAAAAGGATTTGGTAGGACTATAAATAGAAAGAACTCACGGACAAGCAGTGTGGATCAGCATGGCTAGGAAATCAAGGTAATGTGATCATGGAAAGGGAGTGAGTTTTATTCAGAAGGCAAACTAGAAGGCAAAACTAAACTGAAAAGGATAAATGGATGTATGCGATTCAGCAAAATAGGCGTGCATGAAGTCGTGAAAGACAAGGAAATGGAAGATGGGCTGCAACACAAGGATGGTGAGTAGTCAGGACGCAAAAGCATTTTTGTGTAGTGGAAAATGTCATGATATGTGTAGTGAAGAATTAGTTCCTTCAAGCGTCCAATGATGCATGTTTCATTGTGATTTCGAAAAATCACTTTGCATACTTTGAAAAACTTAGCACCATTCCTGCATAAAAATTGTCATCTTCGTGTGCCATCTCCATCGATCATTCCTGTATGAAGTGACTCAAAAACAAATTAGCGCATTTTCAAGAATTTACAAAATGTCCATTTTTTTTTTTAATTATTTTTCGAAGTTACACTAATTGTGGATGAAAAGGGTGTTGCATTAGAATGTTGAGCTTTCTGCATAAGCTTCTCGTTGACCTACACATAACACCAATCTCATTTCACTTGTTAGTATGTGCATCCTAACTCTTGCCCATAAATTCACAAAAAATCCAACATACCTTGATTTCCCCCCAACTAAAATTATTGCATGTCCCTATGCAATGTACTCAGTGATAGTGCAATACTTTTTCAAAATGTTTTTATTGGTTTGCAGGAAAATTGCTTTAAAACATTTGTAGGAATGAATGAGAGCAATTTTTTTTATTTTTTTTTTCAATTTTTTTTTTATTGCTATTTTTTTTAAATTACCAAACATTGTCCTTCAGGTATCTGAAAAATTGGCCTTGCCCTTAGGAAACATCATGAAAATTGGCCTACATAGCATCCAGATGTTCAGAGGGCCAGAGGTTCAATTGCGAATGAGGAAGGTGAGGCAGTTTAATCATGTTTACAGCATGTGGAAAGATAAAAATAATACATGTTATGGTATGAAATGTGATGGGTCTCCCTTGATTTGACACCTATGGATGCGGCTTCTGAGCCTGGATATCTCCCTAAATGAGATAGAAGGCACTGATACAGAAACCAGCAAAGGTCTACATCCACACAAGTTAAATCTGAGCATCTCTGCTGGTGTTGGACTGCATATTCTTGCATTAAATAACTGTGCAAGTATTGGCCCCTTTGACTTGGAAACTGTGGCTACAACATGCCCGCTACTTGAAGTTTTGATGCTTGGAGGCTCTGTTGAAGGTTTTTACCTGTCACGGTTTGAGAATTTGTCTCAAGAAAGAGTACAATCTGCTACATCAGCTCTTGTGAAGGCAGCAGGACATCTTCCAAGTTTACGTGTGCTGGAAATCACATTCTTTTCTAGCAGTGTTGCCCAATTTGTACGGGAAGAAATAAAGAAAGATATTGAAGTCTGGGATTTTCGTGAGGAGTCATCCGTCATGTCTGCCATTTTATATTTGGGTGGTTCCAAGTGTTTTCAGGAGAAGAGAAAGTCAAAAGTTTGCAAGGAAGATATGGTGTTTACGGTCTACGCAGCTGCAAATTGTTCAGACACGAGAAGAAGAACCCCTCTTCATGTTGCTGCAGCATCTGGATGTGCTCAGACTGTTCAATGTCTTTTAGTGCTTGGTGTTGAGGCAAAGGGAATGAAAGATTCAGGAGGAGCTACTCCTTTGTTTGTAGCTGCTGAATGTGGTTATGCAAATATATGTGAATTGCTACTCCAAGCTGGAGCAGATGTCCTGGCTGGTAATAGGGCTGGGGAGAATCCTTTATATATTGCAGCTTTAAGAGGTCATTGTGCAGCTGTAGAAGTGTTGGTGAGGCACTGCTTCGAAAATAATATCAACTGGAAATGTGCAAAAGTTTATGGTGATGGCTGGACACCACTAATGGCAGCAACAGTCGCTGATCGGCAAGATGTTGCAAATATTTTGCTTAAAGCAATAGAGATAAATATAAGCACCCACTTAAATGAAAACACATTTAGTGAAATTGCTATATGTGCCTTGAATGACAAAAGAATCCATATTGGCAGTGATGAACGTGAGATCTACACAAGTACCATATGCAGAATTTTACAGGAACATCATTCTACTCTTCAGAATTTCCAAAATAACTTGGACAGCAAACAAAATGCTTCAACTCGTAATCAGTTGTTGGATGCTCAAAATCGCTATGGCCAAACTGCTCTACACATTGCTGCTAGGAGGGCCTCTCTTTGGTTTGTATTTAATCTTATCATAGCAGGAGCTTCGATAGATATCCATGATGGCTATTCGATGCGTGCTATAGATGTGGCTTATCACCAAAATCATGAAGTTGTGGCAAGTATTATAAAAAAATGGGATGCAGTTCAGAAGCAACCCCTACCTAAGATAAAGGAATGCGGGAGATGAAAACATGAGCAGTACGATAATGATGCGAACATATCCACAACATCCATCAATCCCCTATATCATTCCAATAAATAAGATTTTGGAAAGAGGCATGGGAGGGAAATCGAGATCACAAGAAATCAGATAAGGTTCTGGTTCGATTTGGCAAGATTCTTATGATTTTTATGAGGATTTGGCAAAGAAAAATGCAGCAAACAAGAGTGAATTATCAGAGTGAAAACCCCATTACTCACACCGCCTTATAGTGAATGCCAACATCTTTAGGACGCAGCACCCTAAAAAACGTTAGTTTTGAAAAGAAGTTTGTGATAAAACTAAGACAAATCTAGACAAACTAAGACATGGGTTTTTTTCACAACAGAATAAATTACATAACCCAGAAATCGTTTGCCTAATTTTCTAACAGTCTAAGAGGGAATCATGGTTCTTCGAGACCCTGTTTAGATGACTGCGTGAAGAAAAAAACGGTTTTGACAATTAATGTGCAGAGAATTACAGGTTTTGCTGGCTGTGAAGCAGATTTTGAGCGATTTTGTGTTCATTGACCACGTATCAAGTGTGCTGGTATATCGAATTGCGGGGAAGGGATTGGTGTTACAGAGGAGAAAGGACACCAGCAATGGCGGATTTGAGTGGGGTGGGTTAAATCACCACCAAGGTTAAGTGCGCTGTCCTCTTCGGGATGCATTACAAAAACAATTTTTTTTTTTTTTTTTTTTTATTATTATTTTTTTATTTATTATTATTTTTATTTTTATTTTTAATTTTGTTATTTTTATTATTAACAGTCTAGAAAATGAAATTAACAAAAATGGTTAGTTTTAATTTTTTTTGTTTTTTTTTAATCAAATGGACACAAAGATTCGCATATTGAAAAATATTTTTGATGAAGCATATTGCAAAATATTTATTTATTCCTGAAATTAGTCTAAATCATCTCTATTTTCTGATCCTCGAGATCGTACAAAGACGCAGGAGGAGAGCATACTTATTCTAAGCAAAACTGAAACCTATTTTCTGATCCTCGAGATCGTACAAAGACGCAGGAGGAGAGCATACTTATTCTAGGTAAAAGCAGAACTGAAAATGAAAGCAAAAGCTAAATCTAAAAGCCTACCTACTCTATACTAATTAGAATTTACAAATTAGTTACGTGTAGTTAAACTTCCAATGAAGCCATTCACGTAGCAGTAGCAACAATAGATTCAATAGCAATTTGTCAAATGAAAAATGACAATATTCGAGAGTGGATGAGTCTAGTTGTTGTAACTACAAATTAACTAAAAAATTAAAAGATGAATATAATCTAATACTTACCTGGAACCATTTTTTGATGAAGCTTTGATATGCACAGATTCTCTCACTTAGATTATGCTGTAACTCCTGTTCTTCTTCTCCGATCTGCTGCTTTTCTTCCTCGATCTCTTGTTCGAATGGTTGTTCGCCATCAGATCCGCAGGATTCTTTAGATTTTGAATCTTCATTTATTTCTTGGGAAGTAGTTGAACTTTCAATTTTTGTCAATATCTCCTTTTCCAGGGAAGAGGAGATTCCGACTTCTGCAAGGATCTTAGTGAGTAGTTCCAAGCTAACACTCATTATAAAACCATGTTGAAAGAGAAAAGCAAATAAAAATCAGCACACTAAAAATTAAATTAAAAACAAAAGGACCACAGAAATAATCTTGAATTCAATACTCAATTAAACCCTCTTACAAGGACTACTCATTAATTGAGTAATTGAATGCTTCAATTATAACCATGAACCATGAATTCATCAAACACTCTTCACAGTTGAGAAAATCAAACACACTTGCAGAAATCAAAATTCACACTTGCATAAATGTAAACACACCCTACATGCCCTGATCCATAAGAGGTCGAGCCCATTACGATATCTCGAATGCGATGCGTAGGCTATTCCCCACGTCTTACCGCCTTAACACCTCGGAGTTAGGAACATGTCTAACACACTTGCATAAAAATCAAACTAAACTTCAATCCATCATGCCTTCACTGGCAACGGCGCCAAAATGTTGGGTGAAACTATGTTCGTTTAATTCCGTTGTAGTACTTACCCAACTCTTTAATTTATCAATCCGAGGTCCGTAGACTTATGAGAAACATGCACTATATATGCAGGACTGAAGTGGAACTAATCTAATCTAATCTAATCTAAATTACTGAAATCAAATTAAAGCATTGAAACACTAACTAGGAAAGCATGAAATTGCATAAAGGAAAATAAATACAACATGTGAAGAAGTGAATGGCAAACAACATATGTGAGCTCACAAAAATAAAACTATGTCAAATTATATTACAAGAACTAAATTACAAATCATGAAAGAATCAAATTTAATCTCCATTCTTTATTATTCCTTATTCCAATGAAGAGAGAGCACTCTCTTATATACATGAGGAAGATAACCTTTCCATAATTACATTCAAATATTCTCTCAAGCACTCTCAACTAGTTTCCCATTATTACAAGATATCATCGCACAAATCTCTCAAACATGATCCCATAAATCTCTCATATCTTGGATAAGATACGTCTTCATGATTTTCTCCTTAGGATAAGATATGCCTCCATGATTTTATCTTTAGAAAAAGATATGCCTCCATGATTTTCTCGATATGCTTCCATGATTTTGTCCGTAGAAAAAGGCTTGCATAATTATCTCCTTGACATGGTGGAGGAGATATTAGTTCTTCACATATTTCCTACATCACAAAACTCACATATTCTTGAGATATATAAAAATATGTACATTTTCTAATAATTAATCATAAATTCACTTATAATACAAAAATGAATAAAATGGAAAATAAGAAGGTGAAACCCAAGTGTATGTAGGAAAGTGATATGATAACAGGTTAATGGGATGATGAAATGTAAGGAAATAGGTGGATGAAAATATGACATTTCTGAGTCCCAACATGCACCTCTCATGTGCTTTTGTAGTCAATCATGAAAATGCATCAAATAAATATGGATTGTAGAGGGGGATGATTTTTCCTACTCATAATATGAAGAGGAAGAGATTGTCCTTGATCTCTTGATTTTGGCTACTCTTTCCTTCAACACATACACATTATCTGATGTCCTAATTCCTTTGGCAATTACTCTCTTGGACTTCTCCTTCCTGATGCAATACCCTTTGGAGTTGAAGATCACTTCCTTTCCTCCATATACCATCTAAATAGCACTTAGAATATTGTGCTTTAACCCCTCAACTAGTAGCACATCAACTACATTGAACTCCTCATCACCAAGAATATCCTTTCCTTTGCCCAACACCTTAGCAAGTGTATTATCTCCAAGAATGACATGGCCATCTTTGGTTTTTCCTGAAAGAGATAAAACCACTCTTGTCCCCTAACATGTGATGGGAACATCCATTATCTATATACCATCAATCATCATGATAAAACATGCATATAGAAATGTCACACTGGACCTACTACTCCTCCTTTTTTTCCACATAGCCCTAGGCTACTTCTTTGCTTGAGCGCTCTCTATCTTTTTGCTAGATCTATTATGAGTCTGCTTCTCCATTTGATTGGATGGCTTGAAGAATATAGAAAATTTACAATCGTGGACATGTGTCCAAGATTGTGGCACACATAACACCTCACATGACCAAGATATGAGGTGAAATGATCTTTTTTCTGTGGCTCATGTTTGATCTCCACCTTCGACTAATTTTTCCTCGAATCCATGTTCTAGATATGTAATTAATTTCCTTATGGACACACAAGTTGCATGAGTACTAATAAACATTAAAAGGGAAAGTATACCTGATGGTTGATCCTCTTCTTGGTTGTCCAAATTGTTGCACATTGTACCGGTAAGATGTGAACATTATGCTTCTACAACTGGCTGCCACGTGTCTAAAATTGTAACAAATGTAGCACTCGACATCATCCATCAAGGGATCAAATGGATTATTGCATCTTCTTTGAAAAATATCATGTCTGTGACAATATTTAATCCTAGGAGTGAATGATATTCTAAATGAAGGTTCTCCTTGAGATCTTCTTCTCTACTATTACCATTTCTGTTATTTGTTTCCTTGGTTACTGCTCTTGCTACTACTATTGTTTGCTCTAAGATTTTTGGGTTCTGCATTGTTTTTCCTTCCTGCATGCGAGTTGGACTCTCCCTTGTGAAATCCAAGACCATATCTAATCATGGGAGATCTTTGGTTCTCAAACAAATTGTCCAAGTTTACAGTGCTCTTCTCGAACTTTAGTTGCTTCCTCAACGTGATAACTTCAACTTCAAGATTTCCAACATGGGCCTCATTTTCTTTCAGTTGAATGGCCATAACATCCTCAATCCTTTCATCTTCTTGATGTTATATCTTCAAGCTAAGAACCTATTTTAACTATGTTTGAAGGATGTTGACTTCTTCCTTTAGCTTAACCTCCTTGTCATCACATATCTACAAGAGCTTTCCTTGATTTTTGCATGTAGTTGTTAGTCTACTAACTTCAACAAATAATTTTCAACAATTGTCCAGAAATCTTCGAAGTTAAACAGGTATCCCACATCCCTTGGAAAATACATAACAGTTGTGAACCATCTTAACAGGACCAATATCCATAGTATAAAGACAAATACAAACTCAATGAAATAAATCCATATGCTCACCAACCCAAAGACATTAATTGAATTATGGTTTTAACTACTAATAACATGAAGCAAACTGTGTTTAGTAGTCCAACAAAATAAGTGGGAACTGATCTAGCCATGATATAGTCAGGTTTGGATGCACAAGTCACAATTAAACTTTTGAAAAAGTGGTCCTCAATATTCTTACGTGTTTTTTTCCCGGTTGTTGGGTGTGGACCCTATTTATCTTCTTTATTCAGAGGTATTGACACATTGGACCCCATTTCGTAATGTGGCGGCAACGCCGCCTGTAAATGTGTGCCGCCAAGGGGTTGCCTTCTGGGTCGTTCATTAGGTGGGAATATAACGGTAGAATTTATGATTAATTTAGGGTTTTTTTTTCCCTAGAAGGCAACCCCTTGCTATATATGAGGAAATTGTATTGCATCTATGTAGATCTGTATTCTGAGCGAGCAAGAGAGAGGAGATTGTGTGAGAGCGAAGAGGCAATTATAGTGGATTTTCTCTAGGTTATATCTCTTCATTTTGCTGGATAATATAAAACAAAGGACTGGCTGTTTCTCCATGGACATAGCCCAAATTAGGTGAACCATGTACATATGTGTCTCTCTTGATTGATGTGTTTTCTGTGTTTATGTTTCTACGGTATTTTTATGTGTTCCATTGCTTTTTAATATATAATTTTCTAACACCGGTAAATGCAACAACACGAGATTGCCTTTCTCAGAAAAGATCTTACAAATGCTTTTCCTTGCTATGATCGAGGAGGTCAAGAGCACAACCAACAACAAAAGTGTTGTGAAGAAGGTGATGTAGGAAACTTTGAACCATATTCTATACTTCTTATGCTCTTCCTAGATTTTGAAAGACATACCAAAAAAAACAGAAGGGGCTAGAGATTGCCTATCTAATTCTTGTTCCTCCTTTACATTCACAAGGAAGTAAACTTCATTACGCATATGTGATATTACAACTAATGCTAGCACTTCAGTATTGCTCCATATAGCTCACAAACCAAAATGTACCATCCCAGGAAGAAAATAACCAATCAGAAGACATATCATAACTCTCCTAACATCATGTATTAATGAAAATTCAATCAAAATATCCATCTGGATGTCTTTTATATCTTTGTCATCCGAATTTACATTTATATTCCAATCATCAATAAATGTGAGCAACTGGATAATGACAGATCTAAGAACCAGAGCTTCAGCTAGGATCCAATAATCGAAAAATATAGACTAACAACGAGATTTAAGATGACTAGGCATCTATCTTGTATTTGCATTCTTAAAGAAATTTTCATTTGGGTAATTTCTCTATGTAAACCTAATATCCATTGAAGCTTCATTAGGGTTTGATTAACATTGTTTTTAGTGGGTGCACTTGCTGGCGGGCCATCAGATTAATGAAATGATTTTATTTTTTTATTTGGGGGAGGTGAACCTTTCCAACCATCTGAGCATATTTTGGTTGAGATCTGTGTAGTGTGTTTTGTGTTGGAATCTTTGATTGATTGTTTGACATAGCCAATGGCTAATCCAATTTTGATGAAGTACCTACACATTCAAAAGTCTCCCACGCGACACATGAAACGATTCTAGTCAGTATTTATAGTTCCATGGATTATCATGGGTAATGGGAAACTCGATTTTTTTGTAATGGTCAAGGATAATATCAAATGATTGTCTATGCTTAACCTCGAGACTTTAAAAGGAATAAGACTTTCCAAGTTGGGAATGATTTCTCTACTAACATCAATTTTGTAATGGTCAAGAGTGGATAAGAAGAGTCATTGACAAGAGTGGATAAGAAGAGTTTTTGACAACAAAGATATGTATTTGGGAAGTTAATGTAAACATTTCATTATTGTTTAAATATGTTTTTGGTCTCAAATATATTGAGAACATTTTCAATCTATGGAGTGGGAGAATGAAAAAGAGGGAGAAATGGATTTGGTACTATCGTGGGAATATTGGAGGCACATTTCCATATTAGTAATAAAACAAAGGGAATACCACCAACAAGGGCATGCAATATGTCATGCCTGTGAAGGGGTGTATCAAATATAGGGCACCATCATTTGGGAGAGGAAGTATGTTTTATCTGACTTCACTAGTTGTGCCTAAGAGCATTATCTGATATGGTAGAAGAGAAATACCATAGTGATTCACAAGTAGCTAAGTTAAAAATTGAGTGTTTTATTGGCTCGAACTTTTAGTTCGATTATCATCCACCACATTAGAAATAGTATTGTTGGCGCTAATTGCGTTCATCTACATGTTAGTATCATCGCTTTTATCTGACCAACTATTGGGCATATGTGTAGTAGAGTTCTTTGCTTGTTAGATACACTTTGGTGATTTTTAGTTTGATCACATGATTCTACATACTAGTTTATATGGATGTCATAGTTCTTTATATCGAAATTTGTCACTACATTGTGCCTCTTGTATTTTATGGTATCAATATCATAAACCCTAGTAGCTTCGTATATTGGTTTTGACATATACAAAAGAAGAATATTCTAGGGTTTATGATATTGCTACCATACATTCAAGGGGCACAATATGATAACAAATTTCAATATCGATAATTATGGCATCTAGATGATCTAGTCTGCATAATCATGTCATCAAAATGGAAATTGAACAAAATGTGTCAAACAAACAAATTATTATACTACTCCACATTTGTCTAATATCCAGTCGAATAAAAACAACGATGCTAACCCACAAATGGATGTGATCAATTTCAACAATATTATCTTTGATGTGGTGGATCAGAATGAAAATAAAGGTCTGAGCCAATAAAACTCTCAAAATTTATCTCAATTGCCAATGAATCGCTTTAGTATTTCTCTTTTTCCAAATCAGACAATACCCTTAGCCACAATTAGTGAAGCTAGAGGAAACTTAGTTCCCCCCTCAAATGATGGTGCCCTATACTTGTTAGACCCCTTCACAAGTGCAACATAATGCTTGCCTTGAATGGTGGCATTCCCTTTTTGTGATTTCCAGTGTGGAAATTCACCTCCAATATTCCCCATGACAATACCAAATCCATACCTGCCACTTTTTCATGCTCCCACTATGAAATGGGAGAATGAAAAAGATGAAGATATGGATTTGGTACTGTCGTGGGGAATATTGGAGGCACATTTCCATATTGGTAATCACAAAATGGGAATACCACCAATAGGGGCATGCAATATGTCATGCCTGTGAAGTGGTCTATTAAGTATAGGGTGCCATCATTCAGGAGAGGAAGTATGTTTTATCTGACTTCACTAGTTTCATCCGAGGGCATTACCTGATTTTGTAGAAGATAAATACCATAGCAACTCACTGGTAGCAAAGATAAAAATTGAGCATTTTGTTGGCTCAAACTTTCTGTTCGATTCTAATCCACCATAATAGAGATAGTATTGTTGGAACTGATTGCATTCATCTATATGTTAGTATCATTAGTTTTATCCAACCAACTACTGGGCATATGTGTAGTAGAATTCTTTGTTTGTTTGATACAATGGGTGATTTTTAGTTTGATGACATGATTCTACATACTAGTTTATTTGGATGTCACAGTTCTTGATATCGAAATTTGTCACTGCATTGCACCCCTTGTGTTTTATGGCATCAATATCATAAGCCCTATTAGATTCGTATATTGGTTTGGACATATACAAAACAAGAAGCTTCCAAGGTTTAAAATATTGCATCCATACATTCTGTTAGTGTCAGTCTTTCCAGCCTTCCTCCAGTGATCACATATGCTCTTACAAAGTGGTCTCAGAGTGTCAAGGTCAAATTTTGTCGTTTCGGTGAGTCTTCAAGCAAAATTTGGTCACTAGGCATTAGGTCTAGGGTTTGATTTCACTCCTTTCAAAGTTTCCCAAATGTCAGTCTATTTCACTATTCAGCTGAGTCTATAATTATTCATAGGGTTTTCATCATCATGTCAGGTTCCATTGGGTCATTTCACACCTTGTTCATGCTTCAGTTGTGCTTAGGCAAGGTTCATTTCCCTCTCCTAGGGTTTTGAAGCTAATTTCTCTTGGATGGTCAAATCATTAGCAAAACTTGTATATGGATCTTCATACACCTTCCCCTGTCCTTAAAGTACCTTATCAAACACTTCTAATCACTGAGATCCCCCAAATTCCTCATTTTTCCACAAACCCTAGTTTCTTGCTACAACCTGGCAATTTTCTAGGTTGGGCCTGTGTTTTGCCCTTTTGGACCCCTTCCCCTCACTCAATTTTTGAGATTCCATTTCCCCTACTTCCTGACATCCCTCCCTACTTCCAAAAATTTTCCCAAGAATTTAGAAGCCCCTTATCCCCTTCATTTCGCTTCATTTCGACAAAATCCCTTGTTTCACACATCGGGATAGTTTTTACTAAAATGATGTTTCTGAGCAATCAAAGATGAATTTGGGAAAACTGAGAGAGGTTTTTGTCCCTAACAAGCCAAGGAAGAAAAACCTCCTTCACTTTTTACACAGGTATAATGGTTTTGGATAAATGTCAAAAATACAATCGCCTCGGAGAATTGATGCACCTCTGAAGTGACCTTGGGAAAATAAATTTTTCTCCTAGCTTGGTTGGCCAAATAACTTTATTGATTAGTCAATGGATAACGAGAAAAAAATATCTTTTCAATGAGATATAATGAGATCAATTTGGAGTTGAGGAAGGGATTCAAAAGTTGACTGCAACTGCACTCTGCCTTGAGGCAGCATCATTTGGCACATTTTGACCAGTCTTGGGAGATTTGATTTTTGACAAGGAAAATGAACTCCAAATTGAAAACATCAAATTCGGTTGGAAAGTAGACTCAAGGAACTTTCCAAAGAGCTATCACACGCCTAATTTGGACACCAGGAAGGCCTCCAAAAGCCTCCTGCAAAAGTGCACTGCGCATAGAAAGTGTGCGCTGCGCATTGGGCAGTTTGGGCTACTGTAAATTTACATAGGCACTGCGCATAGGAGTGTGCGCTGCACACTAGGTTTGCACACTGCGCATTGAATATCAGCAACACAGAAATTTGGTATATGCGCCCGGAACACAACCAAATTCATTCCAAACTTGCAAATATGTATGTTATTGCTGCCTAGTAATGTTAGGGTGTTTGATATATGTTTCAAAGATGGGATTTGATGTATTGGGTTTAGGGAAAATGAAACCCTAGGTTCATAACAAAGGCATCCCTTGAGTTGTTTTAAAAATATGTGGGTGGTTTAGTAAGATGTCCCTCATCCTCCATATGTGACATACCAGTGAGGCCACAGGGCCTTATTTGCATCTACACGACGAGTATTATCTCCACCTGGGGTGGAAGGGGTCTCGTTGACTTCATTAGCACAACAAGTGTTATCTCCACCTCGTGTGGAAGGGGCCTCACTTTCGACAGCAGCACCGCAGGTATAGGATAAGGGCAAGAAGCCCAAGCATGAGGAGAGGCCTTCAAGTGAGCCATCAGGTTTTGTTACTATTCATGATGATGAGACAGCTTCAAAATGAGAGAAGACCCAATATATCAGGTATCTAGAGCAGCGGAATAAAAAGCTTGAGGACCAGCACATGATCATAGAGCTACAGAACATTCGTGAGAATCGTCAAGCTGCCCAACATAGAGAAATTGAGTTCACCTCTATGGAGCAACAGGTAAATGAGGATCGAGAGGCTACTCTCTAGAGGGTCAACATCTACTTGGAGGAATGACTAAAAAAGGCCAATAGAGACAATGCATTATTGAAACACATGGCTATGCATTACAAGGCCCGTAATCTAGTTTGCAAGGCGCAAATTAGGAGTCTAAAGGCAAAATTGAAGAAAGCGGTCAAAAAGAAAAAATGAAGAAAAGAGCTTGATCGTCTTCGGATTTTGGCCGAAGCCTCTTTGGCTAAGCATGATACTTGATTGGGGACCCCCAGTCCAAATTTCAAGGAATTTGGAGAAAATTTTGTCAATTTTGAATTATTTGGCTCTAAAAACAGGTTTTTTGGCTCAACGCGCAGTGCGCAGCGCGCTACCCATAAGATTGGGAGGTCCAAATCACAAATGGTTTGCATTTTTGGATTTGTCATGATAAAATATACCTGCTCAGCTATTTCCAAGGCATTTCATCAAGGTTTGGGTCCCCAAAGGGTCAAAAAACATGCAAAAAATGACCTCACTGTCCCTTATTGGACACACAGGAAGCAGTCTTGGGAAAATGAACTTTTGGAGAGGAAAATGGACACCAAATGGGAAAATTCCACTTGGGTTAGAAAGTAGACATCCAGGGCTTTCCAACAAGCCAACCTAACCTCAATTTGGATTCCGGGAAGTGCCTCAAGGTCAGCCTGAAAAGTGCGCTGCGCGTAGAGATCAGGGCGTTGCGCATTGAGGATTTTGGCAAATTTTTCACCTTCCAGCTCAAAATTTCCGCCATTTTTCACCAGTTTCACCTCTTGATGTAATTTTTGGTTTTCCTTGATGTAAGTTGATTTATATGATGTAATTTTGGCTCTATATTACCTATTCTAGATGATTCATTCATAAAATAGCAAAAATTTAATGAATGAATCAGTCTCCTAGTATATAGGGGTTAGTTGTTTGACTACCTAGTTTTCAGTTCCTTGTTTAGAATTGATTGAAATAGCTCCTAGAAGGATCAGCTCGACCCCTAGAGGTTGGGGAATGAGGTTAGCTTGATCTATATATGTAAATTTTCATTCAGTAGCACAGGTTGGACTCTTGGGGAAGAGGCTTTGAGACTTTGTTGTACATTTTACTTCAGCATTTTCGCAAAGGAAAGACCAGGGTTTTGCAGCACTATTTGGAATTCATGTGGCTTTATGTCTGGATGGTGTTCTTCTTTTAGTACTTGTAAGTTTGTTATGTGTATCATTTTCCTTCTCTCATCTTCTGCAATTGAACAAATGAAGTGTTAAGGTAGAATTCATAATTTGTAATGCTCTGCCTTTAAGTTTTTTTGATATCCTATGTTTTCATCTATTTAAGGAGAATCCTTGAGGTTTTCTTGCTCTCCTTAGCTCCTCACCTGTCTGATCTATTCACCTCATTGATTTTAAGGCATCAAACAATTGCCTACCTGTTATAGACATTTTTGTGCCTTACAGCTCCAAGCATGAAATGTCCATAAACCAAGGGCTCCTAAGTCCTTAAAAGTGTTGTTATAACTCCTAAAGGAACAAGGTCAACAAATTACAGCTTCTCCCATAAGTTCTCCACTAGAAACTGCTCAAAACTAGTCAAATCAGGATCATTTCAGCTGCTCCACTAGCTAGCTGCGTTGCAAAGCACCCAAATACACTAGCTAGGTGCATTGCAATGCACCTAAATCCACTACCAGGGTGCGTTGAGCGGGAAATGACAAGTGGCAGAGTCATTCCACGAGGTGGAGAGACAATGGAAGCTTCCAGAATCTTCTCCAATGACACTTGCCTCACTGAATTCGATAGGGATGAGTAAGAGGCTCTCAGTCTCCAAGTGGAAGCAAGAACCGACAGAGAGAAGCCACTAATCAATTCATGAGTTGACTCATCCTCTTTGCATACATCTATATATGGATCCCTCATCCAAGAGATCCAGAGGCTAGAATATTGTACATTGCAGAGAATTGCTGTTGGTTTTGAGATAGATATCAGAGTATTGGGTGATTTATGCTTTGTTGGAGGTGAAGAGGGGCTTCTCTGCTGGGAGGTTGATGCTGGATCAGGAATCATCGGTTGTAACTCCTCCTGGAACTTCTTGTTATATCAATAAAACTATTTGAGTTTCTCCTACATGCTTGTGTATCATTGATGTTTGTTGCATTTGTATGTTTAGCTTAAATTTGATCCTAAGCTTTTTATGAGTATAAACCCATGTCTTTGTATAGTTTCCTTCTCCTGTGATCTTGCAGGTACTTGGTGAAACTGGGCAAGTAAGGGAGCAGGTAGCTGGAAGCTGTCAAAGAGGAGAGAGATTGGATCAAAGGACTAGTGCAAGACACAGGTTGGTTCATCCTATTTCTCTTTGTTTATAGTTCATAAAGAAGAATACAAAAGTAGTTTTCTCTGTTTGTTTCTAAGGTCACTATCACACCTTAGTGGGATAGGGTCGTTTTGAATAGACACTTTTCCCGTTAAAAAAATGGCGACTCCACTGGGGACGATCGTCTAGTTGGTTTGCTTGTGTTTCTCTTGTTGTTTGTTTCATAAACTTAGAAGTAGCGAATCGAACTGCATTTACCATTAACAAATGCATAGTAGACATCTGCTGCTTCAATCCATTCACTAGATCTGTTTATGATTGGAACAGCTGATTCAAAAATGATCTGATTGCCCTCTGTGATAGCTCATAAACCTTCATTAAATCTACCCTCTGATTGTGCATTACTGATTACTTTTACTCGGCCAAAAACCATAGATTAAACTGCAAACTGTGACCCAGAACCTAGATAGAATTCTCGTTTCTGCCACAGCGCAGGTACTGTGAAGAGTTCCTGCATTTCAGCACAGTTCCCGAGAGAGCAACCTGCGTTGCAATCCAGTTTCTCTGTGTAGCAGGTGCGTTGATTAGCCTAGCCTTGTGCAGCTGAGGTTCTTTTCTCAAATTTTTCAGTTTTATCTCTGATTTTTGCAGCCTGTGATCAGTGTGTGTGTCTGTTTAAAAACCCCTTTTCTTTGCTGATATTCCGCCTCAGTTGTATAAAAGAAACTGTAGATGTTTTTTTGTGTTTGTTACGTCATTTACAATTTTCCATCGCAAAAGTAGAATAGTCATACTGTCGTCCTTTGATTTAGATCTGTCGAAAGTGTCGATTTTGATCATAAGAGAAAGTTTATTTGTTTTTGACAGTCGATTATGCTTTTACTTTTGCCTTTGGTTTGAATTTGTGACTTTCTAGTGTCGAAACAAGTGTTTATTTCAAAATCATAAAGTGTCGTAATCGTCTCTACCTTTTGATTTCGAAAAGAAGCTTGTTTGTGTTTTTCACTTGAAAGCGAATTCAGATTTGTACAACAACTTTCTTTTTAGGCATCAATATTAAGAAAGTGAAAAACAAAACACATGCATGTGCATTTGCATATTGATAGTATGTTTGGCTTGATTTAGGAAAAGTGCATTTACAGTGTGCTCTTTGCTCTTTGCGAAAAGATTGTGTCTTTCTTTTCCCTTGTAGCTAGGATTTTCATTGCTGAAAAGAGATAAAAGTTTGATTATCATCTTTAGATTGCATTTTAGGAATTACATTAACATCTCGTGGTGATCCCAAAAGACAAACTTCATAAGAAAGATCAACTTAAAATAAATCAATGAACTTAACAATGCTTTGTGACTTAATGCACAACATTTTGAGGTCTAGGCTAGAGACGTATTCCGGCTTCGTAAAGCCTGGTAACTGTTGTCCTCACTGATGGTTGGGTGATTCCTCCACTTTGAGACGATAAGTGCCAGTACAGACTTGTGCTCCCACGTACCGTCAAGTACATATTGGGAGACCCCTATAGGCTTAAAACCTTTTATCCATAGGAAGCCGTGTCAGCCGCCCTACTGATCGCAATGCATCGAACACAGCATTCGGGAAGATTGACTGCCGTACCGTAAAAATTATTTTTCAGTTTTGTGATTGGTTTGGTACTCCCTCTACCTAGACCTCCAGAGCAGTCCCTTTCGTTCCTTTTCAGACTCCTTAACGGAAAAGGTCCATCTGAGCACTTGTCACTTCAGGCTCATTAAAAATCGAAGGAGACTAGAGTCATCTTTTGTTTTTTCTCGACTCTTTAAAACTGAAAAAACAAGTTGTGTCAAAGCGTGTTAAAATTTATTTTAAACGGAATATTCATACTCTTTTCCTATGTTGATCTATGGGTTGAGAAAATGGAGCCTACCAACCAAGGAATTCCCCTTGGTGGAAATCCTAGTCCCTTCTCCTCTTGGGGAGATGTTGGTGCGCCCCATATGGCCACATTGTCACTTCCAGGACTAACAATTGGCTTGCCAGTATGGCTCTTCTCAACCAATGTCATTCAGAACACCATTATTCCTGAACAATCAAATCAGCAATTAGACGAGTCCAGAGTTACCCACCAGCCTTCTACTTCCTCTAATTCTTCCTCTCCTCCTTCTTCGCTTGATGGAACTGGTAAAGCTAAAAGCCAAGTTCCTAAGGAGAAGAAGGGAAGAAGAAGAAAGAGAAAAAGAAGAAGGAGCCAAAGGCGGATGGGGGAAAACGAGTGTCGTCTAACGAAAATCAACACACAGCACCGAACAGGCCTAAATTGCCATGTGTCATTTGCAAAGGAGACCACTTTCACAGAGATTATCCTTGCATCCCTCGGATACTAAGGGACTGGTCTCCTCGTTTACAAAATCCGGTGTCATCAACCTCTGGAGATCATGTTGAAAGCACACCGTCAACTAGTGAAAGTGAAGCCCCAGGACAAAAATGGAAAGCTAGATTTCCTTGTAAACTGTGCGAAGGTGACCATGCCCTCCACCGTTGTCCCTTCTTAGACGAAGCTAAAAGAGTTTTAGATGATCGTCCGGTTTCACCGTTACGACTTCCTCCTGGATATAAAAAACTTTTGCCGAGTCCGTCACTAGTTGAGAATCCATCTGGCCCGCTCAAGTGGTCGGCTGAAGCGTCTATCATTGAGGATAAACCAACTGAATCCATACCAGATGAAAGTCAAAAGGTAGAGGCGGCAGTTGACCCGATCTTGCCTTCAGAGGTTTTATCTTCGGGTGATACAGTCACTGAAGAGAACAAGGATGACACCATCCAAATTCTCTTCATCAGCACAGACTCTGACGAACATGGGGGCAATCCATCCATTCATTTATCGTAGGAAGGAACTTCGTCAGAGCCATACCCAGCCGTCTACTCAGTCCCACCTCCAAGCAACCTAGTTGTCTCCTTCGACTGGAATCAACTAGGCAGACCCCGTTTGCCAGCAAGCATACCATTCCGAATTATCGTTCAAATATATAGAATGGTCATGGCTGGTACCATCATAGATGAGGGGGCTTCTGTGAGTATCCTTTCCTCTATTGCTTGGAAAGCGCTTGGTTCACCATCGCTTTTGCCTGAGACGAGAAATCTGATAGGCTTTGATAAAGGAACCAGTCGACCTTTAGGGATCCTTCCCGATGTGACCATAACATTGAGAGGGAAGACAGTTCGCATGAACGTCATGGTCATTCAAGGACCCTTGGATTATAACCTACTCCTTGGACGAGACTATATTTATTGCATGGGAGTCGTCGTCTCCTCACTCTTTAGAGTAATGTGTTTTCCGCACGAAGGAAGAGTGGTCAAGCTCGTGGACCAGCTTTCATTTCCCGGATCACGCATAGCAAATAGTCATATACTGTCCCTAAATGGTCTATTCACGCAAGAAATGTCTCAATTCCTAGTCCGTCCTCTCGATGAGCGCGAGTAATTCGAAGGGATATGACTGAAACCCAGGGGGCATGCGTCCTGGTCTGCTTCGGCAGGAAAACTTTGGGTATAGGGTAGGTTTCCGCGGGAGAATATGACTAGTCTATACCCCGTCCATCGGTGGAAGAGGGGTTAGTCTAGAATAAGATTCTCTTGTCAAAGTTATGTGAGTTGGCGGACATCGTCACTCGCCTTTGTTTATCTCGGTAGACATCGCTGAAGAAGTGTTTTGTTTGCACCGCGAATAGAGCAATCTTTGGGTAACCTGTAAGAGGTAGGCCTCTCCTGATAGAACAAATGTTTTGTCTGCAAATTGAGGGGTAACCTTGAAACCATATTTTATACCTGGGGGCATGCAAACCTTTTGGCGTGCAAGAAAAGAGCGATTATTTATCTATTTTTTGGATTAGTCGTTTCCTAACTTGCATAAGGAAAGGATGTGGGGCAAAAATATAAAAGTCGTCATTTTTATATGAGACATTCTTATCATATGACTGGATTAATCGAACAGTTTTAGC
This sequence comes from Pinus tabuliformis, assembly GCA_031772625.1. Classification (NCBI taxonomy): domain Eukaryota; kingdom Viridiplantae; phylum Streptophyta; class Pinopsida; order Pinales; family Pinaceae; genus Pinus; species Pinus tabuliformis. The sequence continues at coordinate 695,046,012 of CM062810.1, forward strand.
ACATAGTTCAAGCTCGTTAAAAAATAAACATAAGATCTAAGCAAATGTTTCCTCCCGCATTTAATCTCGTTAAAAAATGAACTATCCCCCGGTAAATAACCACCGTGAATGAAGCATTTTCAACCATTAAAGCCTTGGTCGTGTTTGCACCGTCACCTCCACTTTTCCATTGGCCGATCATTCACCTCCATTTGATTGTTTACCCATTTTGAGGAACACATGCGAAGAGTGATTTCACTAGCCATCCTTGTGACACTGCCGTGATTGGAAAATTCCAAACCTTACCTGGAATCAGCTGCTACCCATTTTATCACTCATTCCTCAAAAGAAGAGTCTTCTTTAAGCTCTTTTCAACTGACTCGTAAAATATGAAAAGATTTCCGAGTTTTGGCCTTCCAGCTCGTTAAAGCGACAGGAAGTGCTATCCCTCCTCTAGATTTTAATCTTTTTGGACCTGAAGGATTATTGCACAAAAAGATCGAGCACTTGTTTTGTTCGGCTCGTTAAAACTATCGAAAATTCATCCCTTCTGTATTCTTTTATACTTTTTTGGACTTAAGGGATTAGATGACGAAAAAGGAATTCCGGAGTTACCTTTACGTACCTTTTCAGACTCTCTAAAAATGAAAAGGACCGAGTTATCTTTGTCGTTAGACTCGTTAAAAAGATTAAATAGCGACAAACTTGTCTTTAGACGAGAACGAGTTTCACTATCGCTAGGCTCGTTAAAACATAGCGATAGGTTTGCCCGAAGGGAAAATTATAGAACAAGCATATGTTATCCTCCTCAAGCTTGACAAAAATAAAGAGGTATTGGTCAGCAATGACTGGGGAAAAATTGGGAAGAAAACTCAAAGAAACTTTGTTGGTAGAAAGTCGCTCTTGAACATGACACTTCCACTCCGTGCCTGAGTCGGGTTGGGTTGTTTCATTCACCGGTCACATCACCATGGTCACGCCATACCATCCACATTTGGGGTAAATGCTACCAATCCATCACATAAGTGTCGCCGACATGTTCAAGAGAAGTCATCCAGAGAAGTCACCTGTGTCCCATCCACTACCATACATTATACTTCATTCCTTCATGACCGCCACCCTGAACCATATATCATCAGATCATTTTCACCTCCATCAAAATCATTTGCTCCGTCCCGTGTCATTGATGTGGGATTCATTAAGGCCCTCCTTTGACGGATCACTTCTTGTCGACATCAGCTCATTATCCAAGAAGTTGATCTAGGAACACCCCATTCAGTACTTTGAAGCTTGCATGCCTCAACGGCAAGTTTCTCACTTCCAGTGACAGGTATACATCAATGACCTTCGACCGAAAGATTTTGCGTGGTGTTCGATGCCAAGTCCTTTATTCACACCACGTGAATTGTACTGCAGTACCTTAAGGGTCATTATCATTATCGGTGATTCCTCTCGCGCTTGTTAACAGTTTACATCATTGACTGGTAATCAAGTGATGTCTTTCCATGTTCGACTTCAAAACATTTCTCACATGGATCGACTTGTACTTCGAGTGAAGATCAGACGAGATTGAAGACCCCGGATCTAGTTTCATCCATCCGGGTTGCGATATACATTCAAGAAAATAAAGACATTGAAATGTACAGAATTGCAGCACAGATAATCATCCTACCAAAAGGATGATGACTCTATCAGAATCATCAGTCTACCATCAGACGATTGTCTGTCCTATGTACATGAAAATGAATTTATAAAGCTGAGCATGGGAATGCCCGCCTCAGCTAGATCATGAAAACAGTATGAAAATAATTATCTTATTACAGGTCTCCTCCCAGCATTGAAAGAACTTCGGATCCTCCTAATAAAGCATTTCACCCGATAAACGACCTCATACTTTAGGGGGCAACTGTTATAGACATTTTTGTGCCTTACAACTCCAAGCATGAAATGTCCATAAACCAAGTGCTCCTAAGTCCTTAAAAGTGTTGTTATAACTCCTAAAGGAACAAGGTCAACAAATTACAGCTTCTCCCACAAGTTCTCCACCAGAAACTGCTCAAAACTAGTCAAATCAGGATCATTTCAGCTGCTCCACTAGCTAGCTACGTTGCAACGCACCTAAATGCATTACTAGGGTGCGTTGAGTGGGAAATGACAAGTGGCAGAGTCATTCCACGAGGTGGAGAGACAATGGAAGTTTCCAGAATCTTCTCCAATGACACTTGCCTCACTAAATTCGACCAGGGATGAGTAAGAGGCTCTCAGTCTCCAAGTGGAAGCAAGAACTGATAGAGAGAAGCCACTAATCAATTCATGAGATGACTCATCCTCTTTGCATACATCTATATATGGATCCCTCATCCAAGAGATCCAGAGGCTGGAATATTGTACATTGCAGAGAATTGTTGTTGGTTTTGAGATAGATATCAGAGTATTGGGTGATTTATGCTTTGTTGGAGGTGAAGAGGGGCTTCTCTACTGGGAGGTTGATTCTGGATCAGGAATCATCGGTTGTAACTCCTCCTGGACCTTCTTGTTATATCAGTAAAAATATTTTAGTTTCTCCTACATGCTTGTGTATCATTGATGTTTGTTACATTTGTATGTTTAGCTTAAATCTGATCCTAAGCTTTTTATGAGTATAAAACCATGTCTTTGTATAGTTTCCTTCTCCTGTGATCTTGCAGGTACTTGGTGAAACTGGGCAAGTAAGGGAGCAGGTAGTTGGAAGCTATCAAAGAGGAGAGAGATTGGATCAAAGGACTAGCGCAAGACACAGGTTGGTTCATCCTATTTCTCTTTGTTTATAGTTCATAAAGAAGAATACAAAAGTAGTTTTCTCTGTTTGTTTCTAAGGTCACTGTCACACCTTAGTGGTATAGGGCCGTTCTGAATAGAAACTTTTCCCGTTAACACTACCTTGCTCCAATCAGACCTCTGCAGAAACTGTGTCTCATCCACGCACCCAAAATTGCCTTTCCCTTTGATTCAACAAAAACCCCAAAAAATCACCTTTAAACCTCTGCACTTAATACCTAGCCTAAGATTAGTTATAATTTCAGTCATCTCGAGCCTCATTGATTATATTTTTCCAAGATTGACCCGGATAGAGCCCTCTCCTGTCCTCGTAGGGCTAGCTACGAGGCTGAGTGTGGTTTGATGTTACCTTGAGTTTTGCCTTCCTCAGCCTGGGGCAAATTCGAGAGTTAACACATTCAAGGGGCACAATGTAATAAAAAAATTCAATATCAAGTACTATGACATCTAGATGATCCTATCTGCATAATCATGTCATCAAAATGGAAATCGAACAAAACGTGTCAAACAAACAAATAATTATACTACTCCACATTTTCACAATAACAAGTCAAATAAAAACAACAATTCTAACCCACAAATGGATGTGATCAATTTCAACAATATTGTATTTGATGTGGTGGATCAGAATCAAACCAAAGGTCTGAGCCAACAAAACTCTCAAATTGTATCTCAATTGTTGGTGAATCGCTTTGGTATTTCTCTTTTGCCAAAACAGATAATGCCCTTAGGTGCAACTAGTGAAGCTAGAGGAAACTGAGTTCCTCCCTCAAATGATGTCACCCCATACTTTGTAGACCCCTTCATAGGTGCAACATATTGCTTTCATTGAATGGTGGTATTCCCTTTTTGTGATTTCCAATATGGAAACACGCCTCCAATATTCCCCATGACAATACCAAATCCATACCTGCCACTTTGTCACGCTCCCACTATGAAGTGGGAGAAAGAAAAAGAGGCAGATATGGCATTGGTATTGTCATGGGCAATATTCGAGGCACATTTCCATAATGGTAATCATAAAAAGGGAATACCACCAATAGGAGCATGCAATTTGTCATGTCTGTGAAGGGGTTTATTAAGTATAGGGTGCCACCATTCAGGAGAGGAAGTATGTTTTATCTGACTTCACTAGTTACGCCCGAGGGCATTATTTGAATTGATAGAAGGTAAATATCATAGTGATTCACTGGTATCTAAGATAAAAATTGAGTTTTTTTTTTGGCTTGGACCTTCAATTCGATTCTAATCCACCATAATAGAGATAGTATTGTTGGAACTAATTGCATTCATCTACATCTTAGCATCATTTCTTTTATCTGACCAATTATTGGGCAGATGTGCAGTAGAATGATTTGTTTGTTTGATACAGTTTGGTTGATTTTTAGTTTGATGACATGATTTTACATACTAGTTTACTTGGATGTCATAGTTCTTGATATCGAAATTTGTCACTGCATTGCGCCACTTGTATTTTATGGTAGCAATATCATAAGCCATAGTAGCTTTTTATATTGGCTTTTACATATATAAAAGAAGAAGCTTCTAGGGTTTACGATATTGCTACCATACATGTTACCAGGAAAAGTGTCTATTTAGAACTGCTCTATCCCACTAAGGTGTGACAGCTGCCTTAGAAACAAATAGAGAAAACTACTCTTGTATCTTCTTTATGAAATATAAACAAAGAGGAATAGGAAGAACCAACCTATGTCTTGCGCTAGTCCTTTGATCCAATCTCTCTCCTCTTTGACAGCTTCCAGCTACCTGCTTCCTTACTTGCCCAGCTTCACCAAGTACCTGTAAGATCACAGAAGGGGAAAACTATACAAAGACATAGATTTATATTCATAAATAACTTAGGGTCAGAATTAAGTTAACTCAAATAGTTTTTATTGATATACAAGAAGATCTAGGAGGAGTTACAACCACTGATTCCTGACCCAGCATCAACCTCCCAGCAAAGAAGCCCCTCTTCACCTCCAACAAAGCATAGATCACCCAATTCTCTGATATGTGTTTCAAAACCAACAAAAATTCCTTACAATGTGCAAAATTCCAGCCCCTGGATCTTTGGGATGAGGGATCCATATATAGATGTATGCAAGGAGGATGAGTCAGCTTATGATTTGATTAGTGGCTTCTCTCTGTCAGTTCTTGCTTCCACTTGGAGACTGAAAGCCTCTTACTCATCCTTGGGTCGAATTCAGTGAGGCAAGTGTCATTGGAGAAGATTCTGGAAGCTTCCATTGTCTCTCCACCTCGTGGAATGACACTTCCACTTGTCATTTCCCACTCAACGCACCCTGGTAGTGCATTTAGGTGCATTGCAACACACCTAGCTAGTGTATTTGGGTTCTTGCAATGCACTTAGCTAGTGGAGCAGCTGAAATGACCCTGTTTTGACTTATTCTGAGCAGTTTCTGGTGGAGAACTTCTGGGAGAAGCTGTAATTTGTTGACCTTGTTCCTTTAGGAGTTAGAACAACACTTTTAGGGACTTAGGAGCCCTTGGCTTATGGACATTTCATGCTTGGATCTACAAGGCACAAAAATGTCTATAACAATACATTCAAGGGGCACAATGTGATAATATACTTCAATATCAAGAACTATGACATCTAGATGATCGAGTTTGCATAATCATGTCACCAAAATGGAAATCAAACAAAACCTGTCAAACAAACAAATAATTCTACTACTCCACATTTGCGTTATAGCTAGTCGAATAAAACAACGATGCTAACCACCAAATGGATGTGATCAATTTCAACAATATTGTCTTTGATGTGGTTGATCATAATCAAACCAAAGGTCTGAGCCAAAAAAACTCTCAAATTTTAGCTCAATTGTCGGTGAATCACTTTGGTATTTCTCTTTTGCTAAATTGGACAATGCCCTTAGGCGTAACTAGTGAAGTTAGAGAAAATTGAGTTCCTCCCTCAAATGATAACACCCTATACTTGGCAGATCCCTTCAAAGGTGCAACATATTCCTTGCCTTGAATGGTGGTATTCCCTTTTTGTGATTTCCAATATGGAAATGTGCCTCCAATATTCCCCATGACAATACCAAATCCATACCTACCACTTTTTCATGCTCCCACTATGAAATGGGAGAATGAAAAAGAGACAAATATGAATTTGGTACTGTCATGGGGAATATTGGATGCACATTTCCATATTCGTAGTAAAAAAAATGGAATACCACCAATAGGGGCATGTAATATGTGATGCATGAGAAGAGGTCTATTAAGTATAGGGCACCATCATTCAGGGGAGGAATTATGTTTTATATGACTTCACTAGTTGCGCTCGAGGGCATTATCTGATTTGGTAGAAGATAAATACCATAGAGATTCACTGGTAGCTAAGATAAAAATTGAATGGGTCTCTTAAGTATAAGGCACCATCATTCGGGAGAGGAATTATGTTTTATCTGACTTCACTAGTTGCGTCCGAGGGCATTATCTGATTTGGTAAAAGATAAATACCATAGTGATTCACTGGTAGCTAAAAAAAAAATGAGCGTTTTGTTGGCTCGAACATTTAGTTCGATTATGATCCACCACAATAGAGATAGTATTATTGGAACTGATTGCATTCATCTATAGGTTAGTATCATTGTTTTTATCCGATCAACTATTGGGCATACATGTAGTAGAATTGTTTGTTTGTTTGATACACTTTGGTTCATTTTTAGTTTGATGATATGATTCTACATACTAGTTTGTTTGGATGTCATCTTGATATCGAAATTTTTCACTGCATTACGCCCCTTGTATTTTGTTGTAGCAATATCATAAGCCCTAGTAGCTTCATATATTGGTTTTTACATATACAAAAGAAGAATATTCTAGGGTTTATGATATTTCTACCATACATTCAAGGGGCACAATGTGATAACAATTTTCAATATCAAGAACTATGACATCTATATGATCCAGTGCGCATAATAATGTCATCAAAATGGAAATCGAACAAAACTTCTCAAACAAACAAATAATTCTACTACTCCACATTTGCCCGGTAGCTAGTCTAATAAAACTATGATGTTAACCCACAAATGGATGTGATCAATTTCAAAAATATTGAATTTGATGTAGTTTATCAGAATCAAACCAAAGGTTTGAGCCAACAAAAATCTCAAATTTTATCTCAATTGTTAGTGAATCTCTATGGTATTTCTCTTTTTCCAAATCAGACAATGCCCTTAGGTGCAACTAGCAAAGTCAGAGAAAACTGAGTTCCTTGCTCAAATGATGGCACCCTATACTTGGTAGACCCCTTCATATGTGAACCATATTGCTTTCCTTGAATGGTGGTATTCCCCTTTTGTGATTTCCAATCTAGAAATGCACCTCCAATATTCCCCATGACAATACCAAATCCATACCTACCACTTTCTCACTCTCCCACTATGAAATGGGAGAATGAAAAAGAGGTAGATATTGATTTGATAATTCGTGGGTAATATTGGAGGCACATTTCCATATTGGTAATCACAGAAAGGGAATACCACCAATAGGGGCATGCAATATGTCATGCCTGTGAAGGGTTCTATTAAGTATAGGGTGCCATCATTTGGGTCAGGAAGTATGTTTTATCTTACTTCACTAGTTGCGCCTAAGGGCATTATCTAATTTGGTAGAAGATAAATAGCATAGCGACTCACAGGTAAAATCAAAATTGAACGTTTTGTTGACTTAGACCTTCAGTTCGATTCTGATCCACCACAATAGAGATAGTATTGTTGGAAGTTATTGCATTTTTCTACATGTTAGTATCATTGCTTTTATCCGACCAACTATTGGGTAGACGTGTAGTAGAATTCTTTGTTTGTTTGATACACTTTCGTTATTTTTAGTTTGATCACATGATTCTACATACTAGTTTATTTGGATGTCATAGTTCTTGATATCGAAATTTGACACTGCATTGTTCCCCTTGTATTTTATGATAGCAATATCATAATCCCTATTATATTCGTATATTGGTTTGGACATATACAAAAAAATAAGCTTCTAGGGTTTACGATATTGCTACCATACATTCAAGGGGCACAATGTGATAACAAATTTCAATATCAAGAACTTTGACATCTAGATGATCTAGTATGCATAATCATGTCATCAAAATGGAAATTGATCAAAACGTGTCAAACAAACAAATAATTCTACTACTCCATATTTTCCCAATAGCTAGTCGAATAAAAAAAACGATGCTAACCCACAAATGGATGTGATTAATTTGAAAAATATTTTCTTTGATGTGGTGGATCGTAATCAAACTGAAGGTCTAAACCAACAAAAATCTCAAATTTTATCTCAATTGTTGGTGAATCCCTTTGGTATTTCTCTTTTGCCAAAACAGATAATGCCCTTAGGTGTAATTAGTGAAGCTAGAGGAAACTGAGTTCCTCCCTCAAATGATGGAACCCTATACTTGGTAAACCCCTTCACAGGTGAAACATATTGCTTGCCTTGAATGGTGGTATTCCCTTTTTATGATTTCCAATATGGAAATGCACCTCAAATATTCCCCATGAAAATAACAAATCCATACCTACCACTTTTCACACTCCCACTATGAAATGGGAGAATGAAAAAGAGGCAGATATGGATTTGGTACTATTGTGGGGAATATTGGAGGCACATTTCCATATTGGTAATCACAAAAAGGGAATACCACCAATAGCGGCATGCAATATGGCATGCCTGTGAAGGGGTCTATCAAGTATACGACACCATCATTTGGGAGAGGAAGCATGTTTTATCTGACTTCACCAGTTGTGCCCAAGGGAATTATTTGATTTCATTAGCGATTCACTGGTAGCTAAGATAAAAATTGAGCGTTTTGTTGGTATGGACCTTTAGTTCGATTTTGACCCACCACCATAGAGATAGTATTGTTGGAACTTATTGCATTCATCTACATGTTAGTATCATTTCTTTTATTCGACCAACTATTGGGTAGATGTGTAGTAGAATTATTTTTTTGATTGATGCACTTTGGTTGATTTTTAGTTTGATGCCATGATTCTACATACTAGTTTATTTTGATGTGATAGTTCTTGATATCGAAATTTGTCACTGCATTTCACCCCTTGTATTTATGGTAGAAATATCATAATACCTAGTAGCTTTGTATGTTGGTTTTGACATATACAAAAGAAGATGTTTCCAGGGTTTACAATATTGCTACCATACATTCAAGGGGAAAAATGTAATAATAAATTTCAATATCAACAACTATGACATTTAGATGATCTAGTCTTGCATAATCATGTCATAAAAATGGAAATCGAACAAAACATGTCAGACAAACAAATAATTCTACTAGTCCACATTTGCCCTATAGCTATTCAAATAAAAATAATGATGCTAACCCAAAAATGGATGTGATCAATTTCAACAATATTGTCTTTCATGTGGTGGATCAGAATCAAACCGAAGGTTTGGTATTTCTCTTTTTCCAAATCAAACAATACCCTTAGCCACAACTAGTGAAGCTAGAGAAAACTTATTTTCTCCCTCAAATGATGGCTCCCTATACTTGTTAGACCCCTTCACAGGTGCAACATAATGCTTTCCTTGAATGGTGGTATTCCCTTTTTGTGATTTGCAGTATGGAAATGTGCCTCCAATATTCCCCGTGCCAATACCAAATCCATACCTGCCACTTTTTCATTCTCCCACTATGAAATGGGAGAATGAAAAGATGTAGATATGGATTTGGTATTGTCGTGGGAAATATTGGAGGAACATTTCCATATTGGTAATCACAAAATGGGAATACCACCAATAGGGGCATGCAATATGTCATGCCTGTGAAGTGGTCTATTAAGTATAGGGTGCCATCATTCGGGAGAGGAAGTATCTTTTATCTGACTTCACCAGTTGTGCCCGAGGGCATTATCTGATTTGATAGAATATAAACACCATAGTGATTCACTAGTAGCTAATATAAAAATTTAAGGGGTCTATTAAGTATAGGGTGCCATCATTCGGGAGAGGAAGTATGTTTTATCTGACTTCACTTGTTGTGCCTGAGGGCATTATCTGATTTGGTAGAAAATAAATACCATAGCGATTCATTGGTAGCTAAGATAAAAAAAATAAGCATTTTGTTGGCTCAAACCTTCATTTCGATTCTAATCCATGACAATAGAGATAGTATTGTTGGAACTAATTGCATTCATCTATAGGTTAGTATCATTGCTTTTGTCCGACCAACTATTGGGTAGACGTGTAGTAGAATTTTGATGGGCCTCTAAATTAGATATAAATTAAGTCCCATCTTACCATCCTTCAGCACATTAGATTTCTCTTTTTGCATTAGATAATGTATTTTTAACTTTAATATGTTCATTAGGAAGGTTTATGGATAATTGCATATTTGTGCCTAATGTTTTTTTTTTTTGTGGAATATTTTGAGAATATTGGGTGGATTATGAAGATTTGGAGGAGGAGATAATTTAAGGAATTTCTTCCTACTACAGGAGGATCAATATTAGATTTTAAGTCCACAAGATATTATGAAATTATGGAGCTCCAATGATTGAGAAAATATACGAATGTGTTCCCTGCCATTTAAAGTAGATTCTTAGTATTGGGAACCAAATCCATTAATCAAGGGATTTTGGTGGGGAAAGCTTCCTCCTTTCATGGGGAATGATTCCTAATCATTTTGTATAAGACAAAGTCGAATTTCCCTGTAGGGGGTTGATTTTTATTAGTCTTATTGTCGAGAGAACTTGTATTTTTGCAGCTTCATTGTCATTTCTTGCAGGGATGTAATTGTATTGATGGAAATAATGAAGATTGGTGTCATTATCAACTTCTAAATCTTGGTCTCCTACATAGGGCTTGGTCTTCCTAGTGGTACCATTGTTGAGGCTAACATGGGAGAAAAAAATATTTTGAGCATATTTATTAATGAGCCAAGTTATGTCTTACCATCTTGGCTCAGCTACTGCAAGGGTTATCTTAAGTGTTTATTATGTTCATTATTTCAAGGAAGACATTCATATACATTTGTACTAAGATCATTTTTTAGGAATATTCTTGAAATGTAAATCAATTGACCAGATTCAGATTTAAACAGGTCATTCCATTTTTCAAAACCCTTGTCTTAAGAGGAACTTGCCATCTAACCTTGGAACTTAGACGAGAAACACAATAGCAATTCAAAGACACCAAAATATTAATTACTACTAATGCCAAGATCTCAGCTAATGTCTGGATCACATTCTATTCCATCATTCCATATTATAAGAAAATAAACACTTTTCCATCCTTTCTAAATTCTCTTGAGGACAAAGAAACCATAAAGAGTGAAATCAAATGATTTTCAAATGTTATCCTTCATAGAAAAGAGGCCATTGACCAAAGACATTCTCAACAAAGAGAACCCAATGTCTAATCACAATTAGCCACACCACATTCCCACTGATTTCTCTAACCCTCTACTTTGCAGCCAACACCAATCCTCTAGTCTTCATTGTAAATAATGATTTTACTTGTTTTTCCATAGAGAAAGCACAAGCTCTGTCACTTTTGGAACTTCACATTTGAATCAATCTCCTCAATTTTGTTCATGGAATTGATGGTAGATGGCCATTTTATATCTTCTCTACAATTTATTCTTAACTCTTTCATTAAGCTTTTGTGGGATTAACTCTAAATTGAATTAAGCCATGGTACTACAGATTCTCTACAAATCTTTGTTGTAATAATTTTTGCTTCTTACATTTTTCTCAGTTTTATTTCCATTATGTGTGTGTGTGTGTGTGTGTTGTAGACATGCAGATATAAGAAATAACACTTTTTCTTCAATCCAAAAGTACTTTCATCTTTTTAAATGTTGGTTTAGAATATAGTATCATTGCTATTTGTCTAAATTTAGTAATTGACAGGTAAAATTTTGGTATCAAGCTTATGCTACTACAAGTTGAAAGACATTGGTCCTGAATATAGGTTGGGATAATATATCTCTTAGAGATCATTTTTTCCATAGTTTGTTTCATTATTGCTAGACACTTGAAATGTCCAAGAAACAGTTGAAGTTTGAAATTCATAACAATAATGTGGTTTTGATTATTTAAGAAATATGGCAGTTTCACAAGTCTCACTTCATTTTTGTGACTTAGCTAACTTGAAGTCATTTGGAAACAATGTATCTCCTTGCAGGAATACTTGGGAAAGTCTACAGAAAATTATGGACATTTTTTCCAGATTGCCAAGTAGAGCTTCTCATGATAGTGAAATTGATCAAATAGCTCCTTTTTCTAAGGCGTGTCTTGGACATTTGAAAGATTATTTTCTATCTCCTTTCTCTACATTTGAAGCGACAATATTTGAAGGCATGTACTCTTTTTCTTCAACTCCAAGTCTTACGAGAGTCTAGGGCCTTGGCATATAATCTCAAAAAACATTTGCATCAATAGTAGGTGCATATTTTTCAAGAAATCCAACACCATATCCTCAGCTAGTCAAGACAGGGTTACCTAGTCCTTGCTCAACTAAAAGGGTGGGAAATTTTGGGTTATTAGAAAATGAAAACATTGTTAACCATGACTCGTTTAATGCATTTTATTCTTATTCCACATATTTCGCTACTACTTTGTTAGGAGTTACTTTATCCTCTGATGAAACAACTTCAGTTAAGGAGAAAAATGATGCTAAGTCACAAATAACATAGGAAATTACAGAAACTTAAAAAAAAAACCATTTTCATAACCAAGTTTATTTAAACCAAAATCCATAGCTTTCACATCCCACAAAATCACAAGTTGAATTAGGTAAGTCACATATTTTGATAAAGGCACGATTACAGTCCTTCTCTAGCTTCAATTAAAACAATAGAGTACTGGAAAACATGAACATGACCTCAATGACTTCAAAAGATCAAGTTACAGGTACCCACTTACATCAACAATATCCATTTATTACACCTAAGTTGTATGTTGTCACATTAGCTGTTGGGATTCCGAATGGGGATTGCTCCAATGAGAAATAATGAAGTCCACAATTTCAAATGTATGTACTCCTAATTTTGGTTTGAGTGGATATCCAATTTATCTAATTATTTTACAACCTATGATGGCCAGCTTTGTTGCACCTGGTACTTTGGCTCCCACATTTGCCAATATTGTTGTAGCTGCTAGCATGGATTCAAAATTTTATCTTGGTGGCCTACTTCGAGGAACATCAAGAGTCAACATAGATCTACAAAACTTATATAGATTAAGTGAGAAAATGGGAGTTGGAATTTAGATGTGAATCATGGATCCAATAAGAATCCAACAATTGCATAGAACTATAGAATATGTTGCATGAATAGCCACAGGATTGAATGATCATTCTATATCAAGGAATTAGATGGATGCCTCTTACCTTGATTTTCCTGAGTTATAGAAATGATCATTCTATATCAAGGAATTACATGGATGCCTCTTATCTTGATTTTCCTGAGTTATAGAAAGCCTACTTGAATTCTTTGCTTGCTCAATAGCAGTGGCAATATGGTGTGCCATATTTGGGAAAAGGTCGTCAAGGATGTTATGCTAGTCCTTCCTTTGTCTTTGCTATGTTATATCCAACCACCCAATTGGAAGTCTTGTGCTTCCTAGTTCTCCTATGGCATCTACAACTTCACCTATTCAGAATAATGAATGAAAGCCTCGTTATTCTGCTAGTTGAAAGAGTTCATATATGGGAGCTTGAAATTCCCTAAATACATTTATATGTAGAAATACCATTGACGTTAACCATCATACCAAAATTTTACTACTTCTTGATATTTAGCTTGAAATGGTTTATAACACCTTTAGAACCTATAACAAAATAAATTTTCATGCATTCCCTAAATCCATTTATATGCAGAAATTAAATTGACATTAACCATCATACTCTATGATTTTGGAAGATTGGAGCTCTTGGCACAGGCACAAATGTGCTTATCTAGGTTAGATGAGCTACATAAAGCTGCAATTGCATACTGAAATGGAGTAAGAGGAGATGGATTCAAAAGTTGAATCCCATGTGGAGCAAGAAGAGATAAACGTGATGGCCCTTATAGAGTCATAGAAATAATAGAGGGTTGTTTCCCAGGGGAGGATGGCACATTCCCTTCTACAATGGACATTGTTGGAAGATAAATATAAAAAGCATACGGAGACACTTTATGCAACAATATGTCAAAGAGTTGCAACAATAGAGGAGAAGAATTAAGGCATTTTAGAGGTTGAAAAAACTCTTGCACATGCAATAGTTATGCAAGCAAGAAAGGTTACCAATTTTTTCTATATTCAAAGGTAAATGGAGATTAAAAATTTGAAGGAGAAGTTGGAAAATCAATTGCAAAGGGTATGTGCATGGTGCAATTGATATCAACCATTTTTATTTTAATTTTAGATGTATGTATCTCATTTGTCCCAATTTAACACTACTTACACAGGAAAAACAAAAAAGAGTAGAACTTCTAAGGCAAAGAGAAAGATGGGGATGCATTAATCATATTAATCGCCACAAAATGTATAAGCGTGGGGACTATCTCTCAAGAAAGTTGGCCAGGTCATAGTCTAACTTATAAGGGAATTCAGATTTTGATTTTAGAAATGTTGATAGACTGATGCAACACTATTTGTTGTTTTATGAACCTTACTAAGTTCTTGTTTTATAGGGTTTGGAGGTAGTTCCAAAACTCAATATGTACAATGTATTCTTTAGCACGGGAGTTTGTTTGATGTGAAATCAATCATTCCTCTATTAATTCAATTAAGCAGCCTGCAGCTCGCATATAGTCAACTTCCACATTACAGGTTGTGAATTCACTTCTAGCTCACATTGAGTCAATTTTTGGTGTCACAAGAAATTCAGTCTAATGTTGTGTAGATAGGTAATTTTCTTAAACAATTATCTCCACAACACAAAAAATGTCATTAACTAAAAATAGAGCTACAAAGATGGTTGTTTCTCAAGTGTCTGTGAAAGGGACAGCTAGAGGTCAAAATTTCGAAGGAAAGGAATTGTTAAGGTATCTAGTACATGTCTTTTTATGTGCCTATATGATTTTGGGTCATCCTGAGGTTGTCTTCAATGGTAGAGGAGACTGTGAAACTACACTTGCAAAAGAAACAACTAGGATTATTCAAAATTTTGAATCCTTAATCACTATTATATTAGATGGGCCTTCTTCTAGCTCTTTGTCAAGACCTTCTTCTCTAGATGCAACAACCGATGATTCGGGTTCCAAAGAATCTCAAACTTTAAGTCAACAACTACCATTTGCAGCTCCGCTGGTTGCATTTCATGTTGCCTGGTGCTCTTACTTATATCATTTTTTGTTGTGCAAAGTAAAGGACATAAAATCCCTTGAACAATATTTAAATAGAGTGGTTTTCCAACTTGAAGTTTCAATGCTACAAAAGTGCAAGATAACATCAAGAGATGAGGATGATGCTAGTCATGGCTCAAAGGCCATTCAAAAGTAGGTTTGAATTAATAATTTATATTCACATGCACTTGATATTCCCATTTTCATATTAATTGAGTGTATAATTATGATTATTCATCTATGAGGATGCACATAAGTGACTAAAATGTGCATAGCTTTTCAATCTTAATTTTTGTGTTGTTGTGCTTTATTTTTTATAATGATTTTTTTCACCTCTAATGAGATGATATTGTTGGTGGATACATAAGGAAGATATCTAAAATTTTACTAGAAGGGTTTGTAGGGTGTACTTATATATATATCAATTGGTTTCCATGAAGTTGGGATTATAAAAGCCATTATCTACTATTAGTACACCTTAGTAACTCAAGGTTGCTGGGTTGCTATAGAAGTTGCTTTTAGATTTTTTTTTGGTATTCTGAGTTAACTTTTGAGAAAACATCGGATTTCTGAAACACACCTCTTCAGATGGTCTTTTTGTCTTTCATCTACCATTAATTAGTCCTATTAAGACATGTTAATATCTTTCCTTAGTATCGAATACATACCTCAATATCAATAGGCGTTTTTTTTTTAATTCTACAAAACCTAATTTGAGTCTAGACTCTCATAAATACATGCATTTTAAAGGTTCTATAAGATCAACAACTTCTACGGGAAAGGGTTCTTTGTTTCAGTGGCAGTGATGGAACAACAAGGATGAAAATGACACTATCAGATGCATGAGATATATTTATGGAATCAAAGGAGAATGAAGCTCTACCAATGCCATCTCATAGTCCCTTTGATGTCCAAAATAGTGATAATGGAAAACCAAATAAGTTTGCCCATTCATTATTTAAAATCACTTCAGAGCCAGAAGCTTCCTCAAGCACTAAGTCTAACTCCAACAATAGTTTGGGAGATGCACTCAAGGAAAAAATGTTAAATGACAATGAAATTATGGTTAATGATATTCTTCATGATATAGATAGATAATTAATTGATATTCTCTATGGAATAAATAAAGGTTCTGATAAAATTAAGGCGAGGATAATTAGAATTTGTTGAAAGGTAAGACTTGGTCCTCTTTTGGATGAAGTAAGTAGATAATTTAGTTCCTTCTCATATGTTTTGCAGGAATAGGTTAAATCAACAATGGAGAAATATTTTTGGAATGGTGTTGAAGAGTCTCTTGCATAGGATCATCCTAATTATAGTTGGGTTGTCAGAATTGTGAAAGAAGTAAGGGATGAGCTTCTTTCATCGATTTGTGAAAGTTGGAAACAAGAACTCCTTGAAAGCATCGATGTGGAGCTATTATATTCTATTTCTTTGGAAGTGATAATGCTTATGTGGCATTGTATTGATGTGGATTTTGATTGACTTCCATATTTTGTTTTCTCATCCAGATACTAGAGTTAGGAAGCCAAGACATTGTGTATCTCAACAAGATTTTTATTTATTCATTAGGTGTTGTATTCAGAAGCTTGATATTCCAACAAATCATAAGGAGTCAAAAGCATCTGATTAAAATTTATTTCATGAACTATTTGAGATAGTGGTTGGAATGGATATAAATTCAAATCGTTCCTTTGCACGTGTATTGGTGAAGGTCCTTCATTTTAAATTTCTTCTACCCATGATATCGCAACAAGAAAAATATTGATATTGTAGAAATTGTTTCAGGACCTCATTGAGGTTGATTTTTCTAATGTCCTACTTGATTGATGCCTTCTCATATGTTAGAGAGGCTTTAAAAATGAATTAATATGTTCCTAAAACAAATCAAATTCAAATTTTATAAAATTAAAAGATAAAAACAAATGTCAATTCCTTCGTTTGATTGTTACTTGACTCTGTTGTGGGCAGGTTACAGGAAATGTGATTGGAAAAAGGATGGGGAGACAATGTAGAGAATTTCTTGGATATGATTCATTTGTTGTTAGAGATCCTTCAGGCACCTAAGCCATTAACTTTGGAAATGTTTCTAGTAAGGATTCCTATGGTTTTTAATGTTGTGATTCTTTAACCTTATGGTTATTTTGGGAAAACCAATGTTTTAGGAATGTCAGACATGACATTGTTGGATAGGTAAGCATATTTTTTATAATTGCAATGTCCATTCCATGATATCCTCTCTTTATTGTTTGATTGTATTTTGGACGTTTATTTTGATTTTGTTTTGTCTTTTAGATATGAAATTGAGAATACTTGGTATCATTTCCATTTAAACAACAACCAAAGCTTGAAGATGAAATTATTATTACACGATATTGATTGGAATCCTTGTAGCTATTTTTTGTTAAAATATTTTCATAACTATCGAACAATTTTACTTTCATGTTGATATTTGAGCACATTTTGTTTATATACTTGAACAAGTTCATACACTAGAAAATGAAATGTTGTTTTGAATCAAACTATAATGATTAAACATCACACCTTAGATTTTTTGTTTTCACAAGTTATCTACAGCTTGAGCTTTTTAGCATGTAACTTAGTTGACATGATTGTGCTTAAGATTTCCTTGAAGGTTGAATACTGAGTTATGAAGGTGTTCTTTTTTATGGTGACATTTTACTTTCTTTATTTATATAGGTCATCTCGCCACATTATAGTGACCACTATTGCCCAACTGAAGAAAACTTGTTCAAGTGTCTTACTTGTATGGGGAAAAATGGCTTTGACATTATTGATGTTGAGGAATATGTCATATAAATCTTTATAGTCTACTTTAATTTATATTTTAGTGTTCATTGTCTTTCATGTCTTAGACTCTGTATTGTATCTTCTTTTGTTTTCAGAAAAGGAACTTATTATTGGTGGTAAGAAGCAGGAATTGAAGGGAGAGGAGAGCAATAATACTAGAGAAACAAATGAAAAGAGAGAAAGAGAAGAGAACTAGTTTGGTGATACCCTTAGATCCAATATTCTATATAAGAGACACACATAGAGATTGATAGTCAAGTCTTCAGAGTTGGTGAATGTACCTGCAATGCCTTGGCAACACAACGATAATGTTTTGAAGTGATGAATCATGATTTCATGTGTAAATTGTAGTCAACCAATATTAAGTTGGAAACTTATATTGCAATACTTAACATTTCATATAATATAGTTTGTGGTTGAAATTATTTATAGTTGCACTTGATATTGTTTAGTATTGTAATTAACATATTCAACGTTGCGTTTTCATATTAGATGAACATGCACATTGTATGACATTTTAAAATCATACTAATTAATTTATGTTGATTAATAATGAACACATAAAATCAATCTAAAACCACTAAATTAGTAATTTATATTGATTAACGATGAACACAAATAAAATGAATATATGACTAAATTAGTCATTTATAATGATTATTAATAAAACTAAATTAATTGAATATAAACTACTAAATTAGTCATTATATAATGAATATGAAACTACCAGAAAATGATAAATGACTACTGCAAATGATAAATTTATGATTACAAATGATGACTAAATTTTGCATATATATGACTATTAGTACCTAATTTAGAATATCTTATATCATGACCAAAATGTTGTCATATTTCTTTGGTCATTAATTGGTTTCAAACGATGACTAAAATTTTCATCTATATGACTATTAGTAGCTAATTTACAGTATCTTATAACACGACCAACATTTTGGTCATATTTCTTTGACCATTAATTGGTTTTCTCGGATGATCATATAGTAATATCTTTTGTTGTATGTTTAGTCATTAATTGCGCAAATTAGTGGCTAAATTAATGACCAAATTTATGACTAAATATACTACTAGACGATAAATTTGAGACAACCAATAAATGACTAAGCTAAAAATGACTAAAAATTGGTCGCGTTATAAGATATTATAAATTAGCTACTACTAGTCACCGACTGAGAAATGGTCATTTATATGTAAATTTTAGTTGCTTTTTTAGTAATTTATTAGCCATTTTGTACTATTGGATGATGAGACCGTTCTTTGAGAATATTAATTTTTTGGTCACTTGCTTTGTTGGGAAGATTTAATCATTGTATATTTGAAATAAGGTGAAATGTGTCCAATTTTTTGATAGTTGAAGCACCTAACACTTTTACCTGACACAATATTTAGCTCCCAGTTTTTATGCTGGTTACCTTTGCTTTTACAAGGCTTTGATTTAGTGTTTTTTATTGTTGATTCATTACCTCCCATTGAGCTAGATATACTCTTTTCAAGTTTTTCTCTTGCTAAAAATAACTCAACTTCTAATTTTTCACAATGACCGATCTAATCTTGTAGTTGGCTACCCATCTTCTCTTCAAATTTCCTTACTTCCTCCAACTGGGTTGTTAGATCCATAATTTCGATATTGAAATTTTACTCTTCCTCTTCAATTATTTAAAGAATCTCTTCCATATCTCTATTTTCTATTGAGATCTACTCTATCTCTATTAATGTTGAGCATAGTTGAGCTTGACCTTTAACCAATTTTTCTTTTCCTTCATCATTTCTCCAATTTTCTTATCCATGCAATGTATGCAACCTATCCCAGATCTCTCTTGTAGTATTGAGATCTGTGATTTTCTCATTATCTCAATCCTGAAGATTATCATACATTACAAATATAGCTTATGCATCCAATATTTGAGCTTGTTGTGAAAAATGTTTATCATCATAACCATTTGTCACCATTTTCCAAACTTTAGATCCTTGTGTGGAAATTTTAGACTTTACCTTCTCTCTCCATGCTCGAAAATTCGTGGCATTAAGTAGTGAAGCATATTGATAACCCATGATTCACCCAGATCCACCTTCCAGTGATTAAGTTGCAACAAAGCTAGCTGCTCAGATACCAATTATTGGAAATTAGATCACTAGTCGAGGGGGGTGAATCACTAATTCTAGGGTTTATACAATTACAAAAAAAAATCCACAATGCTAAATTATTGGTAAAATAACATTATACAGTATATTTGAAATATGTAAGTTCAACATAAATTTAACACATAAAACACCATAAGAAACATCAGTAAAAACATGCACAAGGAGACACAAAGTTTTCTAGTGGAAACCCTAAAGGGGAGAAAAACCACCCTACTGTTGTTTCCCAACTCTATTTATCTATTATTTGTTAAGAAAATATTTACATAGATCAGCTAACCACTACCAATTATGACATATGACCCCAAATATAGTTTGTTTGCCACCAACAGCTAGAAAGCCCCAAATTTTTGTCAATTTTTTGATGGCCACTATTAGTAAGAAGCGATATTCCTATCTTGGAAATCGACCACTTTTAGGAGGCCCCAACATCCTCAAGCCATACGCGGACCTCATTTCAAAAATTTTCAGACTAGGCCTAATGTGATCTGTTCAACATGCATGCAACAACAACATCTTCAGTCTACAAAATAATCTCTGAAAACCATGTTGATCAATGTAAACCAAAACACTATCAGTGCCAATGCTATGTTACTTCTCTAGTTGTTCCTAGTTAGGGAACAATGACATGGAACCCTGTGAATACTTTGGAAAACCTTCCCACTTTAGGCCTCAAACTAGCTCTTGGATTGGAGGGGGTAACCCTCAAACTTTCACAAAGATAGTCTTTTTGAAATCATCATATTATAAATCTTTCAAACACCCTCAAATGCTACATTTAAACACAAATAATAAATGAAGCTACATAGAAATAATATAATATTGAGACAGTAGTCAAATCTTATTATATGTTCGAACCAAGGAATTTCGATTGGGCACCTTTATCCCCTTATGCAAATACATCCAAATTATTTCATGGAACATGTATAAGAGTTCCTTATGTACCAATAATATTGTCATGGCAATCCTTGTCATTAAGGAACCAATATCAATAAGGTAATTGAGGGTAGAAGTCTTTTAACCATATTGATAAGAAATAAATCATATTGGGCATCTAGATGAAGTCAATTACATACATGAAAACATATTGAAATTTTCATCTAAATCCAATAACTCAACAACAAATATAAATCATTAAACGATATTTATTTTGGAGAATATAATATTGATTCACTAATAGGAAAGAATTAATACGATACACATTTCTAGATATTTTGAAGATAGATATTCAATTAGACCATTAAATATAAGTAAATACAAAACATAGGAGATACTATATATTTCATTGGTTATTTCTTGAGAAAATATTCAAGACAATCATAAAGTATTTCATGAGAATAGGTCAACAACATATTTCTTTAGATGTAAAAAAGAACAATATAAAGGCTCAAAACTACTCAAGATTGTGATTTACAAGAGAAAAATACACTGATAGAAAAAAAAAATGAATTTACAAAATGAGTGATGAATCCAATGGTTGGTTTCTTAATGTATTATAAAAACATGACTCTATGGATTTGAGTACATACATACTATACTGCACAAAATTCTAACCCCTGGAAAGCATCCAACACTGGTTTTTTATATTTTTATTAAATGTTGAATCGCAATGTTGTTATGGAATAGTTTGTGAAAAATAGAAGGTATATTGAAATAAGTCTAGTTAAAAATAATTGATAATTCACTCCCAAAAAAATATAATGTTTGATAATTACTTAACTTATTTTTGTTTCCTAGAAATTTTGAAATTTCTTTATTTTAGCAACAAATTTCTTAAAGTAAAATAATCAGAAGAAGCTAAAAAATAAATCTTGAATAATATATATCACCATATATATCTCCAACAAGCATGTCCACAACAAATTTGTTACCACCTTGGATATTTTTGAGTATCTCATAAAAAATTTACACTTTTTCAAAAGCCAAAACAAACTGCAAAATCTACCACCTCCAACATTAGTTCCACTTACCCTATGGAAATTTCTCATCTCCATCAACCGTAATCATTGGAACATGCCCCCTTTCCACCCATAGACCACAGTAAGGGTAGAAGGATGTTGTTACTAAGATTACTCGACCTCCAACGTCTTGTTATGGAAATGGGGGTCTAAATTTTTCAATATTTTCCAACTCTTCAAAACACAAAACCAATAATGTCATTGCATTCGTCTCGTTGAGACCTTTCCAATCAATATAAAGTTTTCCCCAATCCAACATATTCATTGAAAGTTATGGCACATGAAGAATAGCCCAACAAATTCTACCACATCATCTTGACTTTCCAAGTGGCACCCACATGGTGCCCATGAGTCTATTGAAACTAAATTCCATGTCACAATCATGAGGACCCCCTTTCTTACCATGGCTTATATTGTAATAAGGGTGAAAATCTGTTTTGAGCCATATACACAAGCATATGGGACATGGACTATGGTGTGGGTCCCCTCCCATTGCCAAATCACCACTAAAGTATAATGTCAAGGGTTCCCCAAGCACTCCCATTTGAAACATTAAAGGTTCGGAAGAGCGTAAATTAATGGAAAATAAATTACAATCTTAGAGACAAATCCCAATGAGAAATGCAACAATCACCATTTCAAACCACTAAGATGATGTCACACCCACGTAATGTTAATTTCACGCCCTCCATGTGGCACTCATTTTTGACCCACTTGGAAATGTCACACCAATGAATTTGGGTTCCACTAATCATGTCGTTGTGCTGCCACATTAGCCTCCCTACTTTTTCATATGCCACATGGCTATGGGCCCCACTAGGGTCCCAACCCTTAACAAAATTAAATTTCTCCATTATATTAAATACGTGCAAAATTATCGCGGACTCCAACCAATGGCCATGAGGATCCAACCATATCAACGATTCAAATTTAAATGCAAATCCCTCCTCCGCTCCTTGACCTAGAAAGGGGATCCATTATCACAATTCTCTCTCATGGTTTTGTGGTCCTCCATCAATGGCTTTGATTCTCTCAACTCTCAAGTTCTCAAGCCTTTGCATATATATATATATATATATATATATATATATATATATATATATTACATGGTCTTTCCTATATTTAATGAAGCCTCAATCTAACCCAGCCTCTAGTCCCCAATCCCCTTATTGACATGCAAGGGGGGTTTGCTATTAGATCCCCACCATCTGGCAAGAAATAAACCTTCGCCATCAATTTACATAGGCACCAAGGGCCCCAAAAGCTTGAATCTAATGCTTGTCTATATGCCTAACAAGACACAAGCCCTTTTCCTCCATTGCCTTAAAATTCCTAGCCCTCATGTGAACACATACACATATATATGTTTATCATTATAAATATAGATGGGCATCTACGCTTGGCTCTTGGCTACAATACTTACCCACATGGGTGAGGAAAGCCTCAAGGGCCTATCTCTCTAAGGCCTAAGGTTCTAAACTTGCACCCCTTTTCTATATGAAATGTGTATTAGACACAAAGCATTAGCCCTCTTGAACTTTCAACTCTCAATCATAACCCTCTTTACCTTAACATAATATCAAGCCCTTTCACTCTGTATATATTATATATCCTAGACTTAATTAAGCCTCAATGCAACTCAACCTACCTATGTATATTGCACAGTTAAAATGGGACACTATCCCTTCTGAGCTTTAAAAAGCTTGGCCATATATGAATACATAAGACATATACAAATAGCCAAATCATTTTAATAGAGACAATTAATCATTTTATATAGATTTGTTTATCTCGTCCATATGCATACCATTTAGACCGATGGTGGCTCAAAATAAACACAAGAATAACCCCAAACATTAGAAATTATTTAGAGAACACCTTCCCTTCTTTAAGAAATGTCAAGACTTAATGTTAAACACCCCAGTTCCTCCACCCAAATCCAAGCACCTAGAGAACACTATACCATTACCAATCCATGGTTTGAGATGTAGTTATTCTCATATATGCTCCTACAATTGTTTGTTCTTACTAGTTTCTTCTCTCCTCGGGAATGTACTCTTTGAAAAAATATACCCACCTACTCTTACTATATGTTTTTTTCTAGCTCCTTCCACTATTTCTTGTTTTCTCTTTCCATTCTATGTGGCCATTAGAGGTTGTGGGTGTACTTTCTTGATAGCACAACCAACTCCCTTCATTAATTTGTCCCATTTTTCTTTTTGGTTTCACAGTTGTTCCTATGGACAATGCAACACTACCATATAACCCCTCGTCTCCTCCATTGTTGTTTATTACAACAACAATGTCTGACTCTACCTACATACACTCAGTGATGACTAACTGCCTTAACAACACATTCATCTCCTCTTAAATTTTGTCCTTTCTTACTTGTGCATTCTTCCAAAAAGAGCACATTCCATGTCCTTTTTATTTCAATTGATTTAATATATTATCAACTCCATTAAGGCCAGTAGTCATCCCACTACTAATATTACTAACCACTTCATCTAACATCCCAAGAAGCTTCCTCCTAAAGCTCTAATAATAATAATAATGAAAGAATCTATATTATAATTAGGTTGATAAGTATCTCTCAAATAGATTCATGTTAAGCTTCAATACCCTTAGATTGATGATTACCTATCATAATAATAATGAGCTAAACAATGATTAGGTTAATGGGTACCTCTTGAATAGATTCATGTTATGCCTTAATATCCTTAGAGTGATGGGTACCTCTCTGATGATGATAATGAATTGTTTTTTAATAATAATAAGGAAGTAAAACAATAATCAAACTGATGGGTATTTATTGTATAGATTCAATTTAATACTGAAGACCCTTATATTGATAGTTACCTCTCTAGGGATGCTAATGAATTGCTCTTATTAATTTTTCTTAGTATTGTCTCCTCATGTGATTACATGGTAGTTGTATCACTGAGGTGTTATCTCCTCCACCTAGTTCGAAATCCCATAGGGGGACACAATGGCCGGTCGTAGTAAGCATCTAGTTGGACTTTGGGGTCCCAACTCCAAATTTTGGGATCCTCAAACAAACTATTGAGTTTCTAATATATGTATCTAAGGAGGTTGCTAGTTCTCCATTAACTATTCATGGCTAAAAAGCATTTTTCTTAATACTATCTCTAAAATAAATACACCATAATATTTTGAATTACATTATTGTTATTTATTTTATGAAAAATTTCAGATTTCCATAATTCTTTTAGTTAATTTTTTTATATTATTATTAAAATTATATAAAATATTATATTTTACTCTGTCATTACTAAAATCAATTTATAGTAATGAATGTAAAAATATCTTATATTATATATATTTTTAAAATAAAAATAATATGAATTTGTATCCATCAATGTAAATAAATATGTCATATTTAAAAATAAAAATAAAAACTCAAAAAATAATTAAAAAAATAAAAACGCGTATAAATATATGACATGCTTAAATTAAAAAAAGAAAAAACATGGCAACAATGATAAATAATTTTAAAAACAATAGGACAATAATAAATAAATTTTCCACTTACGATTCAATTTTGTGAAGTGAAATATCATAAACATTTTCGAAACCTGCATTACTCAAGCCCTCCCAACCATAATTTTTAACACCATCATCCTTGTTGAATATCCACCACGCATACCTTGCCGCTAGACGGCCGTCCCTCAAATTCCAGGTTTGTAGAATAGCCAGAAGTATATCGTGTTCATTTATTTCCCAGCAGTTAATTTTAGCACGAAAACATCGAGGGCTTTTAGTGTTAGGTGGCACTGCAAGCTTAGGGAGTTTGAAGGGATCAACTCTTCTAGTGTGCTCACTTTTCCGACACTCAATTCGCCTCCATCCACTGGTTAAGTCGTCCAACGCATCAGCATTCCCCATTCTATAGAAATACCGTGAATGTGGGCTGTGATATGCGTGAGATATTTCATAGAGTGTTCCGGACTTGGAGGAAACTATACATCTCCCTTTATCCATTATACATCTCCCGTTATCATCCATACGATATCGGGGAAAAGCAGCCATGAAACACCGAGCAAAAGCTGTGTTCTCATGTCCTCCTATCACCCATGTGTTTCTCTCAAAATCGAAGTGCATGGGAGTGATATTGAAAGGATCATTGGTGTGTCGGAGCAGCCACCCGTCGAAATTCGCTAAATACAGCTTTCCTTTCCACGGGATAGCTGCTGTATAAAATTGGGTGAACAACCTTGGACTGTCTGGACAACACTGATACACCATTTCGATTTGTAGTGGACAACAGCAGTATCAGCCGATCCCCAACTACTGCCTTGGTAATCCAATCACAAGACTCGAAGGGGAGTTGTTCAACTATTGCGGAAGTATCTAATAAACAAGAAACAAGAATTAATAACGATTGTAAAGTAGTGTGAAATATATCGCGAATCTCCACGATAGTTATGATTTGAGCTCTTATGAAATACACCTTCAATTTATATAGGTTGTTTGATGCGTATGTTAAGCATGGGTGAAGAAGGTGAGTCTCCGCCGAGGAGGACATGTCATGTCGGCTAACTCATTTTCATTGTGTTTCCACTAATTGAAATAGGGTTTTATTTTTCAGATTTAGATTTCAATGTTTTCTTTTTAAGATTTGATTTTTTAAGTGACCTCATAAATTTGAAGAGCATTGATATTGTGGGAAAGGGAAAACAATTCCTCCTTTGCATATTAGATATTAGATGAATGGATGCCAATTCTAACTCTGTTGAATGGATGTCAAAGTGAGGGTCATGTAGCTTAAATCCATGTTCACTGAGTTTTTGTTATTATTTTTGTTCATGGAGATCCAAAGAATCTGTTATTATTTTTGTTTAGTTTATTTTTGCCCATGAGCCGAAACAACAATTCGAAATAATATTAGTCCTACCAACAGCTCAACCTGCTGTTCTTCCCTTCAAGTAAGTTTTATTTAATACTTATATATATTTTTATAGAATATATAAATTTAATATATTATTTTAATTAAGTGGTTAGGTATTTCTATTTTGAAATGGCATCATTTATAGAGGGGAAAATTGCGGAGTGGGAATCCATGTAATTTTTTTTTAAGAAATCTTGCAATAGCAGCGTTTGAATCATGTTTTTGATGGTGGAAATGGATTCAGCGCCATCAAAAACCTCTGGGGCACCAAACTCTTGAAGTTTGACAGCTATAACTTGGATTTACAAAAAGTACTGGAATTTCCATGATTTGCATTGACACAAAATTTCAGTAATTTTAATTTAATTGCACACAAAATTTTAATTGAAATATACTCTCCACCCACAATATTTGGGCATGAAGATATTCTTCCATTCATTACAAATTTATGAAGCAAGTTTTATTTAATATTAAAAAAAAAATCTCCCATTTTGAATAGATTTCTTAAACCCATTTTATTATTTTATTTATGTCAAACATAAACAAATCTAATTTATTATTTTATTTATGTCAAACATATATATATATATATATAAAAATCCAATTTATTATTTTATTTATGTCAAACATAAAAAAAAATCCTATTTATTATTTTATTTATATCAAACATAAAGAAATCCTATTTATTATTTTATTTATGTCAAATAATGTAAACATTGTTGGCCTATATGTGTAGTAGAATCAAATTTCTGGAAGTGTTGATGGATTGTTGTCATAGGAGGCTTCATGGAGAATTTAGACACTAATTGGTGCCAAATCTTTTTAGTGC
This sequence comes from Pinus tabuliformis, assembly GCA_031772625.1. Classification (NCBI taxonomy): domain Eukaryota; kingdom Viridiplantae; phylum Streptophyta; class Pinopsida; order Pinales; family Pinaceae; genus Pinus; species Pinus tabuliformis. The sequence goes on from CM062810.1 coordinate 695,073,809, forward strand.
ATAGGTTCCAACCTCACTGAGAAATATTTCACCACCCTAGATCCATCTTAACTACAAATCTATGAAGCGCCAAGAGGGATCAAATTTCTCGAGGTGCAAACCTCTTTTTTGAGTGAAAAACTTAGGAAAGGTCTGCACCTCGAGAGATTTGATCCATCTCGGCGCTTCATAGATCCAGAGTTAATATGGATCTAGGCTGGTGCAAGTCATGCACTGCCACAAAAAGTATGTTGAACGTATAAATAATGTACCCATTTTAAATATATTTAATACATCTAAGATTATATATTATGAGAATACAAAGCTAGAATGTTGAATGATTGAAAATGAAAATAATAAGAATATAGTGAATCAAAAAATAGTTTACAATGTGATTGATTTCAATCTCTTTTATTCTGTTTTCTTGCAGTCACACCTGCTACTTTTTCCATCTTTGCATATCGATCATATGAAAAGGGAGGTTGAAATCACAAACCATTCCTATCTTTGACTCGAGATATTGTAGTAAACATCATACCCTGTCTCTCTTGCTTTCCAATATTAATAGTAGCTTTCTCCAAAGTCAATCTTTGTGACTTAGGTAGGTTGCGGGTTGAAGGATCGTAGGGATATAAAGACGGGCAGCAAGAGAGGTCGAAGGTAGATCAAAGGCGGCAAGGATCAAGGTCGAAGGTCTCAGGAATGGAGCAAGGTCGATTGTTAAGCGAGAAGAAAATTTCAAAGGAAGTTGTTTTCTACTACCTCTTTCAATAGGTGTAATAGGAACTGTTTGAGGGGATGAATCATCCCATGACACTCCCATATAATTATCAAATCTTACTAAAACATATGTGCGTAGTTCTGGGATGAAGTTCCAGGTTTATACACAGATGTTTCTACAATTCCAAGAGCACCATTTACAAGTCCTGCATCAGTCCATATGTTTGATGTAAGCATCACTCGAGCTCCAATTGCAAGAAGTAACTCAAGTTCCATTTCTTCCTCATCTATTTCCATATACTTTCCTTCTACTTTTGTAGCAACACTGGCTGCAATGGGACAATCTAAGCTTCTTAAACAAAGCTTATTATGATTTTCTACATCATCATTTGTTGCAAACAAATGTATTTCCTTATCAAAGGAATCTTTTGTGGAAGTATCCAAGCATGTATTGTACAAGTCATAAGTGCTTACCAGTATTCCATAGTTGGTATTGCATTCTTTATATTCATTATCAAACAATGAAAACATATTTGTTGATTTCTTTGTCTATATTGTCGAAACACATTATCAAGGGTCACAACAGTCATGAATGATTTCCATATTTATTTTGCAATACCTTCACATGCATATATTGTTTTATCTAGAACAGGAGGCAAATATCCCAAATCTCTGACCAATATAATCGACCTCCCACCAAAAACAATATTCTCATTATCTGGGAAAGCCTATTGAATCCTCTCATCAATGTTTTGTAATAAATTTATTCCAATGAAACTCATTTCATCTATCAAGATATACTTCACATGCTTCAACTCTTGTTGTAGGGCCATTAAACTTGCTCATTTGAAAGACGACATGTCTTTGATTGGAGTTTGACGTGAAAAATGAATTGTTCTAGCAGATATGTTGAAAGTTGCAACTCTTGTAGGAGTTAAAAGAAGTAATGGACTCTTCTCTAGAAAGGATTAGTCTTCGTAGAGCGATAACTAGGGTCTCTCACACCACCAATTATTCCACATTATTAAGTCAATCCGGGATCGTTTTTTTCTTTCAAGGAGTAACTCAATCCGAGGTTGTTCTGTCCAAGTAGTGCTCGGTAGTATAGTGTTATAATGACTTGAAAGGAAACAAACACTAAGCTGTAACTAAACCAATTCAGAAAATGAAATCACACAAGGCAGATGATCAGTCAAGGGTACAGAACCAATAACCCTTCCCTTTAGAAACTGATAAAGAAAGAAAATCAAAGCATGGGCTCATAGGTCAGGGAGCTAGGCAGCGTCTTGCTGGGCTCACGACAGCCTTAGGCCTGCTATCACGCGAAAGCAATAAAGGCAGATTAGCAAAAGTAAAATGAAACAGCAATTCTTAAAATGGAACAGCAGTAATCAAATGGGACAATAGTAATGAAATGGAACAGCAGTAATAAAATGGAACAGCAAACCCAAATGGAACAGCAAACCCCGAAGTATGTACGCGGTCTATACTACTGTAACGATCCGAGAGTAATGTATGATGTGACTATGTTTCTGAACAAAGTGATATTATCTTCAAGCCTCACAAATACTTATTTTATATGAATCCAATAATGATAACATTGATACCAATAACTTGCTGTAGAAATGGATGCAATTCGAATAGATTCAGTTTGTGTAATACAGAGACGTGAATTAAAGAACTTATTCAGATTCAGATATTAATTAAGAAGCATAGTCTATCATAGAAAAGATATATCGGATTACTGAAACAAAAGAAATAAGCAAACCACACAAATCACCGTATGATACAACAGCAAGTGACCGTCGGAGCTGGGCCCTTGGCTACCAATGGTACACTGCTTAGAGTTACTTCAGATGCAGAAACGAAGTGAACACCAAGTCCTTTATATTGATTGCATAAACAAAAGTATACAAAATTAGATCTTACAAAACTCAGTGATCAAAATTGTTCTGAGTTTATAATTGCAATGACAGTCCTCTCCCACGCTCGATGGCGTGGTACCTTTATATAACAACAATGACGGAGATGTCTAGATACAAAAGATAAGCTTAAAGCAGCGATCCCTCAGGATCAAAGATCCTGAGGGATTCACTAATCGTTCAGGTCTCCTCTTTCCTTCTTGCGTTCTCCGTCACGGTATCCTGCGTTCTTTTCCTGGATTATTCGGCTCCAATTTTACTTGATCTTGTCCGCATCCGGTTCCCTGTCGACGGGATAGCAGTTACTTTCCTTTCGCTTCTCATTTTTACTCGATAATTCCCTATTTCCGCGTCCTTCTGCATAGAAAACATCAATTATTAGTGATTGAGCTTCGTTTGTCCATTTGCACACAATTTATCAAAACCCTTATATTTTTAGACTCATAATGCAGAAAATATTAGAAAGAGTATTGAAAAACCACTAGATTGCTTGTCAAAAAGCATACCTTCCAGGTGCTCCACACACCCCCCTGCTTACCCTGTTTCATGTCCTCATGAAAACGTTGTAATTGACATGCAGGGCTGTGAGAGAGTAGGCCGGAGAAGGGATCTCACGAAGAGGCCGACAACCATGATTAGCAACTAGATGGTCAAAGAACTGATCTAACTGATCTGCAGGCATCTCATATAGGGCCTGATATCCAGGTGCAGGATGCCAAATAATTGGGCTGCGAAACCGATACCCCAACCAAAATGGTCCTGCTCGCAGAATCCGCTCCCCATAGAGACTCAATCGACTGGCAGCCAATTCAAAATTCTCAAAGTTAAAGGGTTCCCTGAGCTGGATGTTTGGGTTAGAGGTTCGGTAGCGAAACTTTGCAGCATGGAGGGCATGGTCTTTAATAGTCAGGAAATACTCCAGACCATTTCGGATCAAGTCTCCATGCATGGGACCTAATATCTTCATGACACCTGGGATCCTCATCATACTCCTATGCTCTTTCCATAATGCTGCTGGGTCCCTAGGTTCAGCTCGTACCCAAAGGTATAAACTATTTTCTTGCCTCTGGAAGATGTTGTAAGCTTTAAGCCATTTTAACCGATTCACCCCAAATGAGATAAAGGCTTGAAATTGTATATCGCCAACGAAAGGGCCAGGATTCAAATCAGTTTCCTGGTCTAAGACAAGATTGTGCAGGTAGAATTCACATAACAACCTTTGAACTTTAACTCCATAGTGCTTGCAGCAATCTATAAAATCATTAACAGTGTTTATATGGATAGGTGCTCCTGCCCTAACAGCTTTTATTTTTAATCTCATATAACGTTCAAGCAAAAACAAAGCATAATTTTTAGCAGGGGCTCTACAAGTCAAAATATCAGTATACAAGGAACACAAGGTGTCCATCTGCTTAACAACACTATCTAGTCGACGAGTTACCTTAGCAACTTTTTCCTGCTCCTTCTGCCATCCTTCAAAGGCCTGGCTCTCAGACTGACTGATGTTTCGAAGTTGTTGTTGGAGCTCTTCGTATCTTTCCTCGGGGACCGTCTGTTCTCGCAACTGCTCTGCCTCCTGCTGGGCTTCCTTCATCATTTTATGCAAGGTTCTGGTCTTCGGGTCTTTCTTCCACATAGCCGTAGAAGCTGGAAGTTTAACCTGGACCTTCCTATTGCGTTGTTTGGAATTTTGGACCCGAATTACACCCGAGGGGGGTGCTTCGGTTTGAACCTCTTTGCTATCTGTTTCCTTTTTAATGCGAACAAAGGGTTGCTGCGGTCTTCCTATCACCGGAGCCTCTTGCTGTTCCATTGGAATGTCCATTCGTTCCTCTGGGCCAGATGGAACAACAGTTTCTATTGGAACAGCACCGTGTTCCTCATTATCATTCGGAACAGCGGACTGTTCCTCAACAGTAGGTCTCCTGATGGGGTTTCGTCCATCAAAACGAACCCTAACCCTCGGGGTTCTTGCTGCCGTGGTCCTTTTCCTTTTCCTTGCAGTTTTTTGTATTCTCAGACTGAATTTTAACATTCTAATTTGTTGCCGAAGTCTGGCTATCGTGCCCAGCATCCTCTGGTGCTTCTTCCTCAATTTTGCAATTTCCCTAGCCTCGACAGAGGGTTTGGCCTTCAATCTTACTTCTTCTTCCTCTCCTGGAACATCTTCCGGCGCCCTGGGGACAGATTGTCCCGAATTGATGTCTTCTGCTTCATTACCATAACCAGGCAGGTTTTCTTCCCTTGCCTCTTCTGCATGCCCTTCCTTAGGTAATTCTTCTTCTGCGGAACCATCAAGGATGCCTCCTGGACTGGAGGCTTGGCTGTATTCTCCCATATTGGCCAGAACTGCTGCCAATTCCTCTTCTCCTGGATGGTCTTGCAACGGGCTACCCATAGGTTGTGCGTTTTCTTCTTCTTGATTGTCTCGCTTGGTGGTCTCTTCTCCTTCGGATTGGTCGTGTCCTGCTTCAATTCCTCCTTCTGGCTGGTTAGTTCCAGCCTCTGATTGCTCAGCATTTCCTTTGGGTAATTCACCTTCCTCTTCCGAAGGTTCGTCCTCGATTTCAATTGGTTGGGTCGCAGTTTTCTGAATCTTTTCCAACCTTCCCCGTATTCGAACCAATCGAGCTGACTTCCTAGGTCTTTCAGGTAGATTGGGAGTGCCAACAGGTTCTCTAGGTTCCTCTGGTCGTTCCGGCGTATCGGAGGGTTGCTTCCGTTTCGAAACAACATGCTTTTCTTCCGCCGACTTCTTACGTTTCTCTGATTGTTCCGGCGTGCTGGAGGACTGCTTTCGTTTTGAAACAGCATGCTTTTCTGCTGCTGGCGTCTTGTGTTCTTCTGAACGTTCCAGTGTGCTGGAGGTTCGTGGTAAAGCCAGTCCTTTTTTAACTGTTTCGACCAATTCCTCCCAGGTGTCTTGCTGTTGGGCAAGACTGTGGCTTATTATTAGCCGAATCAGTCCGTGGTGGCTAACAATCGTCTCTGTGTGCTGAGCCTTCTTCAGACTTCGGGCCACATCATGTAGTAACGAATTTAAAAAGGCAGGGAGATTTACAGAACATTTTCCCTTCAAAACAACTAGAAGTTTTAAGTGACGAGCCCTTACCACATCTTTTCTCCCTTCGTAGGTGATATAGCTCTGCACTATCTTCGCCAGCTCGGTCCAGGGTTCCCCCAGTGTTGTCGGCAGAACTCCTTTCCCTTTGACTGTCAGACTTTGGCCTTCGCTTTGGAAAATTTCCATTGCTTTCTGCAGTCTTTCCTTCTTCAGCTCCCATCTGGGTCCAACAGCTGGTAATCATGAGGTTTCCGCAATAATGTCCTCCGTAACTTCTATCCGCTTTCCTCCGACTATAGAGTGGTTTTCCTGCAGATTTTGCAGGAATTCCAACGCTACAACCTCGCTCGATTCTTGTAGGCGGTTGAAGTAATTCAACCATCCTGCATTTTCCAGAATTTCGCGGGCAGCAGCGGACGCGATCAGCTTGTGCGGTTCACTTCGGATTGTCTTCCCGCCCATAGCTTACTCCAGAGATAGACTCAGGAATGAAACAGCAACTGTTTGCAGTATTTACCAAGCAGAGAGGATACTCGATGCTAGTTTTAGGAAGGATCTTTGCAGAGCATGCAGCAAAGAGAAAGATCGTGGATGGCAGTCCGCAGAATGAGATCATCATACCATTAAATCGTGTCATTATTTTTCCCGAATGGTGTGCAGCCACGTAACCATAGGAGTAATGAGGTCACCTCCCCCCCGCGATCTGATAGGCTGCCCCCAGCCGTCAAAGAGAGGAGCAGAAGCCAGTCGGGAGTCAAATCATAAAGTACAGCAGGTAGAAATTATGCCATGTTGTAACAGGACAATGGAGTACAAAAACCGAGGCAGAAAAATGGATCGCTTTTAAGATAAGCCAGTGTGATATAATGAGGAACCGAGGGTTGGACGTCTGTCAACTGTACCAAGTCTTCAGTAGTCATTGTCAATTCCGTTGCCATGATTGGTGATAATGTTCATGCGATAATGATATCAGGGTGTGACATATGATACATGCAAAGGATATAAAAGACAAACAGACTTAATATCATACGTGTTGGTGTAAATATTATGACTCCAATGCCATTAACAGAGCTCTGCTGCCAACAGGTGTTCATAACCTTGGCAAATTTGTTTATCTCACCCTCCGGAACCATTATCCTTTGTGTATCTACTGAAGAGTGCTTTGTCAAAATGCAGGCCATTATGCTGGCTTGGTGACGAGATAACCATAATGCCATTCACAAGGTAGGCACGAAACGTGGTCAGGCCGGCTCGTGATGAGACCTTCTGTTCCAAGGTTTGCTTGTTATTTTACATTTGGACCATATCCCTGGTGTGGTGGCCGTAATGGGAATGCCACTTCGCTTCCATCCTTATGATCATGGTAGGCTGGCTCTGAATGAGACCCCCTATCCTGCATTTGACGATTTCATATCTTGTTCTTATTTTTTCTTTTATTCTTCTTTTGCAACACACTTCTTTTTTCTTTGTTCAATTACACATAAGGGTGGTTCCGCACTCCTTAAGAGCGGGGAATGGTGGAAGAAGTCTTACAATCCCAACAGACATATATAAATCGTTTGCTCATCTTCCTCAGTAATGATCAAGAAAGTTTTTAGGGAGATCGACATGATAAAAATTACCAAACCATGGTTCAGGAACAAGATAATGACAGTAAAGACGAAAGTTAATGTCCCTCCTCTTGTCTTCTTATATATGCTGACTGTTAAAATAATAGCGATTTATGATATGCAGGTTTCGGTATATCATGCTTTTATGTTCATTGCATAATGTCATTGCTATATCTAAAGGATTTAGGAGAGCATAATCGCAAAACGTCCAAATAGGAGCAGAAAGGTTCTGATGGTGTCTTCTCTGCACGAAGCATGTGAACGACTCATCTTGCGAAAAAGAAATAGCGGAATTAGCCAAATTCTGCATGTTGAAAAAAAGAAATATGCGAGTGCTGTTCCTTTTCGCAAAGGAACAGCAAAGCACAAAGAGTGTTGTTCCTTTTCGCAAAGGAACAGCAAAAATCCACACGTGCTGTTCCTTTTCGCAAAGGAACAGCAAAGCCAAAAAGTGTTGTTCCTTTTCGCAAAGGAACAACAAAACAAAAAGTGCTGTTCCTTTTCGCAAAGAAACAACAAAGCCAAAAAGTGTTGTTCCTTTTCGCAAAGGAACAGCAAAACAAAAAGTGTTGTTCCTTTTCGCAAAGGAACAGCAAAAATTCCAAAACACAAACGTGCTGTTCCTTTTCGCAAAGGAACAGCAAAAAATCCAAAACACAAACGTGCTGTTCCTTTTCGCAAAGGAACAACAAAAATTCCAAAACACAAACGTGCTGTTCCTTTTCGCAAAGGAACAACAAAAATTCCAAAACACAAACGTGTTGTTCCTTTTCGCAAAGGAACAACAAAGCAAAAAGTGATGTTCCTTTTCGCAAAGGAACAGCAAAGAAAAGAGTGCTGTTCCTTTTCGCAAGGGAACAACAAAGCAAAAAGTGTTGTTCCTTTTCGCAAAGGAACAGCAAAACAACAAGTGCTGTTCCTTTTTGCAAAGGAACAACAAAACGCCAAAAGTGTTGTTCCTTTTGAAAAGGAACAGCAGAATCACACGAGTGCTGTTCCTTTTGAAAAGGAACAACAAAATCAAACCAGTGCTGTGCAAAATAAGGTAACCAAAATACTACAAACAAAGATGAAAAGAACATATGTACAGGATATTATGTACAAATTATGAAAAACGAATTGCTTAAGTTATGGGTGAGGAAGATTTCACTTCCTCTCCTAAGATCTCCAAATCAGTATCTTGCTGAAGCTGTTGACAAAAGGATTCCCGAGTAAGAGGTCTTCGATAGAGACGAACTTGGTGGCCATTTACTTTGAACGTATGTCCAGAACCGTCAATCGTGATCAGAGTGAGGTTCCCATTGTCGTGCACCTTCTGGATCTCATATGGTCCTAGCCAGCGAGTCTGGAGTTTCCCCGGGAAGTCTTGGAACCGAGAATCGTATAACAGGGCCCAGTCCCCTTCATGGAAGACTTTATTCTTTATAAGTGCATCATGACACTTAGCTCGCTGCTGTTGGATTAATGCTGTGTTTTGCAATGCAGAGAGCCTAATCTCATCCAATTCGTTGATTTGTCGTAGTCGATTAATCTGTGCCTCATTCAGATCTAGGCCGACCTCTTGTGCAGTTCGTAGTGTTTGGATCTCAAATTCGATAGGAAAGATTGGTTGTTTCCCAAACACCAATTGATAAGGTGAATAGCCTGTCGTACTTCTCCATGTGGTTCTATAAGCCCACAGTGCTTCAGGTAGGCGAGCAGCTCAATCACGCCTGTGTGATGCGATAGTCTTTGTTAAGATTGACTCAATTATCTTGTTACTGTTTTCTACTTGTCCATTTGCCTGCGGATGGTAGGGGGTAGTAATCTTATGTTGGATATGATAATTGTTAAATGTTGCAGCTAGTTTATTTCCAACAAATTGTGGTCCACCATCTGTAATTACTTCTCTCGGAAGTCCATATCGTACAAACAAATGGAACAAAAATTGTATTACCGAATCTTCTGTAGCCCTAGCTAATGATTCAGCCTCAACCCATTTAGTAACATAGTCTGTTGCTACCAGGATGTATGTCATTTGGTTTGATGGAGGATTAATGGGCCCGACGAAATCGAGAGCCCATCGTTCAAATGGCTCAATAACCACTTGTGGTCTCAGAGGCATTTCATCAGCTTGACCAGGTTTTCCTGCTCGCTGGCAACTATCACAGGCCTGCACAAACTTTTTCGCGTCCTTAAAGATTGTAGGCCAATAGTACCCTGCCTGTAGTATTTTATGTGCTGTTCTCTTGTTGGCAAAGTGCCCCCCACATGGTCCATTATGACAAGCCTTTAGGATGTCTAGGATCTCATCCTCTCGAATACACCTCCTGATTTGCATGTCTGCCCCTGTATGGAATAAATGGTCTCCAATCCACGAAAATCGAGTGCTTTTTTGAACAATTTGCTTTCGTTCCTGAGGGGTTAGGTGTTTTGGTAACTTACCCACTGCAAGGTAATTGGCGACGTCGGCATACCAGGGTGTTCGAATGGCAATGGCGAACAGATGTTCATCAGGGAATTGATCTTCCACGGCTGCTGCTTCGATTGATTTGGGTATTCTTGAGAGGAAGTCGGCTACAGGGTTCTCCTTGCCGGGTCGATCCTTAATCGTGATGTCGAACTCCTGCAACAGGATCAACCATCGAGTTACTCTAGCATTCGTGACAGGTTTGTTTGCCAGATATTTAATAGCAGAATGATTTGTATATAACACAACAGGATAACATGTAATATAATGCCTAAATTTATTAATAGCATGAATTACAGCCAGGAATTCCTTTTCAGTAACAATATAATTGAGTTCGGCAGAGGATAAATTTTTACTAATATAGTAAATAGTGTATGGCTTCTTATCCTCTTCTTGTCCTAGGACTGCACCGATTGCTGTATCCGAGGCATCCAATGAGATCTGGAATGGCAGATTCCAGTTTGGTCCTCGAAGGACTGGAGCTATTGACAGCAGCGTTTTCAATTCTTTAAAAGCCTGGTCACATTTATCTGTCCACAAAAAATCGACATTACCTATCAAAGCATATAGAGGTGCTGCAATTCGTGAATAGTGTTCTATAAACCGTCTGTAATATCCAGAAAATCCAAGGAAACTACGTACCTCTGTTTGAGTAGTGGGGGTAGGGATGAGCAAAAGAATCTAAATTTTAGCAGGGTCTGCCTGGATGCCAGCTGCTGAAATGTAGTGCCCTAGAATGAGCCCTTCCGTCATCATCATGTAGCACTTCTCGTGGCTCAGGCAGAGTCTGGTAGCAATGCAGCGTTGTAGAACTTTTTCCAGGGTATCCAAAGCTGGATCAAATTCATCCCCATATGGTGTGAATTCGTCCATATACACCTCAAGTCCATCGTTTATTAGATCTGCAAAAATACTGAGAATAGCCCTTTGAAATGTAGCAGGGGCGTTACATAGGCCGAAGGGTAATACACGATAGGCAAACGTTCCCCAGGGGCACGTAAAGGTAGTTTTATCCTGGTCTTCAGGGGAAATTTGGATTTGGTTATATCCACTGAAGCCATCCAAAAAGGAGAAAAATTTCTTCCCTGCTAACGTGTCCAATACTTGATCTATAAATGGGAGGGGAAAGTGATCCTTTTGTGTAGCCTTGTTTAACTCCCTGTAATCGACGCAAATCCTCCATTTTCCATTTTTCTTGGGTACCACCACAAGGGGAGAGACCCATTTACTGTCAGAGATAGGGTAAATAAAGTTAACATCTAAGAGCTTCTGAAGTTCGTCTTTTACTATCTCTTTTAGGTGAGGGTTGAGTCTTCTTTGTGGTTGACGGACAGGTCTTGCATCTTTCTCGATATAGATGTGATGGGTGCATAATTGAGGATCAATCCCCTTCATGTCGGGGTAATCCAATGCAAATGCATCCTTGTATTTTTGTAACAGATTAACAAGTTTTATTTCTTGATCTGGTGTAAGATTGGCGTTAATATTCAGAGTTTTACCAGGTTCAATTTCCACTACTTTGCTATTAGCAACAACAGTTACTGGTATTGTCTGATCATGCGGATCTTTTAAGGGATCTTCTTCTAGCTCACTGTCAAATGCTGCCTCTATCATAAGACACTGCATATGTGTTCTAGCTTCAGTTTGACTAATAAAATTGTTAATGGCGTCGTCTTCTGTTTGATATTTGAAGTCTAAAGCCTTCTGTATAGTTAGTGGAGATCTGATGTTATTAGCAAGATATGATACAGGATAAGAGTTAGTTTTAATCATTGGCAGGCTTGGCTGAGCTGGAGGATATAAAATTAAATTTTTAACATCTGGTCCTCTAGCTATAGTCATGTTTCCCTGCCGGCAGCCAATGTAGGCATCGGTAGTAGCAAGCCAGGGTCTGCCTAGGATTAACGGATGTCCATCTAGTCGGGTTTTAGGATTAATTACCAGGAAATCTGTGGGATACTCCCAGGAATCTACGGAAACCATGACATCATTCAGAGTACCTTCTGGTCAAACTACAGATCGATCTGCCAATTCTAACAGAGTAGAGGTAGGTTCTACTGACGTGATGCCAAGCTTTTGGCAGGTGGAGGTTGTTAAAATGTTGATTGCAGCTCCCAGGTCGACTAGAGCGTTAGTCAGGGTTTGGCCATAGATTTGAACGGTTACAATTGGGTTCCTGGGATCTTCATATTTGATAGGTGTCTCTTTTCCTGATAATAGGTCGGATAAAGTACCAACTACTTGGACTCTAGGATTAGTATTTGTATTCCTCCTTGATTTTTTGATGCATAATTCTTTTATGGTTTTCGCATATATAGGAATATCTTGTATGGCTTGGAGGAATGGAATCTTTATATACAAATTTTGTAATTCTCCCAAAATGTCAAAGTCTGGAGGTTGTATAGGTCGAGATATGACTAATCGTTTTGGGAAAGGAGGAGAGGATGTACTTGCTTGTTTATTGTTTTGCTCTTTGTTTTCATCCTCCCGTTGTGGGGATTGTTCTATTGGTAACTGATTTTCAATATGAACTGTTTTGTCTCCCTCTGTTTCTATTATTCGTCCAGATCTTAATTGAAGATCGTTGCACTCCCTTAGGTCAGACTCAATCTCTGATGTGTCTATGATTTGAATGGATTGGACTGGCTTATTATTAGGGTTGGGATTGGGTTGGGCTGGGAGTTGCGGTCTCAGATTAGACTGGGGATTTTGTTGTAAAGCTGGCAGAGTTGGTTGAGGGAGTGGGATTGATCCTGCTGGCTGATATGTCAATCTTGGCCAACTTGTCTGCCAGGATGAGCTTTGCGAAGTGGAAGGGGTCCACTGTGGAGGATAGGAACTATTCTGCCAATATGGTGGAGGATAAGGGAAGTTTGGCCAACCAAATTGGGACATCCAAGGATTCGGAGTAGGAAACATTTGAGGTGACCAATTTGAAAACGGGGGTTGAGACTGGTTTTGCCACATGTTCTGTTGCTGAGTATTGAACTGCGGGGGTTGAAAAGAAGAGGAGGGGTCTGGAAACATACCTGATTGCCTAGGCTGCCATTGACGACGCTGGTTAACAAAATATGTCGGTTCTGACTCCTCTTCTGCTTCTTTGTATACTGCCTTAAAACCAGGAAGTGAAGGGCAGCTTTCGGTCAGGTGGTCCTTGGTGCAAATAGCACATATTTGGACTGTATCCAGCGGGCATTCCTTGTGGCTTTGTTTCTTCCTGCATCGTGGGCAAAAAATGGCTAGATTCTGCTCTGCCTCGGCTTGCTTCTGTTTAGCCTGCACAATGTCAAGTTGTGTAGTTAATGTTCCCAGGATATCAGTTTTAAAATTTTCTAGCAAATTTCCAAGTTCCACCCGTGTTACTCCCTCTGTTAATGTTCTGTTATCTCTGGGGAAGCGATCATATTCCGCTGGTTTTATCCTCGTGCTGCCTCTTGAGCTCCTGATACACAGATCAATGATATCAGCAAAATTTTCCTGATAAATGTCTCCTTTCCCCATGACGTTTAACGTTTCGATCCATTTCTCTCTCATACCTCTAATTAATGCAGTTTTCAACACGTTATCAGGCAGAGGTAGTGATGCATAAGGGGATCTTTGCAGGTTATATTGGAAACGTTCCACATATTCTTCTAAGGTTTCGTTTGGTCTGGCTGACATTTGAAAGATTTCATCTTTTAGTTCTCTCGACCTACAGTAATCTTGATATTTCTTTAAAAAGGCTTCTTTCATTTGATCCCAATTGTTAATAACCCCACCACCTAAGCCCATAAACCATCTTAACGCAACCCCTTTTAATGTAGATGGGAATAATTTCACTTTCTGGGGATCGGTGGTGTAATCATATCCTCTACATAATACATCAAGTTCGAACAAGAATGCGTCCGGATCTTCTGATGTGAGGCCATGAAATGTGGGAATATGCTGGAGAGGGATGGCTTTCATGGGTGCATTTGCTGCAGAATCTACTATCGGATATTGCAATGTGGAGGTCTGGGTATTTGGCTGATTCTGCGCCATGGGATCGAATATATGCCAGTAATCTTCACGAATTTCCAAGAGAGTGTTCCTTGGTTGAGGAGGGGTAGTCTTAATAGGGATTGTCTTGACACCACTCCCTTGATCAGGGATGATAATGGCCCCAACTGTCTGTGGTGAATGAATTCCTTCAACAAGGATTTTCACAGCGCTTCCCTTGTCCAGGCTATTTAAAGGCTGGTTTAATTCAATAGGAGATCTAGGTTCCTCAATTCCCCCTGTTTCTCCTTCTCCTTCACAAAGGTTACTTTGGGTCCCTTCGTGCAATGGTCCAGGAGTCAAATTTTCAATTTCTTGAAAATCCTGCTCCTCTGTTCGACTGTGCACCTCAGCAAAGGCTTCGGATGGTGATCCCGAGGCCTGAAGGAAACTAGTAGGCTGTTTAGAATTGACTTTCTTATAACCTACTGATGGCTGAGAGTCGGCTTTCTTATAGATTTCGTCTATGAAGGTCGTTCGTCCAAGGGTCACCGACCCCTTAGCTTTGGATGGAGGCTTTTGATCTTTCTCTAACTTTTTCTGCTTAGTCATGCACTCCAATCAAACTGCTAAATCCTATTTAACCAGCAATTCTACTAAGAGAGCGGACGGTGGAGCAGGGCTTTTACATGCTCCATACGCAGGTTCTTACCTTCCGTTTTTAAAATCCAACTCCCTCCTAGCAGATTTGCGCACTACTCTATAAAGGACAAATGGCTATTACCCCTTCCCCGGCAACTGCGCCAAAATGTAGAGCGATAACTAGGGTCTCTCACACCACCAATTATTCCACATTATTAAGTCAATCCGGGATCGTTTTGTTCTTTCAAGGAGTAACTCAATCTGAGGATGTTCTGTCCAAGTAGTGCTCAGTAGTATAGTGTTATAATGACTTGAAAGGAAACAAACACTAAGCTGTAACTAAACCAATTCAGAAAATGAAATCACACAAGGCAGATGATCAGTCAAGGGTACGGAACCAATAACCCTTCCCTTTAGAAACTGATAAAGAAAGAAAACCAAAGCATGGGCTCATAGGTCAGGGAGCTAGGCAGCGTCTTGCTGGGCTCACGACAGCCTTAGGCCTGCTATCACGCGAAAGCAATAAAGGCAGATTAGCGAAAGTAAAATGGAACAACAATTCTTAAAATGGAACAACAGTAATCAAATGGGACAGCAGTAATGAAATGGAACAACAGTAATAAAATGGAACAGCAAACCCAAATGGAACAGCAAACCCCGAAGTATGTACGCGGTCTATACTACTGTAACGATCCGAGAGTAATGTATGATGTGACTATGTTTCTGAACAAAGTGATATTATCTTCAAGCCTCACAAATACTTATTTTATATGAATCCAATAATGATAACATTCATACCAATAACTTGCTGTAGAAATGGATGCAATTCGAATAGATTCAGTTTGTGTAATACAGAGACGTGAATTAAAGAACTTATTCAGATTCAGATATTAATTAAGAAGCATAGTCTATCATAGAAAAGATATATCGGATTACTGAAACAAAAGAAATAAGCAAACCACACAAATCACCGTATGATACAACAGCAAGTGACCGTCGGAGCTGGGCCCTTGGCTACCAATGGTACACTGCTTAGAGTTACTTCAGATGCAGAAACGAAGTGAACACCAAGTCCTTTCTATTGATTGCATTAACAAAAGTATACAAAATCAGATCTTACAAAACTCAGTGATCAAAATTGTTCTGAGTTTATGATTGCAATGACAGTCCTCTCCCACGCTCGATGGCGTGGTACCTTTATATAACAGCAATGACGGAGATGTCTAGATACAAAAGATAAGCTTAAAGCAGCGATCCCTCAGGATCGAAGATCCTGAGGGATTCGCTAATCGTTCAGGTCTCCTCTTTCCTTCTTGCATTCTCCGTCACGGTATCCTGCGTTCTTTTCCTGGATTATTCGGCTCCAATTTTACTTGATCTTGTCCGCATCCGGTTCCCTGTTGTCGGGACAGCAGTTACTTTCCTTTCGCTTCTCGTTTTTACTCGATAATTCCCTATTTCCGCGTCCTTCTGCATAGAAAACATCAATTATTAGTGATTGAGCTTCGTTTGTCCATTTTCACACAATTTATCAAAACCCTTATATTTTTAGACTCATAATGCAGAAAAGATTAGAAAGAGTATTGAAAAACCACTAGATTGCTTGTCAAAAAGCATACCTTCCAGGTGCTCCATAGTCTTCAAGGGAATTTTTAATAGCTTTGATCAAATAAGACTTTCCTATACCTGCAGTTCCTTGGATTATCATAATTAATTGTTCAACACCTGATTTTTATAATGGTCAAGAACAATATCAAATGCTATTCTTTGCTTAACCCCCAAACTTTCAATAGAATAAGACTTTGCATGTTGGTTAGCACAAAAAAAATTCAACTTTTTCTTTTCAGATATGAAATGAATACCATGATTAGAAGTTACTTCATCAACAAAATGTATGTTCCAATTATGCACATGATCACGATCTCTGTGTCCCAGCATCTCAAACTCATTGTAATTTATATATTTATTCTAATACAATGCACAAACGATCTCCCTCTCATTCTTCATAGAATCTGTAGGTGGATTCTGAACTTCTTCTCCATCAGATTCAACTTGATAAACTGGAGGCAATGGATTGCGATCATCATGCCATGGCTTGTATCAGAAGTTTTCTCAATTATGCACGATGTCATCATCTTCTCGGCCTATATCTTTAAGAAATCATGAAAGGCTTCGTATAATACCAACTCCGACCAATAAAATTCTACAAACTTGTCATCTTCTCGATTAGGAATTGAGTTAAATCGAGGAAACACACGTACAAAAGCTCCATTCTTTTGTTCTAACCATTTCTCCCCATGTCAGCGTTTATCATATGACCGTGATTTTGCAACATCTATCAATGAAAGGTGTTCAATATGGGTAGGTCGCTTGGCATATGCATCAATAAGGGAATTATCATTGTTGGCATCATATATGTCAATATGTACTTGTTTGAAAACTTTCCTACCAACATTAAGAACCAAAAATCGACGACTACATTCAGAAAGAGGGAGCTCTAGAAGCAAATGGCATGTCCCTTATGCACCTATATCCATGTCAATAATTGCTTCACACAACAGACTCCTATATGAGCGTGATGCCGGTTCATTTGGATTTTCAATAGAAGGAACACACATCAACATATCATGTAATGTTTCTGATACCTGAATAAGCTAACAAAACAATGAAACAAATAATTTCTTAGTTAGATTAAATTATAAATAGGCATGAACAAACATGACCACAATAATAAACAAATTGAATGCATGATCAAAATAATTGTGAGGTCGGTTTTCAATGGACATTACCATAATAATTGTGAGTTTAAAATTGAAGAGATACCAATATAGGAATGCATGAGGGTAACACGTAATTGTATCACTTAGGGCATCTTGCATTTATTCTTTCACCAACCTCATTTCAATTTTTTCTTGTGTTTTAATATTTGAAGTGTCGACATGGAAGTTCAATGAAAAAAAGCATAAAAAAGGACGAGTTGATCTAATAGTGATATAATAGTTGCAGTTTGTGTTTTGTACAGTTTTCCAATTCAGCCTATAATCCAAAAAATATTGTTATCACATGAATAATTAAGTAGAACAAAGGGAAAACCTGTATCCAACGAGTGAAAAAATCTTGAGTGAGTGAACAAATTCAGTGAGCTAACTAATAAATCTGGAGAGTCAACAATTGTTCCAATGAATAAATTCAACGAGCGGATGTGATTGAATATGATTGTGATTATTCTTTTTTGTTTTATATATAATCTTCTATGTGTGTACATTATAAATGACATTCAAAATTTTTGACATACTTTATATTATATGTATAAAAAGTTGACATCTAAAAATTGTATCCATACTTACATTACGTTTACACATGTACCCTGACCTGGGCTGTAGAGCGCATCTTGGCTCAATAACTCAACTACTTGGAGCTTGACAACAAGGAATTTAATAGCAATATACCTTTAATGTTTAGGGGTGCTTGAAAACTCATGTGTCTATAGATCTCTAAAAATGAGTTTAGAGGTAGAATACCTAACAACGTGATAAGTTAAATATATCCTTCTTCAACCTTTCAAAGAAATCACTAAAAGGTACAATTCCCAAAGGTGGAGTATGAGAGAATTTTATGAGGTTATCATTACTCGGGTGTAGGGGTATATGGAAATAGATATTGGGCTTAAAATGTCAATCTAACAATACAAGAAGAAAAAAAATTCCCACTTGTTCAATACTTTAGTGGTTATTGAAAACTCAATTGGAATTATTCTTCTCTATTAAGCTTAATATTTTTTGTAATCATGTTGAATATAGTAGGATCGAAAGCTCTTTCAAAATTTGAAAAATGGAACCAAATTCAATGAATCCTTGGAATCAAATATATCATTTCTCAATAGAAATTCCAAGGAGACTCTCAACATAAATGTGGGCATGTTTGAGAGGTCTCTTTAATTAACATTAGTTGGTGTTCTTCATGACAAATAATTTTGAAGACCAAGTTGCACTTTTTTCTATAGGATCATTGTAAGCCATATAAAATGCATGGGATCCAAAAATATGTCCTTAGAGGCATGGAGAGAAAGAAAGAAACATGAAAATTTAGATGCAAGTTAAAAAAAAATGTAAAATTTGAAGTAATGAGATAAAAGAGAATGGAAAAACTAGAATTTTTTTATTTTCAGGAGTACCATGAAAAATTCCATTGAATTATATTTATATTTTGAGGTGGAATGGTGAATTTCCCACCATGTTTTGAATACTTTCACTTTGATTATTGGCTCATCATTTTAATATGACACCAATAAAATTCAAGGAATGTATATAATGCTATACAGATTTACTATTTTGTTACTATGTTATGGATCATTGATTACTATTAAATCATTCAATTTGATGTGTGCTATGGACCTGTGTTACAAACTAGTTGGATCCCAAAAAATGCCCCTTTGAAATTTTTATTTCTTTTCATTATAAATCTATGGGAGCCCTGACCAACCCATCCATGTGAGCCTTCACCGCTCACCTCCTTGTCCTCAATTACAATGAATTCCTCCTATCCTTTAAAAGGCTACATTACATGAAATACCATGGGTGAAAAACCATGGGTATGCTATACCATGTTCCCAAAACCACCATTGTTTAATCTAGTAACCTTAATTCTATCCCTGAGCCAATTTTACCTAACAATGTGTTTATTATGCATGCATGTTAGTCACATGCATGCATTTGCAGTGACTATGGATGTCATGTATATAGTCAGTGTTGCAGTTGTGGTGTCATGAATGATGATTGAGATTATGTCGATAGGTATATGTTGGTGTCATTATGAGTATATACATGTATATCATGTTAATCTGGATTGTTTTGTGTGGATCAGATAGCCTCCCCTTAACTTCACTAAGGTATGTTTTATAATGTTTATATTTGGTTTATCTGACATGGTATGTTTGCAGGAAGAAGAAGATCAAAGATGGCAAGAAAAATGGTGGAAAGTTCACGTGACTCTCCTTATAGATCAATTGAGAAACATGTGGGAGAGTACTCTCCTGACATAGTAGATACCTTGAGAAGTATGAAGGAAAAAATCAAAAGTTGCATGGAAAATAATGACAGGATAATTTAATCATAGGAAATACTTTCTAGAGATCAAGAAAAGAAAGTCGAGGTTAATATGGTTATACTTCAGAGCTTATGATATCTACAAATATAGTGACAACCACAAACCAGTTATGGATACGAAGAAAGGACTAATGGGGCTTATAATTGTTTTCGGGAAAAGTGTCTATTCAGAACGACCCTATCCCACAGGGTTGTGACGGAGACCTCAGAAACAAACAAGGAAAAATACTCTTGTATTCTTCTTTATGAACTATAAACGAAGATGATTAAGATGAACCAACCTGTGTCTTGCGCTAGTTGTTCGATCCAATCTATCCTCTCTTTGCCAGCTTCCACCGATCTGCTCCCTCACTTTCCCAGCGTCACCAAGTTCCTGCAAGTTCACAGAAGAGAGAAACTACACAAAGACATAGATTTATGTTCATAAAAAGCTTAGGATCAGATTTAAGCTAAACATACAAATATAACATACATCAGATATACAAGCATGTAGGAGAAACTCAAGTAATTTTATTGATAAAAACAAGAAGATCCAGGAGGAGCTACAACCGATGAGTCCTGATCCAACATTAGACTCCTAGCATAGAATCCCTTCTTCACCTCCACCAAAGCATAAATCACCCAATACTCTGATATCAATCACAAAACCAACAACAATTCTCTGCAATGTACAAAATTGCAGCCCTCTGGATCTCTTGGTGAGGGATCCATATATAGATGTATGCAAAGAGGATGAGTCATCCCATGAGTTGATTAGTGGCTTCTCTCTGTCAGTTCTTGCTTCCACTTGGAGATCGAGAGCCTCTTACTCATCATTGGTCGAATTCAATGAGGCAAGTGTCATTGGAGAAGATTTTGGAAGCTTCCATTGTCTCTCCACCTCGTTGAATGACTCTGCCACTTGTCATTTCCCGCTCAACGCACCCCGGTAGTGCATTCAAGTGCGTTGCAATGCACTTAGCCAGTGTATTTGGGTGCTTTGCAATGCAGCCAGCTAGTGGAGCACTTGAAATGATCTTGTTTTGACTAGTTTTGAGCAGTTTCTGGTGGAGAACTTCTGGGAGAAGTTGTAATTTGTTGACCTCGTTTCTTTAGGAGTTGGAACAACATCTTTAGGGACTTAGGATCCCTTGGTTTATGGACATTTCATTCTTATAGCTGTAAGGCACAAAAATGTCTATAAAAGTTGCCCCCTAAAATATGAGGCCATTTATCGGGTGAAATGCTTTATTAGGAGGATCCGAAGTTCTTCTAATGCTGGAGAGGAGACCTGTAATTAGATACAATACAATACATTATCTTCGTACTATTTTCATGATCTAGCTAAGGTGGGCATTCCCATGCTCAGCTTTATAAATTCATTTTCATGTACATAGGACAGACAATCGTCTGAGTGTAGACTGACGACTCTGATAGAGCCATCATCCTTTTGAGTGGATGATTATCTGTGCAGTAATGATGTACATTTAATGTCTTTATTTCCCTGAATATATATCGCAACCCGGATGGATGAAACTAGATCCCGGGTCTTCAATCTCGTCTGATCTTCACTCAAAGTACAAGTCGATCCATGTGAGAAATGTTCTGAAGTCGAACATGGAAAGACATCGCTTGATTACCAATCAATGATGTAAACTGTTAACAAGCACGAGAGGAATCACCGATAATGATAATGATCCTCAAGGTACTGCAGTACAATTCACGTGGTGTGAATAAAGGGCTTGGCGTCGAACACCACGCAAAATCTTTCGGTCGAAGGTCATCGATGTAAACCTGTCGCCGGAAGTGAGAAACTTGCCATTGAGGCATGCAAGCTCCAAAGTACTAAATGGGGTGTTCCTAGACCAACTTCTTGGATAATGAGCTGATGTCGACAAGAAGTGATCCTTCATAGGAGGGCCTTAATGAATCCCACATCAATGACATGGAACGAAGCAAATGATTTTGATGGAGGTGAAAACGATTTGATGATATATGGTTCAGGGTGGCGGTCATGAAAGAATGGAGTATAATGTATGGTAGTGGGCAGGACACAGGTGGCCTTTCTGGATGACTTCTCTTGAACATGTCGGCGACACTTATGTGATGGATTGGTAGCATTAACCCCAAATGTGGATGATATGGCGAGACCATGGCGATGTGACCGGTGAATGAAACAACCCAACCCGACTCGGGCACGGAGTGGAAGTGTCATGTTCAAGAGCGACTTGCTACTAATAAATATTCTTTGAGTTTTCTTCCCAATTTTTCCCCAGTCATTGCTGACCAGTACCTCTTTATTTTTTTCAAGCTTGAGGAGGATAACATATGCTTGTTCTATAATTTTCCCTTCGGGAAAACCCATCGCTATGTTTTAACGAGCCTAGCGATAGTGAAACTCGTTCTCGTCTAAAGACAAGTTTGTCGCTATTAACCTTTTTAACGAGTTTAACGACAAAGATAACTCGGTCCTTTTCATTTTTAGAGAGTCTGAAAAGGTACGTAAAGGTAACTCCAAAATTCCTTTTTCGTCATCTAATCCCTTAAGTCCGAAAAAGTATAAAACAATACAGAAGGGATGATTTTTTGATAGCTTTAACGAGCCGAACAAAACAAGCGCTCGATCTTTTTGTGCAATAATCCCTCAGGTCCAAAAAGATTAAAATCTAGAGGAGGGATAGCACTTCCCGTCGCTTTAACGAGCTGGAAGGCCAGAACTCGGCAATCTTTTCATATTTTACGAGTCAGAAAAGAGCTTAAAGAAGACTCGTCTTTTGAGGAACGAGTGATAAAATGGGTAGTAGCTGATTCCAAGTAAGGTTTGGAATTTTCCAATCACGGTAGTGTCACAAGGATGGCTAGTGAAATCACTCTTCGGAGCTGTTCCTCAAAATGGGTAAACAATCAAATGGAGGTGAATGATCGACCAATGAAAAAGTGGAGGTGATGGTGCAAACACGACCAAGGCTTTAATGGCTGAAGTTCTACATTCACGGTGGTTATTTACCAGGGAATAGTTCATTTTTTAACGAGCTTAAACGCGGGTGGAAACATTTGCTCGGTCCGGGTTTATTTTTTAACGAGCTTGAACCTCACGGTAACATTGCTCGATTAGATGCTCTTTACCATAAATAGCTTTGTCCTTCCAAAGATCGTACTGTATTTTCAACTGCTTCATCAAACGAGTCAGAAATGAATGATATTTGCTTGAAAACGAGTTTAAAACGCTTAATCTTTTACTTTGAACTACGTGAAAGTAATTAAAAAGTGTTTTTACCTCTCATTTTACCATTTCATTTGAACTTGGTTTGTTGGAGCTTTGGAGGTGCTTTTCCCCCTCGATTTTCATCAGTTGATTTCGGGAGATTCTGTGGACGATTCTCGGCGCCGTCTGGACCAGGTTGGAGCTAAACCTAAGGTCATTCATTTTATGGTTTCCATTTTGCATTTTGAGCCCGTTTCCCTGTTTTTCTGAGCCCCTGGGGTTTGAGGAACTCGTTCTGCCATCAATGCACCCCTAGTGTATGAAAACCTGCGTTGAATGCTGCCCCGTGTGAAGGCTATCTGGCTTTCAACGCACCTAGAACACTGCTGCAGGTGCATTGGGTGCAAAAAGGGAATTTGAAGCACAATTTTTGATGGAATTTTTGCCTGTTTCTTACCAAAATCAGGATCTAACTCTTCTCTTGTTTATTTTTCAGAGATCTTTGGAGTAAGATGACCCTTACATGGCGAGAACGTGAGCATGAAGAAGAGGACATGATTTCCCTACATGATCCAGTTACAGTGAACGCGCTGCGGAATTGTGGCTTGATGAAGTTCTTCCGTATTTCTAGCATGAGACAGCAGATCAACTTACTGCAGTATTTGCTCGACTCTTGGGATCCTATCAATCAGGTTTTCCATATTAGGGGCAAATCTATCCCCTTGACTGCAGTAGACATCTATTTCTTGACTGGCTTGTCGAGGCGGGGTGCCCCCATCTCTTTGTCAGGTTCGGCCCGAGGAGGTGATTCTGTGAGATATTATGTTTGCTGGTATTGCAGAGAACGATCTCAGCCGAGTAAAGACGGCAAGATCATCATCCGTGATGTCACTAACAGGTCCCTTAGGACTATTATGTTTACTTTTGGTAGGATGGCCGGTAGTGCGTCTCTTCATGTAGCCAACCGATCTTATATGCAGCATGCCTTGGAATGCCTCCAACCGAAGGTGTTCAACTGGTGCGACGCAGTACTTCTTGTGATGAAAGAACAGTTGACCAAGATAAAGAACGGGAGGTTGAAGAACTTTGGGTATGGTTCTATTTTGACCGCCTTTGCCTTGGAGAAGATACCACTGATGCAGCCGCAGTATATTGCACTCGATTTACCTTCTCCTACTGAACAACGTATGCAGAGATGGGTTGACCATATGTTTAGGCATGCTGGCCAGTCTTAGATTTCATTTTCTGATACCTTCTTCAGGTGGTTTGATCATGAGGAGATGGTTTATTCTAAGTATCCATATGCTGGCATGGACTTCTGGGGTGATCCAGATTTAGTACTACCGGATGGCGAGCAGTGGGGTGCTATTGGTAAAATCTCTGACCATATTGTTGTTTATTGTTTTTGTTTATAATGTCCTTGTGCTTTATTCTATCAAGACTCTGATCAAACTCATGTGTACACGCAGATGTTGGTCCTGTTCGTCCAGTAGTTCGCCTGAGAGTACTAGCTGTTGCCCCAGCAGGAGAGGCCGCCGGAAGGGCTATTCTTCGCGACCTCGATGTGGCCGAGACTCTCACAAATTTGTAGGAGCAGGTTGAGGGCCTTACTCTTGGTATACCAGATGTGAGGACTGACGAGCTACCTTTGCGGTTACAGTGGCATACTGCTGGTGTGCCCAGACGATGGACTCGTCTCCTACGCATGATCGCACAGGATGTGACTTGCTATCACCAGCATCATTAGACTAGGGTGCCCCCTAGCATTTTGAGTTTTTGGGTCGCGTGACCGATTTTGTCTTGGTTACAGAACATTATGTGTAAACCATAAACAACTATATATATTTTTGATTTTCGGAGTTTTATTTTGGTTGAGCTACATGATCCACATGCAAAACATTGATGATGTGTTTCTTTTTATAAATGTTGCAAATGTCTATCTAACACATAGTTTGCTAATGAGTCGGTTAATGTGTTTAAGTTTCTGGAAATATGTTGGTATTGAATAAGATCAAATTGTCTTTCCAAAATCTTAACCCTTAGGAACATGCGATAAATAGCTGGGTTTCGGACGGAATATATACCATTGAGTTGTAGTATTACGAGTTGTGAGTCTAGACTGACAATTAGTCGGTGTATACCATGAGTGATGGCATCAGAGAGAAGTTCTATTAACGCGCTATACTCAGCGATGTTATTCGTTGATCGACTAATACATACATCTCTGAAACTTACTAACTCGCCGCTTGGATAAAAAATGGCCCAGGTTGCGGAGGACAGGTTCCACAAACTACGACTCGCTCCGTCGACATATCCAACACATGGCTCCAATAGGTTTGACATCTGCAATAAATGTAAAAAGTGGATTACTCGACCAAAACAAACACTTTAGCGAAAACAAAAATATAACAAAAGCATATTGGTTACTATTTATGCATAGTAATGCTTGAGGTACAACCCATTATGAGGTTGCGCCAGTGGAATTCCGTCATAATCCATTAACTCGTAGGCTCCCTTTGCTAATACTCGCTTAACAATATAGGGGCCCATCCATAAAGACTTAAATTTACCTGCTCCCAATTTATCGGATTCTTGGTCGTAAAGAAAGACCAAGTCACCTTCTGAGAAGACACGGGGTTTGACATTTTTGTCGAACTGTGCCTTGACTCGTTTCTTATGGGCTTTGTTAGCCAAAGCAGTGTCACGACGGGTTTCATCCAATTGGATTAATTCCAAGAAACGATCCTCTTCTTCTGAAGTTCCGGGGAGGAGATCAATTGCGAGTTTGAGAGACGAGATTTCACACTGGACTGGTAAGACTGCTTCCAGGCCATATACCAGTTGGAAGGGTGTGAACCCGGTTGCATTCCTTACCCATGTTCGGTAATCCCACAAAGCTGAGTACAGGATTAGGTGCCATCTCCTTTTGTGAACTTCGATCATCCTTTGCAGCATGTGTTTCAAGACTTTGTTGATCGCTTCAACTTGTTCGTTGGCTTGCGAATAATATGGAGTAGAGCTGTCGTGAGACAACCCTAGTTTGGTAGCTAATTCAACCATCATGTGATTGCGGAAATGCGATCCATGATCTGTGACTATAGCCTGTGGTACGCCGAATCTAGCGACTACATGATTGAAAAAGAAGAGGGAAGCTGTTTCACCAGTATTATCTAATGTAGGCATCGCCTCGGCCCATTTGGTAAAATAGTCAACTGCGACTATGATATACCCATGCCCCCCGGTCGAGGTGGGGTTACATGTCATAAAATAGATGCCCCATTTGGTGAATGTCCCAACAACAACTATTGGCTGTAGAGGTGTGGGTGGTCTTCTGGTTTTTCTATCAAATATTTGACAAGCATGGCAACTTCTGACTACGGTTATGCAATCTTTGAACATTGTTGGCTAGAAGTATCCTACTCATAAAATTATTTGTGCTGTAGCATATCCAGATTGATCCCCCCCACACGCGCCTAAATGACATTCATTCAAGACTTTTCGGCCTCCTCATGCGTGAGGCACCTTCTCAGAACTGTATCGATACCACGACGGTAAAGTGTATCACCGACAATCATGTAGTCTTTTGCTTGGTATCGAATACGTTTTTGTTCAGAGTGGGAGGTGTTTGGCCTAAATTTTTGGGTTTGGAGATAAATGATTATATCCCCATACTACTCATTGCTTGTAGCTATCAGAACCAAACTTTCATCCACGATTGATTCTTCAGATGTTTCATCGTTGGACGACGATGGGAGATCACATAATAATTCTGCAAAAACTAGAGCTTTCTTTGAATTGGATTTTACAAATTCTAGATCAAACTCTTGAAGGATTGCTATCCATTTTGAATATTTTCCCCCCAGCAATTGTCACGACAATATATAAGTCATGGGGTTGCAATTTGACAGAATGGTAGTTTTCTGAAAGAGGACATCGTGTCGAAATTTTTGTATCGCTTGAACAGCTGCAAGCGCTAGTTTTTCAACATAAGAATATTTGCTTCCTGTATCATTTAAGTTTTTACTTAAATAATATGTAGGATGTTCAATTCCATCGACTTCTTGAACTAAAACCATTGCAATGGTCGTATCTGCTGCAGCCAGATACAGGTTAAAATCTCTTTGATAATCAGGGGCATACATTAATGATGCTTTCATTAGGGAATCTTTTAAAGCATCAAAGGAAGCTTGCGCAACCTAATCCCAGTGAAAGGGTACCTCCTTTTTCAAGAGACGAGTATAACCTTTAGCAAGTTCAGCATAATTTGGAATGAACCTCCTCAGAAAGTTTGCTTTCCCTTGGAGTTTTTGAATCTGAAGCAAATTCGAAGGTGGAAGCAAATTTATGATTGCCTGGACCTTACACGGGTCGAGACGAATCCCATCCTTGGAGACTGCAAAGCCAAGTAAATGACCAAAACTGACGCAAAATACACATTTGTGTGGATTGAGTCGTATCTTGTATTGTCGGCAACGTAGAAATATCGCTCTTAAATGCTGCGGATGATCTGTCCGCTTTCGCGAATGAGCCGAAAGGTCGTCGAGGTATGGTTGAACGATGTTTTTGATGTCATGGAAGGCATAATTCATTGCCCTCTGAAACGTCGCCCCTGCGTTCTTTAAACCAAAGGGTAATTTTCGATATGAAAATGTGCCCCATGGACAAATAAATGCAGTCTTTGACTGGTCCTGTGGGCGGATATTTATTTGGTTATACCCGGAGAATCCATCCATGAATGAAAAGATTTCGCATCTGGCGCATTCATCAATTATCTGGTCAATGAAGGGTGTAGGGTAGTTTTCTTTTGGACAAGCTTGATTTACATACCCATAATCGACGCACACTCTAATTGTCCCTTGTTTTTTCATAACAGGGACAATATTCGATACCCAATCGGTTAGAGGAACCGGGTAGATGAAACCAGCATGGAGAAGTTTTTCAACTTCTGCCTTAATGGCAGCGGCTTTCTTGGGGTGCACCTGCCTTAGCCGTTGTCATACTGGTTTGACATCTGGATACATATTAATTTCGTTTTCAACGATACTCGAGTCGATGCCTGGCATTTCACTGTATGACCAAGCAAAGACATCTCTGAATTCGCGAAAAAGAGCGTTATATATTTCCAGTTCTGAAGGAGAACAACATTTGTCGACATAAATATTCTCTACAACATCTGTTTTGGTCGAGATATTTATGGCTATAGCCTCTTCAATGTTGGATAGGTTTTGCTCGGAATCCACCGTATTTACAGTATTTGATAGAAAATCAACTATTGAAGGATGGTAAAGGTCATTTTGAGTATCTTCTTCACAATCCGGAAGAAGCGAACGATGGTGGGAATCATTCCACGGTGCTCCTTCAATTACCATAGCTTGGAGAATTCCTTCGTCGGTGACATGCACTCGCGACCAAGGATCTGAAGGAGTACCATATTCTCTAGACCTATCTATCCAAACGCTTGATGAGCGTTGATATGGGTTTGCCTCCCATGCTAGGAACATTGATTGCTATAATATTTCCATTGGGCTTGGGGGAAAAACCACTGCATGATCCATGTTGATATCGTTTTCTGAGATCTTTATAGAAGATATCATGTTGCAGGTTCCTATCGACACTACTTCCTCCAGATTGATTGGAGGTGGAAGAGTGAAATTTCCCATTAGTATAGGATCTTTTAGTAGGCCTACTCCGATATTCTGAAGCGAATGGGGGCTTCCATGGATCATGGGAATGCTTCCTGTAACTTGAGAACGATTGGGGAGGAAGTTTTGTTGATCGACGATTGTAATCCCCCCTTGAAAGGGAAATGCAATCTTTCTAAAATAGGTCGACACAACAGCTGCCATGGCATATATCCATGGTCATCCCAGTAGGATGTTGTAATCAAGATTCCCATCGATGACTTCAACATCTATTTCTACTGTTTTCCCTCCTAGTTCAATTTTCAAGTTATTTAGGATACCATATGGGGTATATGTCCTTCTGTCGAATGCTTTTAATGTCGTCGCAGACTGTGACAAGGTTGGAGATCCTAAAGTTTTCTAGCAACTCATCGAAATAATACATGTAGATGCCCCCTCATCAATAATTGTTCGATGAACAGTTTTGTTGAGGGCTTTCACTTGAACAAGGAAAGCTAGTTGAGCCGGTAACTGAGGATCGTATCCTTTGTGGTCGAAGGATACAAGATTGGAATCCTTTGGATCAATCCCACCAATGGCCGATAATAAAGCCTGCCTTTGGGATGGGTAATTTTGTAGTACTTCAAGAGTCGACATAGCGGATGGCGATTGGGCCAAATCTTCCACTATGTTATAATGTTGTGCCGCTCTAGCGCGGGGATTAAATGTCGACTTGTGTACTACTCCCTTCGGCGGTTTTATCGTCAATTCACGGATGGTGGGTTCTGTCGAAGTTGTTGTCGAACTACATGGTTGATCTTTATCCTTGTTGTTTGACAGCTATGGATTCCCATAATCTTTGTTCCTTGTCGATATCAACGAATCATTTTGCTGTTTTGAAACCGAAAACATTAGCACTTGAGACGGGGAAGCATTTCCACTTTCAACCAGATTTGTTCCTAGATTGGGAAACGGATCAGTTAACACTGTGGAGGTTTTCGAATTCTTGAAGAATTTCTTAAGCTCAGCTCTGTGTGGACATTCTGCGGTCCAGTGATCCTCATCGCATATAAAGCATGGAGTTTTTGGTTTCCTATTACCAGGAGGGTTTGAAGAAGATTTTTCAGGTGATGATTCATCCTATTTCTTCTTCTTCCCTTTGCCTTTCTTCTTGCTTCCTGGTTGTTTGGTTTCTTTTCCCTTATCTGTCGATACGACATTAACTTCTGAAGCAAGAAGTTCGTCTTTTGCATTTTGACCTGAAATCTTACGGGCCTTTTTGGATGTAGCCTTTGTCGATTTCGTGTCTCTCGTGCCAATCGCGCCATCGCTGGCATGAGAGTCATTGTTTGATTTAGGAGGAGGAGGAATTGAGAATTCCGGTCTAGGGGCGTCAGGTATTTTTTCGTAGAGCGTGCCAGACTGAGTGTAAATCAAGTCCAGATATTGTGCACGAGCAATAACTTTCTCTTCTGTTACGACTCCCCCCTTTGCCACATCTTCCGTGATGGAAGGTAGTAATGACTTGATAAACCATTCGGCTAAGAGCTGATCGGGAACGTACGTTTTTACCATCCTACGACGATGTCGCCACTCATGTATATGATCAGATATGTGAGTGGCCGTCGTCTGTTTGAAGTTGGTAAGAAGCTCTGTTCTCGTTTCGTACCTTATTGGTAATTGAAAATGGGTTAAAACGGTTGTGGCTAAGGTACTAAAGTTGTCGAACAAAGCTCTAGGCAATTCAATGTACCATTTTGCCGCTGGACCCGTTAACGTCCTCTGAAAGAGGCGTAGTCTTATCGAATCATCATTTAGGGTGTTTGATGAACACCATAGATGAAAGGTCATCAAGTGATTCGATGGATCTTCACCTGGATTTCCATTAAATTTAGGAATATCAGATGGAAGTTTATGCGGAATTGCTGGCCACCATGGGGCGTAAGCAATTGGATCGTTTGTTAACCGATTTAAATCAGGTAACTCTAAAGTTGCCACGAAGGGTAACTGTTGATTCAGGTTAGGTGAAGCATACCCAGGATACGATGGAATCGCCTGAGCAGTTGGTCTTTGTATACCGGCATAATGCATTTGATGCTGGTATGTTTGGTAAGGTTGGTGGACTTGACCATTGTAAAATGGTTGATTTTGACCGTTTTGAATGTACGGCTGTCCACTGTTCGCAAAGATATGCTGCTCAGAACCTTGGTACACTTGTTGGAATTGTGGTTGTTGGTATTGCACCAGCCACAGTTGTGAAGCCATGTGTTGTTTCCTGATACTAACCGTTTGACCAAGGTGAGGGGTAATTGTACCCGTCTGGACCTGTGTCGCCCCACTAGTCGGCGATTGTGGTTGAGTCGCAGGGTCAAGGGGCTGTTGCATTACAACCTGAGAAAACTGAGGTTGGCATACAACAGGCAACGCTTGAACTTGCGACACCGTCACAATAGCTGGCGTAGTCGGGATGTTCGACATAGGTATGCATTGTTGCATCAAATACAAAACTCTTGGTTGTTGAGGTAGTATAGGTACCCAACCAGTTGAGGTAATTCCAGTATAACCTAAATGATGTTGTGAACTCCCGTATGGATATCCTCCCGGAGGGGATAATGAAAGGGTATACTGCCCCCATACGGTGGTAATCTAGAACTCAAGGGAATTGTTTGCCCTTGGGGACCGGACTGCCAAAATTGACCTCCAAATGGATCAATTTGTTGAGACCCAACATAAGAGTTTCCGGATATTATTCCGGATGAACAAACAGGAACAGACCAGACTGTCGAAATAGCCCCTGAGTGGGCTCCTTCTAGCGGTTGAGAGCTAGTAGGGACAGATGGTATGCTGGCAAACATTGTCGGAGTGATAGCAGGGAGTTTTGTCATCGCTATGTCAGATGACACAGTCCTAGATGTTGACGGTTGTTCAGACATTTGTAGTCTATCCAAAATATTACCTAGCAATTCTAGAGGAACTTCCGCTGGTGGTAGACTAACTTCTGATGTTGAAGGATATAGAGTGATCCCAACTCCAAAGTGTGTTGGAGTACTTGTTTGAGGATCTTCTACAATTTCTTCTATTGCAATCAGACCAGGTGGAAGGGGAAGACCGTCAGGTCTGTAAAATATTTCTGGTGCCAAAGAAGGTGTAAAATCAGCAGCGACAGATGTTTGAAGAGTAAGACTCTCTGAACCGGTTGTAGATGGAACTGGTTCGGTAACACAAGTGTTTATTATCAAACTAGGATCAGTACCACAGTCCTTCTATGGTTGTTGAACTTCTTCTGTAGAGGTTGGGATTCCATAAATGTTTGGAGTAACCGGAGTCTCTGATGTCGTTGGAACACTTGTTCTAACTTTGATAGGAGATTTGGAACCGGTTAAACGGGTTTGCTTTGTCCGTACTAGTTTCGATTCCGGAGACAAAGACGACTGACTCATAAGCCTCCGTGAACAAAGGGGTTTCAATTGACTTTCTTCCACAATTGCGGATTACTCGATAAACTAAAATAAAGGGAAGGTATGTTTCCGAATTAAATGAATTTTAGACACTTTTCACACAACTTGTTTTTTCAGTTTTTAAGAGTCGAGAAAAAACAAAAGATGACTCTAGTCTCCTTCGATTTTTAATGAGCCTGAAGTGACAAGTGCTCAGATGGACCTTTTCCGTTAAGGATTCTGAAAAGGAACGAAAGGGACTGCTCTGGAGGTCTAGGTAGAGGGAGTACCAAACCAATCGCAAAACTGCAGAATACTTTTTACGGTACGACAGTCAATCTTCCCGAATGCTGTGTTCGGTGCATTGCGATCAGTAGGGCGGCCGACACAGCTTCCTATGGATAAAGGATTTAAGCCTATAGGGGTCTCCCAAAATATACTCGACGGTACGTGGGAGCACAAGTCCGTACTGGCACTTATCGTCTCAAAGTGGAGGAATCACCCAACCATCAGTGAGGACAACAGTTACTAGGCTTTACGATACCGGAACACGTCTCTAGCCTAGACCTGTAAATGTTGTGCGTTAAGTTCCAAAGCATTGTTAGGTTCATTGAATTTATTTTAAGTTGATCTTTCTTATGAAGTTTGCCTTTTGGGTTCACCACGAGATGTAGATGTAATTCCTAAAATGCAATCTAAAGATGATAAACAAACTTTTATCTCTTTTCAGCAATGAAAATCCTAGCTACTAGGGGAAAAGAAAGACACAATATTTTCACAAAGAGCAAAGAGAACACTGTAAATGCACTTTGCTAAATCAAGCCAAATAGACGTCAATATGTAAATGCACATGCATGTATTTGTTTTTCACTTTCTTAATATTGATGCTAAAAAGAAAGTTGATGTACAAATCTGAATTTGCTTTCAAGCGACAAACACAAACAATCTTCTTTTCGAAATCTAAAGGTAGAGATGATTACGACACTTTATGATTTTGAAATATATACTCGTTTCGACACTAGAAAGTCACAAATTCAAACCAAAGGCAAAAGTAAAAGCATAATCGACCATCAACAGCAAATACACTTTCTCCTATGATCAAAGTCGACGCGTGCGACAGATCTAAATCAAAGGACGACAGTACGACTATTATACTTTTGCAATGGAAAACTGTAAACGACTCAACAAACACATAAAAACATCTACAGTTCTTTTGTACAAATGAGGTGGAATATCAGTAAGGAAAAGGGGTCTGAAACAGTCATATATTGATCACAGGCTGCAAAATACAAAGACAAAATTGGAAAGAATGAAGCAAAAAACCTCAGCTGCACAGGGCTAGGCTGATCAGCGCACTTGTTACACAGAGAAACTGCATTGCAGCGCAGGTTGCCCTCTCGGGAAGTGCGTTGAAATGCAGAACCTCTTCACAGTGCCTACACTGGGGCAGAAACGAGAATTCTATCCAGGTTCTGGGTCACAGTTTGTAGTTTAATCTTTGGTTTTTGGCCGAGTAAAAGCAATCAGTAATGCACAATCAGGGGTAGATCTAAGGAGGGTCTAAGAGCTATCACAAGGGAAATCAGTTAGTCTATGAATCAGTTGTTCAAATCATAAACAGATCCAATGAATGGATTGAAGCAACATATGTCTACTTTGCATTTGTGATGGAAAATGCAATTCAATCGCTACTTATAAGTTTATGAAATAAACAACAAGAAATACAAAAAAAAGCTAATTAGACAATCGTCCCCAGTGGAGTCACCATTTTGTTACCGGGAAAAGTGTCTATTTAGAACTGCTCTATCCCACTAAGGTGTGACAGCTGCTTTAGAAACAAATAGAGAAAACTACTCTTGTATCTTCTTTATGAACTATAAACAAAGAGGAATAGGAAGAACCGACCTGTGTCTTGCGCTAGTCCTTTGATCCAATCTCTCTCCTCTTTGACAGCTTCCAGCTACCTGCTTCCTTACTTGCCCAGCTTCACCAAGTACCTATAAGATCACAGAAGGGGAAAACTATACAAAGACATAGATTTATATTCATAAATAACTTAGGGTCAAATTTAAGTTAACCATACAAGTGTAACAAGCATCAATGATACAAAAGCATGGAGAAGAAACTCAAATAGTTTTTATTGATATACAAGAAGATCCAAGAGGAGTTACAACCGATGATTCCTGACCCAGCATCAACCTCCCAGCAAAGAAGCCCCTCTTCACCTCCAACAAAGCATAGATCACCCAATTCTCTGATATGTGTTTCAAAACCAACAACAATTCCTTACAATGTGAAAAATTCCGGCCCCTGGATCTCTGGGATGAGGGATCCATATATAGATGTATGCAAGGAGGATGAGTCAGCTTATGATTTGATTAGTGGCTTCTCTCTGTCAGTTCTTGCTTCCACTTGGAGACTGAAAGCCTCTTACTCATCCTTGGTTGAATTCAGTGAGGCAAGTGTCATTGGAGAAGCTTCTGGAAGCTTCCATTGTCTCTCCACCTCATGGAATGACACTGCCACTTGTCATTTCCCGCTCAACGCACCCTGGTATTGCATTTAGGTGCATTGAAATGCACCTAGCTAGTGAACTTAGGTGCTATGCAATGCACTTAGCTAGTGGAGCAGCTGAAATGATCCTGTTTTGACTTATTCTGAGCAGTTTCTGGTGGAAAACTTCTGGGAGAAGCTGTAATTTGTTGACCTTGTTCCTTTAGGAGTTAGAACAACACTTTTAGGGACTTAGGAGCCCTTGGTTTATGGACATTTCATTCTTGGAGCTGCAAGGCACAAAAATGTCTATAACAATACATTCAAGGGGCACAATGTGATAATATACTTCAATATCAAGAACTATGACATCTAGATGATCGAGTTTGCATAATCATGTCACCAAAATGGAAATCAAACAAAACCTATCAAACAAACAAATAATTCTACTACTCCACATTTGCCTTATAGCTAGTCGAATAAAAACAACGATGCTAACCACCAAATGGATGTGATCAATTTCAACAATATTGTCTTTGATGTGGTTGATCATAATCAAACCAAAAGTCTGAGCCAACAAAACTCTCAAATTTTAGCTCAATTGTCGGTGAATCACTTTGGTATTTCTCTTTTTCTAAATTGGACAATGCCCTTAGGCGTAACTAGTGAAGTTAGAGAAAATTGAGTTCCTCCCTCAAATGATAACACCCTATACTTGGAAGATCCCTTCACAGGTGCAACATATTCCTTGCCTTGAATGGTGGTATTCCCTTTTTGTGATTTCCAATATGGAAATGTGCCTCCAATATTCCCCATGACAATACCAAATCCATACCTATCACTTTTTCATGCTCCCACTATGAAATGGGAGAATGAAAAAGAGACAAATATGAATTTGGTACTGTCATGGGGAATATTGGATGCAGATTTCCATATTCGTAGTAAAAAAAATGGAATACCACCAATAGGGGCATGTAATATGTGATGCATGAGAAGAGGTCTATTAAGTATAGGGCACCATCATTCAGGGGAGGAATTATGTTTTGTCTGACTTCACTAGTTGCGCTCGAGGGCATTATCTGATTTGGTAGAAGATAAATACCATAGAGATTCACTAGTAGCTAAGATAAAAATTGAATAGGTCTCTTAAGTATAAGGCACCATCATTCGGGAGAGGAAGTATGTTTTACCTGAATTCACTAGTTGCGTCCGAGGGCATTATCTGATTTGGTAAAAGATAAATACCATAGTGATTCACTGGTAGCTAAAAAAAAAATGAGCGTTTTGTTGGCTCGAACATTTAGTTCGATTATGATCCACCACAGTAGAGATAGTATTATTGGAACTGATTGCATTCATCTATAGGTTAATATCATTGTTTTTATCCGATCAACTATTGGGCATACATGTAGTAGAATTGTTTGTTTGTTTGATACACTTTGGTTCATTTTTAGTTTGATGATATGATTCTACATACTAGTTTGTTTGGATGTCATCTTGATATCGAAATTTTTCACTGCATTACGCCCCTTGTATTTTGTTGTAGCAATATCATAAGACCTAGTAGCTTCATATATTGGTTTTGACATATACAAAAGAAGAATCTTCTAGGGTTTATGATATTTCTACCATACATTCAAGGGGCACAATGTGATAACAATTTTCAATATCAAGAACTATGACATCTATATGATCCAGTGCGCATAATAATGCCATCAAAATGGAAATCGAACAAAACGTCTCAAACAAACAAATAATTCTACTACTCCACATTTGCCCGGTAGCTAGTCTAATAAAACTATGATGTTAACCCACAAATGGATGTGATCAATTTCAAAAATATTGACTTTGATGTAGTTTATCAGAATCAAACCAAAGGTTTGAGCCAACAAAAATCTCAAATTTTATCTCAATTTTTAGTGAATCTCTATGGTATTTCTCTTTTTCCAAATCAGACTATGCCCTTAGCTGCAACTAGCAAAGTCAGAGAAAACTGAGTTCCTTGCTCAAATGATGGCACACTATACTTGCTAGACCCCTTCATAGGTGAACCATATTTCTTCCCTTGAATGGTGGTATTCCCTTTTTGTTATTTCCAATCTAGAAATGCACCTCCAATATTCCCCATGACAATACCAAATCCATACCTACCACTTTCTCACTCTCCCACTATGAAATGGGAGAATGAAAAAGAGGTAGATATTGATTTGATAATGTCGTGGGTAATATTGGAGGCACATTTCCATATTGGTAATCACAAAAAGGGAATACCACCAATAGGGGCATGCAATATGTCATGCCTGTGAAGGGTTCTATTAAGTATAGGGTGCCATCATTTGGGTTAGGAAGTATGTTTTATCTAACTTCACTAGTTGCGCCTAAGGGCATTATCTAATTTGGTAGAAGATAAATAGCATAGCGATTCACAGGTAAAATGAAAATTGAACGTTTTGTTGACTTAGACCTTCAGTTCGATTCTGATCCACCACAATAGAGATAGTATTGTTGGAACTTATTGCATTTGTCTACATGTTAGTATCATTGCTTTTATCCGACCAACTATTGGGTAGACGTGTAGTAGAATTCTTTGTTTGTTTGATACACTTTCGTTATTTTTAGTTTGATCACATGATTATACATACTAGTTCATTTGGATGTCATAGTTCTTGATATTGAAATTTGACACTGCATTGTGCCCCTTGTATTTTATGATAGCAATATCATAATCCCTATTATATTAGTATATTGGTTTGGACATATAAAAAAAAAAAAGCTTCTAGGGTTTACGATATTGCTACCATACATTCAAGGGGCACAATGTGATAACAAATTTCAATATCAAGAACTTTGACATCTAGATGATCTAGTATGCATAATCATGTCATCAAAATGGAAATTGAACAAAACGTGTCAAACAAACAAATAATTCTACTACTCCATATTTGCCCAATAGCTAGTCGAATAAAAAAAACGATGCTAACCCACAAATGGATGTGATTAATTTGAAAAATATTTTCTTTGATGTGGTGGATCGTAATCAAACTGAAGGTCTAAACCAACAAAAATCTCAAATTTTATCTCAATTGTTGGTGAATCCCTTTGGTATTTCTCTTTTGCCAAAACAGATAATGCCCTTAGGTGCAATTAGTGAAGCTAGAGGAAACTGAGTTCCTCCCTCAAATGATGGCACCCTATACTTGGTAAACCCCTTCACAGGTGAAACATATTGCTTTCCTTGAATGGTGGTATTCCCTTTTTATGATTTCCAATATGGAAATGCACCTCAAATATTCCCCATGAAAATAAAAAATCCATACCTACCACTTTTCACACTCCCACTATGAAATGGGAGAATGAAAAAGAGGCAGATATGGATTTGGTACTATTGTGGGGAATATTAGAGGCACATTTCCATATTGGTAATCACAAAAAGGGAATACCACCAATAGGGGCATCAAATATGGCATGCCTGTGAAGGGGTCTATCAAGTATAGGGCACCATCATTTGGGAGAGGAAGCATGTTTTATTTGACTTCACCAGTTGTGCCCAAGGGAATTATTTGATTTCATTAGCGATTCACTGGTAGCTAAGATAAAAATTGAGCGTTTTGTTGGTATGGACCTTTAGTTCGATTTTGACCCACCACCATAGAGATAGTATTGTTGGAACTTATTGCATTCATCTACATGTTAGTATCATTTCTTTTATTCGACCAACTATTGGGTAGATGTGTAGTAGAATTATTTTTTTGATTGATGCACTTTGGTTGATTTTTAGTTTGATGCCATGATTCTACATACTAGTTTATTTTGATGTGATAGTTCTTGATATCGAAATTTGTCACTGCATTGCACCCCTTGTATTTTATGGTAGAAATATCATAATACCTAGTAGCTTTGTATGTTGGTTTTGACATATACAAAAGAAGATGTTTCCAGGGTTTACAATATTGCTACCATACATTCAAGGGGAAAAATGTAATAACAAATTTCAATATCAACAACTATGACATTTAGATGATCTAGTCTTGCATAATCATGTCATAAAAATGGAAATCGAACAAAACATGTCAGACAAACAAATAATTCTACTAGTCCACATTTGCCCTATAGCTATTCAAATAAAAATAATGATGCTAACCCAAAAATGGATGTGATCAATTTCAACAATATTGTCTTTGATGTGATGGATCAGAATCAAACCGAAGGTTTGGTATTTCTCTTTTTCCAAATCAAACAATACCCTTAGCCACAACTAGTGAAGCTAGAGAAAAATTATTTCCTCCCTCAAATGATGGCTCCCTATACTTGTTAGACCTCTTCACAGGTGCAACATAATGCTTTCCTTGAATGGTGGTATTCCCTTTTTGTGATTTGCAGTATGGAAATGTGCCTCCAATATTCCCCGTGCCAATACCAAATCCATACCTGTCACTTTTTCATTCTCCCACTATGAAATGGGAGAATGAAAAGATGTAGATATGGATTTGGTATTGTCGTGGGGAATATTGGAGGAACATTTCCATATTGGTAATCACAAAATGAGAATACCACCAATAGGGGCATGCAATATGTCATGCTTGTGAAGTGGTCTATTAAGTATAGGGTGCCATCATTCGGGAGAGGAAGTATCTTTTATCTGACTTCACCAGTTGTGCCCGAGGGCATTATCTGATTTGATAGAATATAAACACCATAGTGATTCACTAGTAGCTAATATAAAAATTTAAGGGGTCTATTAAGTATAGGGTGCCATCATTCGGGAGAGGAAGTATGTTTTATATGACTTCACTTGTTGTGCCCGAGGGCATTATCTGATTTGGTAGAAAATAAATACCATAGCGATTCATTGGTAGCTAAGATAAAAAAATAAGCATTTTGTTGGCTCGAACCTTCATTTCGATTATAATCCATGACAATAGAGATAGTATTGTTGGAACTAATTGCATTCATCTATAGGTTAGTATCATTGCTTTTGTCCGACCAACTATTGGGTAGACGTGTAGTAGAATTTTGATGGGCCTCTAAATTAGATATAAATTAAGTCCCATCTTACCATCCTTCAGCACATTAGATTTCTCTTTTTGCATTAGATAATGTATTTTTAACTTTAATATGTTCATTAGGAAGGTTTATGGATAATTGCATATTTGTGCCTAATGTTATTTTTTTTTTGTGGAATATTTTGAGAATATTGGGTGGATTATGAAGATTTGGAGGAGGAGATAATTTAAGGAATTTCTTCCTACTACAGGAGGATCAATATTAGATTTTAAGTCCACAAGATATTATGAAATTATGGAGCTCCAATGATTGAGAAAATATAGGAATGTGTTCCCTGCCATTTAAAGTAGATTCTTAGTATTGGGAACCAAATCCACTAATCAAGGGATTTTGGTGGGGAAAGCTTCCTCCTTTCATGGGGAATGATTCCTAATCATTTTGTATAAGACAAAGTCGAATTTCCCTGTAGGGGGTTGATTTTTATTAGTCTTATTGTGGAGAGAACTTGTATTTTTGCAGCTTCATTGTCATTTCTTGCAGGGATGTAATTGTATTGATGGAAATAATGAAGATTGGTGTCATTATAAACTTCTAAATCTTGGTCTCCTACATAGGGCTCTGAGTTTCCTTGGTCTTGGTCATCCTGGGAGCCTCAGAGCTCTTTTATATCATTTACTTTTCTTCCTTTCACTTCTTATTCACATGCATCTCTTGTTCTTGTCTTTTTTTATTTCTGCATTTAGTATTAATGATTTCTTGTTGTAGGATTGGGTTAAATGGTTGAAGTAATTTATTTTTCAAGATCATAAGTGTCATTTCATTATTGGAAGGAAGAATATCACTTGGACAACTTCTACCTACAACTGCTGACCCTTGAGGTATATTATGATGACACTGCATGTAGATTGTTCCCATGTACCTTGGATGGTCATGCAACAACATGGTATCACAGCCTTCCTGTCAAATCCATACATAACTGGGGTGCATTCAAATGTATGTTTCTGGAAAATTTGGTTTATGACAAGACCCCAGCCATGTTACTCAAAGAATTGGGAACCCTGAAGATGGAGGGGAAAGAAAAGGTAAAAGATTTCAATTAGAGGTTTCTGCACATATTGAATAAGTTTGCAGTGGACACCAAGCCTCATGACTCCATCATTGTCAACTACTAAACGTTTGCACTATGAACCAACATTGCGCAATTCGTCAAGCAAGCTGCGAAACCAACAATGTTAGAAAATTGAGAAGAGGAAATCATTGTAGAAAAGGACCTGCCCGCAATTGGAGTCATCATGGATGATGAAGTAGTGAAGGGCTCCAGAGATGCAAGCAGGAAGCCTTAGGCTGCGGCGAGTAGGGGAAGAGACAAAGAAACAATTGATACTGAAACTCTTACTCACCTTGTCACTAACTTGACAACAAAAGTGTCTGAGCTTAAAAAACGAACAACGAACACATCTAGGAGTAGCCGACCACCCAGACCAAGACAAGGAAGCATGTCATGAGGTAACAATCGCTTCTTGACTAAAACTATGCAGAGCTCCAACTCAGTGTTCCAAGTCGAAGAATGCGCGAACAGTGAATTTTGTTCATTTCATGAAGATAAGCACCCGGAAGGGTCTTATTCAGACTGGAAACGAGTTGCAGGCTCTGTATGTGACCAAATGAAAAACATCTCGAGCGGTTCGTAGGGACAGTAGGGAGACACATATGATGATGAAGATGTTGCACCTAATGAGACATCAAGCACCGAGAGAGTGATTAACATGTATCAGTGTGCACAAGTAGCACAGAAGACAAGCACCAAAAAGCAGCCCCCCAAGCAAAATGAGTGCTACAATCTCAAAAGAAAAGAGGCTCCCCCTACAGTTGGGGAAATGAAACAAAAGCTCGAATTGCTAAGGAGGGTTGATCCACTAGCCATCCAAAAGCAAAAAATGCAAATAAAGCCTAGGAATACAACGACATACAAGAGTATGTCCATAAACAGCAAACTGCATAGCACTCCATTGAACAACACAAAGACCAGTGTTACCTCAGACATCTTGGTGAGTCTACCTGCCCTTGATTACAATATTGTAGAATATATGAATAATACTCACGCAAACATCAGTTTGTTCTAGTTGGATAAGATTCAAATGGACATCTTGCTGCATGCAATGGGGCAATCATCTACAGACAATGCAACCTCTACTAGCAAGGGAGCAAGAACATCTCCCAGATGCTAAACACACTCTGGATGGAAGAATCGAACTCTGTTTGCCTTCCATTCTTGTTATCATTTGAAATCTTCAAAAATAATGTTCATAATTGTTTGGTTGATTTTGGTGCATCAACAAACGTCATGCCACTCTCCATTGCTAAGAATATCAATGTGTAATGGAGAAATACATCCACGCAGATCATCCAAATCAATCACACATGTGTGCCAGCCATTGGTGAACTTCGTGACGTGATCATCATACTATCTCATGACAACTGAGTTCACCGGTTCATAAACGTCATTATTGTGGGCATACCGGAAGCATATGTCTTACTACTCAACAGAGTCTGGTCTAGTAAGTTGAACAGATACTTCGCTACAAACTGGTCAGAGTTGTGGCTTCCGTACAAAGGCAATAACAATCAAATATGGGTGTTATCTGAGAGATACATGAGGCACAGTGTCACTCCCAACAATGGCAAGAATGAACTGTTGGCCTTCACAAAGCTCATGTTTGGCAACTACCTCTTGGAAACAATGCTGGGGTGTTATCTTGCACGACTAGTTTCGACCCCAGCAGACCCACAGTTGGGTCTCCTTCCTTGCCCAACTGATGGGAATGAAACCTGTACAGTGCATTGTAACAGTAGTAGTAGTGTAAGCGCATCGAATGGTCTATGTATAGACGAGTTGTGGACCATGTATTTCAACAGATTAAAGACACAGGATGGCTTAGGAGCTGATTGTGTCTTGATCGAACCAAACAACATAAAACATCTGATTTCGATCCACTTGGAGTTCAGGTGCACAAAAAACATTTTTGAATATGAATCACTTGTGTTGGGCTTGCAAAAGGCCATTAGCCTCAACGTGGTCATGCTCAAAGTGGTAGGCGATTAAGAAATAGTGGTACACCAAGTACGTAACACATTTACTCTTTATCACCACATCTCAAAAGTTATCAGGAAGAGGTATGGTGACTGATCTCTAACTTCCAAGCATTCAATATCACTGTTGTACCAAGAATGTGTAATGAAGCTGCCAATGCTAGCAAACACAACTTCTAGAATTTCACCACTTAGGGATAGATTTACTGTTGAAATTTTGTATAGACCGTCTATGTTCGATAATATAACTAATTTACTTGTGTTTGATGCTGATCAACAGATACTGCATTTCATGGCTAACGCTGATACCTT
The DNA here is from genome assembly GCA_031772625.1 of Pinus tabuliformis. Lineage (NCBI taxonomy): Eukaryota > Viridiplantae > Streptophyta > Pinopsida > Pinales > Pinaceae > Pinus > Pinus tabuliformis. Next base: position 695,116,398 of record CM062810.1, read on the forward strand.
CAAGGATGTAATGATAGACAAAGATGAGCATGAGCGATCTTTGCAAGCTGGGGCAAATATCAAGAAAGGCCACCTCATTCCCAAGGGGGTGGTATTGTTGGAAAAACTCTATGAATTTGAAGAACGATTTCAGGGTTCAATGAACAGAAAAAACCACATCTCTATGATGATGCATGAACTGATTAACTTGGGAATAGAAAAAGATCTCAAGTTCGTCAATCTCGTTACATGTTGCACGCAGTATGAGTGTTAAGCCTTTGTCCGTTTGTTCAAACAGTACCGGGAAGTGTTTGCATGGACATATGATGATTTGAAAACTTATGACACACGCATAATCCAACACATCATTCTGATCAAAGAAGGGGTCAAGCCATATCAGAAGAAGCTGAGGAAAGTACATCTGTCACTTGAACCCCTCATACAGAAAAAGCTCACCAAGCTATTGGATGCATGGATCATATATAATGTTTTTCATTCTACTTGGGTTTCAAACCTTGTTCCTGTACAAAAGAAGTCTGGGGAAATAAGCTTGTGTGTTGATTTCCAGAACTTGAACCGTGCCTTGGACAAAGACAACTACCCCGTGCCATATATGGAGCATATTTTGCAGACAGTATCTCGGGCACAAATGTTTTCTCTACTTGATGGGCTTTTAGGATATAATCAGGTTCCGGTAGCTAAACTCAAAACTACATTTCGTACCAAGTGGGGTACATTTGCATATAGATGAATTCCGTTCGGGCTTGTGAATGTAGGAACGAATTTTCAGCGTGCCATGGACATCGCCTTCCACAGACTCATCGAATAGATAGTAGTGGTGGACCTTGATGATGCGAATGTGTTTTCAAGAAAATAGGAAGACCAAATATGCCATCTGAAGAAAAATTTTGAGCGATGCAAGAAATAAAGGATTTCCTTGAATCCCAAAAAGAGCATATTTGTAGTGTCTGAGGACAACCTCTTTGGACACATTGTTTCCAAGATCGGGATCAAGGTTGATCCAAACCAGGTCTTGACTATCACACAGATTCCTCACCCAACCAACAAGAAAGCGATGCAATCCTTCTTGGGAAAGATAAACTTCCTTCAGAAGTTCATCTCAGATTATGCGCAGATAGTCAAACTAATGAAAGACATGATCAAGAAGGATACTATCTACAACTAGGGTAAGAGGGAAAACTGCACATTCACCCGTATCAAGTAGGATATTGTAGAAGTGCCTGCACTCTACAACCCAACCTCAACAAATACTTCCTGCTATACACCTTCACCTCTGATAACTCGCTCGTTGTAGTACTCACTCAAAAGGATGAACTGAACAATGAACGTCCCATCTCCTTCATGAGCAAAGTGTGCAGGGACACGAAATCAACTACCCCGACATTGACAAACAAGCACATGAAGTATACAAGGTGGTGAAACACTTCAGACCCTACTTGCTGAAAAACCATTGCATAGTCTATGTGCCTCACCCAGCTGTCTACTCATTGCTCGTACATCAAGAGCTGGGTGAACGACGTTTGAACTGGATGACAAGCTTACAAGAGTATGATACTGACATCAAGCTAGTTCACACTGTCAAGGTTCATGGTCTTTGCAGACTCACAGCTGAGGCAATACATACATAGGAGGAAGAAGAAGAGTTCACTAGTTGGGAGCAGGAAATTGAAATGTATGATGTAGTGTGAGCACCACCCACTGTAAACAGAAAATCTTGGTACGTAGATGTGCGCCAATACCTTGAGAAGGGTACCATACCCTATCACTTTTCCATCAAATAGAAGAGGGCATTGCATCTCAATTCTTTAGTTTATCAGTTGGTGCATGGAGTGCTTTATAGAAAGCATAACAATGAAATCTTTCTCAGGTGCCTAGAGGCACATGAATTAGAGAAGGTTTTGCAAGTTCAGCATGACAGACTAGCCAGGGGTCACTTCGTGGGAAATACCATTGCACACAAAGTTATGCGAGCCATTTTCTACTGGCCCACATTATTCAGGGATGCAAACGCTTACACCCACAAGTGCCCGGTCTTTCAGCGATGCACCGATAGAATGTGAAGGTCAATAGACCCACAACACCCCATTGCAGTGACCAAACTGTTTCAACAATGGGGCTTGGACATCATCAAGGAAATTTTCCCACATTCGTTGAAAAAACACCGCTACATTCTGACAGCAACTGATTAATTCACACAGTGGACAGAAGCAGTTCCACTCAAGCAAGTGAATGACCAGGAGTTCATCAGCTTCCTCCAACAGAACATCATCTCACCCTTTTGGCATTCCAGTATCACTTTTGTTTGATAATGCAATGCACTTTTCATCTTTAAATATTTATGATTTTACATTACAAAATGGTATTGTGTTGAAACACTCATCTAAGTACTACCCACAGGGAAACGGTCTTGCAGAATCCACGAACAAAAACCTTATCTATATAATAAAAAAGACCTTTTACTCTGAACAGCGTAATTGGAACTCTACCTTGAGGAATTCTTTATGGGTTGAGCATGTAACACCCAAAACCTCTCTGAATACATCACCATACTTCCTAGTCTATGGTAAAGAATCCATCCTACCGCCCAACATCTACCTGTCTGCGCTTCAGTTGTCTCAAGAATCCCAAGGCAAGCCATGCATGCTAGTCTAGCGTAGGATGGATATGCTTCACAAACTGTAGGAAGAAAGGATGAAAGCAAAATAAAATTTTACACTCCACCAAAATCATATCAAGAGATGGTTCAACAAGAAGTCTACAAGGAAAGCTAACTTCGATGTTGGTGACTTAGCCTTGAAATGGGATAAACCCCATGAAGACAAAGGCAAGCATATGAAGTTCCAGTCCCTATGGATTGGTCCATACACAGTCCATGAGAAGCTTGGCCAACAAACATACCATCTGCAATAACTTGATGGGAGGATTGACAACCTTCCTATCAACAACCAAGATCTCAAGCACTATTTTCAGTAGGTCAGGCCACGCCCTGCGCCCTATACATAGTCTGCTTACTTCTTCTTGTTTTTGATTTGTTTTCTTTTCTTGCTATTTTGTTTCATTTGTTTAGTTTCCTTAGTATCTTGTTATTTACAGTTTTGTAAATAAGTGTTGCCCTCTAGTGAGTTATCGCGTTTGAATGAGTATGTGGTTGAGATCTGAAGAGACTTGTGACACTGCAGCACTTGGTCAGTCCTATGTGCATCTTCTTTGTGCTTGGTTATAACCTTCGGAAAATTAAGTCTTGATGGAAAATACGAGCCATCTGCAAGGGAATCTTGGGTCCAACCATGAACCTGTGTCCACACTGGGAAACCCCATGTCTGTACTTAGTCTTCTGCACTGTGTGATCAATCTCATCCAACTAGTAGAAATGGCGAAGGAGAAAATCTAAACGAGCAAACCTATGTCAAAGGTCTTACATGCTTCTCTAAAGGAACAATTTCTTCCACTCTCAATAAGTCGGGATCCCTCTTTCACCCCAAAAATAAATAAGTTCCTATGCACAACCCTCTTTAAAAAAGACAAAGGTGAAAGAAGAGAAAGGCTTCCTGCGCAAAGAGGTGAAGCATGCAACTCCACCAGGGTACTGGCTAGGATCGCTGGCAGTGGAGCAATGTGTGTGTTCCTGTGTGACACCGTCGGGGTACTGTCCATGTGTATTGGTAGTGGAGCAACACCAGAGATGAAAACTTATACCTTGAATTTTTTTTAACTCGTGAACCAAACTACCCTTCCTGATTTCGAAACACTGTGATTAAGCTGAAACTTTTGTTGTCTTCGACTCAATTAGAAAAAGGTGAACCACGTCTATCCATGGGGTAAGTGGGAAAGCCGAAGTAACCCACACAACGATTCAATACACCTAAAATACCAAGGACCTGTGCTTTAAATGAACCAAAACAAAGAAGTAGGAATTCTACTAGTGTGTCGCCAAGTGTTGTAGCGGCTGCAACACCCTCCAAAATTTTGACCTGCATCCAATTTCGGATCCTCCCTTCGATTTTTACTTGATGTTTGCAAGCACTCGGGCTCACCCTATGGGATCGTGTGAGTCTTTACACCCTCATTTCTTGATCGTTCAACAGACATATTTTTTCATGTTGGTCATAATGCCATGCTTGCAGCCATGTTCTAGTCATGCACAAGGTCCTCGCTTCATGTGTACATGTTGTATTCGCTATGTGAATATCCATCGCACTCACACACAAAGTTGTATGCACTGTCACACAAGCGTCATCACAGTCCTTCAATGATCTATCACAAGCGTTGCGCTTGTCACTCGCATCATCGGTCAATCATGTTGAGCATATGTTGTCTTGATAGTTTGCGGTGTCTTGTCATCAAGTTATGTTGAGTGTGTGTTTGCAAGGTCGCGTATGCACAAATTCACTCACTCACACACTTAGTAATTTTGTTGAAGTTCTGATGACTGGATCACCCTCTAACAACTGGACCTCCACCCTGCAATCGACTCAACCGATTGTCACCCAAAACAATGTAGAAGTGTCCAACAATCCATTTCAATATGCATTGCCTGCAAGCTAATCAGCCAACCCTCTTGTTGGTCAACCTGAGAGTTTGAGTGGGTAGTTACCCCATGACTCAATCCCCTAAAAAATTGCGTAGAAGCTATTGACATTTCCTGCTCTCCTAACTAAGAAAATTTCGCAGACAGGCCGAACAAACACCAAGTGCCTGTTCCTGTCTCCCTAAAAAATTACGCAGTTTTTCCAACCATCCACCAAGTCAGCCAGTCAGTTGCTCACCAAAAAACTACATATATTTCATGAGCAAGCCCCTCACCTTCCCAACGTCTCGGTTATCTAAAAAACTATGCAAAGGTGTTCAATTGGTCATCCTCCTAGTAGTTGCACAGTTTTTTTCTACAACAATCCCACAGCCCACTGCTAACTCCCTCCAAGAATTGTGTAGCTTTGGCTACCAAGCCATCCCGCAACATGCTGCTAGATCCCCCCAGTAATTGTGTAGTTTTTGTTGTCAAGCCTCCTTAAGCCCGCATTGATCTCCCTCTAAGAATTGCGTAGTTTTTCTGCCAAACCCCTTAGTTGCCCGCATTGCCTCCCTCCGGAGATTGCATAGATCTTCCCTCCAGTTGAGCCAAATGCCATGGATAGTCACTACTGATCGAGATTTTCCATCTCAGTCTCCGAGTGACCTTTGCGCAATTTTCACCAGTAGTGCCCCAAGCCCGCATCCTATCTTAAAATTTTCCTTGCTCATTTGCATAGCCTTGTCCTCTCTCTCGATCACCTACATCCGAAAGCGAATGACCATGCATCATGGTAGACTAGGAGGTTTATGGATTTGATTTCGTATCATTGTGAGTGACTAAAGATACAGGTACATGAATAAGACATGACGTGAATATAGATGGGATGAATGAGGAGAGTAAATGCAAGGAGATGTGTTCGCAAACAAATGAACAAATGATGCATGTGAGGAAAAGTTCTCACGAACGGATGATGCATGTGAGGAGAATACTTTGCGAATAGATGAACATGTCAAGCATGCCAAAGTACAATCAATTGAGAAACGTGCACATGCAACATCAAGCTAACACCAATGACCATCGAAGAATTCGCACACCTTGTCTTATGGAGGTGAAGTTGTGATACACCAAGAGGACATCCATCACTCAGCAACACTGCAGCTTGACATGCACACCAGAAGCAACATGAACATACCAGCATTGTCATATCAATTCGTGTCATGAATCATGTCAGCCACATCACTACTATGGGACATATTTTTGTAAATCAATGTAATGTAACATGTAAGTCCAAGAAACCCACTTGTAACTTGAAGAGTCATGTAGAGTTGATAAGTCATGAAAGTCAAATAGTCATGAAAGTCAAACAATCATGAAGGAAGTTGAACAATCACAAGGGGTAGTTTTACCCTTGGCTATAAATACCCCTCATTTGTACATGCAAAATAATTTTTCACCTTGGCTCCTCCTACATAGCCTTGAGAGTCTGTAATCTTTTCTTTGAGGAGCGAGCAGTGTCTCCAATACCCATTTCATGAGGTTAGTGATGTATGGTGTACCGATGTGTCTTGCAACTTTTTATTAATTCGGAAGCCTGATAAAAGGCCGACACATTTTCACACATTTGTTGTAAATATTTGTAAGACTAATCTTGAACACTTATAATGCATGTTTCTTTAACCAATGTTAAAACAATTAAACTCATTCAACTATTCTAATACATATATTTATGAAAATGTGTTGTATAAGTTATTAACGATGTCTTGTCTACATGGGTTGCATCAGCGGACATTAGATAGAACCTTTCACATAAACTTGTTATAATGATCGTCACACACGCGCAAGTTTCTCCACTGGGTGTTGTATGTGCTATCTTCCCCTGTGCGTTGTAACTACCACAATTGTGTGGACTGCTCCTCTGGAAGTTGTGGATGTCCTGTTGTGTTGTGTTTCTCTAACAGAGTTGGGACTTTTTCCCTGTCATCTAGAGACTCACTTCCATCTCCTCTCTCTGATGTGGAAGAACCTTGACACAAGTAACACTATCATTCACCAAGCACGCAAACCTCGAAGACGAAGCAGACCACTCTCTTGTGCTGACAAGCAAGAGCTAAGGAAAACATTTAAGATAATGGAAATCGAGCCATCATACCAGATGGGACTCCTACACCAAACGGTGTGAGGTCTAGTTGGGACTTCATACCGGGGAGATCCCTTGAATGTTGGTGGGTCCAACAATGTAAACAAGTGTTGATACCTCTTAAGTTTGTATGAACCCCAGTTTGATAATTAAAGTCGGTAGCCTTGGGAGTTGTAGTATTATTGTTGCAATATCGAGGCTCATCACTTTTTGGCACCATTATTGGGGAGGTGTCAAAGGATGCATTGTTTTCTCCCTAATTTATTCATTTCTTTTTACTTTTTGCAACAAAAAAAATCCATTAGACATATTTCATTTCAAAAACATAAAAGTGCATTGCATTAGACTTTTCATTCAATCATATAAAAAAATAAAATAAAAAATAAAATTCCAACACCAACCCACCCCCCATTTGATCACATGGTGTAGTAAGAGCCACATCACCATCCACTTTTGTAGGTAGAAGAAGAAGAGATGACAAAGAATGTAGAATAAATAGATGAAGATGATGACAATGAGGAAGATCCTCTTAGATTTCCCATTCAAGTTATTGTTGTCAGTGTGCATATGAAGAACATCCCTCCATCTTTTCTTCCAAACTTTCATGGTCTAAGGTCAAAGGATCTAGAAACCTTTCTCTTTTAATTTGAAATCCTTTGTAGATCTTATGGTTACTTATTAAACATTGCAAAACTAAGATTGTTTCTGGAAACATTGAAGGATAGAGCTCTTAAATGGTTCATGAGCTTAGGGACTAATTCAATAAGATCATGGAATGATATGAAAAAGATATTTCTAGAAAAATATAAAGATCACGATCTTAAGGAATAAATATTTAGAATAAATAAAAAAGAAGATGAGAGTCTATAGGATCTAATAGAGAGGTTCATGTATAATGTTAAGAGGGAAAAACTACATCATTTAGGTTCCAACGCACTAAAAACCCTCTTACTTAGAAAAATTAGGGATGAGTGGATTAATCTCCTTGATCTCATGAGTAGAGGTGATGTATACCAATTATCATTTGAAGAAATTTGTGAAACATGCAAATGCATATCAAGAGGAAGGGAAAGAGTAATACAATCAACATCAAGATTGTCTCCTCCTTTTCTCAAATCCTCTAGAAGGACCAAGGCTATGTCAATCCATGACCCTCATCTATTTCCACCATCCACCCATAGTTCCTAATATTTTCCCATTCATTTTCCTTGTTGTCCTAAAATATTACAGGAAGGCTCTACTTTATACTAGAAACATAAATACGTAGAGTAGAAAATTATTTTTGTGATATCATGAAAACCATGCATCCATTTGACAATTTGTTTCAGGTGTACATGCATATGGATGATGATAACATGATCAAGCAATTTCAACAAATTCCAATGGACAGTTTTCGAGAAATCGACCTCCATCATCTACAAATATTTTTGAATTTTGTTGGTATTCATGCATTCATTTACAAATTTGTTTCATGGGGAGATGCATATGGATGATGGTAACATGCCCGAGCAATTTTATCAAATTACAGTGCATGGTTTCCAAGAAATTGGCTTCCAACAACTTCAGCCATTTTATTTTTTCTCGAGTTTCATGGATCCATTGGCCAAATTTTTTTTATGGGGAGGGGCATAAGGATGATGGAAACATGATCAGAAAATTTCATGTCAATCCATTTTACCATTTGAGAGATATGGACAAAACAAATATGTTGTTTCTTGTAGTACTACAGGAGTCCTAGTTTACTACAAGAAACAGGCTAAAAGCTATAGGAAGGTACGGAAGGTGAAATAAAGTGTGGGAAAGGTGTCTAATGGTGGAATAAGGTATAGGGAAGGTGAAAATAACCCATGGCCAAGCCCATCTGTTATAGACATTTTTGTGCCTATCAGCATGGAGCATGAAATGTCAATAATCTGAGGGATCCAAAGTCCCTAAACATGTTTTTCTTACCCTTAAAGGAACAAGGTCTGCAAACCACAGCACTGAAAATCAGTTCTCCACCTGAAAACACTCAAAAACAGGCTATTTCTGGATCATGTCAGCTGCTCCACTGAGAACTTGCGCTGAATGTCAACTACTCCTCCTTGTACCTGTGCTGAAATGCAAAATCAATGAAGGCTACCTGCGCTGGGCGATATTGGCCACATGGCACAGTCATTCTGCAAGGTGTCAACTGCCCAGGAAGCTTCCAAACTGACACTTGGGTCAAGGAATTCGCCTAGTGATGAGTAAGAGGGTCTTGAACTCCAAGTGGAAGCAAGATTCTCCAAGTGGACTCAAGAACTAAAGATTAACTAAAGTGGGAGAGGACACAAGTCAGCTTCAGGCCAGTCTCAAGATGACTCATCCTTTCTCCAAAAACCTATATATAGATCTCTGTCATGAGGTCTAAGGAGGCTGGAATTTTGTGCAAGTAAGGAAGTGTTGTTGGTTTGAGAACAGAGCTATTGGGTGTTATTGCTTGAAGGAGGTGAAGAGGAGATTTCTTTCAGCTGGGAGGTGTTGCTGGATTGGAGCCCACTGTGGTTGTAACCCTCTCAGAACTTTACTTCTATTGTTAATAAAGCTATGGTATTCTTCTATATGCATGTATCTTGATGATGAATTGATGCTTGTATGTTTGGTTTATGCTAATCCTTAGATCAATTACAGATGTATGCTGCTTGTAGTTTATTTTCTTTGTGCTTTTACAGGACTTGTGTGTAGCTGGGCCGGTGAAGGGACAAGGAGCTAGGAGCAAGCGGCAAGGAGTGAAGACTGGATTGACTATCAAGCGCAAGATAACGGTTAGTAGATCATCCTTTTCTTCCCTCTCTCATCTCGTAAAGAAGAAACTTTTCATAGCTTTGCATTCAGTTGTTGCTGAGGTACTATCACCCTTAGAGTGGGATAGAGGCATTCTGCATTAGATACTTTTCCCCCCAACAAACTGGCGACTCCGCTGGGGAGCGTATCTTGTTGGTTTGTTGTGTTTCTTGCTATTCATTTCACAAACAAGGAGAGTACCGAATCGAACTGTGTTTGAATCCATCAAATACAAAGTAGAGGGCAGCTACTCTGGCTCAGTTTCTGAGCAAGTTTGTGATTTGAAGAGCTGATCCACAAGGACTCTAATAAGCTCTTTGTGATAGCTTTTCATCCTCCTTTACATCCCTTAGCATTTTCTTGACTGATAGCTTCTGATTTGAGCAAAAACCGTGAATTTTTGAGCAATCTGTGACCCGGAGACCAAGACGGACGAAAGTCTCGTCCTTCAGTGCAGGATGTACACTAGCAGTCTGCATTTCAGCGCAGTCCCCGAAGGGGCTACCTGCGCTGAAGGTCAAACAGGCAGTGTTCCACCTGCGCTGGACCAGTTTAGGCTTGAGCTGCTGGGGTTTTCTGTTGAGTCTTGCCTTGTTTTCACTGTCGTTTTTACTGTTTGCTGCTGGTTAGTGGGTCTATCTGAAACCATATTCCTTTGTCATTATTCCACCTCAGTTGTGTAACGAAACTGTATTTGTTCTTTTGTATTTCTTGTGTCATTTACAGTTTCCCATAATGATAGCGAACCAGTCTTGCATTGACCTCTTAGATCTAGACCTGTGATTAAGTGTCGTTCCGATCTTAAGAGTTAGTTTATTTGCTATTCATGGCTGATTGAGTTTGTCGCTTTCGTTATATGGTTTGGATTTATAAATTTCTAAGTGTCGAAATAAGTGAATCGTAAAGGTGTCTTTCGATTTTTGGATAAACTTGTTTGCTTTCGCTTGAAGTTGAATTCGAAATTATACAACAGCTTTCTTTTTGTATTGCACAAACATTAAGGAAGAGAAAAGAAATACTTGCATTTTTGCATTTTGCATTAAGTTTGGTTGTTGATTTAGGGAAAAAGTGCATTAGCGAGTGCTCTTTGATCTGTGTGAAAAAGATTTTATCTCTCTTTTCCCTCAGTAGTTAAGATTTTCATAAGTCGAAAAGATTTGAAAAAGCTTGCTTCTCATCTTAGACTGCATTTAGGAATTTGTATCAATACATATCGTGGTGAACCTTGAAAGGAAAACTTTAAAAAGATCAACTTAAAATATATTGAATGAACCTAACAACGCTTTGAAACATAACGCAAACATCTAGAGGTCTAAGCTAGATACATGTTCCGGCGTCGTTAAACATAGTGACTGTCGATCTCGACGAAGGTGGGTGATTCCTCCTGAGAGTCGGTGGCACTAATACGGACTTGTGCTCCCACGTACGGTCACATATATATTGGGAGACCCCTATAGGATCAAAGCCTTTATCCATAGGAAACCGTGTCGGCCGCCCTACTGATCGTAATGCAGTGAACACAACATTCACGAAGATCGACCACTCGTACCGTAAAACGTATTATGTGGTTTTGCGAAAGGTTTGGCACACCCTCTGCCTAGATCTCCAGAGCAGTTTCTTTTGGCCTTTTTCAAACTCTATAACTGAAAAAGTCCAACCGAGCATTTGTCACTTCGGGCTCGTTATTACATCGAAGGAGACTAGAGTCATCTTTAGCTTTTTCTCGACTCTTAAAAAGTGAAAAAGCAAGTTGTGTCTAAAAGCGTCTAATAAAATTCATTCAATTCGGAAACACAAATTTCCCCTTTTAATATTTTGGTTGATCGAGTAATCCGCAATCGTGGAAGAAAGTCAATTGAAAATACGTCGTTCGCGGAGGCTTGCGAGTCAACCGTCTTTGTCCCCGGAATCGAAAACATTCCGGGCAAAGCAAACTTGTTTAACCGGATCAAAATCTCCTTTGAAAGTTAGAACAAGTGTTCCTACTACATCCGAGGTTCCGGTTACTCCTAACATGTCTGGAAACCCTGCCTCTGTAGAAGAAGTTCAACAGCCACAGAAGGACAGTAATACTGATCCTGGTCTGGGGGAAAACACTTGTGCAACTGAACCAGTTCCATCTGTAACCGGTCCAGATAGTTTTGCTCCTCAAACCATTGTCGCTGTCGAAGCGACCACTTCTTCGGCACCAGAAATATTTTACGGACCTGACGGTCTTCCTCTTCCACCGGGTTTGATTGCGATAGAGGAAATTGCAGAGGATCTGCAAGCAAGTACTCCAACCCATTTTGGAGTCGGGGTCACTCTATTTCCTTCATCAGAAGTTAATCCACCACAAGTGGAAGTTCCTGTAGAATCGCTAGGCAATCTATTGGATAGACTTAAAATGTTTGAACAACCGTCATCATCTAGGACTGTGCCAAATGACACAGCGATAGCAGAAGCTCCTGCCGTCACTCCGACGATGTTTGCCGGCATACCAGCTGTCCCAACTAGTTCTCAACAACTAGAGGGAGTCCACCAAGGGACTATTTCGACAGTATGGTCTGTTCCAGTTTGTTCATCCGGAGTAATACCCGGCAACTCTTATGTTGAGACTCGACAGGTTGATCCTCATGGAGGTCAATCTGGGCCAACAATCCCTTTTAGTTCTGGATTGCTACCGTATGGGGGGCAATATGCCCTTTCATTACCCCCTCCGGGAGGGTATCCATACGTGAGTTCACAACAAAGTTCGGGTTATATTGGAATTGCATCAAGTAGTTGGGTACCTATGCTACCTCAACAACCAAGGATTGTATATTCTATGCAACAGTGTGTACCTGTGACGAACATCCCAACCACGCCAGCTATTGTAACCGTGTCGCAAGTTCAAGCGATACCTGTTACATGTCAACCTCAGGTTGTAATGCAACAGTCGCTTGAACATGGGTCACAACCACAATCGCCAAGTGGCAGTTTGACACAAGTGCAAACGGGTACAATTACCCCACACCTTGGTCCAACGGTTAGCATGGCGCAACAGAACATGGCATCACAACCATGGCTTGTACAATACCAACAAACGCAGTTCCAGCAAGTGTACCAAGGTTCTAAGCAGCAGATCTTTGCGAATAGTGGACAACCGTATATCCAAAATGGTCAAAACCAACCACTTTACAGTGGTCAAGTCCATCAACCGTATCAATCATACCAACATCAATTACATTATGCTGGTATGCAAAGACCCACTGCTCAAGCGATTCCATCGTACCCTGGTTACGCTTCGCCTAACCTGAATCAACAGTTACCATTCGTGGCGACTTTAGAGTTACCTGACTTACATCGGTTAACGAACGATCCGATTGCTTACGCCCCTTGGTGGCCAGCGATTCCTCATAAACTTCCATCTGACATTCCTAAATTCAATGGAAATCCAGGAGAAGACCCGTCGAATCACGTGATGACCTATCATCTGTGGTGTTCGTCGAACACCCTTAACGATGATTCGATAAGACTTCGCCTTTTTCAGAGGACATTGACAGGTCGAGCAGCTAAATGGTATATCGAATTGCCAAGAGCCTCTTTCGACAACTTTAGTTCCCTAGCCACGACTTTCTTAACCCACTTTCAATTACCGATAAGGTATGAAACGGGAACAGAAATATTAACCAACTTCAAACAGACAACTACTACCCATATATCTGATCATATACATGAGTGGTGTCGTCGTCGTAGGATGGTAAAAACGTATGTTCCCGATCAGCTATTAGCTGAATGGTTTATAAATTCGTTACTTCCGGCTATTACGGAAGATGTGGCCAAGGGGGGAGTCGTAACAGAGGAGCAAGTTATTGCTCGTGCACAGTATTTGGATTTGGTGTATACCCAATCCGACACACTCTATGACAAAATACCTGACGCCCCTAGACCGGAATTTTCAATTCCTCCCCCTCCTAAATCAAATAGTGACTCTCATGCTGGTGATGGCGTGATTGGCACCGCAAACACGAACTCGATAAAGGCTTCTGCAAAGAAAGCCCGTAAGAATTCGGATCAAAATGCAAAAAGAGAAATTCTTGCTTCGGAAGTAAATGCCGTGTCGGAAGATAAAGGCAAAGAAACCAATCAACCAGGAAGCAAGAAGAAAAAGCAAAACAAGGGAAAGAAGAAAAAGCAAGGTGAATCATCGCCTAAGGAGAATTCTTCAAACCCTCCTGGGAAAGGGAAACAAATTTATCCATGTCAGATATGTGATGATGAGGATCATTACACAAGGAATTTCCCATTCAAAGCTGAGTTAAAGAGGTTCTTTAAAAGTTCCCAAACATCAGCTGTGTTAACTGATCCTTTTCCTAACCCAGGTCAAAATCTGGTTGATAGCGGAAATGCTTCCCCGTCACAAGTACTTATGTTGTCGGTCTCGAAACAACAGAATGATGCTTTGATTTCGACAAGGAACAAAGACTATGGGAATCCTCAGGTGTCGAACGAAAAAGGTAAATATCAACCAAGTAGTTCGACAAAAACTTCAACAGAAGTTGTACCACCAATCATACCTGAATTGAAAATAAAACCGCCAAAGGGCGTAGTACACAAGTCGACATTTAATCCTTGCGCTAGAGCGGCGCAACATTATAACATAGTGGAGGATTTGGCCCCATCGCCATCCGCTATGTCGACTCTTGAAGTGCTACAAAATTGCCCAACCCAAAGGCAGGCGTTGTTATCAGCAATTGGTGGAATAGATCTTAAGGATTCAAATCTGGTATCCTTTGATTACAAGGGATATGATCCTCAGTTACCGGCTCAGTTAGATTTCCTTATTCAAGTGAAAGCCCTCAACAAAACTGTTCACAGAACGATTATTGATGAGGGGGCATCGACATGTATTATGTCGATGAGCTGCTGGAAAACTTTAGGATCTCCAACCTTGTCTAGATCATCGACGACATTAAAAGCTTTCGACAGAAGGACTTATACCCCTTACGGTATCCTTAATAACTTGAAAGTTGAACTATGAGGAAAAACAATAGAAATTGATGTAGAAGTCATTGATGGGAATCTTGACTATAACATCCTACTCGGAAGACCATGGATTTATGCCATGGCAGCTGTCGTGTCGACTTATTTTAGGAAGATCGCATTCCCATTTGAAGGAGGGATTACGATCATCGACCAACATAATTTCCTCCCAAATGGTTGACAAGTTACAGGAAGCATTCCCATGATCCATGAAAGTAACCATTCAATTCAAGATATCGGAGTAGGATTATTGAAAGACCCCATGTTGATGGGAACTTTCGCGCTACCACCTCCTGTTTATTCAGGAAATGTACCATTTGTAGCAACCTGCAACATGATATCTTCCACGAAGGTCAACATGGATCATGCGATGGTATTGTCCCCAAGCCCTTTGGAAATATTGTAGCAGTCAATGTTTCAGGCATGGGAGGCGAGCCCGAATGAACGCTCGTCAAGCGTTTGGGTAGATAGGTCTAAAGAATATGGAACCCCACTAGATCCTTGGTCAAAAGTACATGGGACTGACGAAGGAATCTTACAATCAATGATGATTGAGGGGGCACCATGGAATGATCACCACCATCGTTCCCTTCTTCTAGAGTATGAAGAAGATACTCAAAGTGACCTTTATCACCCTTCAGTATTTGAATTCCTAACGAATACTGTAAATACGGTGGATTCCGAGCGAAACCTGTCCAATATTGAAGAGACTATAGCCATAAATATCTCGACCAAAACAAATGTTGTAGAGAATATTTATGTCGGCAAAGGTTGTTCCCCTTCAGAACTAGAAATATATAACGCTCTTTTTCGCGAATTTAGAGATGTTTTTTCCTGTTCATATGATGAAATGCCAGGCATCGACTCGAGTATAGTTGAACATGAAATTAAAATGTATCGTGATGTCAAACCAGTAAGGCAACGACTTCGGCAAGGGCACCCGAAGAAAGCTGCCGCCATTAAGGCAGAAGTTGAAAAACTTCTCCATGCTGGTTTCATCTACCCGGTTCCTCTAACCGATTGGGTATCGAATATTGTCCCTGTTATGAAGAAACAAGGGACTATTAGAGTGTGTGTCGATTATAGGGATGTAAACCATGCTTGTCCGAAGGACAACTACCCTACACCCTTCATCGACCAGATAATTGATGAATGCGCCGGATGCGAAATCTTTTCTTTTATGGATGGATTCTCTGGGTATAATCAAATAAATATCCGCCCACAGGACCAGTCAAAGACTGCATTTATTTGTCCGTGGGGCACATTCGCTTATCGAAAATTACCCTTTGGTTTAAAGGACGCAGGGGCGACGTTTCAGAGGGCGATGAATTATGCCTTCCATGACATCAAGAACATTGTTCAACCCTATCTCGACGATCTTCCGGCTCATTCGCGAAAGCGGACTGATCATCCACAGCATTTAAGAGCGATATTTCTACGTTGCCGACACTACAAGATAAGACTCAACCCACACAAATGTGTGTTTTGCGTCGGTTCTGGTCGTTTACTTGGCTTTGTAGTCTCTAAGGATGGGATTCGTCTCGACCCCTGTAAGGTTCAGGCAATCATTAATTTGCCTCCACCTTCAAATTTGCTTCAGATTCAGAAACTCCAAGGGAAAGCAAACTTTTTGAGGAGGTTCATTCCAAATTATGCAGAACTTGCTAAAGGTTATACTCGTCTTTTGAAAAAGGATGTACCTTTTGTCTTGGACCAGGTGGCGCAAGCTTCCTTTGATGCTCTGAAAGAATGTCTAGTAAAAGCATCATTAGTGTACGCCCCGGACTATCAAAGAGATTTTAACCTGTATCTGGCTGCAGCGGATACAACCATTGTGATGGTTTTAGTTCAAGAAGTCGACGGAATTGAACATCCTATATATTATTTAAGTAAAAACTTAAACGATACAGAAAGTAAATATTCTTATGTAGAAAAACTAGCGCTTGCAGCTGTTCAAGCGATTCAAAGGTTTCGACATTATGTCCTCTTTCGGAAAACTACCATCTTGTCAGATTGCAACCCCATGACTTATATACTGTCGCGACAGTTGCTTGGGGGAAAATATTCAAAATGGATAGCTATCCTTCAAGAGTTTGATCTGGAGTTTGTGAAATCCAAATCAAAGAAAGCCCTAGTTTTCGCAGAATTATTATGTGATTTCCCATCGTCGTCCAACGATGAAACATCGGAAGAGTCAATCATTGACGAAAGTTTGTTTCTCATATCTGTAAGCGATGAATGGTATGGAGATATCATAGTTTATCTCCAAACCCAAAAATTTAGGTCTAATACCTCTCACTCAGAACAGAAACGTATACGATACCAAGCAAAAGACTACATGATCGTCGGTGATACACTTTACCGTCGTGGTGTCGATACAGTTTTGAGGAGGTGCCTTACCCATGAGGAGGCCGAAAAAGCCCTGAATGATTGTCATTCAGGCGCGTGTGGGGGGCATCAGTCAGGATATGGAACAGCACAAAGAATCTTACGAGCAAGATACTTCTGGCCAACCATGTTCAAAGATTGCATAACAACAGTCAGAAGTTTCCATGCTTGTCAAATCTTTGATAGCAAAACCAGACGACCACCCACACCCTTGCAACCTATAGTTGCTGTTGGGCCCTTCGCCAAGTGGGGCATCGATTTCATGCAATGTAACCCCACCTCGACCGGGGGGCATGGGTATATAATAGTCGCTGTTGACTATTTTACCAAATGGGCCGAGGCGATGCCTACATTGAATAACACTGGTGAAACAACTGCCCTTTTCTTTTTTAATCATGTAGTCGCCAGGTTCGGCGTACCACAGGCTATAGTTACAGATCATGGATCGCATTTTCGCAATCACATGATGGTCGAGTTAGCTGCCAAACTAGGGCTTTCTCACGACAGCTCTACCCCATATTATCCGCAAGCCAACGGACAAGTTGAGGCAATCAACAAGGTCCTAAAGCGTATGTTGCAAAGGATGATCGGGGTTCATTAAAGAAGATGGCACCTAATCCTGTACTCAGCTTTGTGGGCTTACCGCACCTCGGTAAAGAACGCAACCGGGTTCACACCTTTTCAGTTGGTGTATGGCCTGGAAGCAGTCTTGCCAATCCAGTGCGAAATTTCGTCGCTTAAACTCGCGATCGACCTCCTCCCCGGGACTTCAGAGGAAGAGGCTCGTTTCTTGGAATTAATCCAGTTGGATGAGACCCGTCGTGATGCCGCTTTGGCTAACGAGGCCGATAAGAAACGAGTCAAGGCTCAGTTCGACAAAAATGTTAAACCCCGTGTCTCCTCAGAAGGTGATTTGGTCTTGCTTTATGATCAAGAATCCGATAAATTGGGAGCAGGTAAATTCGAGTCCTTATGGATGGGCCCCTATATTGTTAAAAGAGTGTTAGCAAAAGGAGCCTACGAGTTAATGGATTACGATGGAATTCCACTGGCGCAGCCCCGCAACGGGTTGTACCTCAAGTGTTACTATGCTTAAATAGTAACCTGCATGCTTTTGTTGTATTTTGTTTTCACTAAAGCATTTGTTCTGGTCGAGTGATCCACCTTTTTCATTTGTGGCAGATGTCGAACCTTATGGAGACATGTGTTGGATATGCCGACGGAGCGAGTCGTAGTACGCGGAACCTGTCTTCCGCAGCCTGGGCCATTTTTGATCCAAGCGGCGAGTTAGTAAGTTTCAGAGGTGTATGTATTGGGCAGTCAACGAATAACATCGCTGAGTATAGCGCGTTGATAGAACTACTCTCTGATGCCATCGCACGTGGCATACGCCGACTAATTGTCAGCTAGACTCACAGCTCGTGATACTACAACTCAATGGTATATACTATGTTCGCAATCCAGCTATTTATCGCAGGTTCCTAAGGGTTAAGATCTTGGAAAGGCAATTTGATTCAATTCAATATCAGCATATTTCGAGAAATTTAAACACATTAACTGACTCATTAGCGAACTATGTGTTAGATAGACATTTGCAACATTTGTAAAAAGAGACACATCATCAAAATTGTACATATGGATCACATAAATCAACCAGAATAAAATCCGAAAATCAAAATATATAAGTTGTTTATATAAGTTCATGCATAATGTTCTGTAACCAAGACAAAATTGGTCATATGACCTAAGAACTCAAAAAGATGCTAGGGGGGCACCCTAGCCTAGTGGTGCTCATGATAGTACGCCACAGTCTGTGCAATCATGCGCAAGAGACGAGTCCATCGTCTAGGCACGCCAATGGTATGACGCTGCATCTGTAAGGGTAACTCGTCAATCTGTACATCTGGAAGGCCACGAGTAAGGATCTCAACCTGCTCCTGCACAGCTGTAAGAGTCTCAGTGTCGTCGAAATCACAGATAACAACTCTCCTAGCAGGCTCCCCTGCCGGGGCAGCGACTGGCGATCTCGGACGAACTGCTGGACGAACAGGACCAATATCTACATGCACCCAAGAGTACAATTAAAAGTCTTGATAGAATAAAGCACAACAACGTTATGAATAAGAACAATAAACAGTAATGTGGTCAAAGAAGTTTACCTATGGCACCCCACTGCTCGCCATCCGGTAGAACCAAATCCGGATCACCTCGGAAATCCATACCCACATATGGATACTCAGAAAACGCCATCTCCTGGCGCTCGAACCACCTAAAGAAGGCCTCAGTGAACGTAATCTGAGGTTGACCTGCATGCCTAGACATGTGGTCAACCCACCTCCGCATGCGTGGCTCGGTCGGAGAAGGCAAGTCAAGTATGATATACTGAGGCTGCATCAGTGGGATTTTCTCCAAGGCAAAGGCAGTCAGAATAGAACCAAATCCAAAGTTCTTCAGCTTCCCGTCCTTTACCCTGGTCAATTGACTTTTCATCTGAATAAGTACTGCATCACACCAAGCCATTTCAGTATGATAAGACTCAACCCACACAAATGTGTGTTTTGCGTCGGTTCTGGTCGTTTACTTGGCTTTGTAGTCTCTAAGGATGGGATTCGTCTCGACCCTTGTAAGGTTCAGGAAATCATTAATTTGCCTCCACCTTCAAATTTGCTTCAGATTCAGAAACTCCAAGGGAAAGCAAACTTTCTGAGGAGGTTCATTCCAAATTACGCAGAACTTGCTAAAGGTTATACTCGTCTTTTGAAAAAGGATGTACCTTTTGTCTTGGACCAGGTGGCGCAAGCTTCCTTTGATGCTCTGAAAGAATGTCTAGTAAAAGCATCATTAATGTACGCCCCGGACTATCAAAGAGATTTTAACCTGTATCTGGCTGCAGTGGATACAACCATTGTGATGGTTTTAGTTCAAGAAGTCGACGGAATTGAACATCCTATATATTATTTAAGTAAAAACTTAAACGATACAGAAAGTAAATATTCTTATGTAGAAAAACTAGCGCTTGCAGCTGTTCAAGCGATTCAAAGATTTCGACATTATGTCCTCTTTCGGAAAACTACCATCTTGTCAGATTGCAACCCCATGACTTATATACTGTCGCGACAGTTGCTTGGGGGAAAATATTCAAAATGGATAGCGATCCTTCAAGAGTTTGATCTGGAGTTTGTGAAATCCAAATCAAAGAAAGCCCTAGTTTTCGCAGAATTATTATGTGATTTCCCATCGTCGTCCAACGATGAAACATTGGAAGAGTCAATCGTGGACGAAAGTTTGTTTCTCATATCTGTAAGCGATGAATGGTATGGAGATATCATAGTTTATCTCCAAACCCAAAAATTTAGGTCTAATACCTCTCACTCAGAACAGAAACGTATACGATACCAAGCAAAAGACTACATGTTCGTCGGTGATACACTTTACCGTCGTGGTGTCGATACAGTTTTGAGGAGGTGCCTTACCCATGAGGAGGCCGAAAAAGCCCTGAATGATTGTCATTTAGGCGCGTGTGGGGGGCATCAGTCAGGATATGCAACAACACAAAGAATCTTACGAGCAGGATACTTCTGGCCAACCATGTTCAAAGATTGCATAACAGCAGTCAGAAGTTGCCATGCTTGTCAAATCTTTGATAGCAAAACCAGACGACCACCCGCACCCTTGCAACCTATAGTTGCTGTTGGGCCCTTCGCCAAGTGGGGCATCGATTTCATGCAATGTAACCCCACCTCGACCGGGGGGCATGGGTATATAATAGTCGCTGTTGACTATTTTACCAAATGGGCTGAGGCGATGCCTACATTGAATAACACTGGTGAAACAGCTGCCCTTTTCTTTTTTAATCATGTAGTCGCCAGGTTCGGCGTACCACAAGCTATAGTTACAGATCATGGATCGCATTTTCGCAATCACATGATGGTCGAGTTAGCTGCCAAACTAGGGCTATCTCACGACAGCTCTACCCCATATTATCCGTAAGCCAACGGACAAGTTGAGGCAATCAACAAGGTCCTGAAGCGTATGTTGCAAAGGATGATCGGGGTTCATAAAAGAAGATGGCACCTATCCATTTCCATACATTATCCTTCATCCACCCATGATCGCCACCCTGAATCATATCTCACAGATTGATTTCACCTCCACTAAGTCATTAGCTCCATTCCGCGTCACTGATGTGGGATTCATTAAGGCCCTCCTTTGACGGATCACTTCTTGTCGACTTCAGCTTACTATCCAAGAAGTTGATCTAGGAACACCCCCCCCAGTACTTTGAAGCTTGCATGCCTCAATGGCAAGTTTCTCACTTCCGGCGACAGGTATACATCAATGAACTTCGACCAGGAGATTTTGCGTGGTGTTTGACGCCAAGTCCTCTATTCACACCACGTGAATTGTACTACAGTACCTTGAGGGTCATTGTCATTATTGGTGATTCCTCTCGCGCTTGTTAACAGTTTACATTATTGACCGGTAATCAAGCGATGTCTTTCCATGTTCGACTTCAGCGTAATTCTCACATGGATCGACTTGTACTTAGAGTGAAGATCGAACGAGATTGAAGACCCCGGATCTAGTTTCATCCATCCGGGCTGCGATATATATTCAGGAAATATAAAGACATTTGTTATGTACATCGTTGCAGCAGATGATCATCCTACTCAAAGGATGATAATTTCAGGAGAGAATTATCAGTCTATCATCAGATGGTCGTCTGTTATATGTACCAAAATGAATTTATAAAGCTGAGCATGGGAATGCCTACCTCAGCTAGATCATGAAAGCAGAATGAAAAATAATGTATTGTATTGTATTTTATTGCAGGTGTTATCACAAAATCACTACTAAGGGCTACAACCAAGCAAGATTTCATGTAACTCTTTCAACCAGACTTTAGACCAAAGATTAGCCTCTTTGGTCAGAGAGGGCTCTCTCACAGACTTTTGATAAAAATCCTTCACTACAACAGATGGCTAACTCTTCACTCATTCATGAAAACAAAAGCTGGTTGGATACATATCAAATTGGTCCTCATTGGGCTATGGAGTCTCACACACTAAGTAAACAAAAAAAACATAGTCATTTCATGGAAGTCAAGGCTCTTTGCATTAAATGTTCAAACATACTCCACAAAAACCACAGCTTGCCAAACACACAGGAAGTCAGAGCATAAGATATGAATTCTGAGTGATTGTGCTATAACAAGGCTGTAAAAGAACATATAATATAAAACACCACCATCATATTTGAACAAAATAATCCATCGAGAATCTTGAGAAGAAATCACCACTGTTTTACTATTACTGTAACAAGTCTTACATTGGCCCAAATAACTCTGTTTTTGTATAAAATGTCCAACCTTTTTTACATCAGAGTCATTTCTATATATAGGAAAACCAAAATACTACTACTTGAGACTCCTCAACAAGCATGAAGGGAGCTCGAAATCCTATCATTAATTATCTTATCCATATCTAAACAAACTAATTAATTACAAAGGTATTGCGCTGTGAAAACAGAGAGTTCCATTCCCATTGAAACTCCAAGTCTATCTCCTCGTGTGCATTGATGCTTTCTTGAAATTTGACACCTGTATCACTTCAATAATAGCCAAGCCATGCTGGAAGAACATTCACTGAATGAGCAGCTTCGGATGCCTGATATGTGGATGACTCATCAACTGATAAGAATCTGTGCCCTATGTTCACGGTCTCTGCCTCCCATTAGTCTTCATGCATTAAAAGATTATGCTTCAAGCCATTTAATCCTCTAATAATCACGCATGATGCAAGAAACCTTATGATCTGGCCACCTTATAAACTGAACAGGTGTACCACTCAAAATCTCGGTAACCCTACCAGAACCCTAATAATTCGGATATAAAGTGATTTTAGGAAGACTTTAACAAAAGACAAAAATTTCACCTTTTCCTTAAATACTCACACCTGTCACCTTTTAAACATCTGAATGGCTTTATATAATCTCCATGCTAGCCTCGAGTCATCCCTTTAAGATTTGCTAACCTCAGCATCAATCTCAAATTTTTCACATAAACAGTCATCTACAGCAGTTTCGTAGCGCGCTACGAAACTGCTGTAGGTAATCAAAACTAAGCATATGAACCTTAAAGCAATAATGACTTAACTCTGTGATTTCTTCAGCTATTTTGCACAGGTGTAAGAACTTCAAAAAGTTTCAAAAAGTTTCAAAACGATGACAGCCAAAATTTACCAAAACTTGGAAGGCAAATTTCCCCTTGGATTAATTAGCTAGTTTGCCTAGCTTCCTCTTCAAACTGCTAACTTCTTCCTTTAAAACCTTGTTTTCTGCTCTTAAGCTTGTATTCATCTGTTTCATGATTTTTACCTGCTTCAGAGCTGGCACCGTCCACACATATGCATCAGACACTGAGTCAGTTTGGCTCATCAAACTTGTTCTGCCTTTCATTACAGCCTTTTTATAATTTGCATATCTTACTGCCCTTTCCTTAGAAACATTTTTAATCTGAGGTATTTCTTCTTTTGTTGTTCCTGCTTGTTTCTTGATAGCAATAACATTTCCACCTTGACTGATGATAACCCTATTACCCTTGTTCTTACTTTTGGCTGCTTGAACTGTTCTGGTCAAAACCTCAAGTACCTCTGTCCTAGGCACTTCTAAAGGTGCCTTCTCTTTCTGCGCTTTCTCCACTTCTTTGATTTGCCTTCTTGTGACTGGTCTACGTGGCTTAAAAGCATATTCTTTACTAGGCTCTTCAAATTTCAACCTTTTTGAAGCCCTTGATTTTTTAGAACTTTCGGGTGAAGACTGAGTGAGGTCAATATGCATTGGCTGCACCGGGTGATCTTGCTCAAATTCTATTGGTTCAATCTGCATTGGCTGATCTTGCTCTAGTTCAATGGCTTCAAGTAAGTCATTTAAACTGCCTTTTGAAATAGGGCTTTCTTCCACAGTAATTGACTTACCTTTCTCCTTGTTTAGTTGACCTCTGGTTTTCACCCTTGAAATCTTTTCAACTTCACTTGATTTAGCTTCATCCTTCTTTTTCTGGATCTTCTGCTTTGATGACTGAGGTGTCTCCTTAGATGATGACTTAGGAGTTTCCTTTTCTGATACTTTAGATGTCTCCTTAGATGATGGCTTAGGAGTTTTCTTCGCTGATGATTTAGGTGTCTCTTTAGCTGCCACAGACTTCTCTGATTTCCTTAACTTGGTTTTAGGCTTCTTTTGGTCTGTCACTTCTCTTCTGAGTTCAGCCAAAGTGGGTTCTTCACTCCTTTCTTCCCTTTCCCTCACAGGCAATGGAGTGAGGCCTGTTTTTCTTGGGAAGCCGGCCATAAACACAAATGAATCCCAATCTCTGCCAATCTTTTGTAAACCATCCAACACCAGCAACTTTACTAAACCATGATGAAACAGGGATGTTTCACAACCATCTTTCTTTAACTGGATTTTATCACACATTTTGCTAATGCTTCTGAACAAATAGAAAGGTATGTCTATTGAAACCTTACCTGTGAAATGTAACAAAAGTTTGAAGTGGTAGGAGTAAACTTTATTGTACCTACCCTCGCATGTCAGGTATTTCTGGATGCATGTGAGGAGCATAGCATAATGTTCTTTTATATAACTCCTTGGCACTGCTTTGGTGAGGTCCTCATTTACATAAGGTTCCTTCAAAAACTCTTTACAGGGACTCATGTCGAACTTGAAGTTTTTGAACCATTCTTGACCACCCCTTGGAATTTCAGTGACAGTGGAAATAACTTCAGGAGACACAGGAAACTCTAACATTGACACCTTTGAATTCAGTCCAGTAAAATTCAATGCGAAAGCCTTCGTTACCTCTGCATGTCCTCCCTTCAATTTTTCGCAAAACCTCTAGCAACCAGCATTTCGAAAGGCTCTTGCTACACCTTCATCCCTGAGAGTAACATCTAACCCCTCCAGCTCTGTCCTCACACACTTACCGGATCGATGTTCCCTCTTTTCCATCTTGCTTTGAATATTTTCACACAGGGAACTAATGGTAGTTGTAGCGCGAAAACAAACTCGACTTTGGAGTGCAGGCTCGCTTGCAATGATCCCTTTAAATAAGAACTTGGGCTTCTCATACAGCAAACATGTTTACACATTATGAAAAACCCATTATGATATAACCATCCCTTGTAAAATCCCTTAAGCTGACATTCAAATGCATGACTCTGGACCTTATGGCGGAATGATGATTTATCATGACCTGGAGAGGACGTGAACTGACAAACATGAACGGACCTATGACTCACCTCTCTCGGATTTGAAATTCAGAGGAAGAGCGCTACAAAAACCCTGAAACCCCGATTTCGTAGCGCGGACAGTTCAAACTTAACAAGATGCGCTACTAAATGGCTGACAAACAGAATGCTGCGAAAAAATGAAAACATCATTTCGCAGCTAAATTGACCAATCAAACATGCGCTGCGAAACTGCGCAAAGTACTAATGACATGACATGCTTTAACTAACAATGATGGAAGGTATCTAACGATTTTTTCCTTACACGAACTCACATCAATACCTTTTGAAATTCAAATTTCAAATTGACATACACCTATAAACCTATTCACAAAACTGAAAACCTTTATATGAAACTTATGGACAACATTACATACATGAACTATAGTTCTAAGTGATAACAGCAGGGCACCTCTCAGCAATTGAATGAACTTCAGATCCTCCTAATAAAGCATTTCACCCGATAAACGACCTCATACTTTAGGGGGCAACTGTTATAGACATTTTTGTGCCTATCAGCATGGAGCATGAAATGTCAATAATCTGAGGGATCCAAAGTCCCTAAACATGTTGTTCTTACCCTTAAAGGAACAAGGTCTGCAAACCACAACACTAAAAATCAGTTCTCCACCTGAAAACACTCAAAAACAGGCTATTTCTGGATCATGTCAGCTGCTCCACTGAGCACTTGTGCTGAATGTCAACTGCTCCTCCTTGTACCTGCGCTGAAATGCAAAATCAATGAAGGCTACCTGCGCTGGGCGAGATTGGCCAAGTGGCACAGTCATTCTGCAAGGTGTCAACTGCCTAGGAAGCTTCCAAACTGACACTTGGGTCAAGGAATTCGCCTAGTGATGAGTAAGAGGGTCTTGAACTCCAAGTGGAAGCAAGATTCTCCAAGTGGACTCAAGAACTAAAGATTAACTAAAGTGGGAGAGGACACAAGTCAGCTTCAGGCCAGTCTCAAGATGACTCATCCTTTCTCCAAAAACCTATATATAGATCTCTGTCATAAGGTCTAAGGAGGCTGGAATTTTGTGCAAGTAAGGAAGTGCTGTTGGTTTGAGAACAAAGCTATTGGGTGTTATTGCTTGAAGGAGGTGAAGAGGAGATTTCTTTCAGCTCGGAGGTGTTGCTGGATAGGAGCCCATTGTGGTTGTAACCCTCTCAGAACTTTACTTCTATTGTTAATAAAGCTGTGATATTCTTCTATATGCATGTATCTTGATGATGAATTGATGCTTGTATGTTTGGTTTATGCTAATCCTTAGATCAATTACAGATGTATGCTGCTTGTAGTTTCTTTTCTTTGTGCTTTTACAGGACTTGTGTGTAGCTGGGCCGGTGAAGGGACAAGGAGCTAGGAGCAAGTGGCAAGGAGTGAAGACTGGATCGACTATCAAGCGCAAGATAACGGTTAGTAGATCATCCTTTTCTTCCCTCTCTCATCTCGTAAAGAAGAAACTTTTCATAGCTTTGCATTCAGTTGTTGCTGAGGTACTATCACCCTTAGAGTGGGATAGAGGCATTCTGCATTAGATACTTTTCCCCCCAACACCATCACTCCAACAAGGCTGAATTTGACTAAGATAGCTTTCTAATGGTAATTGGAAGACAGAGGTTTAGAATCACCAAACTATGAAGACCTGTGCAGAAGAAAACAAAGGAAATTATCACATCCAAAGGACCATGGATTGATCATCAAATCAACAACAACATGCATGTCTCTTCAACAACCATCAAGTAGGTACATGTATGCAATATTCTTGACCTCTTCTCTTGAGCATATTATAGTTAGAAATTTTTTGTCAGTGCATGATAGATGAGGTCTTGTAAGCTAAGTATAGGTCAATAGTATCAGTCATCTTCAACTAGTTAATTGCAGCTCACTCCTTCACGCATGCAATGTGGAAAATCCAAATTGGGAAGGGTGATGATTTTGAGGAATGGGGACAACAATTAAAAGAAGAAATTTCTGCAAAGGCCAAGTCACCACAACACTCCAAGCCCTCCATCCACTTCATATCCACTATATATCCATCATTCATCCATCCCATTTCATAAGAAAAAAATTAATATTTTTCAAGAACAAACCCTACTCTTTGTCTCACCCTGAAAATTTCTTGAAAAAATACATAAAGCACATCCTCTCCATTTTCACAAACCTACACTACTCCCTCTGAGCCCTAGCATCATCCTCCAAACCCTCTACATCATTTTGCATCACTCCCATATAGTTAGAAGACCCTGAAAGAGGAAGAATGCCTGTTACAGGAAGGCAGCATGCTACTACAAGAAGTAAGAAAGGAACAAATTGTGCTAAAACCCAAAATTGCAATGCCTAAGAGAGACCTAATCAAAACAAAGAACTCCAAGGCCATTAGGCAATCATCTAAGCCACAAAATAGAAGAAGAAGGCAACAAAAAGAAAGAAGGTATTTACCATCAAAATAGAACTCAAACTGTAGTGATGAAAAGAGGCCTTCGAAGAGGTCTCTAATCTATTTCTAGCTTTTTTCAAAGGCAAACAAGATGTTATAAAATGGGAGAAAGGCATGGAAGTCAAGTTGAGGGCCTACCCTATGCTTAGACTATGATTTGTGCTCAAAACAGGTTTACACATGGTTTCCTGTAGTACTACAGGAACTGCTACAGGGTTTCCTGTAGTACAAGAGGAACTGCTATAGAGTTTCTTGTAGTTAGTACAAGAATTGCTACAAGATGTCTTAGTTCTCACCTAAAGACATTTGGAAGGTTTCAGAGGTGTCCAAATGGTGGAAAAGGGTAGTATAAGGTTGGAAAAGGATGTGGAAGACAAGAAGTTTTGGAAAAATGACGGAAAATGGAATGAAGGTTTCAAGGGAGAGGATATGAATGAAATGTATCTGCAAGCCAACAGAGTTCACTTGCAAAGAGTAAATTTATTTTTTTTCTTGAAAGATTGTTAAACAATCATGAATAGAACAACTA
This sequence comes from Pinus tabuliformis, assembly GCA_031772625.1. Lineage (NCBI taxonomy): Eukaryota > Viridiplantae > Streptophyta > Pinopsida > Pinales > Pinaceae > Pinus > Pinus tabuliformis. Next base: position 695,144,497 of record CM062810.1, read on the forward strand.
AATTTTCATGCTTGTCCTTGCAGAACTTACAACCAATATTCTTAAGATAAAGGAATGAGGGATGCAAAAGAGAGAGGCCACTAGGGCAATGAATGAGGCACAATGAGGTCACTAAGTTGCTGAGAGGATGAACAACACTTTTAGCAGGGGGTATGATGGGCCTCTAAATTATACATAAATTAAGGCCCATCTTACCATCCTTCAGCACATTAAACCTGTCTTTTTGCATTAGATAATGTATCGTTAACTTTAATATGTTCATTAGGAAGGTTTATGGATAATTGCATATTTGTGCCTAATATTATTTATTTTTGTGGAATATTGTGAGAATATTGGGCATATTATGAAGATTTGGAGGAGGAGATAATTTAGGGACTTTCTTCCTACTACAGGAGGATCAATATTAAATAATAAATCAACAAGATAGTATGGAATTATGGCACAAATTGTGGAACTCCAATGATTAAGAAAATCTAGGAATGTGTTCCCTATCCTTTAATGCAAATTCCTAGTATTAGGAACCGCATCCAATAATCAAGATATTTTGGTGGGGAAAGATTCCTCCTTTCATGGGGAATGATTCATAATCATTTTGTATAAGTACCAAGTTGAATTTTCCTCTAGGGTTCTGTTTTTATTAGTCCTATTGTGGAGAGAACTCGTATTTTTGTAGCTCCATTTTCATTTCTTACAATGATGTAATTGTATTGATGGAAATAATGAAGATTGGTGTCATGTTCAGCTTCTAAATCTTGGTCTCCTGCATAGGACTCTGATTTTCCTTTGGCTTGGCCATCCCAAGAGCCTCATAGACCTTTTGTATCATTTACTTTTCTTCCTTTTGCTTCTTATTCACATGCATCTCTTGTTCTTGTCTTTTTTTATTTATGCATTTAGTATTAATGATTTCTTGTTGTAGGATTGGGTTAAATGGTTGAAATAAGTTATTTTACAAGATCACAAGTATCATTTCATCATTGGAACAACTTTGTAAGGTCATAGTAATAATTGAGCTACTTGGATTAGTTTGCTTATTCCCAAATATAGATTTTTGGAAGTCCCTTGTGGCAAATAACAATAAATCTCTGTTATTTTTTAGAGAATGCTAACGAGCTTCAATCGAGTTGATTCCAATTGCATTTGATAAAAATAAATAAATAAATCTATTTAATAATAAAAATCACCCCATTTCATTTTCACTTGATTAGTTTAGGCATTTGATAGATTTACTATCTCACTAGTTCTCCAATTTCAAGATTTTAGACTAGTAATTTTCTGCCATTTTTTACCATGGGTTAACAAAGGTATTTTTGAGTGATTCCAATTGGGATGGAGACCTAAGACATCCCATTCAATAAAAAAAATTGTCCCATCCAATTTTTATTTGATTTTTTTGGTCATTCAGTGAATTATAACTCCCTAAAGAAAATTTGTTGTTTCATGTAGTAAACTACAAGAAACCCTGTAGTAGTCTTCCAACATGTATATACTTGCCCAAATTCGCTCAAAAAAATTGGTTTTGGTCCCCTAGGGTTGAATCATGACCCCTAGGCTCTAAATAAATGATTAGGGAAGACTAAATACCACTTAGGACTTCCCTCTTTACCCATGCAAAACATTTTAGTGATTTGTGCTAATGGACAAATTTATGAAATAGATAATATAATGATGATTTCCACATAATATGAACTCTTTTAATGAATATAAAATATTTGAAATGTAATGGTTGACATTTATTTCATGATCTTTACTCTATGCAATTAGAATAGGTTTGTTTCCTTGTATTTTAATTCTCGCAATAGGTTAAGGTTTCCATTTCGAGCATTTCATTTTTTGCAATTAGTTTATGATTTGATTTAATTACATGCACTCCATTACATCATGGTAGTGAAGAAAGGACACATTGTATGCTACACATTTATTTCTGATACCTCTTAAGTTTGTACGAACCCCGGGTTGATAATTAAAGTCGGGAACCTTGGGAGTTGCAACATTCTTGTTTCAATATTGAGGCTCATCAAATTCTTTGTTTGTTTTATACACTTTGGTTGATTTTTAATTTGATGACATGATTCTACATACTAGTTTATTTGGATGTTGTAGTTCTTGATGTTGAAATTTGTCATTGCATTACGCCCCTTGTATTTTATGGTAACAATATTATAAGCCCTAGTAGCTTCTTATATTGGTTTTAACATATACAAAAGAAGACGCTTCCAGGGTTTACGATATTTCTACCATACATTCAAGGGAAAAATGTGATAAAATATTTCAATATCAAGAACTGTGACATCTATATGATCCAGTCTGCATAATCATGTCATCAAAATGGAAATCGAACAAAACGTGTCAAACAAACAAATAATTTTACTACACCATATTTTCCCGATAGCTAGTCGAATAAAAAAATGATGCAACCACAAATGGATGTCATTAATTTCAATATTATTGTCTTTGATATGGTGGATCAAAATCAAACTGAAGGTCTGAGCCAAAAAAATCTAAAAATTTATCTCAATTGTCGGTGAGTCACTTTGGTATTTCTCTTTTGCCAAAACAGATAACGCCCTTAGGCGCAACTAGTGAATTTAGAGAAAACTGAGTTCCTCCCTCAAATGATAACGCCCTAAACTTGGTAAACCCCTTCACAGGTGAAACATATTGCTTTCCTTGAATGGTAGTATTCCCTTTTTGTGATTTCCAATAGGCAAATGTGCCTCCAATATTCCCCATGACAATTCAAAATCCATACCTGCCACTTTTTCACATTCCCACTATGAAATTGGATAATGAAAAAGAGGTTGATATGGATTTGGTGCTATCGTGGGAAATATTGGAGGCACATTTCCATATTGGTAATCAAAAAAAGGAAATACCACCAATAGGGGCATGGAATATGTCGTGCCTGTGAAGGGGTCTATTAAGTATAGGGTGTCATCATTTGGGAGAGGAAGTATGTTTTATCTGATTTCACTAGTTGCGCTTAAGGGCATTATCTAATTTGGTAGAAGATAAATACGATAGAGATTCACTGGTAGCTAAGACAAAAATTGAAGGGGTCTATTAAGTATAGGGCGCTATCATTAGGTATAGGAAGTATTATTCATTTGACTTCACTAGTTGCGCATGAGGGAATTATCTGATTTGTTAGAAGATAAATAACATAGAGATTAATTGGTAGCTAAGATAAAAATTGAGAATTTTGTTGGCTCAGACCTTTAGTTCGATTCTGATCCACCACAGTAGAGATAGTATTGTTGGAACTGATTACATTCATCTACAGGTTAGTATCATTTCTTTTATCCGACCAACTTTTGGGCATACGTGTAGTATAATTCTTTGTTTGTTTTATACACTTTGGTTTATTTTTAGTTTGAAGACATGATTCTACATACTAATATATTTGGATGTCATAGTTCTTGATATCAAAATTTGTCACTACATTGTGCCCCTTGTATTTTATGGTAGAAATATCATAAGCCCTAGTAGCTTTGTATATTGGTTTTGACATATACAAAAGAAGAAGCTGTTAGGGTTTACGATATTGCTACCATAAATTCGAGGGGAACAATGTGATAACAAATTTCAATATCAATAACTATGATATCTAGATGATCCAGTCTACATAATCATGTCATCAAAATGGAAATCGAACAAAACGTGTCAAACAAACAAATAATTATACTAATCCACATTTGTGTGATAGCTAGTTGAATAAAATTAACTATGCTAACCCACAAATGGATGTGATCAATTTCAACAATATTGTCTTTGATGTGGTGGACCAGAATCAAACAGAAGGTCTGAGCCAACAAAACTCTCAAATTTTATCTCTATTATCAGTGAATCTCTTTGGTATTTATCTTTTTCCAAATCAGACAATGCCCTTATATGCAATTAGTGAAGTCAGAGAAAACTGAGTTCCTCCCTCAAATGATGGCGCCCTATACTTGGTATACCCTTTCAACGGTGCAACATATTGCTTGCCTTGAATGGTGGTATTCCCTTTTTGTGATTTATAATATGGAAATGCACCTCCAATATTCCCCATGACAATACAAATTCCATACCTGCCACTATTTCGCACTCCTACTATGAAATGGGGGAATTAAAAAGAGGCATATATGGATTTGGTATTGTCGTGGGGAATATTGGAGGCAGATTTTCAACTTGGAAATCAAAAAAAGGGAATACCACCAATAGGGGCAAGCAATATTTCATGATTGTGAATGGGACTATTAAGTATAGGGTGCCATCATTCGGGAGAGGAAGTATGCTTATCTGACTTCCCTAGTTGCACCCAATGGCATTATTTGATTTGGTAGAAGATAAACACGATATCAATTCACCGGTAGCTAAGATAAAAATTTAGTGTTTTGTTGGCTTGTACCTTCAGTTTGATTCTGATCCACCACAATAGAGATAATATTGTTGGAATTGATTGCATTCATCTACATGTTAGTATCATTAATTTTATACGACCAACTATTGGGGAGACGTGTAGTATAATTCTTTGTTTGTTTGATACACTTCGATTGATTTTTAGTTTGATAACATAATTCTACATACTAGTTTATTTGGATGTGATAGTTCTTGATATTGAAATTTATCGTTGCATTGTGCCCCTTGTATTTTATGGTAGAAATATCATAAGACTTAGTAGCTTCGTATATTGGTTTTGACATATACAAAAGAAGAAGCTTCTAGGGTTTACGATATTGCTACCATACATTCAATGTGATAAAAAAATTCAATATCAAGAACTCTAACATATAGATGATCCAGTCTGCATAATCATGTCATCAAAATAGAAATCAAACAAAACATGTCAAACAAACAAATAATTCTACTACTCAACATTTACCCGATAGCTAGTCGAATAAAAACAACGATGCTAACCCACAAATGGATGTGATCAATTTCAACAAATTGTCTTTGATGTGGTGGATCAGAATCAAACCGAAGGTCTCAACCGACAAAACTCTCAAATTTTATCTCAATTTTTGGTGAATCACTTTGGTATTTCTCTTTTTCGAAATCAGATAATGCCCTTAGGCTCAACTAGTGAAGTCAGATGAAATTGAGTTCCTCCCTCAAATGATGGCACCCTATACTTTGTAGACCCCTTCATAGATGCAACATATTGATTGCTTTGAATCATAGTATTCCCTTTTTGTGATTTCCAATATTGAAATGTGCCTCCAATATTCCCCATGACAATACCAAATTCGTACCTGCCGCTTTTTCACGCTCCCACTATGAAATGGGAGAATGAAAAAGAGGCAATACAGATTTTGTACTGTTGTGGGGAATATTGGAGGCACATTTCCATATTGGTAATCACAAAAAGGGAATACCACCAATAGGGGCACGCAATATGTCATGCCTGTGAAGGGGTCTATTAAGTATAGGGCACCATCATTCAGGAGAGGAAGTATGTTTTATCTTACTTAACTAGTTGCGCCCAAGAACAATATCTAATTTGATAGAAGATAAATGCAATAGTGATTCATTGGTAGCTAAGATAAAAATTGAGCGTTTTTTTGGCTCAGACATTCAGTTTGATTATAATCCACTACTGTAGAGATAGTATTGTTGGAACTGATTGCATTCATCTACATGTTAGTATCATTGGTTTTATCAGACCAACTATTGGCCAGACGTGTAGTACAATTCTTTGTTTGTTTGATACACTTGGTTGATTTTTAGTTTGATGGCGTGATTCTACATACTAATTTATTTGGAGTCATAGTTCTTGATATCAAAATTTGTCACGACATTGCGCCCCTTGTATTTTATGGTAGCAATATCATAAGCTCTAGTAGCTTCTTATATTGGTTTTGACATATACAAAAGAAGAAGCTCCCAGGGTTTATGATATTGCTACCATACATTCAAGGGGCACAATGTGATAACAAATTTCAATATCAAGAACTATGACATATAGATGATCCATTATGCATAATCATGTCATCAGAATGGAAATCAAACAAAATGTGTCAAACAAACAAATAATTCTACTACTCCACATTTGCTCGATAGCTAATCGAATAAAAACAGCGATGCTAACCCACAAATGGATGTGATAAATTTCAATTATATTGTCTTTGATATGGTGGATCAGAATCATACCCATGGTCTGAGCCAACAAAACTCTCAAATTTTATCTCAAATGTCGATGAATCGCTTTGGTATTTCTCTTTTTCCAAATCAGACAATGTCGTTAGGCACAACTAGTGAAGTTAGAGAAAACCGAGTTCCTCCCTCAAATGATGGCGCCCTATACTTGTTAGATCCCTTCACAGGTGCAACATATTGGTTGCCTTGAATGGTGGTATTCCTTTTTTGTGATTTCCAATATGGAAATCCACCTCCAATATTCCCCATGACAATATGAAATCCATACCTACCACTTTTTCATGCTCCCACTATGAAATGGGAGAATGAAAAAGAGGCAAATATGGATTTGGTACTATCGTGGGGAATATTGGAGGCACATTTCCATATTGGTAATCACAGAAAAGGAATACCACCAATAGGGGCATGCAATATTTCATGCATGTGAAGGGGTCTATTAAATATAGGGTGCCATCATTCGGGAGAGGAAGTATGTTTTATATAACTTCACTAGTTGCGCCCGAGGGAATTATCCGATTTGGTAGAAGATAAATACCATAGTGATTCAATGGTAGCTAAGATAAAAATTGAAGGGGTATATTAAGTATAGGGCACCATCATTCGGGAGAGGAAGTATGTTATATTTGACTTCACTAGTTTCACCTAAGGGCATTATCTGATTTGGTAGAAGATAAATACCATAGTGGTTCGCTAGTAGCTAAGATACAAATTGAGCATTTTGCTGGCTTGGACCTTCAACTCGATTCTGTTAAGTTATGGTATGTTCTATGCTTATAACAGTTTACTTATTTTTCTTATTATATTACACCGATTAGCAATCACATGTACATAAAGTAAAGTGCATATAGAACATTAAACGATCGACAGGAAACAAGCCAAGACAAGAGACACAAGATGTGGCAGCTAGCCAGGGACAAACCCCACAATGTGTGGGGAAACCCTTTGATCAAATCTTCTTTTATCTTCAATAATTCAGCAGAGAGAAATAGTACAATACATCTGATTCATATCAGTAGTATCAAACCCTAGATCAGTAGCATCAGCATTAGCGGCTTCATTATCAAACTAGGGCAAACCATATCTCACAAACCGACAATCGGATTGACTTCATTCCACCACCAAAATTTTCGGCTTCCAGAGGAGGTTCAGATGAACCTACAGTGCAGTTCAGATTAGGAGATCTTCTAGGCCACGCAAGTCAATCTTTACTTCTGTAGTTGTAGCTTCAGTTTCAGCAGTTTCCGGCTTCAAACTAGGGCAGTCGATATCTTGCAAACCGTTCATTGGATTGACTTCATTCCACCACCAAAAGTTGCAGCTTTCAAAGGAGGTTCAGATGAACCTACAACACAGTTCCAAAGAGGAGATCTTCTAGGCCACGCAAGTCAATCTTTACTTCTGCAGTTGCAGCTTCAAATTCAACAGCTTTCGGCTTCACATGTGTGAGAGAGAGAGACCCATTTCAGCGCAATAGAGAAGAGACTCATATCTGCGCAGTAGAGAGAGAGAGATGTGATGAGATGAGTGAGTCCAAATGAAGAAAAGTCCTATTATATTTATACACAACGTTGGTGGGTGAATAGATTCGACTGTTGGGCTTCTGAGCCTACATGAGTTGTAGGTCGGCTTGATAATAATTCCATAATCAAAATAAATTCATATCTCCATGAATAATTATCGGAATTGGATGATCTTTATATCAATCCTACACCTCTTGACGAGAGGAATCTAATAAAAATATTATTATCCATGAATAACATGACCCACATGAAGTTTTTCCATAGTTTCCAATTTTAACAGATTCTAATCCACCACAGTAGAGATAGTATTGTTGGAATTGATTTCATTCATCTATAGGTTATTATCATTTCTTTTATCCGACCAACTATTTGGCAGATGTGTCGTAGAATTGTTTGTTTGTCTGATACACTTTGGTTGATTTTTTGTTTGATGACATGATTCTACGTACTAGATAATTTGGATGTCATAGTTATTGATATTGAAATTTGTTGCCGCATTGCGCCCCTTGTATTTTATGGTAGAAATATCATAAGCCCTAGTAGCTACGTATATTGGTTTTAACATATACAAAATAAGAAGCTTCCAGGGTTTACGATATTGCTATCATACATTCAAGAGGCACAATGTGATAACAAATTTCAATATCAAGAACTATGACATCTCGATGATCCAATATACATAATCATGTCATCAAAATGGAAATCGACTAAAATGTGTCAAACAAACAAATAATTCTACTACTCCAGATTTTCTCAATATCTAGTCGAATAAAAACAACGATGTTAACCCACAAATGGATGTGATCAATTTCAACGATATTGTCCTTGATGTGGTGGATCAGAATCAAACCGAAGGTTTGAGCCAATAAAACTCTCAAATTTACCTCAATTTTCGGTGAATCGCTTTGGTATTTCCCTTTTTCCAAATTAGACAATGTCCTTAGATGCAACTAGTGAAGTCAAAGAAAACTGAGTTCGTCCCTCAAATGATGGTGCACTATACTTGGTAGACCCCTTCATAGGTGCAACATATTACTTGCCTTGAATGGTGGTCTTCCCTTTTTGTGATTTCCAATATGGAAATGCGCCTCCAATATTCCCCATGAAAATAACAAATCTATACCTGCCACTTTTTCATGCTCCCACTCCATTTCACATATGGAAAATGTTTCCACTCCCCATGTCAGAGATAGGAAGTGATGTAATCACTAGAATAACTAAAATTGGGGTTGAATAACTCGAGCCAACCTCTAACTATATCAAGTATTAATTATTAATTATTATTTTATTTTAAGTAATTTGACTGAGTCGACATAACATTACATTATATAACGTTTTACAACATCACTCCCATGCTGAGCTGTAAAGTGCCTCTTGGCGCAATTTTTTTTAATATATAATTAATATATTGACATAAATATAACCAAACCAGCTTAGATCCATCTTAAATCCAGATATACAAAGCGCCGAGAGGGACCAATCTCGGAGTTAATATGGATCTAAGCTTGTACTCTTGCATTCAATAATGGATTTCCTCAAGACGTTAAATAGACTTCATCATAACAAATAACATTGGAAAAACTATGGGTTTTCAAAACCTTGAGCTCAAAAATTGCCAACAGTAAATTACTAGATTTATTTTTTTAAAATTAAATTTTATTTTTATTTAACTAATTCAAAATGTCTACATAACATAACAAGACATTACAACATCTCTTCCATACTGGGTTTGAGAGCACCTCTTGGTGCAATAACAATTATTAATATACAAGGTTATATAGGTTAACATAATTACAAATAGTTTAGTTAAACAATTATAAAATATTTAATCTTTTATATACTTACATTATATATAATTTACAAAAATTGAAGTAAAGAAAAATTGATAAAAGATAAAAGATTATTTAATATAACACGATTATTTTTTTATTAATATATAATCTTATATTTTTTCTTTGGAAATTTTTTGGGCATTAGGTGTTGTAGGGGGAGAAATTCAGTGTCCCTCTTAGCTTGAAGGAAAAAGAGAGGTTGCTAGTACTTGGCTAGCCCTCAATATAGACTCACTTAAGGGTGCAACATAGTTACTCTATTCCAAAGTGTAAATATATCACCTTACGAAACTTGAACTTGGGTGGGGAGGATAACAACTATTCCCCCCTCTTAGCCCGAAGGCAAGAGAGAGGTTTTTGGTACTATGCCAACCCTCATTATAGACTCAATTAAGAGCGCAACATAGTTATTCTATTCCAAGGCATAAACATGTCACCTTATGAGACTTTGACTTGGGTGGGGAGGCTAACAACTATTCCATTCAACCACTCAAGCTAATATATATAGATGTATAGATATAAAACAAGAACCAAGAATAACTATTATATTAAAAGACTTTGAACTAAAACTCAATTTAGATACATTATTTATATAAGAAAGTTGAAATCAATGGACATGATTAGAATGATGTATTAATGAAATTTTATATAATTCTAACCTTATTGGTGCCATATATTGTTAAAAATAAAAGTAGTGCATCCCATGTTCTTAGTGATCATGAGAGTATGATTCAATGTTCAAGTGTTATTGCAACACACATTATACTAATATATGTTCAATATTATGGCCATTATGGCTTTGTAGAATAGGAGGTCTTCATCTCTATTTTTTTTTTACTTTCAAATTTATTTCTTTGCACTAACAATGTGATCAACATACCTTGCACCTTTTGAGAGAATTGCTAGTAGTTAATGTGACTATGGTTAAAAAATATTTATTGACATCTACTTGTAAAAAAAGCACCAAAATTATTTATAGCTTGCAACCATTAATGCAAAGGTAATTTCCATGGAATTCATCACAAGTTTGTCGAGGACAGTGAGACAACACGATTCCAATGGTTATTATGGACAGGTTGACAAAGGTTTCACACTTCATTCCAATGAAGTCTACATTCTCAGCTAGCGATGTAGCACTGGTGTTCATCAGAGATGTGGTCAGATTAAATGGTGTTCCAAAGAAAATTGTGTCAGACTGGGATGTGAAGTTCACTTCCAAGTTTTCGAAGGAGTTATTTGTAGGCTTGGGCACAGAGTTGGCCTTTAGTACAACTTATCAACCGTAGATAGATGGACAAACATAGAGGGTCAACAGGATATTGGAGGACATGTTGAGGATGTATGTGATGCATCAACAATGAAAGTGGGAAGAGTATATTCTACTGGCAGAATTTGTATACAATAATGGTTATGAGGAGTCATTAAGGATGAGTCCTTTTGAGGCATTGTATGGAAAGATTTGTAACACTCCCATCAGTTGGATTGATCTAGTTAATAGGGTGTTGATTGGACTAGACATGTTGGAAGACATGGAACATGAATTGTAGGTGATCAAGAAAAATTTCAAGGCAACATAGGATAGGCAAAAGATCTATGTAGATCGGAACAAGTTTTTCAAGGAGTTCTAGGTTGCGGAACATGTTTACTTGCGAATCAAACCAAAGAAGAGCTCCTTAAAGATTGGATCATGTGCCAAGCTGACACCACGGTTTTGTGGACCCTTCAGTATCATTGAGAGGATTGGGCCAGTAGCCTATCAACTTGCACTGCCTCCAACAATGAAAGTCCATGATTTTTTCCATGTGTCATTACTTAAGAAGTATGTTAAAGATTTTGATCATGTGATTGACTGGTCTGTATTGCAGGTGGAACCAAATGGAGAATTTTAGTTGGAGCCTCAGTGTATATTGTAGAAAAATGTGCTCATGCTACGGAATTGAGCAATCGAGCAAGTTAAGGTGTAATGGAAGCACTTTGGGCTCGATGAAGCTACATGGGAGATGGCAGATTAGATGTGGGCTATGTACCCTTCCTTGTTTTCCAGTTGAGGCAAAGTAGTTTTGGCATGGTGTTTTGGTATGGTGTTTTGGTATATGTCTTGGTATATGTTTTGGTATATGCTTGGTGATTTTGGTTTATGTACATATGTATATGGAGGTAAATACCACCATGCGCTATGTTATAAAGATCCAATAAGTGGTATGGGTGTCATGTCATTATGTTTGTTTTCTTCTCAACAGGTTGATCATTGTAAATATTGCATCGAGCTAAGTTGCAAAGCTCCATTAGAAATATATTTTGATTACATCATTCTTGTGGTTATAGGTGTTGTTGAACACCAAGCATGGTGTTCCCCCAAGGAGGGGGGGGGTTGTAACAACCCTGGTGAAAATTCCATGTAATAGAAGTTAATAAAGAAAAAATAATAACCATGGTTGATGGGACTCTTATTCCAAGTTGAATGTTGGGAAAAATCCTAGTGATGGGGATCACTTATGATTGTTTAATGGCTAAGGAAATTGGCAAAGGCAATGGATAAGGCTTTGGAAAGGAAAAATGGAATTTTTGGCACATTTATTTATGTAAATAATGGAAATTAGTAGAAAAGGGAGGTGAAATGTTGTTATAGCTCTAACCCGGAAATATTATAGATCTGATATGAAAATATAAGACAATGCAAATAAACCCAGAAATAACACGAAATGATTATTTATTGATCAAACCCTTAAGGTAGGGCAACACCATACATTCACTCCTTAAGGAAGGAGAACACTCCACAAGCCATATGCTTGTTCATACAATAATCCTTTACAATATTCCTTGACGTGGAGTCTCTAGCCTCTATATAGGCCTCATACATACAATACCATGGGCCATTACAATGGTTCCCTCATACCATCAAACTAATACCATGGGCCCATTACATTATTACTAAGTACTTGTGGTCTCTTACATGATATGGGTTAACCACTTTATTTATTACTATGGCCCATCCCATTATTACATTATTACCTTGGGTAACTCCCTTGGTACCCCATATTATCCCCCCTAGGTATATAACATTCCACCCCCCTTAGCATGTTTCATCCCCCAAACATGGGAAGAACACAAATAATAAGATCTACTCAAAAGAGTAGTTCACTGGTACCATGCACGTGCATCTAGCCAACCAAGAGAAAGGTGAACCCTCGGTCTCGCTGGTGCCTCGCTCGCTTGAGATGGAAGTTGACTGTGGTAGCTCTTCTCTGTTGATGTGTAGTAGGTGGATCTTCGCTCCTCTCTATCTGTCCTGCGGGGGTTGTTGTTCGTGTGGCTAATTGGTTTCCATTTTGATGGTTGTCTTACGGGGTGATGTAGGTGATGATATGTTGAAGTTTTAACCCACGATGGCTTTTTCTTTAATTCACCCTGCTGTGGTGCCTGTTGTGGTGTCTTCGTTTCCAATATGACTTCAATCACTGAGCCCTCCTCTGATGTATCAACACCTGTAACCTTTTCTGCTTCAGCCTTTGTTTGTGTTTGATTGTCTATCATCACTGGCTCATCATCTAATATGTCAGACCCTCGAACATCTTCTCCTTCAGCCTCCTTGGACTCTACTTGTTTATTAATGGAAATATCCTGTAATGTAATTTTCTTCTTTTTATACCAGAGCTTCAGGAATTTCTTCCGTACATTAATATTGATAATACTCACATATTCCATCCAAGGATATCCCAAAACAACATCCATATTATCCATCTCTGATGTATAAAAATCACCATGCAACACATACTTATCCATAGAAATATTCAAATCCTTATACACTTGAACATCCTCATCATCTACCTGTGTGTTTTCAATGTGTTTTGCTGGAACTTGCAAATTTTTTTCCAAATTAACATTGATAAAATTATGCTTGCAACTAGGATTTATAGAAACAATGATCTTCTCCTTCTGAATCAATCCATGAACCTGCAATAAGGATATACCAGTATGAAATAGCTCCACATGTTTCTCCTTACCTTGTTTTATGGCATGAAACCATCTGTCTAAAAGTAATTTTTCAAATTCTTCATCGGGCAGGTTGTAACACTTTGTTTTGTTAAGTAATCCCCCCATGTGGCTGACTCCTCTCTAAATAGCTCCACTACCCACCATTTCCAATTGTTTTTCCATAATGATTTTTGTTTTTTTTATGTATTCTTCAATAGTATGACCATTATCTTTTCCTGTAAAACCTAGACCCACCATGAAGAGGGTTTTGAAAAAACTTGGCGAAAATTTGAAATTGTCATAGTTTAGTCAATATTGCTCAGAATCCCTATTATGACCTATTTTTAGAAATAGAACAATCATTCTGCATCTACTCATATGATAGAAATCTTGATCCAGGCACTAGAATTTTAGATCTGTGCTGCAGCTCTCCTGCCATCACCAAAATTTCTGCAAAAAGAGTTGATTTTAAATCAGCTATATCTCCCTCATCCGAACTCCGATTCAACTAGTTTTTTATGAAATCGGCTATTTTTTCACATAGAATCCAGATCTACAATTATATTTTGCAGATCTTGCACCAAAACATATAGATCTGATCTGTAAGCTCGCTGCCCCCGAAATCCTGCAAAAAAATTAAAAAATTCTCCACTTTTGCCCAAGAAAGTGCTCTGATACCACTTGTTATAGATATGATATGAAAATATAAGACAATGCAAATAAACCCAGAAATAATATGAAATGATTATTTATTGATCAAACCCTTAAGGTAGGGAAACACCATACATTCACTCCTTAAGGAAGGAGAACACTCCACAAGCCATATGCATGTTCATACAATAATCCTTCACAATATTCCTTGATGTGGAGTCTCTAGCCTCTATAGAGGCCCCATACATATGATACCATGGGCCATTACCATGGTTCCCTCATACCATCAAACTAATACCATGGGCCCATTACATTATTACTAACTACTTGTGGTCCCTTACGTGATATGGGTTAACCACCTTACTTATTACTATGGCCCATCCCATTATTACATTATTACCTTGGGTACCCCCCTTGGTACCCCGTATTATCCACCCTAGGTATATAACAAAGGTCACAGGTTGCATGTGAGGAGGAAAATGAAGGAAAGTAATGGAAAATGAAGAAAATAAAGGCCTCATTCATAAAAAGACTTATGAGGATTAGTTGGTAATTTTTTGTCAGTTGAGTTTTGGAGCTCTCTCATACTCGTGGAGACTTAGAGTTTTCTTGGAGGATTCTTGGAGAGTATGGCATACTTAGATTTTTGAGAAAGAAGGAAAAGGAAGAGCAGGAAAGCGTAAGAGGACATCAGGATCAGTGGCTACAATGGGATTTGCTTGCAAATATCGAGTTGCATGTATGTTTTCCTCAGTAGTTTTGGCATGCATGGCATATGCATGTGGATTGTTGGTCATGATCTGTCATTGTCATGGGGGATTTCCTGGATTGAAAGTGGATTGTCTAGCCTCATCATTTCTTGGATAGCCATGGTGATTGTGGATTTGTTTTCCTTTTTTTTGTTTTGGTTGGTTTTCATGTTTCCTTAGCTTGGGTTGAGTTGTTAGTCCTAGAAACCTTGGTTGGAAAAATGCTCTGGAAGCCTTGGTTGGAAAAACACTTTGGAATCCCTTGGTGAGTTGATTTACTAGTCCTGGAAGCCCTGGTTGGACAAACACTCTGGAAGCCCGGTAAAAGTTGTGGGTTGAGTTACTAGTCCTGGAAGCCTTGGTTGGACAAAATGCTCTAGAATCCCTAGAAGGCTTGTATGGAGACCAATATGATGATGGTTTTGTGATGTCTGACCATGAGGTGGAATCATGTTTGATGGGTTGAGGTGGATGGCCTATGGAAGCCCTGGATGGTTTTGGATTGATGTGTTCTATGACATCCCACATGCATGCTTGTAATATGGCACAGGGGTGAATGGCTAAAGAGAGATTTGGCGTAGCCATTCTACGATCAGATGGAACGTGGAAGTCCCATCCTAGGTTAGGATTTTGCATCATCGATATGAGGTTATTTCTCCTTGTAAACATATGAGTATGATACTGGCTTATATGCGGTTTATATGGTTGTGATTTCATGAGTATTTTTGTTGCTATTACGTTGGTTATTTATATGTTTTATGAAAATGTTTAGGGCTCAGATTTTTGCTACTCCAACATGGGGGATAACCACCCAATCCATTTCCATTTAAAGTGGTGGCTTCGACTGGGGATGATGGGACCGGTTTCCCAGGATGAGTTTTAAAATGAGAGTGGGTGGTTTTTCAATTGATTGCAATAGAATAATGATAACTAAATGCCCTATTCTATCATGCAAATCTATAGCTAACGTAATCTAATATAAACCCGAGTATTTTTGTATGATATGTGGTCTAAAAAGATATATGCTTGACATGTGATAATAAAGATCAATCACGTATAAAATAGAGATGAAAATGTGTAAAGATATTTCTTTGACTAAATAGTTAGTCAAATAAATGTATAAACTATATCGCATATGTGATGATTTATATACGAAAATAAACAATCTCAGCTAGGCATCATACAATAGTGCAATTAATTCTTAATAGAAGGAACATATCTCATATACAATTCGTGAAAATGAAGTGTTGTCACTAATTAAACAAAAACAAGACTAACTTTACAAGATAGAAGTAACATATATGTGAAGTTTTGCTCATTTGACTAATGACATAGATCAACTCCTTTCTTCAGATCAAATTATCTTCCAAGTATACAAAAGTGCATCAACAAAGGAAAGTGGTCTGATATTTAAAAGAAACGATCACGTTCCATAATTTCACCAAAGCATTCACAAACTTACAATAGTGCATTCTTTGCAAATGTTTTTGATTAAATTCTGGACCCTTCTCTAAATGCATGAGAAGGGTATAAATACTATTCTAACTGATGTTCAAAAATTGATTATACAAAAATTTGAGGAGGTTTCAAGAAACCTTCATCCTAACTAGTTAGCTAACTACAAAAATAAAAAGTGACTTGATGAGCAGAGGCTATGATAATGATTTGTTGCCTGCCAACTTGTCTTTCAAATTGCATATATTGGCCATCGGTTTGACTTGAGGAGGTGCCCCAAACTGTGTTCTGACCTGTCCTGTGAAAATTGCATCTATGAGAGGTGGCAACATCCGCTAAGTTGAATGGAGTGAGTAGTTAAGGGTCATGATTTGACTATGTGGCTTGACAAGGTATTGCCAATATGACTCCCAATCAGTCTTTTCTAATTTTGCGATTACTTCCCTATGAGTTTCCACTCTTTCCTTCCATCTGTTATGCAAGTAATTTAGATTGGGCAGTTATTTTGGGTTTCCTTCCTTCACCAGTTTGGTGGAAAACAAAGTGTGGTTTACCGCCTTTACTATGTTCTTTGACACCCTGACTGATCTTGCCACTGCTAGTTCGGCTTGTTTGATCCTTGCATCCCAATCCATGAAAAGAATGTCCTTGTGTGTCTCCTCAATATGAGGTAGATTAGCTTTCATTCCCTCTTCTATTTCTTTCCATTCGATGAACTCTGAGATTCTTGTGTTTAGATCAGTAAACTCAGTTCTCTAGTCAATCGCTTTATCCGTTAGCTGGTCACTAGTGATTAGATAAGGAGCAATATGTGACATCTTTTGGAAAAATTGTTCTTACTATATTAATAAGAGGGAATTTATCTCTAACGCCTCTTTGATGAATTCCTCAACAGTAGGAACATCCTTATATCTTTCCATGGCTTGCTGCAAGTCTTGGAGTTGCATGTTTTTGGCCGATATGTCTGCTTCATGGTTTATCTTCAACACCTCCATGCTCTGTTGCAATTGGGCCAGATGCTCAACGACCTGCCTATTCACACTTGCCTTCTCTGTTTCGAGCTATTGCTCAAGCTTTGCAATTTTTTCTTCCTTTTTCTTTAACGAAAAAAATATCTCGGTAGCTTTGTCCATGGTGGCAGTTGCATACACTCCTATAAACTGTGACAATCTAGTCAAATTTTCAGCTAGGTTAGAAGGGATGTCCTTCCAAACTATGTCCATTGGCTCATTCCCAGGTGGGAGTTCAAGTGTTTCTATCCTTCTCCTTTTCATCTGTCTCCTTACTACAACCTTGTGTAGCAGGTTATAGAACACATCAAGAGGATGGATTTCAGTCACCTTCAAGATAATTTCCAATGTCGGTAGAGTGGGGATGATTTCGGTTTGCTAAGACATTGTTGCTTGCTCATCCATTGGTTCAGACTCTATATTCTTCTGACATGCACAAAATTTTGATACTCCACAGTTTCCTAGGTATCTCTTATCTTGGGAGTGTCTTGTAGTTTCTTATTGAATCGATCCCACTCCTGCTCCAAACTACTACTTTTGATCTCTGAACCGATATCTTTAGAAGGGGTGCTCATACCCTGCTTTTCAGCTGACTTCCTACTGGATTTTGCTGTATTCTCAGTGTCTTGGGCCTTCCCTATATCAAGTGCTTTCCCTGTATCTACTTGAGACTCTATGCGAGTCTCAGGTCCCTCGTTGTTGAAAGTAACACTAGGTGTAGGCTTGTCATCGATTTTTAACAAATGTAGTTGGATTACCACGAACTTTTTGTTTCTGAACTCTTGAAATATTTCAAAATCTTCAGGACTTAGATTTGTGTTTTCCCATTCAAACAATTGTTCGAAGTATTGAGCCAACTGTAAAAGGTCTTCAAAATCATTAGCCTCATGGTTATAAGGCTTGATATTTACTGCAGTAGTGATTTTGTATGCTATCTTGTCTGGATCAAATTGCCTTTTGGGCAAAGTATGGATCCTGAGGCTTTCCAAGTTTACTGACTCCTTTATTGCATGGTTAAAATTTTCTAATGAAAAGGAACTACACCTAATAGGAAAAGATGGCCATAATAACTTCTTGCTTTCTTTCAAGACTTTGGTCAAGCCTTTTCCCACGGTCTGGTGGGTTATTTCTTTTGCTAACAATTTATCAGAGACATACAAAGGGAGGACATGTGGGTCTGCTGTACTACCAAAAACCTGATGTATGTGAACCATTCTTCAACAAAATATTTGCCGACAGTGAGAAGGTCTGTAGTGGCTTCTTTGGAAAACCTGGGGGATTTCTTATTGAAAATTAACTGATGCAATGGAAAAATAACAACATGGCATATTTTATAATAATGGGGTATATAATGAGATTCCCAAATTTGTTTATGGCAGAGATGGATAGGGTAGGGGTCCTGCAAGGTCCATTTCCAACCCATGATTGGAAATTTAGTGGAGAAACAGATGGCATCCATGATGTAGGCATTGAAATAGAATGGAGGAAGGTTCTCTAGAGAGGAGGATCTCTTCTATTGATATTCAGTGATAACAGGGCTAGGTTATTAGATAGGATGGTGGCCCAATTTATAATGTGGGAATTGACACAAGCATCAATCAAAGGAATCCATTCTATGGAAAAATTAGCATTATTAGTTAATCCATATAGTCAACTTAACATGGCAGCTACATAGTTGTATGGGTTTTCCAAAGAGGCTACAGGATACATACCCATTTTATCAAATTTGAATTTGTTCTCCAGTACCCTCCAGCCTTGGATCATCTTGAAAGGTTCTTCGTTCTTCTTTGTGAAGTTGGCCACGTATGATTTATCATATATGTCCTAATGGTCAGGCATATGGTACATTTACTTCAGGTCTTCTACTGTGTGTGACCCCATGAGTTCCATTCCTCGGTTTCTAAATTGTCTCTCTTCAATAGTGAGGTTTTCTACCACCCACCTAACCATATCAGTGTATGGGAGGATTTTTGCTCTCACTCCTATTTTGTGAAGGAAAGAACAGGGAGCATCCTTAAATTGGAGTCCCGAAGGTTTTATTGAGTCTGTTGTCACTTTTGTGACAGTAATCCCTAAACGCTCATCCTCAAGCCTGTTGTATATAACCTCCCAAGCTATTGCTCCCCCAACGGCGCTATAGCCTGTATCAGAGAATATAAGATACATTTTTGATAGCTTAGGCTCTCTAATGCTTTGCTTTTTCTGTTTCTGCATCATCTTCCACAATGACATGTCTTTTTGTAGCTTTCTTGAAATGGACAAGATATATCAGTGCGGATGACATTGGGCAATTAAGGCTGAATGCTTTTTGAAATGACTTTGAATCATGGGAAGAATTCAAATAAGATACTCAGCATTAACTAGCCATAACTTGGAAAATCCTTACCTCTCCTCAAGCCGCTAAACATTAATTACCTTGTCAAACCATTCATTATTATATTAAAATAGAGTTACTTCCCACACTTGCTACTTTATTCGCGCATCGCAGTTTTTAAAATGATGTTATATGGCATTGCCCGCTTATAATGTGAAATGTGATTGCAAATATTGCAATATCACATTTCGCAAATCATTAACGGATGACATAGTGGCACGTCTTATTTACTTGCAACTCCTGCGAAATGCGATTGCAAATTCTTAAGGTGTTTTGATCAGTATGTCGCAACAGGAGGTTTGATCGCATATCGCAATTTCTTTAAGGTGTTTATGATCATCACATGGGAAAAATGTGATTTGCGATTTGCGATGAGGATCCTAAACTTGGGTTGTTCTAATAGTTTTCAAGGCAATTTCTTAGAGTTGGGATTTATTTTTTAAAAGACTAAAAATTTAAAAAGGGTCCCCATTTATATGTCTAATATTAGCTATTACTTTATATAAATGGGGGGGTTGTTTCATATTACAAAAAATGGTGATTCACTTGGGAGAACCAGTTATCTCTGAAATGTTTTCTGAAATTTCTAGAACTTTCAAAGTAAGAAGATTTATAGTAAACAACATTTCTCTAAAATCATAATCACTTACTCAATCTATTTATTGGACTACTTTACTCTTTGTAGTGATAAAAATACAAATGCCTTCATCAGTCAATATTAAGATTTAAAGAGATATAGCAAGTGTCTTCTACAGATTAGTTTTTGTTGTTTACTCATTTATCACAGATAGAGCCTTTTCTTCCAACAGGCGTTCATAGCCTTGACAGGGTTATATTTTAACCAACAATGATTCATTGTCCCATCTGAAGCAATCTTCAAAATTCAAAATGATTTTCACTTGCTTTCAATCTCATTTGGATCTTGTCCTTTTTCTTTTTTATATAATATTTTCTTTTAAGTTTCTTAAAAGACATTATCTAGGCTTGGTAACCTAATAATGACAATGCCACTCACTAGTTATAATTAAACTGAAAAAGTTGGTTCTTGATGAGACCCCTTGTCCTTTGATTGATAAGATCATTGGCTATTACCCCGTTTTGGTAATATCAGTTTAATTATTTCCCTATGATCATGGTAAACAAGTTCATAATGAGACTTATTATCTTCTAAGTATTTTATATTTTAGAATTACACTCTAAATAATAATAATAATAATAATAATAACAATAAATAAATTATTAGATGGGGTGAATTATTGGCTCATTTAAGAGTTTTGGGTGATAATGGTAGAGTTTTGAGATACTTATCTATACAAAGTGCTTACTAGGTTAAAGATTCTTTTCTTGACTGCAAAACATCCATACTTTATAAAGATAAGAGTTTGTTCATAAAATAAATGTCTTAGCAAGGTAAGGTTTTTCCAAAGAAATCAGGTTTATGTTGATACTCAGATGTCCTAATTATTTCTTTAACTTTTCCTACGTATAAAAGTGAAAAATAAAATATTATCAAAATTTTTATTTTGAAAAACCAAAAGTAAATACTATATACCTTTATTTTCGTAAGAATTTTGAAGGGGATATGATACAAAATTAGAAGAGGTTATCTTCTAGGAAAATTATCACTTCAGAATTTTCCCATTAACGGGCAAGGAATTAGTCCTTCCTGATAAGTCTTGTAAAAGAAATGTTGAGTGACCAATTTTCTCAATGATTTGGAAAGGGCCAAGGCACAGTGTTTGGTATTTGGTATGTTTACCTTTTTCCTTGTGTGCTTTATTCCATTTCAAAACCAAATCACCTACTTCAAAAGCTTTATGACTAGCAGAGGTTGTATCAAAAGAGGCTTTGACTAATTGTTGATGATGGAAGTGGGTTGCTTTAGCCTTTTCTCATTCTTCTTCGAGCTTAAGAATCTGGAATTGTCTTGCTTGGAGAGAAGAGGAAGGGTTTTCATCGATGAATTTCACTAGGGTGAGAGATGGAATTGCTATGTTTGTGGGGAGAACAACTTCTTTTCCATAAACTAAAGCAAAAGGAGAAGAACCGATGGAGGCCTTATGTGTAATTATGTCTGCCCAAAGAGCAAATGTCAATGCTTTGTGCCAATTCCTATGATTTTGGTCAATAGTCCTTTTGATGATTCTGATGAGGTTTTTGTTTGTCGATTCTGCTAATCCATTACCTTGTGGATAATATTTGGTTGAATACTTTAATTTAAAACCTTGCTTCAAAGAAAATTCTACCATTTTATTTCCAGAAAAATAAGATGCATTGTCAAACATTAAAGTTTTAGGTAAGCCAAATCTGGTAATTATGTACTGATATATGAAGTACGTAATACTTTTTGTATTAGCTATCTTTAGTGGGGTGGCTTCTACCCATTTTGTAAAATAATCAAGAGCTGTAAGGATGTATTTGTGTTGCTTGGAAGAGATAGGAACAATCTCACCAATTATATCTAATCCCCATTGTTCGAATGGTTGTCTGATGTTCACTGGTTGCAAAGGGAATGCTGGCTTCTTTTATCTTCCTACTGAAGTTTGAAAAGTTTTAAATTTTCTTGCATATTCATGCGCATCCTTGAATAGTGCTGGCCAATAATAACGTGCATGGAGGATTTTGTGAGTTGTGGTGTTTCCTCCAAAATGTCCTCCAGCTGATCCATCATGTAATTCCTACATGACCTTTTCAGCTTCAGGTTTTTCTAGGAATCCTAATAATACCAAATCATATTTTTTCCTAAACAATACATCATTGATTAATTCATACTGATTTGATTTTAACCTTAAAGCACACTTTGTTTTATAATTGAGATGCATAGGATCATACCCATTCTTCAAATAAAACTTCAAATCAACATATTGTGATTGTGCATCATTGAGGATTACCTCTAATATTTGCACTTCATTACCTTCGTCTTCTTCTGCTGATAAGTGGGAAGCTCCAGTTAACATCCTATAAAAACCTTGGCCCCTAACAATTTTAGTTGACCGATTTCTACATCATATTCTTGAAGTGCAGTAACCCAATTGGCTCTTTTCTCCCCCACTTCTCTTTGAATAAATAATTGCCTTACTACAAGGTAAGGTACTACTATCTTTGTATGGGTTTTGAGAAGAAAAAGGTCTGAAATGTTTCAAGGTTTTAAAAACAACAAAATCTTGTTTCTCAACAGCTGAATAATTTAGCTCAGCACATTACAAGTTAGAACTGAAAAAGGTGAAGGTTGTCTTGATATTTTGATCATTCAGTTGTGTTAACACCACTGCATATGATGTATCAGATGAAAAAGTGTACAACACAAAAGGTTTGAGAAAGTCAGGAGTTGTTAAATAAGGAACATTGATAATGGCATTTTTAATCGACTCAAATGCCTCTCTTTCATCTTTACCCCACTTGAAGATTGCATTTTTTCTTATCATTGCTTGAAGGGGTAGTGTTGAGGGACAAAGTCCCCTAGGGTTTTGGGTCAACACCCTAGCAAAGCGGGGGTTATCTACAGTAAAAAATAAGCATTCCACATAGCCATGATACTTAAATAAGCAAACTACGTGAAGAGAGGTGTACCTGGGGGTGCTTTGTTCGGGTAGATCCAGCCAGGGTCCAAACCCTCTTGGAGTTCCTTTCGACCCTTAAACCTACAAAACAATCAATTCAAGGAAGCATATCAATATATGGACCAAGTATCATATAGAAATCAACTTCATAACATATTGAAAGGTAGTTAGTTATACAATTGAAACAACTATTCATATGCAAACCATAACAACAACATCATAAGCATGAAGAAGATTGTTTTCGGGAACAAGACAAATGTTTCTTTATTGCAGATAACTAAAACTAAGTAAGGAATGATATCACCTGAATCTTCCTCTCACTGGATCCAACCAGAATCATCCTCCGAATCCATCCAATCCCAAGTCTTCAAAAGGACCTTCCATGAATCATACAAAGATATCTCAACTAGTGAAATAACATCAAAGCTCAATTAAACAAGGGTTTTCTGTAATGGGGGGAGTGCTGGAAGCACAAGGATCTTCAGACCTGATCAGGGATAATCTCAGCAGAGTAATTTTCTCTCTATTCTCTCCTCCTTTAGGCCTTCCCATTAAAACCTTTTTATACTTTTCTCAAAGTAGCTTTTTAGTTGGGAATTTGTTGGGAACAATTGGGCCACGCGCACTAATAGGTAATCAACAAGTAAAACTCATGATCTCCACCAAACATTAAGGAGATTTAATTTTTTAAGTGTTTTAAGACATATACATAGGTTGGGTATAAAAAGACCCGCGTACACATGTGTTTAGCTCAGGGAAATGTCGCGTATAGGGAGTAAAACACTGTTTTTTAAGTATTTGGACTAGGTCTAGAAGGAGGGGTTGCCCTAGGCCATGAGTGCAGCATCACAAATATCAAGGGTGAGATTTGGAGCTATAACAGATGCCCCCT
Organism: Pinus tabuliformis; assembly: GCA_031772625.1. Classification (NCBI taxonomy): domain Eukaryota; kingdom Viridiplantae; phylum Streptophyta; class Pinopsida; order Pinales; family Pinaceae; genus Pinus; species Pinus tabuliformis. Next base: position 695,168,653 of record CM062810.1, read on the forward strand.
AATATATGAGGTCAGAAGGGGTACATGATGGCAGAAATGTATTAAGTAAGTACATGGAAAGGGAACTTGTCAAAAACTGAGAAGGACTTCACCAAAATTCAGCCTGCCAAGCCACAAAAGGAGATCACAAAGAAACACTGTCTGAGGTGGGTGTACCCGTGCTGAAAGAAAGTAAAGCATGTCTGCATATCAAGTACAAGCGGATCCACTAAGTATACAAGTATAGAAGACTGGAAAATAAATAATGGATCATCTGATCACGATCCAACAAGTACATGTCTGAATATTAGATATAAGAATGTCAATGATGCTGAAGGATGAAGCTGATCATTGATATCAAAGACTGATCCCAATAGTACCAAATGAACATGATGGAATAAGATGGCACTACACTGCAAACTTAGGTGCTAGCATATAGAATGTCACCATGAATGATTGCAACATATAAGGTGGAATGGTATCAACTAGCAACAACACGAGCAACTGTCAAGTGAACCAATGAATGCTGATGGAACCTGAGGTCTTCACCGACGCCGTGGTACATTTATACACAATGGGAATAAATGATCTGAATTCGACCATGTGAGAAATCGTTTAATACCGGTCATTGATGTATACCGTTAACAAATGCGAGACTACTCCCCGATAATGATAATGAGAGTCAAGGTACCCAGTAAAATCTAACAAGTGTGAATAGATGAGCTAGAGTCGAACACCTGTAAGAATCTATCATTCAGGAGACAATGATGGTTTCCCACTATCGATAGTGAAGGATCTGCCATTAATGACTGCAAACCCCAAGGTACTGCCAAATGGACTCTAGACCTTTGCCCCAGAGCAATGAGTCATAGTTGATGAAGAAATATCCACTAGAAGGAATCCTTCATCAATCTAGTGCGAGTGTAACCCGCAAGCCAATAATGTGGAAGGAATCGGATGAAAAAGATGTAGTAACCCAATCGAAGCACATTTCCGGTGTACACAAGATGTGGCTAGTGCATGACAGAAACTCTCTGAACCAACCAATAATGAAAGTTGACACAGAGGCGAGGTATCCACCAATAGGGTCAAATGGAAACCAAGGTACTACACGAATCCCAATGTGTGATAGTGTAAGCTGATGTCGAACATAAGGGAAACCACTCAGTTAAAGACCCATGATACTGATCGATGCTGAGCACAAGGTGACCTATCAATAATAAAAATAGGGCCAAGGTGCAGCTTTAGACCTATCCTCAGAGCAAGATGTTGTCGTCGATATGGACAAGACCTGCCAACAAGAAGTCAATCGAGACCTTCTCAAACCGGCACGAGTAAAGGACCAATATAACTGATGTGATGGTGGACAAGACACTAACAACCAGGGATGGTTGACTGAAAAATGAGTCAAGAGACACCGTAGAGAGGCCGACGCAGGCTAACTTCCCTTGAACAAAAGCATGAATCAATGATGACTATGTGGTAGCATATGATGACTCTGTACAAGTTTTTCATGCAAGAGGCACGAATGAACTCTCCATATGATTGGAAGAGATAACCAACCAGAGGAGAACTGACTCAATAACATGGTTAAGGCGTACCTAAGTCAAACTAAATCCCGCCCAAATGGAGGAGACTTTGTTTTGAGTGCTTTGTTCAAGGGTGACATGATTGACTCTAGCTGCCAACAATAAATGGAAATATTCTCCCGTTCTTGCTCTTTTTGGAATATATATATTTTTTTACTTTTTCTTTAAGCTGGAAAAAGAATAAAAGAATGCTATAATACAGTGGAAAGAACGAGTGTTGGTGAAACAGATGATCTATTTCCTGGGATTGGAACAATCCTATGCTCAATGCAGGGAGGCAAAAACTGGTCGAAGACACTCAAAGGTATGTTCCTTCCATGGGTTATAAGGTGTTGAGTTGCAGAAGCTAAGGGATTGTAAGTTTGATTTTGTAGATGACATGGTCAAAGAGTGGCTTAAACATGAGTCCAAGTGAAGTCGACTCAAGGCCAAAAGGTGCAAATGGTCAAAATGCAATGCAGTAGTACAAGTCAACATGAAGGAGCCTCTAGGGTATAAGGCCAGAACAAAACGAAGAAGCAAAGAGGAATGAGTCTTCATTGCATAAGTCATGGCGAGACTACAGAGGACTCCCAAGCCTACTCAAATTGAAGCAGCATGGGAAACAAATGTCAGTGAGGTGCTAACTACGATTCCCATGAAAAGGATGGCTATACCATCATGCCATGATTTAAAAAATCGGTGAGTGAAGATTGTTTACGAACGATAACATGATGGGATCAACCCTATGGAAAGTGTATCAACAAATGGAGGCTAGTATGGATAATGAAATGGAAAAATGGCTTCGCTAACCTATATGCCAGTGAGAAAATGATACCTTCCATGACGGGTTTGCAGTCATGGAACCGTCTCGAAACTATTGAAAAAGTGTCCAAAATGTCCTGAAAAACAAATCATTCTCGACATTCCAAGCTCCCAAGTTAAAAGTTACATGAGACAAAACAAAATCATGTTTTGAAAAAATTTGACATTTTCAAAGCTTATAAAATAGTTTTTTGGCTCACCATTGTTACCGTTTGAGTTGAGAGCACAAGGAGTGAAGAAAAAGAAGTAAGCTTTGTCATTTGCCGCATTCAACCGTTCAAATCTTCCCAAAAACACCAAGTAACCCTTAAACTTATCTTGCATTCATTTGTGATTGGTTTTAAAAATTTTAATTCAAGTTTCACTGTTGAATTTATGTCAAAAATTTTGTCGCAACGTATACGTGGGTTGGTTATACGCAACCTGCATATACACAGGCCGTAGACACGATTGTGTATGAAACAAACCCGCGTATGTGCCGTTAAAACTTCAAAACAAAAAACTAATGGTCCAAACTTGTTTTTTCCTCGGGATGCCAGTCACTGGGAGGGAAAGAGAGCATGCCATAGTGGATGATGAGGTTATGCATGATCCATAGGCCTTCGATGCCTTAAGAGGATGCAGTTTGCTAAAGTTCTTCAAAATGCCAAATATGAAGGAAAACACTCGCTTGCTCGAAATGCTCATTCACTACTGGAGCATCGAGGATGACTCATTCATGATTGATCAAATGCCACTGAAGATAGAGATTGAGGATATCTATTTCATCACAGGCCTTTCCTGAAGGGGAGAGGTAGTACATTCCACGGGCCGATCACGAGATAGCCTCTCTATCGAGGACTATGTGCATATATATTGCCTGGGTCATCCAGAAAAGATTGGAAGCCAAATTCCAATCAAGCACGTGGAGAGTTTATCATTGAGGATCATCCTGTTCACTATTGCCAGAGTGAATGGATCAACTTCCTTATACCAGGCTTCACGGCTTGCCATGAGCTTGGCGGTAGACTGTCTCACCACAATATTTGATTGGTGTACTCCTCTTCTCACCAACTTGAAGAGCTAGATATCATCTATCAAAAAGGGCCAGACCAAAAACTTTGGATATGGGACCATTTTGTGCTCCTTTTTTGAGAGGGTCTCAATGCTACGCTCTAGAGTACTAGTTCTGATCAGTAGCGTGCAAGATCCATAGATGGGCAGGTTGCCTGATCTGATGAAACAACTAGGCGGCGGGGACATACCGCGGACAAATTTCGACAATGATTTCTTCTCTTGGTGGGAGCAGCATATCATCGCAGTGGATGATCACCCTTATGCCGGCTTGGACTTCCGGGGAGATCCAGATCTAGCATTACCACCAACCACGACATGGGACAATATAGGTAACAAATGTTTTTTAAATTTTAAATTTTATGATTTTTATGATTTTTCAAATATTAAAATGGACTTTGAAAAATATTTTTGATGAGATTCAAATGACTAATGTAATGATCATATTCCAAATATTGGGCCAGTACAACTAGATGGATTCCCATGGCATGGATGTCGTGACCGAGGTGCTGAAGAGGTGGCTGCTGATACAGAGCGACTCCTACACACAGTTCAACAACACTTGGTGAGACTAACTCACCAAGTACCGATGGAGGCTATAGAGGATCTCCCTATAGACATGCAACGTCATGTGGTTGGAATGCCACGAGACTGGGTTCGGACTCTTAGGCGTGTGGCCAAAGCAGTAGTTGCATATTTAGCCGCTCATCTTGAGCTGACGCATTAGATGTACTAGACATGATTATGGGCATTTGAGTCCTAATTTTTGTATATTATTTTGGACACACTTATGTATACTCGGGATGTTTTATGATATATATATACAATTTCTAGCTTTTGATGCTTGATTTTATTGTGATGAATGAATGATGTGCCATTCTAAAGCTTGATTCGTGATAGAATCTGCTAACTAATTATGAGATCTTGAAATGTGCAAATAATTAATGTAAGTAAATGATCTTTGCAACAAACTCACCCTTAAATACTGGTGATATAAACATGGATCCCTTACCCGATAAATGTTATTCAATTGTGACATTATCAGTTGTGAATCAAGATAGACTACCAATGAATTGATTCCATAAGAAATAGCTTCGCATAGTAAATTAATGATGGCAGTATACTCAACCATATTATTTGATGTGGGACCAATGCATACTCACCTTGACACCATCAACTGACCAGTTGGATAGTAGATCACCCAAGCTGCGGAAGCGAGGTTCTGAGTGTGTCGACTAGCACCATCGGCGAATCCAAATTAGACCAAGTCATCCATCAACACTTGCAACAGCAGATCAAAAAGTGTTTATATCAAAAAACCTGCCAATGAGATATATACAAAAAAATACAAAATGTACAAAGAAGCCATTGCCTAGTTGCTACTTAAGCAAAGTACTTCTTAAGATAGAGCCCGTTTCAGGGCTCTGCCAACTTGTTTCCTTCAAAATCGACTAACTCATACGCCCATTTTTCTAAAACTCGTTTAATTATAAAGGGACTGTAGCACATAGGCTTGAACTTTCCTACCCCCAAGGCATCCTTATCTTGGTCTGACCAAGATAAGGATGCCTTCAGAAAAGACTCGAGGATGGAAAACTTTATCGTACTATGTTTTAACCCTTTTCTTATGAGCCTCATTGATTGTGGCAGCATCTCGACGTTGCTCATCGAGATGTTCCAAATGAAGGAGGCGCTCTTTGAGACTAGAGGTCTTTGGAAGGAGCTCAATAGCTAGCTTAAGAGATGGAATTTCACATTCAACTGGAAAGATAGATTCCAGCGCGTAAACTAACTGAAAAGGTGTAAAACCTGTGGCAGTATTTACCGAGGTTTGGTATGCCCAAAGAGCCGGATACAACATAGGATGCCAATTGGACCAATTTTTGTTGATCGTCTTTTGTAGGATCGTATTAAGGGTTTTGTTCATAGCCACGACCCGTCCATTGGCCTAAGGATAATATGGAGACGAGTGCTCCTACCGGAAACCCAATTTAAGTGCCAATTCAAACATTAGTTAGTTCTGGAAATAATTGCCATGGTCAGTAACAATCTCTCTTGGGATACTGAACCTTGAGATAATTTGATTGAAAAGGAACAATGTCGTTGTTTCACTATCTTTTCTATAAGTGGGCATGGCCTCAACCCACTTCGTGAAGTAGTCTTCGGCCACGATAACGTACTTGTGATTCGCTGCTGAAGGCGGATTACAAGTTGTAAAATCAATACCCCACTTAGTAAAAGGACCGACAGTGACAACGGGGAAAATAGGAATTGGACGTGTGCGCATCTTCCAAGTATAAACTTGATAGGGGTGACAGCGTTTGACCACTTCAACACAATATTTGAAGAGTAAAGGCCAAAAGTAGCCGGCACACAAGATACGCTAGGTTGTAGCAAGCCCTGAAAGATGACCACCACAAGCTCCACTGTGGCAATCATTGAGCACTGACTCTACTTCCTCTAAGGTTAAACAATGCCTAAAGATTGAATCAACCCCTTGGCAATATAATGTATCACCAATGATGACATAGTTCTTAGCCAGGTGACGTAATTTTCAATGTTCATCCTTAGAGAAAGTAGAGGGAAACTTCGAAGTTAGGAGATAGACAATGATATCTCCATACCAGGGGTCGAGTGAAGAGATGAGGAATAGATATTCATCGAGAAAACTTTCCTCATAAACAATATCCTCTCCACAAAGCAGCTCAGAAATTAACTCGGAAAAAACCATAGATTTCTTAGACTTGGCAGACAAGAACTTGAGATCGAATTCTTGTAAAATGACAATCCATCGATTGTATTTGCCCCCAATCACTCGCCTACTAAGGAAAAATTGGAATGGATTGAATGCCGCTAAGACAAAAATTTTGCGTAGCAAGATATAATGGCATAGCCGCTGAACAGCATGGACAGCTGCCAAAGCCAACTTCTCAATAGGGGAATAGTGAAGTTCAGGACCTACCAAGCCTCGGCTCAAGTAATAAATCACATGCTCCATGAGAGCATCATCTTCCTGAACGAGAACCATACTTATGGTTGATTCTACAGCAGCAAGATATAAAAGGAAATCCATACCATAATCCAGTGGACTCAAAAGCAGGGCAGAGACTAATCCCTTTTTCAAAGCATCAAACGACCGCTTTGCAAATTCGTCCCATACGAATGGAACTCCTTTCTGTAGCGAACACATAAACCCTTTAGTGATCTCAACATAATTCGCTATAAAAATTCTTAAGAAATTATCCTTCCCTTGAAGACTTTGAAGTTGTCTAATTGAGGACAGGGGAGGCAACTGAATTATTACCTCTACCTTGAAGGGATCAACCGAATCCCTTCAGTTGACACAATGAACCCTAATAACCGGCCAGATGTAACCACGAAAATGCACTTAGTTGGATTCAACCGGATCTTGTAAAATTGGCATCGCTCAAAAACTAATCGAAGGTGACTAGGATGATAAATTCTCTTTCGAGAATGAGCAGCTAAATCGTCCAAGTATGATTCGATGATATGTTTGATGTCGTGGAAAGCGTATGACATGGTCCACTGGAAGGTAGCTCCAGCATTTTTAAGACCAAAATGCATCTTTCTGTATGTAAAGGTACCCTATGGACATATAAAAGTTGTCTTATGCTGATCTTCAAGATGGATAGAGATTATAACCAAAAAAACCGTCCATGAAGGAGAAAATCTCATTACCCGCACATTCATCAATAATCTGATCAATAAATGGCGTGGTGTAATTATCTTTGGGAAACGATTTGTTTAGGTCTCTAAAGTCGATGCATACTCGAATTGTTCCTTACTTTTTATCTACAGGGACTGGATTAGAAACCCAATCCATAAGAGGAACAGGGTATATAAAACCTACCTTGAGCAACTTCTCTACTTTAGCTTTAATAGCTGCTGCTTTCCTAGGATTAACAGGCTGAAGCTTCTAAATCGTCTTAGCATTTTCATACTTCTTGATCTCATGTTGAACTAATGATGGATCAATGCTAGGAATTTCTTCATAAGACCAAGTGAATACATCTTGAAACTCCTTAAAAAGGTTCGTGTAAATTTGAATTTCTTCAGGGGAACATTCGGCTCTGATGAAGAGATTCTCGATCACGTTAGGGTTCCTAGAGATGTTTATAGATATTGTTTTTGAAATCACCAACATATTACCTTCGGCATGAAAGTGTGCTGGAGCCAAAGGATTTGATACCGTACAAACATCACTAGTAAACAACTCAGAGTACCTAGATTCTACTTCTTGCAACGGAGGAAGAAAATATGAACGATGGTGTAAGTCTTACCAAGGTCGATATACACCCATCATTACTTCTAGGATTGCTTCTTCAATTGGTAAAACCATATCTATGCAGTCCATAGCAGAGGTAGAATCAAGGGTCTAAGCTGGGGCCACATCACCATCTAACTCCTTCTCAGAGAAAGGAGTAGAATGGTTGTCTATAGAGTTGACGATAGATTGATATCTAAGCTTTGTTGCAGACATAGGAAATGCCATTCCACCAACTTTTCCTTCATCTAATGTGGTTGTAGGTGAAGGCAAGGTCCAAGGGTCTAAAAAATAATGCGTTCGGAAGAACTCTTCCCGTGAAGACTCCTTGGATGATGAAACGACATTGATTCTAGCAATAGGAGAGGGAAAATCAAGTGTACCCATCAATGAAGAATACATCCCAACTCTCAGATTCTTAGTAGGCGGACTAGGGTTATCCACTAAGGGAACAGTAGAATCTGAAGTTGCTCGAGGATCAACTAGAGAATAATCCAATTGATCAACCTTAACAATTTTCCCCTAATGAGGAAAGAAAATGACACGAAATAGAGTCGAAACAACAACATCCATTTCGTATCGTAATTCCTTCCTAAGAGGAGATTGTAATCTAGGTTAGCATCAATGACTTCTACTTCGATATTAACGACCTTTCCCCCAACACATATGGGAAAGGCTACGATAATCCCATGCGGCTTATGAGAATGCCCATCAAATTCTGTTAGGAGGGTAGGTGAAGGAACAACCAAAGGTGATCCAATGGCCTTCCAACATGACATCGACATGATGCACATGGAAGCTCCTTCATAGATAATGGTTTGAAAAATGTTAATTTTCTAGTAGGTAGACTTTATTTGAAAATCCATATGATGAGGGAGTCTCTTTTTGACATTAAGCATGTCGAAAGTGAGCACTAAAGAATTATTTGGATCAACTTCCCCTATCGCCGAAACCAAAGCACTTCGTCGAGCTGGACACGACTGGAGAACCTCTAAAGTGGACATAGCATATGGACTCTAATCCAGACCCTCAACAATGGATTAATTATGGGCAGCCCTAGCATTAGGATTGATAGTCGCACATTTATCGGAACCTTTCGGTATCTGAGGTATAGTCTCGATAGAGGGTCACTCAATATGAAGGTCGGTAGTTCCAGGAGCAGATTTGTCCTTGGATGTTTCAGTTTCACCGTAATCACGTGACCGAGTGGCCACATGGACATTAGAACCCATCATGACAACATTTGATGATTTATCCCCTTCCTGGTTGCCCCCTACAGAGGTACGAGGATTTGAATTCATGCCAGCAAGCATCTACTGCCCTTGGGGAAAAGGGTTGGTTAACACAGCTTGAGAGCTAGAAGTCCCTTGCTACCCCAGCAAGCACTGAGCATCTTGAATTTTTGGGCAGAGAAGAGTTAAATGGTCTCCACTGCATAGCTTGCATGGAAACTTGACTTTCTTTCTAGACTCATTTCCATCCCCACCAGCATTATTGCGAGGTTTAATTGCATCAGCCTTCCCATCTTGACTCTTTTTCTTATCTCATCCTTTCTTCTTCCCATTGGGATTTTGATTTCCTTTGGGGTTGGAAGATTAGATGGCATTATTGGAAGAGGATTGAGAAGGTGAAGGGTTAGACGATGTGACCTGATTGGTAGGAGCAATTTGTAAAGATAACTGCTCCAACTGGCTCAACAGGTTCATCGCATTGGTGTCTATGGATCCAACAATACCATCCACATGGGGACCTAGCTTCGACTTGGCTATATCAAACTTAGTCCTAAGAGCATCAGGCAAGATTTTCTAAAGAATCCCAAACTGAGAGTAAATCAATTCTAACTGCTGGGCTCGAAAAATAGCTTTCTCTTCAGAATAGACTATGGACAGACAGACATCCTTAGAGATCTCAGGTTGTAAGGATTTCAAAAACCATTCGAGATGGTATTCATGAGGAATTTCAGCTTTAATGAGCCTTTTTCTTCGTCTCTATTCTTGAATATGATTAGAAATGTGAGTTGTCGTATCCTGACGGAAATTGGCCAGAAGTTCAGTTCCGACATCATAACGGACGAGCAACTAGAAATGATTTAGAAAAATGTTATCCAAATTGGTAAACAATGTAAATCTACCCCCTGACAACTTTATATACCACTTAACCACATTGCCAGTGAAGGTGCATTGAAAATGTCTCAACCTGACCTAGTCATTGATGAGCGAGTTTGATGAGCACCACAAATGGAATGTGGTTACATGGTCGCTTGGGTCTTCACCGCCCTTCCCCTCGAACTTTGGAATGTCCGATGGGAGTTTGGTTGGAACCAGAGGCCAGGCCGAATTGTATCTGATTGGATCATTTGTCAATTTCCTGAGATCTGGAAAATTCAACATTGCCAGAAAAGGAAGCCTAGGAGGACCTTAGGGATTCCACCCAGACTGGGCGAAGTTCCCCAAGTTCTGAAAAGATTGGCCTGGATTTTGGAAGGCACTAGGCTGCCTGAAGTAACCAGCAGAACTAGCTGAACTAAAAGGAAAACCTTGTGATCCAGCAAAACTCAGAGTTTGACCAACTCTGGCTGAAAAACATCCATAACCAGCGAAGCTCCCTCCTAAAGCATTATAAGGAGTCGATAACCCCTAATAAGGACTCAAAGCAGAAGCTAAGGGAGGAATACTTCAAAACGAACTAACTGTGGAGTATGACCTATTCCCTTGTTGGACAGAAAATAGATTCTAAGTTCCTATGTCACTAACCGCAAGATTAGTCCAACCTTGAAAGGGATAACTGCCTTGACTTGTAGAGGAGAAAGGCATAGATCCTATCATCGGGTTGGAATGTGGTATGTGACCACTTCCAAAAGGAAAACCCTAAAATGAATATGATCCACCCATCATGGATGTGGAGGCACTAAATGGAACTGATGGAATACCCTGTGAATGGGAGCCAAACGGGAAAAATCCAGAACTAGATGCATTGGCTCGGGAATTTCCACTCGTAGAAGAAATGGAGGTAGAACCAACTAAGGATCTGTTAGGAAAAGACCCAAATAAATATGCGAAGGGGATGGAAATAGTTCCTCCCCCTTGTACTGATGTTGGAGTCTGCATGGTTGTAGCACTTGTGGTAGAAGCCATGCTTTCAGTTGTGGTCATCAAAGGTAAGTGCGTAATATGACCTGGACTTGACAGTCTATGAGTCAGAGTCCCAACATATTGTAATACGTTTGGATGATTAGAAGGTAGAGGAGAATTCGGAGCCGCTAACAACTCTGGGAGTTCTTTTACCTCAATGTTATCATCCGATTGAAAGATAACTCGAGAAATAACTGGGGTGTTCCTCTCTAGTTCTGCGGAAGTACCAAGCCTATCCTAAACACTAATGCCCCTGGGGGGAGGATCAATCCCCGATGCATCAGCTGCCACAGGATGAAACCCATTGGCAATATTACCTCTGTACCTTCTAGGAGAAGGCTCTAAACTTGGTGGTGAAAGACCACGAAGTCTTCGAGACTGTCTAGACGATCAGTCAACCACTTTGAATTTTTTATTAATGTCTAATTAAAGACTCAAGAAAAAATGAAAGCTAGGCCAACTAAGAGCACAAAGCACACACTAAAAGGTCCCTAAAAGATGTCAGTCAGTCAAACAACTTTCGAGTATTTTCGCTCGGGGTGATGAGGACCGAACACCAAAATACAGGAAATTGAAGTAAGGGGCCTTCCGAAGATAGTCTGGGATAATGAAGACCCAGTCCTACCAGTGAAGGTAACAGAGGAAGTTACACTAACCTCCTAACAATAGCCTATGCTGGTGTACGCCCCCAAGCTTCGCAAGGGTGACCTCTAGAAGTACTGTTGAGAGTGATACAACGTCGACCTCAGGTGCCACGAGATTCCCCTCTACAGCCATCTATGTAGATCCCTAGGAGAAGCAAATAAGGTTACCAACTCGTGTCAGAAGCTAGGTGGAACAGTCTTGAGGTAAAATCCAACAAGTAGGAGAGGGGGTATCTCTCTTCCTTATCTTCAAAAACCCTCGTGCTTAACTCCTAGATCCAGAGCTTTCCTGGTCTCCCTAACGCTATTGGATTTGCACTCGTTATTCAGACTTCTATGTTTGATAGTTTAAAGTGGCCTTGGATATTTTTCTCTCCACTCGCCTAATCCAAGGCCCTAAATATCCTAAAGCTTGTTGGTGTGTCTAAATTGACAATATAAAAAGTTCTAGTATATTTTAGTTAGCGCTTGTTTTTAAATGGGTTGTTCTTAAGTCAAGAGATAAACAGAAATGAAACTTGTGGTGTTTTTCAATGCAAAATAAATTAATAAAAACCAAACTATATGAAAATGCACTCGTTTTGTTCTTCGATGAAAGAAATTTCTACCAGGTTCTAAGGAACTTCTAAGAAAGCAATAATTTTTTCTTTTCTTTTCTTTTAACAAGCTTCACACTCACAAAAATTAACAAAACTATGAATGCCCTAAAAGATACACAAACTATCCTAATGCAATAACTATATGCTGATCCAAAAAACTTAAGACTGCTCTAAAGAAAAGAATGAAAGTAACTTGTTTATCGCTTCTAAATAGCCACTTAAGATGTTTAGATAGAATATAAGTTGCTAATGCTCATTTTCGTCCAAACAAAACCAAATCTCAAGACAAACAAAAATGCACTTTCACTCGCAAAAAAAACCAAATCAAAAAAAGGAAAAAGAAAGCAAATACCAAGTTTTCAAGAAGTTTTCTTCAAAAGAAAAAGCGAAAACAACTTTTCAAAAGTGCTCCAAATACTATTGAAAACTTTGAGACCAAAAGATAGGCAACAAAAACACTTTGCAAATTATCAACTCAAAATGGGCGAAAAACTCAACAAAATAGGTGTTTCAAGATGCTCTTAATGACCAAAAAGCATAAAAAAGAGTTGGGTGATAATGATCAAAAGATCAAGAAAGACAACTTTCAAAATCGTCACTCAACAACCTTCAAAAAGAAAGAAAAGAAAATGGCCACAAGATGTAGTTTTGACATAAAGCAAGAAGATCACAAAGATAAAGTTTGTCACAAAGATTGAAACCAATCTTTCTACCATGGAAGACCAAAACAACCAAGATTCTCAGAGAGAAACCTTGTGTGCTCAAACACAAATGATGACACTTGCAACAAAACAAATCAAAACCAAAACTTTCCATAATAAGAGGGAATTCGAAACTATAATCTTGTTGCAAAACTAAAGACTGACAACAAATATTGACTGCTCAGGAAACCCTCAGACCAGCAAACAAATCTTCAGAAACAAAAAGATTTGACAAAATCTTGGAAAATTAGGGTATATGCTACTGTGTCAATACACAGTTGCATGTAAATGTGGTTCAACCCAAAGAAACATGTGTATACACGGTTTCATATGGGGAAACTTGCGTACATACACTTCTGTAACTTGAAAAAACTACGTATATAACAGTTCACAAGAAAAAGCAAAAAAGGGGTATAAAGAAACTGCTCAGACTTAAAGTCTGAGTTTCTCTAGGAACAGACAACTCAGTTACGGCAAGAAAATCAAAGGTTGAGCCCTGATTGGCTTAAACTAACCCAAACTAGGAACAACAATACTGTTGTCCCCAGTGGAGTCACCAATTCTGTTGAGTGAAAAAGTCCCCTAGGGCTTTGCATCAACACCCTAGCAAAGCGGGGGTTATCTACAGTAAAAAACAAGCATTCCACATAGCCATGATACTTAAATAAGCAAACTACGCGAAGAGAGGTGCACCTGGGGGTCCTTTGTTCGGGTAGATCCAGCCAGGGTCCAAACCCTCTTGGAGTTCCTTTCGATCTTTAAACCTGCAAAACAATCAATTCAAGGAAGCATAGAAATATATGGACCAAGTATCATATAGAAATGAACTTCGTAACATATTGAAAGGTAGTTAGTTATACAATTGAAACAACTATTCATATGCAAACCATAACAACAACATCATAAGCATGAAGAAGATTGTTTTCGGGAACATGGCAAATGTTTCTTTATTGTAGATAACTAAAACTCAGGAATGATATCACCTGAATCTTCCTCTCGCTGGCTCCAAGCAGAACTGTCCTCTGGATCCGTCCAATCCTAAGTCTTCAAAAGGCTCATTCCATGACTCATACAAAGATATCTCAACTAGTGAAATAACATCAAAGCTCAAGGAAACAAGGGTTTCCTGTAATGGGGGGAGTGCTGGAAGCACAAGGATCTTCAGACCTGATTAGGGATAATCTCAGCAGAGTAATTTTCTCTCCTCCTTTGGCCCTTTCCAATGAAGCATTTTTATACTTCTCCCAAAGTAGTTTTTTAGTTGGGAATTCATTGGGAACAGTTGGGCCATGGGCACTAATAGGTAATCAACAGGTAAAGCCCGTGATCTCCGCCCGAAATTGAGATTTATTTTTTTTTAAGTTTTTTAAGACATATACATGGGTTGGGTATAAACAAACCCACGTACACAGGCATTTAGCTCAGGGAAATGTCACATATAGGGAGTAAAACATTGTTTTTAAGTATTTGGACCAGGTCTAGAAGGAGGGGTTGCCCTAGGCCATGAGTGCAGCATCACAATTATCAAGGGTGAGATTTGGAGTTATAACATGTAGGACAATCTATGAAAAATCTGGAGAAAATATTTTTACAAAATTAATTTGGCCTGGGAATGATTGCATGGTCTTTTTGTTATGTGAGAGAGCAATTTTTCAATCTCTTGGACTCTATCAGGATCAATGTAAATCCCTTTCTTGGACACTATAAATCCAGTGAGTTTGCCTTCTGGTAAAGAAAAATAAGATTTTTTGGGATTTAAAGAAATGCCATATCTCTTACATCTTCAAAAATGTGCTTTAGGTCATTTAAATGATTGTTTCTATCCTTAGAATAGACTGTGATGTCATCTAGGTAAATAACAATTGATTTATTAATCAAACCTTTGAAAGCAATATCCATAGCACGTTGAAATGTAGCACCTGCATTTATGAGTCCAAAAGGCATCTTTTGATAAGCATATGTCCCCCACTTTGTCCTTAATGTTGTCTTCAATCTGTCATCTGAATGTATAAGAATTTGATTGTATCCTGAAAATCCATCTAGAAAAGACATTAATTTGGAACCTATAACTGATTGCAATATTTTCTCCATAGTAGGCAGAGGAAAGTTATCGTTTTGACTAGCTCTATTCAAGTTTCTAAAATCAATACAAATCCTAATATCACTGTTCTTTTTCCTGACAAAGACCATATTTGATACCCACTTTGAGTGTCTAACAGGAAAGATTATTTTGGCTTTTAGAAGCTTGTTCAATTTAGATTTGATTTGACTTTCAAGGTTTGGGTGAATTTTCCTAAGCTTTTGTTGTACTAGTTTTTCATTCGAAGTCATTGGTATGGTATGTTGAATTACAGAGGTATCGTAGGTCTTGAGATCTGCATAATCATAGGCAAAGACACATGTATATATTTTTAGTAACTTAATGAATGATATCCTTTCTTCAGATGATAAACTAAGACCTAGGTTGACATTTTGAGGTTTTTCAGTTGAACCTAGGTTTACCACTTCAAATCTCAGAGTGGAACTCTGAGTTTTGGAGTTGGTAGTCTTCTTGAATCTATCCTTTAAATCATAGAGATCTTCCATCTTAACTATAGACTTCAGAATTGGGTTTTGATCTTGTTTATGGTTGATTTGCAGATCATGCTCATGTTCATCTATGATCTATTCCTCATAAGACCCTTCTGATGTAAGGAAATTGATTATATCAACATCATTATTAAACACTCTCTAATTTGTCACATTATCAGGAATGGATTGCCTAAAAACTAACTCTATTGAAAATCTATCTGGACTAAATTCTTCCGAAGGTATAAGCTTGGATGCCACATTAGCATGTAAATCAGCACTTGCATTTTGCAATATAGGAACAAAAGAAATGTTAAAAGCAGTGAAATAAAAAGTAATATTCTGGGCAAGAGATTGATAATGTTTAAGGTGCCCATACACACAATGAATTGTGTTTTTTACCTGTTTAACAATTATTTCACAATCTTCATATACTTGCAAATATTTGACATTAAGGCCAATGGCTTTATACAACCCTTGAATCAATGCTTCATATTCCGCAGCATTGTTAGTGCATTGAAATTCAAGTGTGCAGGCTAACATGGTTTTCTCTCCTTGTGGGTTGATTAAAATACATCTTGCACCTGCACCATCTTTAGATTTGGAACATCAAAATAAAGATTCCAAAATAATGAATTATCTAAAATTTTCTCTACTATACTTACACACTTTGAAGCATCTGTTTGCAATTTTTTTTCTATTTCAGACACTACAGTGTTATTCGGAAAGGGAGACCTTTGAGAATTAAAATATCCCAAAAAATGACTCAGCTAAGTAATTTCCAATGATATTATTGGTGAAAGCAACAGGTTCATTGCTTCCCTCGAGATCAGTGATTGTGTATTTCATGAACTTCTCTCAGTCTACTCTGATTTGGTTTGGTTTACCATTATGTGGCAACCACATGTGAGACCAATCAGTTGCAAAGTATCTGTGCAACTTTTCAGACCAATCCCTACTTAGAATTAAACCATAAAATTTGGGGATATCAACCACTAGAATATTGATTATCTGTGAAACTTTTGGATTAGAGGAAAGCCTAATTGAAACTGATGCTATTTCTCCAAGTACCTCTACTTTTGTCCTGTCCAATTGAACTATGTGTACTGCAGATTTTTGAGGTGTAATATTCAATTTGGTGCACACGGTCCTTGGCATAATATTTGAAGAGGCTCTTGAATCAACAAGGAAATTATGGACATTTCTGTTGAAAATCTCATAAGTAAGAAGAAATGGAGGTGTATGAGAGATAGACCTATCACCTATCAGGACTAAATCTGTCGGATTTACTTTATTTGAAGAGGAGGGAGGTTTTCCCATATCGTAGGCATATTGAGTAACTACAACAGATGGTAGAGGGGATACAAGAACTACTTTTAACTCTCTTAATAGAATTTTTCGTTGTTGCTTGAGTTTAGTGAGTTTGTGTAATGAAATTTTTGCTCTCGTCTTTTTCATATCTTCGACTATGTTATATTCCACTATATCTGAGATTACCAATGTTTTGGAAGCATTTGGAGGATCTAGTGGGATTGGATCGGTTTGACTAGTCTTAGACTTCTTACTTACTATTTTATCCTTTGCAGGAGTAGTAGTTTTATGTTTCTAATTTGTTATAGACATATTGGGAGAGTTTTTACTTCTTGTAGTTATTGGCATAGCTTGTGCTTCTTCTTCAGTTGGAAGAATAAAATCCCACATTCCATCAACTTCTTCTTTCGTTTCGGCTTCCTCTTTGGCTGATGAGTCTTCTTCTATTTCTTGATCAAATTCAGCATTTGAAATAATATTTGGTGATTGCAACGCAGAAAAAGGGTTTCATTCAAATGAGTGAAAAGGTTTCTTGGGAGCAGATGATTCTGCGACATACTTCTCGATTTTGACCATTTCATTGGACATGGTTTTTAACATTTTCTGAAGGCCTTCAAGATTGAAAGGGTCCTCTGAAGTTTTTTTTTTTTAATCATCCTTAAATGTTACTTTATTTGACTTCCTTTCGTCTGTCTATGATCTTTTTTCTAAAGCTATAATTCTTCTTTCTATAGATAGGGCTTCTTTCATGTTTTCAACAAGGGTAGCCTTATTGGCTCTATTTACAAAAATTGCAATATTAGAAGGAAGGGAGGATATGTACCATTCTATTTATACATCTACTGCAAGTTTTGAGGTAGCTGGGATTTTGTTCAGTAACTTGTTAAATCTGGAGTTGAAGTCTTTGATCCTTTCATCTGAATTTGCTTTTAAGTTAGAAAGATCATTGATTAAGGATGCTATGGTCCTGTCATCACCAAATTTTGTAAGAAATACTTCTTGAAAAGTATCCCAGTCTCTTATCGAACTTGCTGGAAGGGGAAAATACCAAGACCCAGCAGATCCTTGGAAGGTATAAGGAAACAATTTGATTACAACATCTTCATGTGCAAATCCATTAAGATTCATGGCTAACATAAAGTTATTTAGATGTTCTTCAGCTGGAAGACCATCATCAGGATTGTACTTAGGTAGCCATTTTCTTGGGTTTGCTGGGAGAGCATTTGGATTAGCAACTAGAATAGCACCAGGATTTATCCAATTTTGAGCAAGTTGATTGGCCATAGCTTGAGTCAGATACTGGGAAGATGGGAAGGCCAGTCTAGAAGTAGGTATAGATGGCGAAGTACTTACTACTGAGTTAGTACTACTAGTAGTAGTACTAATTGGAGAAGTGGATAGTTGGGAAGTAGTGGATTGAGTATAAATGGATGGAGAAGTGAATGGATGGAAGGGTGATGCGATCTCGCTGATATCTGATTTAGATATTGATGTGATAAATTTCCTACGTCATGGAGGGATGGAAAACTCAAAATGAGTTACTACAAGCCTTTCACTTTGCAATCTAATTAATACACCAGTTTCTCATAATAAGGAAGTAACACTTTCTTCAGAAGCTTTGGGCCTCTCTGGTTTCTTGGTAGAAATGGATATTTGTTCCAATTTATGTATCAAAGAATGGACTTCGAGAGACTCGGGAGTGTAATCTGGACAAGGTGGTTGTCTTACTAATTCGTGGGACTAGGATATTTCTACAACTTCAGATTTCTAATCCGGAGATTTTGAACGAGATCTAGAAGGTGTAGAAGTGGTGGAGGGGTTTTGACTCTTATGAATGTTTTTCGATTGATCTTTAGGTTTATATGCCATTCATAGTCAAATGGCCCTCCTTCTAGTGCTAAAATTTTGAGGCCTCAGATTTCTGCTACTCCAGCAAGGGGGATAACCACCCAGTTCAGACCTTAAGACAACTCCTTTTCTGTTTACAGTGGTGGCTTTGACTGCGGATGATGGGACCAGTTTCCCAGGATGGGGTTTAAAATGAGAGTGGGTGGTTTTTTGAGCGATTGCAATAGAATAATGATAACTAAATGCCCTATTCTATCATGAAAATCTCTAGCTAACTTAATCTATTATAAACCCTGGTATTTCTGTATAATATGCAGTCTAAAAAGATATATACTTGACATGTGATAATAAAGATCAATCACGTATAAAAAAGAGATGATAACATATAAAGATAATTTCTTTGAATAAATAGTTAGTCAAAGAAATGTATAAACTATATCGCATATGTGATGATTTATATATGAAAATAAACAATCTCAGTTAGGCATCATACAATAGTGCAATTAATGCTTAATAGAAAGAACATATCTCATATACAATTCATGAAAATGAACTGTTGTCACTAATTAAATAGAAACAAGACTAATCATACAAGATAGAAGTACCATATATGTGAATTTCTTCTCATTTGACTAATGACATAGATCAACTCCTTTCTTCAGATCAAATTATATTCCAAGTATAAAAAAGTGCATCAACAAAAGAAAGTAGTCTAATATTTAAAAGAAACGATCATGCTCCATAATTTCACCAAAGCATTCACAAACTTACAATAGTGCATTCTTTGCAAATGTTTTTGATAAAATTCTGGACCCTTCTCTAAATTCATGAGAAGGGTATAAATACTATTCTAACTGATGTTCAAAAATAGATTATACACAAATTTGAGGAGCTTTCAAACAACCTTCCTCCTAACTAGTTAACTAACTCTAAAAATAAAAAATGACTTGATGAGCAAAGGCGATGATAATGACTTTTTGTTTTCCAGCTTGTCTTTCAAATCACATATATCGGCCATTAGTTGACTTGAGGAGGTGCCCCAAACTATGTTCTAACCTGTCCTATTAAAATCACATCTGTGAGAGGTGGCAACATCCACTGATTTGAATGGAGTGAGTAGTTAAGGGTCAATATTTGACTGTGTGGCTTGGCGAGGTATTTCCAATACGACTCCCAATCAGTCTTTGCTAATTTTTCAATTTCTTCCCTTTGAGTTTCCGCTCTTTCCTTCCATATGTTATGCAAGTCATTTAGATTGGGTAGTTCTTTGGGTTGCCTTCCTTCACCAGGTTGGTGGCAAACAAAGTGTGGTTTACCGCCTTTACTATGTTCTTTGACACCCCGACTGCTCTTGCCACTGCTAGTTCAGCTTGTTTGATCCTTGCATCCCAATCCATGAAAAGAATGTCCTTGTGTGTCTCCTCGATCTTAGGTAGATTAGATTTCCTCCCCTCTTCTGTTTCTTTCCATTCAATGAACTTTGAGATTCTTGTGTTTAGATCAGGAAACTCAGTTCTCTAATCAATTGCTTTATCCATTAGCTGGTCACTAGTGATTAGATAAGGAGTGATATGTGACATCTTTTGGCAAAATTGTTCTTGTTTTTTTAATAAGACGGAATTTAGCTCTAGTGCCTCTTTGATGAATTCCTCAATAGTAAGGAACATCCTTAAATATTTCCATGGCTTTTTGCAAGTCTTGGAGTTGCATGTTTTTGGTTGATATGTCTGCTTCGTGGCTTATCTTCAGCACCTCCATGCTCTGTTGCAATTGGGCTAGCTGCTCAGCGGCCTGCCTGTTCACACTTGCCTTCTTTGTTTTGAGTTGTTGCTCGAGCTGTGCAACTTTTTCTTCCTTTTCCTTTAACAAAACAAATATCTCGGTAGCTTTGTCCATGGTGGTAGTTGCATACACTCTTGTAAACTATGACACTCTAGTCAAGTTTTCAGTTGGGTTGGAAGGGATGTCCTTCCAAACTATGTCCATTGGCTCATTCCTAGGTGGGAGTTCAGGTGTTTCTATCCTTCTCCTTTTCCTTTGTATCCTTACTACAACCTTGTGCAGCGAGTTGTACAACACATCAACAGGAGGGATTTCAGTCACCTTTAAGACAATTTCCAATGTGGGCAAAGCGGAGATGATTTCAGTCTGTTGAGACGTTGTTGCTTTCTCATCCATTGGTTCAAACTTTGTATTCCTCTGAAAATGCAGAGGAGTTTGACACTCCATAGTTTCCTAGGTATCTATTGTCTTGGGAGTGTCTTGTAGTTTCTTATTGAATTGATCCCACTCCTGCTCCAAATTGCTTCTTTTGATCTCTGAACAGATATCTTTAGGTGGGTTGCTCATACCCTGCTTTTCGGTTGACTTCCTTCTGGATTCTATTGTATTCTTGGTGTCTTGGGCCTTCCCTGTATCCAGTGCTTTCCCTGTATCTACTTGAGACTCTATGCGAGAATCAGGTCCCTTGATGTTGACAGTCACATTGGGCGTAGGCTTGTCATAAATTTTTAACAAATCTAGTGGGATTATCTCGAGCCATTTGTTTCTGAACTCCTAAAAGCTTTCAAAATATTCAAGACTTAGATTTGTGCTTGCCCATTTGAACGATTGTTAGAAGGATTGAGTTGACTATAGGAGGTCTTCAAAATAATTAGCCTCATGGTTATAAGGCTTGATCTTTATTGCAGTAGTGATGTTATATGCTATCTTGTCTTGATCAAATTGCCTTTTGGGAAAAGTATGGAGCTTGAAGCTTTCCAAGCTTACTGACTCCTTTATTGCATGGTTAAAATTTGCTAATGAAAAGGAACTACACCTAATAGGAAAAGATGGCCATAATAACTTCTTGCTTTCTTTGAGGACTTTGGTTAAGCCTTTTCCCACGGTCTGGTGGGCTATTTCTCTTGCTAACAATTTATCAGAGACATATAAAGGGAGGACATGTGGGTCTGTTGTACTACCAAAAACCCTGATGTATGTGAACCATTCTTCAACAAAATATTTGCCGACAATGAGAAGATCTGTAGTGGCTTCTTTGGAAAACCAGGGGATTTCTTATTAAAAATTAACTGATACAATGGAAAAATAACAGGATGGCATATTTTATAAAAATGGGGTATATAATGATATTCCCAAATTTGTTTATGGCTGAGATGGATAGGGTAGGGGTCCTGCAAGGCCCATTTCCAACCCATGATTGGAAATTTAGTGCAGAAATAGATCGCATCCATGATGTAGGCACTGAAATAGAATGGATTAAAGTTATTTGGAGAGGATGATCCCTTCTGTCTATATTTGGTAATGACAATGGCTAGGTTATCAAATAGGATGGTGGCCCAATTCATAATGTGGGAATGAACCCAGGCATCAATCAAAGGAATCCATTCTATGGAAAACTTAGCATTATTAGGTAACCCATATAGTCTACATGGCATGGAAGCTGCATAGTTATAGGGGTTTGCCAAAGAGGCTACAAGATACATACCCATTTTATCAAATTTAAACTTGCTCTCCAGTACCCTCCGACCCTAGATCATCTTGAAAAGTTCTTTGTTCTTCTTTGCGAAGTTGGCCACGTATGATTTATCATATATGTCCTGAGGGTCAAGTATGGTACATTGGCTTCAGGTCTTTTGCTTTGACTAACCCCATGATTTCCATTCCTGAGTTTCCAAACTGCCTATCTTCAATAGTGAGGTTTTCCACCACCCACCTAATCATATCAGTGTATGGGAGGATTTTTGCTCTCCCTCCTATTCCAGTGAAGGAAAGAACAGGCAGCATCCTTAAAGTGGAGTCCCAAATGTTTTATTGAGTCTGTTGTTGCTTTTGTGACAGTAATCTTTGGATGCTCATCCTCAAGCCTATTGTATATAACCTCCCAATTTGTTGCTCCACCATTGGCACTGCAGACTATATCAGAGAATATAGGAGACATTTTTGATAGCTCAAACTCTGTAATGCTTTTATTTTTCTATTTCTACATCACCTTCCATAATGACATGTCTTTTGTAGCTTGCTTGAAATGGACAAGATATATCAACACAGATGATATTGGGAAATTAAGGCTAAAAGTTTTATGAAGTGACTTTGAATTGTGGGAAGATTTCAAATGAGATACTCAGCATTAACTAGCCATAACTTGGAAAATCATTACCTCTCCTCAGGCTACTAAACATTAATTACCTTGTCAAATTGTTCATTGTTATATTAAAACATAGTTACTCCCCACACTTGTTGCTTTATTCGTGCATCGCAGTTTTTAAAACGATGTTATATGGTGTTGCCTACTTATAATGTGAAATGTGATTGCGAATATTGCAGTATTGCATTTTGCAAATTGTTAACGGATGACATAGTGGCATGTCTTATTTACTTGCGACTCCTGTGAAATGTGATTGCAAATTCTTAAGGTGTTTTGATCGGTATGTCGCAGCGGGAGGTTTGATCGCATATCACAATTTATTTAAGGTGTTTATGATCATCACATGGGAAAAAGGCGATTTGTGATTTGAGAGGAGGATCCTAATCTTTGGTTGTTCTAAGAGTTTTCAAGGCAATTTCTTAGAGTTAGGATTTATTTTTTTAAAGACTAAAAATTTAAAAAGGGTCCCCATTTATATGTCTATTATTAGCTATTACTATATATAAATGGAAGGGGATTGTTTCATAGTACAACAGACATTAGCTATGTATGGCTCTCATAATGTTTTTACTTGTAAATGAACAATCAATGTATATATGACCTAATGGATGAAATGGAAGTTGATGTGTTGAGGTATCAATGTTTCTTAGTGATTCTCAGCTAAGTATGAGATCCCTATGCTCAAAAATGTTATTTACACCTGTAGACTACATATTCGTGATATGTTTGACGAAATGCATGTTATGGCTAGTAGGGGTCCAAACAATGTCTCATTCAAGTAATTGCATTAATACTGTTGTTTTCGTATTATCTTAATGTGTTGAAGGTATCATGAAATTATGAGCAATGACCTCGGCTCTACACCTGAAAATGTGGCTTAATGCCTAGGGACTCTAGCACAGAACTGACAAAAAGAGTACCTGGACACTGGCTTGTAGGCCTATGATAGTGTTGAGAGATCCTTGGACATTGGCATGCCTATAGCATGAGAGGTTCTAGAGGTCAAGTTGTCCAAAAGTTAAGTGGGACCCAAGGGTTGGTTGCCTGAAAGGTTGGATTGGTTCCTGAGGGTTCTAATGTTGATGTTGAATGTTTGTATGACATGTTTCCATCGGTTCCACTTCCTTAACATGAATTAGGAGGTTGAATCATATCATAGTGGCATCTCGTCACATGTTTAGGTAATGTACCTTTTTGCGATGTTCTTCATGGCATGGTTAGGATGGACTTTTAGGGTTGGGGCACATAGGTCACAGGTGCGGGTTTACTTCATCAGTGGTCCCAGGTAATTTTTGAGGTGCTTCATGGGGTTTTGAGGAGTTTCTATGAGGTCTGATGACATTTTCTTCATCTATTCCATCATTTGCACATTTTTCCTTTCGTTTCGGCACATTCTGACAACTTTTAGAAAACAAAGTTATTATTGGGCCTTACTCAATTAATTACGCTTAACGTGGCATTCCAAGAGGAACACTTGACAGAACACCTTAGTGTAATAGCTCATTGGAACTAGAACGAGAAGATATACATGATGGGACGGTTAGATGTGAGTTTTAGTGACTTGAGGAGACATGGTGGCCAATTTTCTATTTCCTACATTTAAAAGAATATTTTAAGTAAAATAAAAGAGGGGAAAGTGCTCCATGATTATAATAATAATAAAATAAGACGTTATAGAGGGATCCATCAGATCTATAAAACAGGAGAGGAGGCCATTGAAGGACATCTTGGATTTAATATTGTTTCTTGTATGAGAGGTTGAGAAACTGGTTCTCTACTCCATTGGTAGCCCCAAGACGGAAAGCCTCGGGTGATTCAGAGAGATTGGACGAATACCCATCTCCCCTAGGTGAATTCATCCAAAATTCACACGAGAGATTAACAATACAATCAATTCAGTTTGGAGGGCTAGCATAGCAGTGCAATATATTATCTTGGAGGCTAGTTTTTCAGCCCATCTCTTTTGGTTGTATGTGCATGTAACCCCAGTTTATATATTATGAATAAAGCTGAGATTATTTATGCTCATTATTGTTATTTACAGTTCTATGGTGTTGAATTTTAGATGGAAATCTTCTGTTTATGAATGAAAATTCTATCTAAAGAATTTTTGAGTTAGAATTTCAAGAAAAACCCAAATTGTTCCTTTTGGGACATTACAGTGGTATCAGAGTTGTGCATCCTGCCAGTCTGGGGGTTTCCTTTTATACAAATTGATATTCCCAGAGGCCAGAATTTATTTACTAAGGGCATGATCATTTGAACGAAACCCTTATCCCAAGGGTTAATTTCCTGAGTTTATTTCATCATTCATCAAGGGAAAATTGTGAAAATTCAAGGCTAAATTGCTAAAGGGGTATAGAAGTTGTTTCGTCGGGTCACGTATATTTCTAAGGGGAAGATTGTATCTTTCCAGATGATCATTCTCCTAAATTTTAATATGCAGTAACAAAAGCATTAATGTTTTCTAGTGCGATTAGAAAGTTTGGGTTATGTAGCATGATCGAGCTACGGGGAGCATGTGACAAGCAATGATTGAAATTGTGGAGCATTTTTACATGTCGTTTGAGGCCAAGGAATAAACGTATGATTTTGAAAACATATGGTGTAGTTGACATTGATAGAGCTGGCACCTAAGGATCAAATAAAGTGAGTGTGATAGAGTTGTGCGTTGCATTGTGCAATCTAGTGCTGGCAACTGTGGTTGGTTGATCTAGTTCCAAGAGAAAAAGGGGATACAAATCTTGCAGAGGAGTCACGCTCATTTTTAGCAGGAATATAGTTTGAGCGTGAAGTCAAAATCAAAGACTGAGCCATTACAATTTCGAAAGGGGGGGTCAAGATCGTTGTTTAAGTGACCAAGTCGGCAATGGAATTTCCATGGACCAAATTCACAATATGTGATCAAGATGTCGTATCAATCACTTACATCATGATAAAGAGGTACGCATGGGAGATTAAATATCTGAGTGAGGGTGTATAGTTTGCTAGAATGAGGACATACCCAAACCATAGTTGTTGCGATGTAACTTGGTAGTATACAACATCCCCCTATCTGTGTAGAGGAGAAGGTGGCATGTATACGTGGGTTGTGATGCTCTTACGGGTGGATTGACTACCCAATGAACTGACGTATACAGGAGGCCACACCATAACAAAGGATCAAATTGTGAAGGCCAGGAGAGCGTGTAAAATATGAATCCATTCTTACAGTCGAAGAAGTATGTGAATCTCTCCTAGTCTTGTTGGGCAAAACAAGTTCAGAAGATCTGGGTGAGAGTCTTCCTCATGTTTCCCAGTCAAACTACTCACTGGAGCAGAGTGCACAAGCAATTACAAACCAGTTGATCGGGGCTAAAAATTCTATGACAGAGTCAACATGTTGGCTTGAAAGATATCACAACAAATCTCTTGGTATCTGTTCTCCCGAACACCCCTACTTAGTGCATATGGCAGGGACAGATTGCCTGAGAATCTTGGACCACATGGTGATCATTTGCAGCCCTGACAAAGGCCAGGAACCTTCCCCTCCTCATCTGTTGGGAAATCTGGATCAGTCGAAACTATCTCATTTTTAAGGATACATCTCCTCATTGGCCCACCATCTCTGCTCAACTTCAGGAAGACTATAAAAACATTCCTGATGATGATGATAACCCTCCTCCTGGGCATATTGTCCTAGAAACCATTGACCACACCTAGCCATGGGCTTTCTTTGATGGATCTTCTCAAGAAGCAGGGTGTGGGGGTGGTGCCATACTACATCTGTCAGACTCCCATCATTTTCAAATTCAAATGGGGCTTGGAGGGGGCACAAACAATTATGCAGAGCTCATCACTACCAAATATCTTATACAGTTTACATTAGAAAAACAATGAAGCAAGCTACAACTATTTGGGGACTCAAAAATAGTGTGCAATTGGATTAATAGATCATCAAACTATCATGCATACACACTGAGGCCTATCCTGGATGAGGCCCATAGACTTATCTCTTTATTTGACAACTTTGTTTGTCGTCATATATATAAGGAACGCAACACACTTGTCGATATGCTATCCAAGGAGGCAGCGGTCAGGCCACGTGACACATGGATGATACAAGAGAAGAGGGATGAAGAACACTACCAGTACTATCATTGTCCTTTCATGGACCATATAGTATAGGATCAACAGGAGCCTGTGCTTTTTTGTTATATGTTAATATTATCATGTTTATATTTTTACCGGTTGTATTTACAGACACACATACTCTCTAAGCAGAGTATTTTTTTGATAAAATTATATGAACTCTACTGATGACAGGGCCTCCCTGCGTGGAGTGCTGATTATATTTTTATGTATTACTTCTACTTGACAGCACTTAGCCTCATATAATTCATATGCGAACAACATCTACAACATGTAATTTTCCTTAATATAATGAAAATTACAATTTTTCCAAGGGGAAAAAATGTTGGGTTGAAAGACTGACGCTGACGAGTAAACTCAAGTGTGTGGGAAAGAATTGATTTTCCACATCACTGCCAATCATTTCATGGTTGAATAAAGCTTTATTTTGTGGAAGGTTCGAGTCTAGTTTAATGCAGAAAGACAAATTCTATTTGGTCGATGTTGTAATGTTCCATGTGACTGGCTACAAATTGTAGTTGTGACTATGATAGTGGTTGCAACATGACCAAGGAGAGTCAATGGAAGCACTGGAAGTAGATCGTGGCCACTTAAGGGGGGGGGGGAAGCCAAATAATTGAGTTGAAGGCCATATTAAAATTTGAGTGGGGGCGTAAACATTATAGAGAGGCAGATTTTATATTGGTCATCATATTTAAAGGGGTGTGCATCAAATTATTGTCCATCAAAAAATTAAAATGGACATATATTAGGTAAATGTTGGGAAAATTTTTATATTTCAATAAGCAAGATAAATTTTTGGGTTGTAGCCAAATATTATTTTCATGAAGACTGTGAGCACCTCTTCGTTCAACACAAGTTATTCTGCTCATTTTGTTGCCAGTTCCAACAACCTCATTACTGTGAAAGGGTCGTAAGAAAAAATATTAATTGGAAAAAAATGTAAATCAATGGTTTATTCAGAGGGTCTTCTGCGAAGAGGGTGAGTTCAACCATATTTCAGTAGCGAAATATTTAACAATTCCCTAGTCATCCATTTCTTAATTGCTCTAGCATCTCGATTCTCCAGGAGGGCGAATATCTATTTGTTTCTTCATGGCTTATTGTCTTCACTCTTAAGGGGCCACTTAGTTCAAATTCCATGCATCATTCTTGAGGGGACGATTCTCTTGCCATAACAGAGGTCATGGGATTTCATTGCTTATTGGGGCATATTCCTTTTTCCACAAAGGTCGATAGCATTCATTCCTAGGACCATGTACAATTTGTTGTTGGACATGAGAACTGTGGAAGAATTTTAAATCACCATGTATCGTATTTCTAAGATTGAAGGCCAATTCATAAGATGAGTTTGATGGTAATTGGGGACATAATTCCATCAATTGTTGAAGGCTGAGTTGATACATAACATTCCCATCTATTGTGTGTATAGTGCAAAATAGTGGGTCTCTCCATATTGTTCTATGAGGAAGCAACAATCCAAACAAAGTTGGTATATGCTGGCGATTTGTAGAGACTATGGTTTTTCATGTCTCGTCCCAGGAAAATTTGTGGTTTCCCTTGTTGATAATTCACAATCCGAGCACTGAAGGTCACCAGGTTCCACCTCTTATTCACTGTGTTGCAAATTTGTTAATTTCATAAATTGCTTAAGGTGCCTTATAAGTTTGTGGTTGTAGCAGAGGTTAAAGATCAAAGAATTGGAAGGGTCATTGTCCTATATTCCATGCTGCTGAAGTAAACTCCAAGCCAAAGTGTTGTACTAAAGCTACAATTAACTATCTCGAACCAGGGAGCTTTAAGTTTTGAAATTTATTGGCTCATGGTTGAGTCATTGAGGCAACTTATAGCCCTTAGCACTGACCCACTTGTTAGAAGAAATTTGATAAGGAGAATTTTTGGAGGGTTCATATATGGAAAAGATGAGGAGTCACAGAAAGAGCAACTCCAGAAACCCCAAAGAAGAGAAGAAATCAAATGAGAAGAGAGCGGATCTGTTTTACATGTCAAGGAGCGTGGACACTGGATCACAAATGTAAAATTAGAGGGGACAGAGAAGTAGACACCACTGCCAAAATTGAAGCAGAGATGGCAAGGAAATCAATTCAATTGATTATGAAGAAGCTTGTAAGGTCCTCAGTTGAACAAGAT
The DNA here is from genome assembly GCA_031772625.1 of Pinus tabuliformis. Classification (NCBI taxonomy): domain Eukaryota; kingdom Viridiplantae; phylum Streptophyta; class Pinopsida; order Pinales; family Pinaceae; genus Pinus; species Pinus tabuliformis. Next base: position 695,197,594 of record CM062810.1, read on the forward strand.
TCTACTATAGAGGAGTCCATTGGTTCTTCTGAACCATCATATGGAAATTTTGACAACATCCTTCATGTGCATCCATGTTTAATGCGTGAATGTGACACACAATAGATTGTCCTTGTGAGGGGAGGAAAAGTTCAGAAATATGGGCTCCCGGTGCGGATTTGGCATGGAGAGCACATAGAGGAGCATGAGTTAGATCAGGAGGAGATTCCTTCTGAATTTCAGGATGATGATTCTTCTTCTATAGTTGAGTCCTTAAACACCTCTGAGGAGCATGAGCAGTCAAGGGAGGTTGTTGACAACATCTCAGTGATGTAGCCATGTTTGGTGGAGGAGATTGATGAGCAACAATGTGTAGTCATTCAACACGTTCAACCCACAATGGAGCACAAGATGTGTGATGGGCCATTTTTGGAGAGTGAGCTAGTGGCTCATGTTGATTCTATTATGGAGGAGGATGAGCAAACATCCTTGGGGCCAATCATTGATTAGGAGTGGACAGATGTACAAGCAACCAACATGATGGTAGTATGTGTAGACACTTGTCATCAAGAGGTGTTGGAGCTTGGCATAATAGTTTAACATGAGGCTAGTAGACGAGAGGAGCGTGGAGTTTTTTATCAGAGGATAGAGGAGTTGTTAGAGATGGTGGTGCATCCATCTTTGGGCCTATCCATTGATGCAGTGTAGATAGGTGCAATGGAAATTGGTAGAGCTACAATATTTCTTGGTTGCAACCCTCTCCAAGAGTACATAGATAGGGCTTGTAGCACATCTTGCCCATTTTTTCCTATTATAGAGAGAGGGTCATGTTTCATTAGACAGACCTTATGGATTGACCAAATAGAGCATCTTGAGTTGAGAAGGGACCCATATCATCCTAGTAGACTTATTTATTAAAAAAGTGTCTATGCATTGGATTAGGGAGATATCATGATCTGGTACCCTATTGATGGATTATCTTTAAGCATTTGACTGCATAAGCCTTTAGAAGTAAGAGATACTACATGCTTCATCTTGCAGTAGGATGTAGGTTGGCCACTCATAAATATTTCAACATAACATCAACATGGTGAGGTTGATCTTGGTTTATGCCAAGGGTTGGACTAGAGAGAGGTGATGAGTTGGTACGTGGTGGATAGGGCAGCACTCATGGTTGGAGTTATAGCATAGCAGGAGCCATGGAGCCTTGATACTTATTCTTGGGTTGGGTTGAGACCAACACACATGCATTGAGAGATCCAGGAGGATTTGTTGATGACAATTTCAGTCAGAGATTGGTCTGGGAATTGATCATTGAGGGTTTCATTCATGGTGGGTTTACACAAAGGCAGAGCATCACCCAGTGGTTCGTATGGGATCCAGGCATTGGGTCTCATTTGTGTTGGGCCACCAGATTGGTCAACATGTTTGGATTGCTTAAGGGAAGCAATCTTTGGGCGGGAGGACTTGTAATGTCCCTTTTTATGGTGTTCTTCATGGCATGGTTAGGATGAACTTTTAGGGCTTGGGCAGATAGGTCACGGGTGCAAATTTACTTCATCAGCAGGCCCAGGGACTTCTAGAGGTGCTTCATGGGGATCTAAGGATTTTCTATGAGGTCCGATGGAATTCGCTTAGTCTATTCCATCATCTGCACAGTTTGCCTTTCGTTCTAGTGCATTTCGACAACTTTCAGAAAACAAAATTATTATTGGGCCTAAATCTATTAATTATGCTTAAGGTGGCATCCTGGGAGGAATACATGACAAAACACCTTAGTGTAATAGCTCGTTGGAACCAGAACGAGAAGATGTAAATGATGGGATGGCTATATGTGAGTTTCAATGGCCCAATGAGATATGGTGGCCAATTTACCCTTTTCCCACATTAAAAAGAATATTTTATTTAAAATAAAAGAGGGAGCAGTGCCCCATGATTAAAATAATAATAAAATAAGAGGTTCTAGAGGGGTCCATCTGATCTATAAAAAAGGAGGAGGAGGCCATTGGATGACATCTTGTATTTGTTATTATTTCTTGTATGAGAGGTTGAGAGCCCAGTTTTCTACTCCATTGGTAGCCCCAAGACAGAAACCCTCGGGTGATTCAGTGATATTGGGTGAGTACCCATCTCCACTTGGTGAATTCATCTAGAACTCACAGGAGAGCTCATAGTACAATTCAGTTTAGTTTGGAGGACCAGAATTGTGGTGCAACAGATTGTCTTGGAGGCCAACTTTTCGTCTAGACTCTTTTGGTTGTATGTGCATGTAATTACAGTTTATATATTATGAATAAAGCTGAGACTATTTCTACTCATTATTGTTATTTACAGTTCTATGGTGTTGGATTTTACATTGCAATATTCTATTTATGAATGAAAGTTTTATCTAAAGAATTTTTGAGTTGGAATTTCAAGGAAACCCCAAATTGTTCCATTTGGGACATTACAGTTTACCGCGGCTCATCGGTTGCTTGGGTAGGTGTGGGAGGAGGGTGTTACAAAAGCACTAGATGATGACGCAGAAACAAAATGTTTATTCTAAGTTATGCAAGAAGACAAAGACAAGTGGATCCCAATGATGTGAGAGAGATTATCCTAGGCTCCCTACTCTCCATTAGAAAATAATCAAACACCAAGCTTTATGAATGAAAAATTGGAAACTACAAATCAAAGGTTAAGGAGTGTTATACAAGTGAAGCAATACCAATAGCGAAAACTTGACAATGCTTTATAGGGAAAGAGATGTCTATTCTGCATGAAGGAAAAGTAAGATAATCTTCGACATTGTTTCTGGAAAATCTAAGAAAAGAATTGGGTGCCCCACTAGGATTTAAGGAGCATAGTTCCCTTTCAATTCACATTGATGAAGTTTCTAAATCAATATGTGAACAAGGAAGAAGCAAAGTCTTATCCAGAATTTTATTGGACAAGTGTAGAGTCTCATGACTGTTTTGTTTCTCACACCATTTCCATCCATTTTTCCTCTTTTTATCATTGGTATCAACTCAAATAAACAGTAAACTATAGATTTTGACATGGTAAGGTACTCAAATGTCTTATTTTTCATATTTATTAATGTGCCTTATTATTAAGTTAAAAAATTGTAATAGCTATAGAATTAACACGATTATGTAGCTGCTTCATGATTCTGCAACTATCTCCATGGTTTGTCGAGTTCCAGTATGCCAACCAAGCAAAGAAGCACATGGGCAGATGGGGATTTATCTCCTCATGGATCTCGTCCTATTTGCCGAAGCCAAATTATCAAAGAAATTGCCCAGTGGCGCAGTCAAAGAAGCAGGTCAAATACGTGGATAAACTAAGCAGCGAGAGTTCAAATAGATCACGACTCTCTGATTTTCTTTCCAAATAGAAAATCATTGAGAAACATTATTTCTTCGTTATAACATTAGAATTTGGATTAGGATTGTTTTAAGTTTTTAAGGCATGAAGGTCTCAATCTATTCGGCATGAATTCTATATATATAAATCTGTAAACAGAAATCCAGGACACATATGTAATATTTAATTGACAATTTGAAGTTTCATAACTTTGTTCTTTTTAATTGAAGAAGCATTCTTGTCAATCTCGTGCGCAATTAGTTGTTGAATTAAAGTCTTAAAACCTGCTATTTTGTGGAGGGCCCCTGTAGACAGTGGAGGTTCTTTCTTTTATTTTTAGTTCAGTTCATTTCATTTTCATTATTTCCATAATTGCATTATCGCAACTTCAATTTATTTGTAATTACTTGTTTACAGTCTTTCGTTTGTTGTCTGTCAATTTCAAATCATTTGTATGCTTTCTAAAATAGGACTATGTACATAATCCTCTTCTTTTCATAGCAAATATGTTTGATTAGATCACATTCCTTCTACTTTTGTTTTATTATTTCAAGTAGAATTGTTAATTGCAGTGCATAGATCTTAACATAGATTTCTTTATAAATTTATTCTTGAATAGAAGTGATTCTTTGTAGAGCAGAAATAATTGTCTTCCTAGAACATAAGTAGTTTATGTATAGATTATGGAATAACTTTCTTTTTATTTATTATCAAAAACACAATTTATGTCAAAGAAGTATTCATAGAATTTACAACGTAGTTTTGTTTTTCCATCACCTCGCATAGTAGTTCTTTTGAAACTAACAATAGTCAGATAAAAAGGATCATGATAGCTTGTATTACTTTCCTTTTCAAGAGTTGATTGTATGAATTTAATTGTAAATATTCAGTTTCATTAGGAACATAGGAATAAATAAAATCCTTAAAACAAACACAATCATCATCTTAATAAACTAAAAAAAGGCTTCTAGCATATATAGTGCACTTGCACTTCACAAGTTTACCAACTCCGGTCGATAATTTATGTAAGAAATTTAAGAACATTGAATTGACTAATCATTTTTGCGTCGTTGTTGGGGAAGTGTAAATAGAAGTCTTGATTTCTTTTTAAAAAAGCATGATATGCATAGGGAAAGAGACTCTAGGGCTAGATTTGTAGGTAGAGGAAGGAGCTTAATTCCAACAACATCACTTACTCCACCATGAACTCGTAGAGCCACACCACCCACACAAACTTGAATTCCATCCATAGCAGGAAAACATAAATTTCCTAAGGTATTAAGATCTGAAATCCAGCCTAGAGATTCACCAACTTCATAAACAAAATTCGTAATAGAAGAAGATCCCATATCCCCAACAACAGGAATAATTTTCCTATCTTCAACACGAGAAATTTTTTTAGCTCAAGAGTTGGAAGTTCCTACTGTGGAAGAGGAAGAAGAAACCTATTCCAAACCATTAACAGAAGAACCAGAAGAACTAGAGGAAGCTGAAAACCCAATCTTAGAACCAGAACCAAAACCCTATATTAGTTCTAAAGAATCTAGAAGGGGAAGGAGAGGTAGATAATTTGAATGGTGAACAACCTAGGATTGGAGAGGGAAGAGGAGGTGGAAGATGCGGTGGAGGAAGATGAGGTGGAAGAGATGGAGGAAGAGGAAGGGGAGATAATATAAAACTAGAACCCTTTGGATTTCCAATCCTCGATGAAGATACAACTGTAACAATGAAAAATATCTCACCCTCTATCCTTCCAAACTTTCGTGGATTAAGGAGTGAAGATCCTGATACATTTCTCTTTGAATTTGAAGTATTGTGTAGATAATATGATTATCTACATGATTCTCAAAAGTTGAAATTATTCCCTGCAACCCTTAAATATGCAGCATTAAAATGGTTTGTAGGTTTAGGAATAAACTCCATAAGAACACGGGAACAAATGAAAACTGCATTCTTAGAGAAATATAAGTATTATTGTATGCCCCATAACATTAAAGATGAAGTATTTAAAATGACACGAAAAGAAGATGAAAATCTTGAAGATTTCGTTGAAAGATTTGCTTACAATGTAAAAAGGGCAAAAATCAATCATCTAGATAAGGAAACATTGAAATCTCTCTTATTGAAATCGATTAGAGATGAGTGGATTGATCTTCTCAATGTAATGGGTAAGGGATACATTTCTCAGTTATGACTAGGAGAAATTTGTGAGTTATGCATACACATTTCAAGAGGCAAAGTAAGAACCGGGAAAAATCCAAGAGATCGTCTTCTATCAAGGATTAATAAATCTGTAGCTGAGATAGTAAGTAGAGCAGAATTAGGAAATTTGCTTGATAATTTTAAAACAGATATTTTAGCAAGTCTTAGTGAACAAATTGACACCCAAAATCTGAAAATGTTGCATTGTCCATTTTTTGTCCTAAGTGCAGAAAGGAACATGCCTTAATGTCCTCTTGGTTTAAAAAGTGTAGAAACTTGTGTTATTTGTGTTGAAAAACATGATACAAAAGAATGTCCCTCAATACCAAGTCTTAAAATTGTTTATCAAGAAGGAGTACCAAATCAAGTAGATCCTCTCTGGTTTATTGCTAAAATACCTTGGAAGAATCCATAGCCAAATACAGCTCAAGGTTTTAATCCTCAACCACTTGCACAATCTTCAAAAATTAATTGGACTACCCCAATGCCTTGGCAATATTGGCCACAAACTTGGTCACAAGGATGGAAAAATCCTTATGGAAAATTCCCTCAATATTCTCAATGATCTAGGAGGATCCTAGAGGATTGATCTGTTGAAAATAATACTGAGAGGGGGGGTGAATCAGTATTATCAGATTAATCAAACTTTTCAAATGCCCAAAACATATACGCTACTTCAGTTAAGTGAACCAGCGTGTACACGCTACTGTGACGAAGTAAAACAGCGTATAAGAAGAAAACTCACAATTTAGTTGGCTTATTCTTCAATTAAGTGCATCAGGACATTATTCATCATATTAACAGTAAACATGTGCAGTATAACAGAACAGATAAAAAGCCACACACATGAACACCAAGATATAAGGTGGAAACCCAATGTGGGTGAAAACCACCTGCTGCAAGTTGTCTCTATCTTTCTTAATATGAAACTTCAGTTTACAATCTTTTGTACTGGTGCAGCCTTATACCAGTACGCAGGCTACAACCTGCAGAAGGCTTCAACCTTCTCTCGTTCTCCAAACTTCCTTGGAAGGGAGCTCCAACCCCCTTTTGCTTTTGTACTAGCCAAGATACTAGTACGTAGGTGCTGACCTACAATCTTCCTTCTTCCAGGTATCACTTTTCATACATTTTCAGACTTGGATATTCCTGAAGCACAACATTACAATCTGAAGACCACAATTCATTCAATTTTCACAACAGATCATTGAAGCATAAAACAACCAACTTTGAATCACTGAACCACTGAACCCTGTCAATCACCAGTTACCAGAACACAGAGCAGACTACAGAACTCTGTAATAACAGTCAGATCCCACTGTAAACCCAAATCAAGCTTCAAAAGATATACGCTACTTTAATGAGCAGAAACCGCGTATACACGCGCTTTTACCGAAGCCAACCTGCGTACAGATCTAAAAATAAACTTTCTCAACTTGCAGCTGTACCAGATATTAGTTAGACTCAGAACGTAACATTGCGACAATATGCAGATCTAGAAATACGCATAATCAACCATAACATGATAGTGCATTTCAAACCATTTGATCCCGATCTCTCCTTAGATCTAGTTCTCCATCAACCGATGAGATCTCTCCTTAGCTCAGATCAACCAACTCAGAACCTGCATATCAGATCTCTTTCTCTCTTAGATATTCATGCCTTGTCAAAAGATGATCTTTGCCTAATGATCTTCTTCTCCTTATATAGCCTTAGGCCTTTCTCAATACCAAGAGCCAAAACCATAGTAACACAATACCATCAACTTTAAAACTAGGGATCGACACGCCCGTCGAGACATAATGGTCCGAAATCATAGGCACAACTTCCAAGGTCTAACCACCATGAACCAAAGGAACCTTTCCACATACACGCGCTTTTTCTGAATCGAACTTGCGTGTACACGCGACTTGGGCTTAACGAAACAGCGTGTATGAGCTTTCTTGCCATGCTGTACTGAGATCTGTCTTCTGATTAAGTTGCCATCACCTGTACTAACCTTTGAGCACCTGTACCATCCACTGAGTGAGTTGCCATCAAGGACAACACTTGAACCATAATGCCAAAAACATCTGAATGCCAACAATGCTTTATGAGACTTTTGAGCTGCTCCCCCTGAACCTGTGCCTGTTGCACTCCCTGAAACTGTGCCTGAATACTTCTGACATTCCTATTGCTGTTCAGAACTTCAGAGTTTTCCTTTGTTGTTCAGAACTTCATATACGCGTTTTATCCTGTATAAAGCAGCGTATGTACGCGGATATTCTTTCTGCAACAAGCGTCCAGCATACACGCGACTTACTCAACATAAATCCGCGTGTATACGCTCATATCCCTTCCGTAACCTGCGTATACCAACTTTTCTGTAGAACAAACAAATTTCAACAACAGGATGAAGCATCAACTACTCCCAGTTTTTGTCTGAGATATTCAAAAGTTTCCCTGGGCAGTGGTTTTGTGAGAATATCAGCAACTTGCTCCTTAGAAGGAACATACTCCAATTTGACCTTCTGCTCAAGCACTTGTTCCCGAAGAAAATGGTACTTGATTGGTATGTGCTTGGTCTTTGAGTGCATGACTGGATTCTTTGAAATGCTGATTGCACTTGTATTATCACATAAGATAGAGACAGGTGGAGTGCAAGTGATTTGAAAGTCCTGCAAGGTCTGCATCATCCAAAGAAGTTGTGTGCAACAAGATGCTGCAGCCACATATTCTGCTTCAGCTGTAGATAAGGCAATCGAACTTTGCTTCTTGCTGAACCAAGACACTAATCTGGAACCCATGAAGAAAGCACCTCCACTTGTGCTTTTCCTATCATCCACACTTCCAGCCCAATCTGCATCTGTGTAAGCATGAAGAGTGAGATCTGTATTTCTAGGATACCATAAGCCATAGTTTTGGGTCCCTTGAAGATATTTGAAGATTCTTTTGACTGCCTGAAGATGGGTTTCCTTTGGGTTGGCTTGAAATCTTCCAACCATCCCTACTGCATGAGTAATATCTGGTCGAGTACCTGCCAAATAAAGCAAACTCCCAATCATGGATCTATAAGTGGGTTGGTGAACTGCTGCTGATTCATCATTTGCACTGAGGCTGCATCCTGTAACCATGGGTGTACATACTGGTTTTGACTCTTCCATGCCATACTTATTCAAGATCTGCTTGAGGTATTTGGTTTGAGACAAGAAGATACCTCCTTCATTTTGTTGGATTTGCAATCCAAGAAAATATGTCAATTCTCCAAGAAGTGACATTTCGAACTCTTTCTGCATAACCAAGGCAAAGTTTTGACTCATAGTTTCTTCATTGCTGCCAAAAATAATATCATCTACATAAACAACAAGAATTAGCAATTTGTTATTTTCAACTTTTATATAGAGATTGCTATCTGCTGATCCTTTTGAAAAGCCTTGTTGGTGAAGATATTTGTCCAACCGATAGTACCAAGCCCTTGGGGCTTGTTTGAGCCCATAGAGAGCCTTTTTCAATCTGCATACAAGGTTTGGATCATTCCCAAGAATGAACCCATCTGGCTGCTCAATATATACTTCTTCTTCTAAGTCTCCATTCAGGAAGGCTGATTTCACGTCCATTTGAAATACCTTGAAGTTTTGAAAGCTTGAGAGAGCAAGGAACATTCGGATGGCCTCTAGTCTTGCCACAGGAGCAAAGGTCTCTTCAAAATCTATTCCTTCTTGCTGTGCATACCCTTTACAAACAAGTCTGGCCTTGTTTCTAATTACTTCTCCATTTTCATTTAACTTATTCTTGAAGACCCATTTTGTTCCTATTACATTCTTATCTTTTGGTCTAGGAACCAATTCCCAAGTGTTGTTCCTTTCGATTTGCTCAAGTTCTTCATCCATTGCTTTGACCCAACATTCATCTTTGCATGCTTCTTTCACATTTTGTGGTTCAATGGAGGAGAGTAGAGCCAAGTAGCTTGAAGCTTCTGCAAGTGTCCTTCTTGTTTGTACTCCTGCTTCTTTCTGCCCCACAATCTGAGTTTCTGGATGATTCTTTTGGACATATCTGGATGGAGTCTTCTCTTCTATTCTTGTCTGCTCCTCTGGTTCTTCTTGAGATTCTTCTTCTTCTTGAGGTTCTTCTTCTTCATCATTTCGCCTTTGAGAGTAACCTTCATCTTCTTCATGATGAACTTGCCTAGGAATATATCCCTTCTCATCAACCACTATATCAATACTGTCAACAATTCTGCCAAGTCTTTTATTGTAGCACTTGTATGCTTTGCTATGTGGAGAATAACCAAGAAGAATGCCCTCATCTGCTCTAGGTTCAAGTTTGCCAAGTTGCTCATCAGTGTTCTTAATATAACATTTGCTCCCAAAGATTTTGAAATGCTTCACGGAAGGAGTTTTACCACTCCAAAGCTCATGAGGTGTTTGAGTGCTGTTTACTCGGACATTTGTTTTGTTAAGAATGATAACAGCAGCATGTGCGGCTTCTCCCCAGAAGGTTGCAGGAGTACCTGATTCATCGAGCATAGCACGAGCCATTTGTTGGATAGTTCTGTTCATTCTTTCCACAACCCCATTTTGCTGAGGAGTTCTAGCTGTAGAGAATTCTCTTCTTATCCCATGTTCATCGCAGAAATCAAAAAATTCATTTGATGTGAACTCCCCACCTCTGTCAGATCTGAGGCACTTGATTTTGTGTCCTGATTCATTTTCGGCCAATGCTTTGAAGGATTTGAATTTTTCGAATGCTTCATCTTTGTGCTTCATAAGCCCTAACCAAACAAACCTTGAGAAATCATCAATGAATAATATCAGATATTCTTCTCCTCGAGGTGACCTTTTCCTAAATGGACCACATACATCTGTATGGACTAGCTCAAGAGGCAAGCTAGCTGACCCTTCCTTCTCTGGAAAGTTAGTTCTGGTCTGCTTTCCAAACTGACAAGATTTGCATATGGTGTTGTCTGGAATTTTGATATCTGGAAGATCGCGAACTGCCTGATATTTGCAAGCTTTCCTTATTTGTGAGAAGCTTAGATGTCCCAACCTTCGATGCCATAACCAGTGCTCTTCATCCTTGCTAAGATAGCATTGTTGTTGTTCTTCTTCAAATATGTACAGATTATTTGGAGTTCTTTTGCCTTTGAGAACTGTTTTACCTGTATCAAGATCACGAACAAGACATCCATTCGATCTGAAAATAACCTCTGTTTTTTGATCACACATCTGGCTGACACTTAGAAGATTATGTTTCAATCCATCAACATACAAAACATTTCCAGCCTTGACCTTTCCTTTTAAAGGAGCAATACCTTTTCCTTTTATAGTAGCAGGAGTATCATTTCCAAAAGAGACTTTCTTTCCCTTTTCTAAAGTAGAATAAGATTCAAGTTTTTCTTTATCACCTGTCATATGTTTCGAACATCCACTGTCAATGTACCATAGATTTTCCTGTCCTTCTGCATAAAATGCTATCCCACATCTTTCTGTTTGAGGTTCCTTTATTCTCCATGTTTTGGTGCTTGTGGCTTGTTCCTTTTTCTCCTGAAACCTGCTCCTGCATTCAGAGTCTTTATGACCAAAATTATTGCAAATAGAACATTCAATTTCATTTTCAAGCACCGAAAAGTTGTTATAGGTCCTTTTTGTAATCCCTGTCATACTTCTTTGTTTTTGAGCTTCCCTAGTCATGATTGTTTTATATGCAACACATTGAGCTGCTCTGTGACCAAAGTTGTGGCAAGAAAAGCATTGTCCATTGAAGAAGCTTCTGCGGTTATTGAATCTACCAGCCAACTGATTGTAATTTCTATTTTCATCTGTTCTTGAGCCAAACTGAGAAGATTTTACCTGTGGTTGGTTGTAGCTTTTGTTCATCCTTAAGGAGGATTGTCCCTGATAGTTTCTGTTTGTAACTCGTCCCTGTTTTACCTGATTATCTTCATTGTTCTTCCGCTCATTTCCTCTTGCTGCATCAAGATAACTTTTTGAGGTGGATGCTTGAGAGGTTTCTCCATTATAGCCCAAACCTGTTTTGTTTAGAGGAGACCGCTGCACACTAATAATCTCATCCAAGGTTTCAGATCCTTTGACAAATTTAAGATTAATAGTTTTTGTTTTCTCAATTTCTTTTCTGAGACCAACAATTTCACCTTCTAGTTTTTCAAGATGTTTTTCCTTTTCATCAATTTGAAATTGCAAAGTATCAATAATCACATTCCTCTCTTCTATGCTTCTCTTGAGTCTAGTGATTTCGTTATAGAGATTATCCACATCTATAGCATCCTCATAATCATCATCTTCAAATGCCATTAACAGCTTATATTTATTACCTTGTTCATCTTCATCACTGTTTGATAAGCCATCACTATCTTCATGGGTGTAGTAGCTTTTCCTATTTGCACTTTGTTTCTTGTTCCATCTAGCAGGTTCTTTTCCTTTATCCTTATAAGGACATTTTGCAGCATAATGACCTACTTTCCCACAAGCAAAACATTTGAAAGGTAGCTTACCTCTGAACCTTCCAGAACCCCTTTGAAGATTTCTGACAAAATTTGATTCTTCTTCCTCTTCTTCTGGAACATGGCTTGCTTCATAGTAATCTTCTTTTCCTGATGCCTTAAAAGCAGCTTCCCTTCTGTCAGATGGACCTCCCTTTCTCATTTCATAAGCGGTTAGAATTCCATGTAGCTGAGACATAGTGAGAACACGGAGATTTTCTTTTTCTTCTATTGCAGATACTTTAGATTCAAACTTGGGGGATAAAGATCTTAGAACCTTTTGAACTACTATAGTTTCTCTTATTTCTTCACCCAAGTTTTTCATACAATTAACAATCTCATCTACCCGGAGAAAATAATTAGCCACACTTTCATCATTATACATCCTGAGAGTCTCATATTGAATCCTGAGTGTTTGAAGTTTAGCTTCCTTTACCTGTTCATCTCCTTCATAGCTAGTGATCATTTTGTCCCATATTTCTTTTGCTGATTTGAAGTGCATGACCTTCATGAATTCTGTTTGAGATATACTTCCTAATAGGGTAGCGACTGCTTTTGCATTTGTTTCATATGCCTTTTTTTCATCTGGATCTGTAGGAGTAGCTGAAGGAAAAGCATAGCCTTTTTCTACAATGTCCCAAACTTCTGTACCAAGAGATTGAAGATATGCAGTAACTCTTACCTTCCAATAATTGAAATTTGTTCCATCAAAAACCGGTGGCCTGATTGATGCTTCTTTCTCGTAGTTGCTCATGATGAATGATCTTCCTTCAAGCGATCAAGCTTCTCTGAAGGACCTGCTCTGATACCAATTGTTGAAAATAATACTGAGAGGGGGGGTGAATCAGTATTATCAGATTAATCAAACTTTTCAAATGCCCAAAACATATACGCTACTTCAGTTAAGTGAACCAGCGTGTACACGCTACTGTGACGAAGTAAAACAGCGTATAAGAAGAAAACTCACAATTTAGTTGGCTTATTCTTCAATTAAGTGCATCAGGACATTATTCATCATATTAACAGTAAACATGTGCAGTATAATAGAACAGATAAAAAGCCACACACATGAACACCAAGATATAAGGTGGAAACCCAATGTGGGTGAAAACCACCTGCTGCAAGTTGTCTCTATCTTTCTTAATATGAAACTTCAGTTTACAATCTTTTGTACTGGTGCAGCCTTATACCAGTACGCAGGCTACAACCTGCAGAAGGCTTCAACCTTCTCTCGTTCTCCAAACTTCCTTGGAAGGGAGCTCCAACCCCCTTTTGCTTTTGTACTAGCCAAGATACTAGTACGTAGGTGCTGACCTACAATCTTCCTTCTTCCAGGTATCACTTTTCATACATTTTCAGACTTGGATATTCCTGAAGCACAACATTACAATCTGAAGACCACAATTCATTCAATTTTCACAACAGATCATTGAAGCATAAAACAACCAACTTTGAATCACTGAACCACTGAACCCTGTCAATCACCAGTTACCAGAACACAGAGCAGACTACAGAACTCTGTAATAACAGTCAGATCCCACTGTAAACCCAAATCAAGCTTCAAAAGATATACGCTACTTTAATGAGCAGAAACCGCGTATACACGCGCTTTTACCGAAGCCAACCTGCGTACAGATCTAAAAATAAACTTTCTCAACTTGCAGCTGTACCAGATATTAGTTAGACTCAGAACGTAACATTGCGACAATATGCAGATCTAGAAATACGCATAATCAACCATAACATGATAGTGCATTTCAAACCATTTGATCCCGATCTCTCCTTAGATCTAGTTCTCCATCAACCGATGAGATCTCTCCTTAGCTCAGATCAACCAACTCAGAACCTGCATATCAGATCTCTTTCTCTCTTAGATATTCATGCCTTGTCAAAAGATGATCTTTGCCTAATGATCTTCTTCTCCTTATATAGCCTTAGGCCTTTCTCAATACCAAGAGCCAAAACCATAGTAACACAATACCATCAACTTTAAAACTAGGGATCGACACGCCCGTCGAGACATAATGGTCCGAAATCATAGGCACAACTTCCAAGGTCTAACCACCATGAACCAAAGGAACCTTTCCACATACACGCGCTTTTTCTGAATCGAACTTGCGTGTACACGCGACTTGGGCTTAACGAAACAGCGTGTATGAGCTTTCTTGCCATGCTGTACTGAGATCTGTCTTCTGATTAAGTTGCCATCACCTGTACTAACCTTTGAGCACCTGTACCATCCACTGAGTGAGTTGCCATCAAGGACAACACTTGAACCATAATGCCAACATGATCCATGTGGATCTTCATAAAAGCACCAGTGGCATGGTAAAAGGATCAAAACTCATAGTGGCAGAATCTATATAAACTTAACATTGAAACGAAGTGCTCTTCATCCTGATTCCAATGATGCGAATGACAGTCAAATCCAAGTCCAAATGAAGAAGTTAGAGCAAGTCAAAGATCGAGTTTGACTTGTCCATGTGGTAGGAGGAGATGACATGGAAAAAGTTCCAGTGAATGGGGAGGCTCCAAGTGTTAGACTGCCATTGGGTCCCGCATATCGCATATCAAGAAAAACAAAGGTCACAGGTCAAGAATTGGCCCCCAACAGTGCCAATTCACGATTTGTGATATCACATATCACAAATTGGAGGTGAACGAGTGTTGAAGAATTGGCCCCAACACAAATGGATTGTGATGTGATTACAATCACAAAAATGCGAAGGTATTTGCGATATGGTCCCGGCTGTGAGCGCCGATTGTGATTTGCAATTGGCTGTCGGACACGATATTTCTATATGTTACATTGTATATTCCCATCAAGTCCATGATTACCACAGTGTATGGGTCAATGCACAGATGGTTCAAAGCGTCGATTGCGATGTGCGATGGGGACCACTGGATGCGATATGTTATATATTATGTTCTATAAACCGGTGGGTTCATGTATCACAAAAGAGCTTGTTGTAATGGATTCAGACTGCCTGCCGATAGTTAAAAGCGTCGATAAACATGCCACCTAACCTCATGCACAGTTAAATGGGTTTTTCTATGTTTGAATGAGATTTCACCATTATTATAAGGATGTTTCCATATATCCTTCCGACGCAATCCCGCCTGCCTAACTTGGTTATTATGTTAAAACTTCCAGGGTTTTGAGGAATTCCGCCATGCTTATATATATGGTTGTTGTGTCAAAAAAAGGTGGAGGGAGTGAGTAGAATAGTTCAGAAGCACACACACAGAGTAGACCCTGACCCTAGCAGTAGGTCAGAGCTCACGTTGAGTAGTAGGGAGGTTTCGAGATGTTGCAAATGGCCCAATTATCCAAATTGGGAGTTTCTATAGGCATTTTTGCACTTTTTTCTACCAAGAGTTTAGTGGTATTGTCTGATTCTGAAGCTGGGATTTCCATTCTTTGCCCATCTTTCAGCTTGGAGGTATAAGGGTTGTAATTTTTTGTTGCTTGTACTTTTATCTCTTTTATGCCACTAATTGAATGAAGGCCTCCCCACTATTGAGCAGGGCTCAGAGACCTAGTCCAAATTGGACGAACTCGGTAATAAAATCATTGTGTCATGGTTTTTGTGTTCTTCTAATTATTTCCACTTTGTTTACATGCTTTTAAGTTCCATGGTTAATTAAATCTATTATATGTAATTCTCATGAATTTGTAAGTAAAATATCTTGGATCAAGTTTGGTATCAGAGCATGTCTTTGTAAATGTGAATTGCATGAGTTTATGCTAACCTGGAACAAATTGCGAAAAGGAGAAGGAACCCTTAAGTCCTTTGATCCTAAATACGGACGTGCACAATGAAGAAGAGACATGGTCAATGAAGAAGTTCGTTGGGAAGAGGAACAAAATTTCTGAAAGGTATTCTAGAATATGGCAGGAAAAGTGGACAAGTTGTTTGCAGAGTATGAGAAGGCACTTGGGCATGAGAAGAAGGACATCGATGATCATGGATCAGAAAATCAGGAAGGTGGTTGAGAAGATCCTCCTCCCTCTCCTTCTTCTAGTGATAGTTCTCATCACTCTTAGCAAAATACCAAGCATACCTCTAAGAAACCATTCTTCAAGTTAGACGTAAATTTTGACCTGCCCATGTACAATGGAGAGTGTAGTGCCCTAGATCAGACAGATAGAGGCTTATTGCAGAATCTATCAGGTCGAATAAAATGAGGCAAAATTCCAGATAACATCTCTTCGGCTAAGTGGCACTGCACTTGTTTGGTGGGAGAGAAAGTTGCAGAAAGGCAGCACAGAGTCAGGTAACCTTTTGTCCTCTTGGTCTAGTTTTATTTATGCATTGAAAGACCAATTTTTCCCTCTCTATTATAAGCAAAGGGCACTTATGGACTGGAGATATCTAAGGCAAGGTAAGGGCCAGAATGTGCAAATCTTCATTGAAGAATTTCATAAACAAGGATTTAATCTGGGCATCTCATTAGATGTGCCTGAGACTATAACTAAGTATATAGGTTTGCTACATAGTTACATCAGACACTCATTATTATTGTTCGAGCCTACTACAATTGATGCAGTCAGTGTAAAGGTTATTCATCTTGAAAGCCAAGGAAAGAATGATCGAGATGATCAAGCCAAAAAGGCCCCATTCAAACCTCAGCATGATAAATTCTAGAAGAAAGGATGAGAAGATTATTGCAGCCAAGAAAGGGGACGAAGCAACACTGTCTTGCACTCATTGCAAGAAAGATGGTCATGGCGAGGACCACTGCTGGAAATTGCATCTAGAGTTGAGACTAAAGAGATTCAATGGAAAGGGGAAGAAGAAGACAATGGCAACATCACAGGACCTTAGATCATATTATGGTGATGAGACTGTTAGAGCCTAGATTTGTCTCAGGCTGAAAAGACAAGGTTCTAGGTCCACATCAAACCACGCTCAGCCTTGTAGCTAGCCCTACGAGGACAGGAGAGGGCTCTCTCTGGGTCAATCTCGGTAAAAGGTAATCGATGAGGCTCCAGATGACTAAATTGGCAATTGATCTTAGGCTAGGTATGAAGTACAAGGAGTTTGAGGTTGATTTTTGAGGTTTTTGTGGAATCAAAGGGAAAGGCAATTTTGGGTGCGGGGATGAGTCACAGTTTTTGCAAAGGTCTACTTAGGGCAAGGTAGGCGATCGTCTTGATGCTTTTAGAGAGAATGAATGGCTAGATCTTACTGGTGAGAAGCTAAGGAGAGCAAGAAGCTTTCAAGGATTCTCCTTAAACAGATGAAAACATGGAAAATCAAACAAATTCAAAGGCATAACAATCTATGGATTCTACCTTAACACTTCATTTGTTCAATTGCAGAAGATGAGAGAAGGAAAATGATACACATAACAACTCACAATTACTGAAATAAGCACACCATCAACACATAAAGCCACATGGATCCCAAACAGTGCTGCAAAACCCTGGTCTTTCCTTTGCCAAAAATGCAGAAGTGAATGTACAATAGAGTATTAAGCTTTTCCCAAGAGTCCAACCCTGAAAATGACTTAGAAATTACATAATATAGGCAAGCCAACCTATTCCCTTGCCTCTAGGGGTCGAGCTCATCATTCTAGGAGCTGTTTCAACCAATTCTAAACAAAGCACTAAAATCTAGGCAGTCAAAACAACTTTCCTCTATAAGGTAGGAAACTGATTCATTCATTAAATTTTCACTCTTTGGTGAATGAATCTTCTAGAGCAAGTAACTAAGTGTCAAAATTACATCATGTTCAATCAATTACATCTAGAAAATTCAAAAATTACATCACAAATCAAAACTAGTCAAACTGGCCGAATTTCTGAGCTGAAAGATGAAAAACTGGGCAAAAAATCTATATGCGTCGCGCTAATTTCTATATGCGCCACACTACTTTGCTACTGAATTTGAGGCACTTGCTGAAGTCCAAATTGAGCTCAGGTTGGCTTGTTGGAAAGCCCTGCCTGCCTACTTTCCAACCCAAGTGGAATTTTCCAATTTGGTGTCCATTTACCCCTCCCAAAGTGCATTCTCGCAAGACTGTTTCCTGTGTGTCAAAATAGGGGCAGTGAGGTCATTTTTTGCATGTTTTTTTGACCTTTTGGGGACCCAAAACTTGCCCAACTTTCTTGTCCAAGTACCAAAATTCATGATTTCTCATGACAAATCCAAAATTGCAAGCCATTTGTAATTTGGAGCTCCCAATCCTATGCGTCGCGCAAGGTGCGCGGCGCATATAGGGAAAAAGCCTGTTTTTAACACAAAAATTTCCAAAATGACCAAAAATGCCCCAAATCTCTTGAAGTTTGGGCTAGAGTTTCCTTATCAAGTACGAGGATGGGCTAAAGAGGACTCGACCAAAATATGAAGACGATCGAGCTCCCTTTGCTTTCTTTGCTTCTTAATTGCCTTCTTCAAATTCGCCTTTAGATTCCTTATCCGAGCCTTGCAAACTTGGTTCCGTGCCCTGTAGTGGACAGCCATGTGTCTCAACAATGCATTATCTCTATTGGAATTTTTCAGCCGCTTCTCCAAGTAAATGTTGACCCTCTCGAAATTGGACTCTCGATCCTCATTGATCTGTTGCTCTAGAGAAGTGAACTCAATCCTCCTATGTCGAGCAGCTTAGCGATTCTCACGGATGTTCTGCAGCTCTATGATCACATGATGGTCTTCAAGCTGCTTATGTCTCTACTCCAGATACCTAATGTTCCATTTGGCCATCTCCAACTGGATTTCCAAGGCTTGAATGTCTGTTTCTTGCTCCTCGATAATCCTTCTATATTTGGACTTCTCTGAATCTATAGCTTTCTCATCATCAGGAATGGGAACAAAACCTGATGGCTCACCTGAAGGCCCCTTCTCATGCTTGGGCTTCTTTCCCTTTTCCTATACCTATTCCTGTGGTGCTGATGTCGGAAGCGAGGCCCCTTCCACGCCAGGTGAAGATAACACTCGCTTTGCTGCTGCAAACAAAGGTCTGGTGCCTTTCGGATAGCCTCTCTGATATGTAATGAAAATAGGCCTGGTCTCATGACGCTCATATTGCTGAGAAGGTTCACCCTCATGTTTCACCTTTGATACTCTTTGTGAAGCTCTAAAGAAATCACGAGAGATGAAATCATCCCAAGTGATGCCCTGCAATCCAAGCTGATGAACCACCAAAATCTTTATAAGAGAAAAATGATAGACAATGTTAAGTTGCGGCTGAGGGGTTCTATGCTATATGAAGGTGGTCATCCTCTCTATATTCTGGCAAATGAAATATAGAATGTTCATCATCCGCACCCTGGTGAAATGCATAAGCAACCTGATGTGATAAGCATAAAGACGAGAGAACTATCCCTCACAGCTGAAATATTTCATGATCAATCTCATGAGTGGAGCATATTCATCTTTCAGGTATTGGAACGGGAACACTTCTCTTCAGGTGTCTCAAGAAATTGGTTTTGATGTATGGCTCATAATTCTGCCGGTCAATCTGTTGTTTCTTGTGCCATAGTTCACCAATATTCGGTATACCTGTTGCTAATGAAACAGTTTCTGGTGTAAGTGTAAAGGTGACACCAGCCAAGATAGCTTGGTCTCCGTGCAAGTGCAAGAAAAAAAGACGAGCCAACTCATGATGAAATTGGACCTGAGCCACCTTTTGACAAAGCTCATAGCAAGACTAATGCTCAAAACGCTGCATAGCAAGAGGACAGGCATGCAGTTCTATAAGGGTGATTGGTTCTTCCCTGACATGTTTGCCACTTTTACGAGGCCTCCGGGGTTCTTGTTCTCCCAAGGGAGAATCACTTTGGGTTTCTGCCTCATATTCAGATGAATGACCAGAAGACATCACTGCTGATACACAAACTACCTTGAATGAATGCTGATATGTGAAACTGTTGTATACAACTAAATGTGGACTGCTCTTTTTCATCTAAACAATGCTGCGACCAAGGGGAAAACAAATGTAACAAGAGAATATTAGGAAGGGGAAAATATCAGGGAATTAGGGAATTTTGAAATAAAATGTAATTAGGGAGGGGAGGGGAAATGTATATATGGAAATAGGGTTTTAGGGTTTGGGATATTGAATAGGGTTAAGGAGTGTTTTATAGGGGTAAGGGATTAGGAGTTTAAGGATTGTAGTGTAGGATTGATGAAGGGATTTGGAAATGAGGAACAAAGGGAAATGGGGAAAATAAAAAACCTTGGTGATAAAACAGTGTTCAAAACCTATAGCAATTTCCTTATTTGCAAAGGGAGGTTTTCAAAGTCTTATCTCAACGGCCATTATCCATGAACCAATCACATTCACCATCAAATACAAAGCAAAAGCAGTGGATGTGAGCCTACCTAGCAAATTGATGCAAATTTTGGGCAATTTGATGAGTTTGCAAACAAATTTCGGGCTCAAATCTATAAGCACCGCGCTCCTTACCCAGTGCTCCACGCACACTATATGCATCGCGCTGGTTCAATTTTACACTGGCCGGAAGTCCTGTGTGCACCGTGCACACTATATGCGCCGCGCAGGTAAACTGTGAGCCAATCTCCTCCAAAACGCACAAATTTGACTTGAAACGACTTTCTACACCCTTGGCATGTACAATGTCTTGAATATTCATTGAAAAATCCTTATATAGACACCAATTTGATTTTTGCCTCTTCAATAACCAAATTTGTTATGTTTTGCAATTGACACTTTTCCAAGATTAATAGAATTTTGACCTTTTTGTCTCATCCTTAATTTCGGTTGAAATAATGAATTTCTTTGACAATTTTTTGCAGGGATAGCCGAGATATGATCTGGCAAAGGAGACCAGGGCTACGCCTGGACAATTCAAGAACTGAAATTTTTGAAAAATTATTACAAAAACGAAATGTCGACTTATCTTCAAAACAGAGTTTTGAAGAGAAGTCATAATCTATCCATATGACGATAAAAATCTTTGATATAACCACTTATCAAGGACCTCCCTCTGGCCTACTGGCTTTATTAGACTTTGTCAAAGACCAAATTGACCAACCCTAGACCTAATGACCAAAAAAACTGTTATGACCTAGAAATTGAAACAAGACTGCAAATGACTTTTCAAGACTTGATTTTTATGAACAGACCTGAGCCAGCAGTGCCAAGCGCGAGAGGAATGAGTGACACAAGCCCTTCTGTCAGATTTATGGCATGCTCCTAACGAAATGCAACTGATCGAAAATGATGGGACACCTAAACATGAAATGCAAAAAAGAGTTTTGATCTCTGATGGAAGGATGACCAGACCGACTCTAACAGAGACATTGATCACAGCCATGGATGCAAGAGGTACTCTTTCTATTAATGATAGTTTTGATTTGGTTGCAAGTACTAGTTATTTGAATGAGCATGTAAGTAATGAGTGGAAGAGAATTGAGTTATTGCACATTAGAGTTGTCATAAAACATACAAAGGTGGAGACTATGTTTGATTCAGGTTCCCAAGCAAACTTAATCTCAGAGTCCTTAGTGAAAAAGTTAGGCCTTGAAACTAACTATCATCCGAGCCCATACCCACTTGGTTGGGTAAGCAATAAAGCCAAATTACAGGCCACCAAGCAATGTAGGGTCAGATTTGTTATTGCTTCTAAATTAGTTGACGGGATAGAGTTAGATGTAGTACCTTTGGACATCTATGGAATCATCTTGGAAAGCCCATATCTATATGATAGAAAGGTTGTTTTCATTCGACATGAAAACAAATACCTCCTCACAAAGGATGGGGTAGAGTACATAGTCAGAGCTCATCATACAAAAGTTAATGCTAGCCTTGTAAACGCAGGATAGATTAAACGACTAGTTAATTCCAGCAAAGGGTGCAAGCTCATTATAGTGAGAGCGAAAGAGGCTAAGATGGCTAATGCTTTCAAAGGATGTAATCCTCATCATAAGAAATAATTATTTGAAATTGTTTCTGATTATGATGGACTGTTTCAGGAATTGAGAGGATTCCCCCCTAAACGGGAAATCCAACATCAAATCCATTTACAACAAGATGCTCCTTTACTGAATGTTAGCATGTACAAGATGGCTTCTATTGAGATGGAGGAGATCAAGAATTAGGTGTAGGAACTATTAAATCAGGGAGCCATTAGATCGAGTTCTTCTCCTTGTGGCTCACCAATCATGTTGGTGCCGAAGAAATATGACACATGGAGAATGTGTATAGACTATAGGGCACTGAACAAGATCACGGTGAAGAATCGATACCCTCTCCCTCGCATTGATGAATTGTTAGAACAATTGAAAAATGTTGTTTATTTTACAAAGCTAGATTTGTGTAGTGGTTATCACCAGGCTAGAATTGTAGAGCAGGACGTTTGGAAGACTGCGTTTAAAAAAAAACAAGGGCTATTCGAATGGATGGTGATGCCATTCAAACTGTGCAACGCTCCAACCACGTTTATGAGGGTAATGAATGATTTATTTAGACCTTTTTTTGACCATTTTGTTCTTGTATATCTGGACGATATTCTTGTGTACAGTAGGACATGGGATGAACATGTGTGTCATATAAAGAAAGTGCTTGATGTTGTGAAAAGTGAAATGTTGCATTTGAAACTGTCAAAGTGTGAGTTTGGGAAGACTTCTGTGATTTATTTAGGTCAAATTGTTGGCAATGGAAAATTGAAGATAGATTCCTCTAAGCCCATGAATTGGCCTGAGCCCATGAATGTTACAGAGCTTCAAAGTTTTTTGGGTGTAGTACAATATTGGAGAAGGTTCATTGCGAACTTCTCTATTATCACAACCCCCTTACACGCCTTGACAAGTGTGAAGAAGACCTTTCAGTGGGGAGGAAAATAGCAGAAATCCTTCAACACACTGAAAGAGAAGATCATCACAACACTAGTGCTAGCCTTACCAGACCTTCAACAACCTTTTGAAATGGAAATAGATGCCAGCAAATATGCCATGGGCACTATATTGATGCAACAAAGAAAGCTTGTATGTTACCATTCAGAGACTTTCTTCGAGGCTGTTGTGAATTACCCCATGTATGATAGGGAGTTGTATGCCTTGGTCTAGAGTGTAAAGAAGTGGAAACACTATCTGATCAGAAAGGAGACCATCATCTATATGGATCATCAGTCCTTGTAGTATCTTCAGTCACAGACCAAGCTTCAGCAAGCCCATCACTTCAAATGGATGGGATTCCTCCAACAGTTCCATTTGGTGATAAGATACAAGAAGGGCGCCAGCAACAAAGTAGCAGATATGCTTTCTTTCCCTCCTATTTCTACATTTGTAGTTTTGAAAAATGTTTCTTTATCGTTAGAAATTTATACTAAACCATATGCTAACGATAGTGATTTTAAAGAAATCTATCCAAAACTAACTCATGGATCGCAGCTGGGCAATTATTACTTGCAAGGAAATCTATTGTGCCTCCTTGGAAAATTGTTCATACCTAGTGATGAAAGGGTTCATGTAATCAAAGAGGCTCACACCTCTCTAGTGTCTGGTCACTTTGGAATTGAGAAAACTTTATGTCATTTTCAGAGGTTTTTTTTCTGGCCTCACATGAAAAACATTGTGACTCGCTTTGTACATGGTTGTGTGTTGTGTTATGTTTCAAATCCCTCTAATAGAAAACTTGGGCTCTACACACCACTTCCTATTCTGAGTCGACCATGGGAAAGTGTGTCCATGGACTTTGTAGGAGGTTTTCCTATGTATAGGAAAGGTCATGAATATTTGTATGTTGTTGTGTATTAGTTTAGTAAAATGTGTATTTTAATGCCTTGTAAAAAGCAGGTCAGTACTAAGCAAACTACTTTTCTTGTATTTCAGCATGTTTGGGTCCATTTTGGGTTGCCCACATCTATTCTGTCATACCGAGACTCTCACTTTCTTGGGGAGTTTTGCACCAGCTTGTGGAGAATGATGGACACTAAGATGAAAAGAAGTACGACATTTCATCCACAGACCGATGGACACACAAAGTTTGTCAACCACACTATGGTGCACTTGTTGTGAGGCTATTGTGGGAAACATCCCAAGTTGTGGGATGAACAACTTCCTTATGTGCAACATGCATACAATCAAGCAGCACATTCATCTACATAGAGCTCACCATTTGACAAATGTTTTGGATATATACCTAGAGATCCCTTGGACATGGTCTTTGGGAAAGAGGAGGATATCAATGGATGAGATGATAGGGAAAAAGAATGGAAGTTCATTCAGCATATATAGGTGATTCATCAGATAGTGCAGGATTAGTTGGAGAAGAGTCAAGCTCGGTATAAAGCTCGACATGATAAGCACCAAGTTGACCATCAGTTTCAAGTTGGGGACAAGGTATGGCTCCATATCAGCAAGGATCAAATGAGGGGAGAAGGGAAGAAGTGGAGACCCATCCAATATGGTCCCTTCACCATATTGGCAAAGATTGGAGACAATGTTTTTCATCTTGACTTGCTTGCTTATATGCAGATGTACTTAGTGGTCAATGTAGAAAACCTGAAGCTTTATGAACCTCCATTGACTATGGATATCGAGGAGGTTGCACAGATTCCTACAATGGATGATTTTGCACCAGAGTATCTAGATAAGTTTCCAAAAGATATCATACCCGACCAAAAAACCAAAACTTCACGATGGGGAGATGTGGAGTATATCTGTGTTGGCTTCAAACAAGTGCATCCAAGCAAAGCTTGATTGATGGAGAAGGAAAATGTGAGGGAGAAATTTCCTCACTTGCCAATTGACTAAAAAGTCTTTTGGTGGTCCAAAAGCTCTTAGTGGGGAGGATTGATCTAGGAGGATCCTCGAGGATTGATCTAGGTAGATCTTCACAAAAGCACCAGTGGCATGGTAAAAGGATAAAAAATCAAAGTGGTAGAATCTAGATAAACTTAGCATCGGATCAAAGTTCTCTTCATCCTGATTCCAATGGTGTGAACGACACTCAAATCTGAGTCCAGATGAAGAAGTTAGAGCAAGTCAAAGCTTGACTTGTCTTGTTGATTTGGGGTAGCATCGGATGTGCTCTAGCCATGAAAATTAGTGGAGAGGCTAAAGCACATGAGATCTCTGTTGTGGCGAAAAGTATCCGACTCGGAATGACCCTATCCCTACTCTAAGGGTGATAGTTCCTTAGCAACAACTGAAAGTAAAACTTTGATATTCTTCCTTTATGAAAGTACAGAGAAGGAAGAAAATATTGACCAACCGATATCCTTCGCTTTTGTCGATCTTGTCTTCTCTCTTCATCCCTTGCTCCCAGCTCCTTGTTCTCTTGCCGGCCCAGCTACACAAAGATCCTGCACAAACAAGAGAGGGAAACTACAAG
The DNA here is from genome assembly GCA_031772625.1 of Pinus tabuliformis. NCBI lineage: Eukaryota > Viridiplantae > Streptophyta > Pinopsida > Pinales > Pinaceae > Pinus > Pinus tabuliformis. Next base: position 695,222,906 of record CM062810.1, read on the forward strand.
AAACATGTACTCATAACTGATGCATGAATTAGAGTGAATCAGATATACAAGTAATTACAATACATCAATGCAATACAAGTATATAGGAGAACATTCAAAGCTTTATTGATAGAAGTAAAAGGTTCTGAGAAGGTTACAACCATCAATGGCTCCAATCCAGCAGCACCTCCCCAGCAGCAAGAAATCTCCTCTTCCCCTCTATAAAAGCAATCACCCAATAGCTCTAACTGTAAACCAACAGCACTTCCTTGCTTTGCACAAAATTCCAGCCTCCCTAGACCTCATGAGCAGGGAAAATTTTAGGGGCTAATGTTCGCCCAGTGGGCTAATTTTCCATGATTTTTCCACAAAAAAGATTCGCCAATTTCCAATTTTATAAAAGACGATTCGCCCAAATTTTAGAATATAAAATTATTTTACCTTAAAAGTCGCCAACATTATATAGAGACTATATATAAAAAAATTATAAATTTGATTAATTTTACAAATATATCAATAAACATTTATAATTTGCATATTAGGGATTAGTGAGATTCGCCAATGTTTTAAACTTCAAGAAAATTTTCCATCCTTAAAATTTTCCTTGCTCATGAGAGAGCTCTATATATAGGAGATTTGGAGAAAGGATGAGTCAGCTTGAGGCTGGCATAAAGTTGACTAGTGTCCTCTCCCATTTTAGTTAATCTTCAGTTCTTGAGTCCACTTGGAGAATCTTGTTTCCACTTGGAGATCAAGACCCTCTTACTCATCATAGGGCGAATTCCATGAACCAAGTGTCAGTTTGGAAGCTTCCTGGGCAATTGACACCTTGCAGAATGACTGTGCCACTTGGCCAATCTCGCCCAGCGCAGGTAGCCTTCATTGGAGTTGACTTTCAGCGCAGGTACAAAGAGGAGTAGTTGACATTCAGCACAGATGCTCAGTGGAGCAGCTGACATGATCTAAAAATAGCCTGTTTTTGAGTGTTTTCAGGTGGAGAACTGATGGGAAGTGTTGTGGTTTGCTGACCTTGTTCTTCTAGGGGTAAGAACAACATGTTTAGGGACTAAGGATCCCTGTAATTATTGACATTTCATGCTCCATGCTGCGAGGCACAAAAATGTCTATAACAGTTGCCCACTAAAGTATGAGGCCGTTTATCGGGTGAAATGCTTTATCTAGAGGGTCCGAAGTTCATTCCAGTGCTGAGGAGGCGCCCTGTAATACAATACAATACAATACATTATTTTTCATTTTGTTTTCATGATCTAGCTGAGGCGGGCATTCCCATGCTCGGCTTTATAAATACATTTTGGTACATAGAACAGACGATCGTCTGATGGTAGACTGATAATTCTCTGCTGTGATTATCATCCTTTGAATAGGATGATCATCTGCTGCAATGATGTACATGACAAATGCTTTTATATTTCCTGAACATATATCGCAGCCCGGATGGATGAAACTAGATCCGGGGTCTTCAAACTCGTTCGATCTTCACTCTAAGTACAAGTCGATCCATGTGAGAATTGCGCTGAAGTCGAACATGGAAAGACATCGCTTGGTTACCGGTCAATGATGAAAACCGTTAACAAGCGCGAGAGGAATCACCGATAATGATAATGACCCTCAAGGTACTGCAGTACAATTCACGTGGCGTGAATAAAGGACTTGGCGTCGAACGCCACGCAAAATCTTCTGGTCGAAGGTCATTGATGTATACTGTCGCCGGAAGTGAGAAACTTGCCATTGAGGCATGCAAGCTTCAAAGTACTGATGGGGTTGTTCCTAGATCAACTTCTTGGATGATGAGCTGAAGTCGACAAGAAGCGATCCGTCAAAGGAGGGCCTTAATGAATCCCACATCAATGACACGGAACGGAGCTAATGATTTTAATGGAGGTGAAAACAAACTGTGACATGTGATTCAGGGTGGCGATCATGAATGGATGAAGGATAATGTATGGCAGTGGATGGGACACGGTTGACACTTTCAGAATGACCTCTCTTGAACATATAACGACACTGATGCGATGGATCGGTAGCATTACCCCAAAATGTGGATGGTTTGGCGAAGACCATGGTGGTGAGACCGGTGAATGAAACAACCCAACCCGATGTGGTACGGAAGAAAAGTGTCATGTTCAAGAGCGACTTACTACCATTAAACTTTGATGTTCTCCCAATTTTTCCCCAGTCATTTCTGACCAGTACCTCTTTATTTTTGTCAAGCTTGAGGAGGATAACATATGCTTGTTCTATAACCTGCCCTTCGGGCAAGCCCATCGCTATGATTTAACGAGCTTAGCGATAGGGAAACTCGTTCTCGTCTAAAGACAAGTTTGTCGCTATTTAATCATTTTAACGAGTCTAACGACAAGGAAAACTCGGTCCTTTTCATTTTTAGAGAGTCTGAAAAGGTACAGAAAGTTAACTCCATAATTCCTTTTTCGTCATCTAATCCCTTAAGTCTGAAAAAGTATAAAACAATACAGAAGGGATGGGTGTTTGGTACTTTTAACGAGCCGAACAAGACAAGCGCTCGATCTTTTTGTGCAATAATCCCTCAGGTCCAAAAAGATTAAAATTTAGAGGAGGGATAGCTCTTCCGGTCGTTTAACGAGCTGGAAGGCCAAAACTCGGCAAACTTTTCATATTTTACGAGTCAGTGAAAAGAGCTCAAAGAAGACTCGTCTTTTGAGGAACAAGTGATAAACAGGGATAGCAGCAGATTCCAGGTACAGGTTGGAATTTTCCAATCACGGCAGTGTTGCAAGGATGGCTAGGTGAAATCACTCTTCGCAGTTGTTTCTCAAAAGAGGTAAACACAAAAATGGAGGTGAATGATCGGCCAAATGAAAAGTGGAGGTGACGGTGCACAAACACGACCAAGGCTTTTATGGCTGATGAATTTACGATCTCAAAAGGTTATTTACCAGTTCATTTTTTCTGAATGAGCTTGAACTCTAGGGGAAGATTGCTCACAACTTATGTTTATTTTTTAACGAGCATGAACTATGTGCTAAAACTGCTCGGATCTTGCGTTTATTTTTTAGCGAGCATGAACTATGTGCTAAAATTGCTCGATATACCAGTCATAGAATAAGAACGCCTCCTGTGAGATAGCTATTTTTTAAGGAGCTTTATCTCACGAAGCTATGCTCCAATTTTGGCAAGTTTTTACCTTTGCCCCATAGACTTTCTTCATGCAAGGTCGGAATCGGCTAATCCTACGAGTTTAAAGGGTTAGACCTACAGGTTTAAAGGGAGGACCTAAAAATTTAAAAAAATAAATAGTCGTCCCTCGCTCACATTCCAAAAGTTTGCATGCCCCCAGACATAGGATAGAATTTCGAGGCTGCCCCTCCTCTCCCCTACCTCTGCTTTTCTTTGGGTGTTCACAGCTACTTGTCATCTTTCCAATCTAATGTTAACGATACTAGTCTTCTCGTTATTTTAAGGGGTCTTACGCGGTACTCAGTCTTCCCGTCGGCCCAACTTTTAACGAACAGCTATTTGTGACAAGAGAAGAACACTACTCAAAGACAAAACATTGGTATTATTAAGGGAGGCTTGTCTCTTTCTTATTATCCGAAGAGGGTTCTATTTGCTGCCGCAAATAAATCTCTTTCTTCGGCGATGTCTATCATTAGGTTACTCAAAGATGGTTACCCTCTGTCACAACAATAGAATCTCTTTCTTTGGAGGCTGCCCCTACTTATCCTTCAAAACATTTGTTTTAATGGGTGAGGCTTGCTTTTCCCCAAAGATGGTTACTACTTGTTGCAATAAGGGAATTCCTACTTGGGCATTGCCCACCTCTTTAGACAAAGGTGAATGACTCTTTTGCCAAACACATAACTTTAACAAAAGAATACTATTCCAGAACAACCCCTCTTCCATCCACGGATGGGGTATGGACTAGTCATATTCTTCTGCGGAAATTCTACCTTATACCCAGGGTTTCTTCTGCCCGAAGCAGACCAAGGTGCATGCCCCCTGGGTTCTAGTCTTTCTTTCCGAACCACTCGCACTCATCGGGAAGGAGGACTGGGGGTGGAGGCGTATCTTAAGTGAACAGAACATTTAGGATTGGTATTTGACTATTTGCGATGCGAGATCCCGGAAATGAAAGTTGGTCTACGAGCTTGACCATCCTTCCTTCGTGTGGAAAACACATTACTCTAAAGAGTGAGGAGACTATCGCTCCCATGCAATAAATATAGTCACGTCCAAGGAGTAGGTTATAATCCAAGGGTCCCTGGACGACCATCACGTTCAAATTGACGGTCTTCCCTTTCAATGTAACAGGTACATTGGGGAGGATTCCTAATGGTTGACTGGTTCCTTTATCAAAACCTGAGAGATTTCTTAACTCAGGTAAAAGCGTCGGGGAACCCAGTGCTTTCCAAGCAACAGAGGAAAGGATACTCACATACGCCCCCTCATCAATGATAGTACCAGCCATAATCATTCTATAGATCTGGACAATGATTCTGAATGGTATACTGGCTGGTAACCGGGGTCTGCCTAGTTGATTCCAATCAAAGGATACAACCAGGTTGCTTGGTGGTGGGACCGAATATACGGCCGGGTATGACCCTGATGATGTTCCTTCCTGCGATAAAGGAATGGGCGCATTGCCCTGACGCTCATCAGAGTCGGTGCTAATGAAAAGAACCTGGATGGTGTCATCCTTATTCTCTTCAGTGAGGGTGTCGCATGATGATGACTCTTCGGCGACGGTGTCATTTGAAGATGGGTCTTCAACGACAGAGTCATTGGACGATGAAACCTCTGAAGGAAGAACCGGGTCAACTGCCGTTTCGACCTTTAGACTCTCGTCTGGTCTGGATTCAGTAGGTTCATTCTCAATGACCGACACTTCAGCTGACCACTTGGGCGGGTCAGCTGGATTTTCAACTATCAAGGGATTAGGCGCGAGTTTTTGGTATCCAGGAGGAAGTCGTAACGGTGAAACCGGACGATCTTCCAAAACTCTCTTTGCCTCATCTAAGAATGGACATTTGTGGATGGCATGCTTGCCTTCACACAATACATAGGGTGATCTTGGTCTCCCTCTTCGTCCTTCACTCTCGCTAGTTGACGGACTGCAATCACCATGACTATCAGAGGTTGATGCTACCGGATTGTGCAACCTTGGGGACCAGTCCCTTAGTATCCGGGGAATACAAGGACAATCACGATGGAAGTGGGTCCCTTTGCAAATGACACATGGCGATTTAGGCCCGGTCGGTGCAGTGTGTGGGTTTTTGTTAGCTGTCTCCTGCTTGCCCCCAGTCGCCTTCGCCATAGGCTCCTTCTGCTTCTTTTCTTTCTTCTTCTTTTCCTTCTTCTCCTTGGGAGGCTGACTTTTGCCAGCTCTACCTCGCGAAGATGAAGGATCAGAGGAAGTATTGTAAGAAGTGGAAGGCTGGTGGGTAGTTCTAGACTGTTCTGACTGTTGATTCGACTGCTCAGGATTAGTGGCGATCTGGACTACATTAGTTGAAAAGAGCCATACAGGGAGGCCGATTGTCAATCCTGGAAGTGACAATGTTGCCATATGGGGCGCACCAACATCTCCCCAAGAGGAGAAGGGATTTGGACTTCCGCCAAGGTTTCCTCCTTGGTTGGTGGGCTCCATATTTTTCAACTGAAAGATCAACGTGGGAATAACAGGTGATTTTGTTCCGCTTAAAATAAATTTTATTAACGACGCTTTCAGACACAAACTTGCTTTTTCATGTTTTAAGAGTCGAGAAAAAGCTAAAGATGACTCTAGTCGCCTTCGATGTTTTAACGAGCCCGAAGTGACAAATGCTCGGTTGGACCTTTTCAGTTATAGAGTTTGAAAAGGGCCAAAAGAAACTGCTCTGGAGATCTAGGCAGAGGGTGTGCCAAACCTTTCGCGAAACCACAGAATACGTTTTACGGTACGGGTGGTCGATCTTCGTGAATGCTGTGTTCACTGCATCGCGATCAGTAGGGCGGTCGACACGGCTTCCTATGGATAAAGGATAATTGCCTATAGGGGTCTCCCAATATATACTCGACGGTACGTGGGAGCACAAGTCCGTATTAGTGCCACCGACTCTCAGGAGGAATCACCCACCTTCGTAGAGATCGACAGTCACTATGTTTAACGACGCCGGAACACGTCTCTACCTAGACCTCTAGATGTTTGCGTTATGTTACAAAGCGTTGTTATGTAAATTGGATTTATTTTAATGTTGATCTTGCTTAGCAGTTTGCCTTTAAGGATCACCACGAGATGTATATATACAACTTCCTAAATGCAATCTAAGATGAGAAGCAAAACTTTTCAATCTTTCAACTTTGAAAACCTTAATCTACTGAGGGAAAAGAAAGACATCAACTTTTCTCACAGATCATAGAACACACACTAAATGCACTTTTCCTAAATTAACATGCAAACTGTCAATAATGCACATGCACAATGCAGATATTTCTTTTCTTTATCCTTAATGTTGATGTAAGACAAAAAGGAAACTGTTGTATAACTTTGAATCTAATTTCAAGCGAAAGTAAACAAGCTTGTCCAAAATCAAAAGACACCTTAAGATCGACTTGTTTAGACACTGGAAATGTATAGATTCAAACCACAAAATGAAAAACAAACAAACTCAAACAGCCATGAACAGTAACAAAACTAGCTCTTAATATCACAAAGACACTTTTACAGTTCAGGATCTAAGAGGTCACAGCTATACTGGTTCGCTTTTCACAATGGGAAACTGTAACTGAAACAAGAAATACTGAAAGAACAATCACAGTTTCATCACACAACTGAGGCGGAATAATGTCAAGGAAAGTTGGTTTACAGCCAGTACAAATGACAAGCAATCAGCAGCAAAATAACAGTGAAAACAGGGCTAAGACTCAGTAGGAAACCTCAGCAAGACATTGGCTAACTGGTTCAGCGCAGGCTCTGGTCTGTCAAACTGACTCTCAGTGCAGTTCCCGAAGGGAGTACCTGCGCTGAAATGCAGACTGCCTTTGGACAGCCTGCACTGAGACACGAGAGTTGCGTTTACAAGGATTTCCGGGTCATAAAAAGCTCAAAAATTCACTGTTTTTGCTGAAATAAAAAGCTATAGGTCAAGTACAAGCTAAGGGATGATCAAGAGGATGAAAATCTATCACAAAGAGCACAAGAGTCTTTGTAGATCAGCTCTTCAAATCATGAATCTGCTCAGAAGATGAGCAAGAGTAGCAACCCCTCTACTTCGCTTTTGATATAGTCAAAAGCTTTTCGATTTGGTACTCTTTTGTTCAGGAAATGAATAGCAAAGATACTACAAACACCAACAAGATACTAGGCTCCCCAGTGGAGTCGCCAGTTTGTTGTGGGGAAAAGTATCCGACTCGGAATGACCCTATCCCTACTCTAAGGGTGATAGTTCCTTAGCAACAACTGAAAGTAAAGCTTTGATATTCTTCCTTTATGAAAGTACAGAGAAGGAAGAAAAGATCGACCAACTGATATCCTTCGCTTTTGTCGATCTTGTCTTCTCTCTTCGTCCCTTGCTCCCAGCTCCTTGTTCTCTTGCCGGCCCAGCTACACAAAGATCCTGCACAAACAAGAGAGGGAAACTACAAGAAACATGTACTCATAACTGATGCATGGATTAGAGTGAATCAGATATACAAGTAAATACAATACATCAATGCAATACAAGTATATAGGAGAACATTCAAAGCTTTATTGATAGAAGTAAAAGGTTCTGAGAAGGTTACAACCATCAATGGCTCCAATCCAGCAGCACCTCCCCAGCAGCAAGAAATCTCCTCTTCCCCTCTATAAAAGCAATCACCCAATAGCTCTAACTGTAAACCAACAGCACTTCCTTGCTTTGCACAAAATTCCAGCCTCCCTAGACCTCATGAGAGAGCTCTATATATAGGAGATTTGGAGAAAGGATGAGTCAGCTTGAGGCTGGCATAAAGCTGACTAGTGTCCTCTCCCACTTTAGTTAATCTTCAGTTCTTGAGTCCACTTGGAGAATCTTGCTTCCACTTGGAGATCAAGACCCTCTTACTCATCATAGGGAGAATTCCATGAACCAAGTGTCAGTTTGGAAGCTTCCTGGGCAATTGACACCTTGCAGAATGACTGTGCCACTTGGCCAATCTCGCCCAGCGCAGGTAGCCTTCATTGGAGTTGACTTTTAGCGCAGGTACAAAGAGGAGTAGTTGACATTCAGCGCAGATGCTCAGTGGAGCAGCTGACATGATCCAAAAATAGCCTGTTTTTGAGTGTTTTCAGGTGGAGAACTGATGGGAAGTGATGTGGTTTGCTGACCTTGTTCTTCTAGGGGTAAGAACAACATGTTTAGGGACTGAGGATCCCTGTAATTATTGACATTTCATGCTCCATGCTGCGAGGCACAAAAATGTCTATAACAATCTCCAAGACCCAAAAATGGCTTGGATAGATTTTACCTGGTTTGGGAGATATTAAAATAATTAATATTTTAATAGAGTTCCTAAGTCTAAACTTAGGAAAAATAAAATATTAATGGGTATTAATATAAAACTGGGTTAGAAGGTTCCAAAAGTCATGGATCAAGCCAAATATGATCTTATCCGTTGATTAGCGATTTACTCTCGGATATTGGAGGACCAATGGGAAAAGTGTAAGAGGAGGCTTGAGGGTCAATTGGAGAACACACCAGAGTGATCAGTCATTCATTTTGCTAGAGCAGGGTTGCTAAGAAAAGTTGAATCAGTGATCAGTAGCGAGGGGCAATGAGTACGAGGTAGAGAAGCAAGGACAATACTAGGAGACCAACATAAAAATGGAGAAAGCCAGAGCAGCAGTCGGTCCAGGCCATGCAGAGCTCAAAAAAGGTAGCGTAGAGCCCAGAGAGGTTGCGTCATCCACACAAAGGGTAGAGGGAGTGACTCAGAGGCTCCCAGAGGCTACGCAGTGCCTCAAAGGGTTGACACATAGATTCATGGGGCTAATGCAGGTTAACAGGAATTTGATGTAGAGGCCAAAAAGGCCAGTGATGAGCTTCAGTTGTGCCAGAGAGAGTTTCATGGGACAGGTTTTCTGAATACGTGTTTCCAGATATAAAGGTATTGCTGTTGTATATTTTTATCTGTCAGGTGAACCAGTTTAGGCACCTAGTTGTACTCAGACAAACTGCATAATAATATAACCCTCTGAATAGCTACATTAGTTTTCCCACATTGGGTTTTTCTGGGGACATTGGTCCAAAAATAATAGTGTCACTTGTGTGTTTGTTTTGTTTCAGTTGATGATCTGTAAATGTTGATATTGTACTTGTGTTTATTTTCAGTATTTACATGGTAAATAACTTGTTAAGTAATTAAACAAGTAGGTGAAATAAACGAGATAGTACAGGAAGAATTTCTAACGGGTTAGACTTAGAAATTTCAACATGGTATCAAAGCGTGGTTGCAAATCACCAAAAAACTGAAGGCATTAGTTGACCATAGCATTTGCAGTAGATTCAACTATCTTGAGTGACAGAGTTGATCCTTGCAGAAGGCGACAGAGGAAGGAGTGATGTAGAGGGACTGTGTCATCATTTTGGGCTAGAGAAAGTCAGCACAGAGGCTAAGGGAGGCAAAATCAAGCTCACACAGAGGCCAAGAGGGTTGATGCAATTGGATGGGAGAGCTTATTTGTCGGTTCTGGGATTGCACAGAGCCAAGTGGCTCAATCCTTCAGTTGCTAGGGTATAGGAGGTTGTGGGTAATTTGCAGAGCGAAGTTGGTGGGGTACTATGGTCATAACAGTACCTAACAAGGCAAGACCAAGGGGAGGGAGTTTTTGCTGAGGCAGATTTCTGGCCAAAGAATCCAGATCAATGGTGCAGTTGCATAGACGATCAAAGTGGGGCAACTTGACATTGGCAGAGGGATTTCTAGAAGGGAAATCGAGACTCAAAGGGAGTCAAACCGAGAACTTCCAGATGGGAAGTTCAGAGACTTAGTAGGGGTCAAACAAAGGACTTCAAGGAGGGAATAGAGAGACTCGGAGGAGTCGAAAGAAGAGCAGTGAGATAGTCATGAATGAGCTAAGAGATCAGGATAGGCTCGATGGAGCATCCAACTTTGTGGTCTGGAAGGCTAGGATCTTGTCCATGCTAGACAGACATCGCCTTAAGGGCTTCGTCATAAGAGTGATAGTTGTCCCAATTGACCCAGTAGCTAATGAAAGGTACGAGGAGGCAATGGCTAAGGCTAAGTGCATCATCCTTAATGAGGTTAAGGATCATGTGGTACCACATATTGCCGAGAAGGAAATGACAAAGGAGATGTGGGATGCCTTGAAGACATTGTACCAGCATACTGCCATGCAGAGGGAGATGCTCCTGGAGAATCAACTAAGGGCATAGTAGATGCAGAAGGGAGAGAAGATAGATATCTTCCTCAGTCACTTGAAGGAGATTTGTGACCATCTAACTTCCATAGGGGCCATGCCAGATGAGGAATTGATGGTGAGGACTACATTGAAAACAGTTTGCGAGGATTGGTAGGTATTTTTCTAGAGCATATTGGGCAAGATGAGTCTTCCAGATTGGGAAGAACTGTGGGCAGATCTTTGTCAAGAAGAGATCAGACAACTAACCAAGGTGGGGAGTAGTGGAAAAGGGGTCAGGATCAAGAAGGAGGAAGAAGAGGATGTGGCTCTAGCATCTTTGGGAAAGTGGGAGAAGAGGAAGAAGAAGGACCTCTCCAAGGTCAAGTGCTTCCATTGTGGGGAACTGGGTCATTTTCCAAACTAGTGTCCTAGGAAGAAGAGTAAGGGAGAGGCTTCTGACTTGAAGGAATCGCCTACAAAGGTGGAGAAAGAAGTAGAGGAGGAGGACGATTGTGCCATGAGTGCTCATGTGCCACTTGAGAAGAAGTGGGGAGACATCGATTTGTAGTCAGACGAACTACAGGCGATGAGGGGTAAGATCCTTGAGGTACCCAACCTCTTGGATTATGACTTGCTATGGGAGCCCTGAAGAGGAGTAGCAGGACTAGCAGATGCGTGTAGAGATGGATGTGGATGAAGCAGCAGAGAGTGCTATAGTGCAGGAGTCCCAGGCAGCATGACGTTGGAAGGCTGCAAAAGTGTGAGAGGCACTGGAGTGTTGCAACAGTGCAGGATGGCACAGATAGGTTTACAATAGTGCGAGATGCAGGGATTTGTTGCAGTAGCACAGAGGTTAATAGAGGGAGTACTTGTTAGTGGCAGACGAAGCTTCAGCATCGGGAGTGTTTCTAGCCTGACAGGGATTTCAGAAGTTGGGTGGATCAGTTACTTACTTCTCAAGAACTGAGTTGTAGTGCAGTATCAGTATGCAGTAGCATGATGCAACATGGTGAGAGAGGATGCAGTGCAGATTTAGTGTTTGGAGAATTGACCAGCAGCAGCATGGATGCAGAGGGAGATGCTGTAAGGATGTAGTGGTGGCAGTGGTAGGGCCATTGGCAGTAGTATAGGATGTAGTAGTGTAAAGGATATTGGGCGGGGAGGCCTAGCATCAGCACAAGGACTAGTGCCACATAATCAGAGTGATGCTCAATGAGGAGTATTACTAGAGCACAGTCCTCATCTAGACATGAAAATTGGTGGAGAGGCTAAAGTATATGAGATATCCAAGACCCATAAATGGTTTGGAGAGATTGTGCTCGGTTTGGGAGATATTAAAATAATTAATATTTTTAGTAGATTTCCTAAGTCTAAACATAGGAAAAATAAAATATTATTGGGTATTAATATAAAATTTTGTTAGAAGGTTCCAAAATTCATGGATCAAACAAAATATAATATTACCCATTGATTAGAGATTTACTCTTGGCCGTTGGAGGACCAATAGGAAAAGTATAAGAGGAGGCTTGAGGGTCAGTTGAAGAACACACTAGAGTGACCAGTCATTCATTTTTCTAGAGCGGGGTTGCTAAGAAAAGTTGAATCAATGATCAGCGGTGAGGGGTGGTGAGTATGAGGAAAAGAGGCAGGGACAATACTGGGAGATTAGCACAAAAGTAGAGAGAGCTAGAGAAACAGTCAATACAGGCCACACAGAGCCTAGTAGAGGCACCGCAGAGCCCAGAGAGACTGTGCCATCCACGCAGATGGCAGAAGGAGTGATGTAGAGGCTCCTAGAGGCTGCACAGTGCCTTAGAGGGCTGACGTAGAGAGTCATGGGGCTGATTCATGTCAGCAGGAAGCTGACACAGAGGCCAAAAGGGCCAGCACTGAGCTTTAGTTGTGCTAGAGAGGGTTTCGTGGGACAGGTTTTCTGAATACTTGTTTCCGGATATAGAGGTATTTCTATTGTATATTTTCTCTGTCAGGTGAGCTGGTTTAGGAACCCAGTTGTACTCAGATAAACTGCATGATAGTATAACCCCATGAATAGTTGCATTGGTTTTCCTGCATTGGTTTTTCCGGGGACATTGGTCCAAAAATAACAGTGTCACTTGTGTACTTGTTTTCTTTCAGTTGATGATCTATAAATGTTGATACTGTACTTGTGTTTATTTTCAGTATTTACATGGTAAATAACTTGTTAAGTAATTAAACAAGTAGGTGAAACAAACCAGATAGTACAGGAAGAATTTCTATTGGGTTAGACTTAGAAATTTCAACATGTCTAGGTGGCAAGAGAAGATGACATGGAAAAATTTCCAGCGAATGTGGAGGCGCCAAGTGGCAGGCTGCCATTAGTTCTGCATATCACATATAAGGAAAAACAAGGGTTGCAGGTCAAGAATTAGCCCCCAGCAGTGCCGATTTGTGATTTTTGATATCACATATCACAAATCGAGGGTGAATGAGTGTTGAAGGATCAACCCTAACACAGATGGATCGCAATGCGATCACAATCACAGACACTGGAAGGTGTTTGCAATACGGTTTCGACTGTAAGCACCGATTGCGATTTGCGATTGGGCATCGAAAGCGATATTTCTATATGTTACATTGTATATTCTTGTCGGGTCCGCGATTACCACACTATATGGGTCAATGTGTCGATGATTCAAAGCACCGATTGCGATGTATGATGGGGACCGCTAGATGCGATATGTTATATATTATGTTCTATAAACCGGCATGTCTGTGTATCGCAGAAGAGTCTGTTGTAATGTCTTTGGACCGTCCGCTGATAGTTAAAAGCACCAATAAACATGCTACCTAACCTCATACACAACTAAATGGGTTTTTCTATGCTTGAATAGGATTTCACCATTATTATAAGGTTGTTTCCATATATCCTTCCGACCCGATCCCACCTTCCTAACTTGGTTGTTATGTTAAAATTTCTCGGGTTTTGAGATATGTCGCCATACTTATCTATATATATATATATATATATATATATATATATATATATATATGTGTGTGTGTGTGTGTATGTATGTATATGTGTACATATACATATATGTACATATATATATATATATATATATATATATATATATATATATATATATATATATATATATATATATATATATATATATATATATATATATATACACACACACATATATATACATATATATATAGATATATATGTGTATACACACACATATATACATACATATATCTATATATATATATATATGTGTGTGTGTGTGTGTGTGTGTGTGTGGTTGTTGTGTCGAAAAAAGGCGGAGGGAGTCAGCAGAATAGTTTAGAAGCACACACACGAAGCAGACCTTGACCCTGGTAGTAGGTCGGACCTCACCTTGAGCAGCAGGGAGGTTTCGAGAGGTTGCAGAAGGCCCGATTATCCAAATGGGGAGTTTGGATAGGCGTTTTTGCACTGTTTTTCGCTAGGAGTTCAGTGGTACTGTCTAATTCTGAAGCTAGGTACTCCATTCTCTACCCATCTCTCATCTTGGAGGTATAAGGGTTGTAATTTCTTATTGCGTGTACTTTTATCTCTTTTATGTCACTAATTGAATGAATGCCTCCCCACTATTGAGCAGGGACTAGAGACGTAGTCCAAATTGGACGAAGTCCATAATCAAATCATTGTGTCATGGCTTTTGTGTTCTTCTGATTATTTCTGCTTTGTTTGTGTGCTTTTAAGTTCCATGGTTAATTAACTTTGTTATATCTAATTCCTATGCATCTATAACTAAAAGATCTTGGATCACTCAATATCCTCAATATGCTCAAATTCCATAATTTCAACAATTATATCCTACTTTTCCTCCACAATATTATCCTTAGCCTGTTCAACAAACTCAACCCAACAATGTGAATCCACAACTTTCATTACCATTTCCTCAAAGACCAAATAAATTTCTTGCCCAACCACTTCCAAATCCAAATAATAATAAAAATTCACAACCTGTTTACAATATGGAAGGACAAAATTTTCAAACCTACATGATAACTCCACTAGATCTAAGTAATGTTCAACTTAGATTTGGTAGAATATTATAAAAGAAGTCCCCCTCAATTGTTATTCAAGAAAGTGAAAAAGAAAAATCTGTGAAGAATAAAAGTATCTTAATAATAAAAAAGTAGAAACTCAAAAACAAGTTACTCCAACACATTCAAATAACTCAACTCCTATTATGGAACAACCTTCAACATCTGTTTCAAAACCACCTTTCCCTAAAAGAATAAAAATTGATGAAGGGGTATAGAAACAATTTTTTTTGCCTGATTACGACATGTTAGATGAAATGAAGAATGTTTGCATAAAATTTCATTTGCTTCAAGCCATTAAGGAAATACCAATTTTTGCAAAAGAAATTAGGGACTTGAGCATAAAAAGACCTGGAAGAAAGAGAGAAGAAATCAAAAGAATCCAACTTGTTGGAAAATTTGCAAATATCGTGATGGGTAAAACAATAATTCAAAAATATCTTGATCCAGGAAGTCCCATTGTTAAAACACAAATCAATGGTGTAGAGATCCCAAATACATTGATTGATCTAGGAGCAACCATAAATATCATGAGTAAACAAACTATGAATCAATTAAAACTTTTTAATCTTCAATATACACCTACACTATACAATTGGCAGATAAATTTGTAATCAAACCTAATGGTGTATTAGAAGACATATATGTATCCTTAGATTCTTGGGAATACCCTGTTGGTTTTATGATTTTAACACCTAAGAATAGCTTAGGAGAACATCCACTGATTTTAGGAAGACCATGGCTAGCTACAACTGATGCTTTCATAAGTTGTAGATCTAGTGATATGTTCATTTCTGATGGGTTTACAACAAATAAATTCACACTATATCCACCAACAAAAACAATAGTAGAGGTTGAAAATGAAGAATGGATAGATGATGACTTTGATATGAGACCAATCTTTTCTACTTCACAATTAGATGAAGAATATCAAATTTTAAATTTAATGGGAAATAATGAATCTTCGTCATATTTTGAATCTAGTCAGAGTTTTCAAGAGCAATGCAATATTGAATATTTATCATCTCATCAACTATCCTTGCACTCTATGGAAAAATTTGGCAATTCTAAAATTGAAATATTTCCAAGAAAAACTTTGAATATCAACAATAATTTGGAAGAATTTCAAAAGAAATAATTAATCAAGATGTTACAAGAACATTCATATGTTTATGCATAAGAATATACTGACATGAAGGGAATTGATCCTAATACTTGTAAACATCATAGCTACATTGAAAAAAATGCCAAAACAATTTAGCAACCTCAAAGAAGAATGAGTCCAAATCTAATGGATATTGTTAAGGAAGAGCTACAAAAATTGTTGAATGTCAATTTTATCTATCCTATATCAGACAGTCGGTGAGTTTGACCCTTAGTAATTGTCCCTAAAAAGAATGGAAAATGGAGAGTATGTATTGACTATAGAGAATTGAATAAAGCCACTTTAAAAGATCACTTTCCACTCCCTTTCATAGATCAAGTTTTAGATATATTAGCAGGAAAGACATATTTTTAATTTTTAGATGGTTTTAGTGAGTATAACCAAATCCAAGTAGCCCCAGAAGACCAAGATAAAACCACCTTTACCTTCCCATTGGGAATTTATGCTTACCAAGTACTTCCCTTTGAATTATGTAATGCTCCTGCAACATTCCAAAGAGTAGTATTAGGCATTTTTTCTGATCTAATTCATGATTGTGTGGAAGTATATATGGATGATTTTACAATTTATGGAAATTCTTTTGAAGAAGCTCTTAAAAATTTGGAAAAAATTCTCACTAGATGTATAGAGGAAAATCTCTTATTAATCCATGAAAAGTGTGTTATGATGTTTACTGAGGGAATTGTTTTAGGACACCATATTTCAGGAAATGGAAAGTGGACACATCTAAAGTAGAAGTTATCTCGAAATTATCAATTCTAACCTATCAACGAGATGTTAGAATTTTTCTTGGTTTCATTGGTTATTATAGAAGATTTATAGAAAACTTTACAAAAATTGCATCTCCACTTTTCAAACTACTCACAAATGAAAGTGAATTCAATTGGAATTTTGATTGCCAAAAGGCCATTGAGTCATTAAAAGAGAAAATATCTGAAGCACCCATTCTTAAAGGACCAAATTGGAAATTACCTTTTCATATTTCGACTGATGCTTCAGATACAACTTTAGAATTTGTACTAGGACAAAAATACTTAACTCCATATGCCATTTATTACACTAGTAAAACATTGACTCATGCAGAGTTAAATTATACTATCATAGAGTAGGATTTTTTAGTTGTTGTTCATGCCATCAATAAATTTAGACATTATATTACTCGCTATGAGATTTTTTTACATACTGATCATTCAACAATTAGATGCTTAATGAATAAATCAATCACTAATGGCAGAATCATTAGATGGTTATTGATGTTGCAAGAGTTTAACATTACTCTTTTGGATCGACCTGGAAAACAAAACATAGTGGTTGACTTTTTATCAAGGATTCAAAATGATAACAATGACATTCCTGTAGAAGAATATTTTCCTAATGAATATCTTTTTGCAGTATCTACTAAATCTCCATGGTTTGTAGATATTGCCAACTATTTGGCTACATGAAAATTGCCATCATACTTGTCTCCTCAAGAAAAAAGGAAGATCATTCAAGTTAGTGCATCTTATTCATGGATAAATGAAGAATTGTATAAAGCAGGTCCAGATCTGATCATCCGAAGGTGTGTAAGCGAAGATGAAGTACCAGAGATATTGAAATCTTGTCATGATGAGCCATGTGGAGGACACTTCGCTGACAAAAGAACTTGTTACAAAGTCCTTCTCTTAGGATACTATTGACCTTCCCTTTTTAAGGATGCCAGAGAGTATGTTAAGAGATGTGATATTTTTCAAAGGATTGGGAAACCTGTTCCTTTTGATGAGATGCCTATACAACCTCAGGTACTTATTGAGCCTTTTGAAAGATGGGTTCTGGAATTTTTTTGTCCAATCAATCCACCTTCGAGACAAAAAAGGTATATTCTTATTTGTACTGATTATGTTACAACATGGGTAGAAGTTAAAGCATTTCTTTCTTCTATTGAAAATGTTGTAGTTTCATTTATTTTTGATGATATATTTATTCATTTTGGTTTCCCAACGGAAATTATAACAGATCAAGGTACTCAATTCACATCCAAGTTGGTACAGAAGATAATGGAGAAATACAAAGTCAAACATCGGAAGTCTACTCCATATCATCCTCAAGAACATGGATAGGTGGAGCTCACCAATAAAGTCATTGAAGAAATTCTAACCAAAATTGTGCATTTACATAGAAGAGATGGGGCAGAAAAGCTTTCGGAAGCTTTATGGGCATATCATACCACATGGAGAAATAATACAAGACATACTCCTTATGAGCTTGTCTATGGAAAACAAGTCCTATTTCCTATTGAGTTTCAAGTCAAAACTTTCAAGACAATAGTCAAATTGGGACTTGATCTTTGAGAAGCACAAAAACAAAGAATGGAGCATCTGAATGAACTTGATGAGATAAGACAAGATGAAATCCAAAGAACCAATCTAGTTCAACAATAGAGATCCAAATGGCATGACAAATATATCAAGGAGAGAAAATTACAGCCAAGAGATTGGGAATATTACTATTTAATTCAAAGTTCAAATATTTCCGAGGGAAATTTCAAAATCATTGGCTTGGGCCTTACGAGATTGAAACAGTCTTTAACAATGGTGCAATTAGGATCAAAACTATTGATGAAGAAAGGATCATTCTTCTTGTGAATGGTCATCGACTAAGAATCTATCATAAGACATTGAACAAGGAAGAATTTATCAAATATTTGCAAGAAAATACTGATTTAAAGTTGGTGAAGAAGGATTTTTCTTCTTCTCCAACTTGATCTCCAAAAGTCTTTTTCTTTCTGATAAATAAAAAATATAAAAAAAAATATAAACATATAAGAAAAAATTTGTATAAACTTGAAAACCAACAACTGTTGGCATGTTTATACAAAAAATATAAGGTGAAAATCAAATTTTGACACCTTAAATTTTCCTCACATCTGTTCTAAACCCATTTTCTTTATGTCCTACTCTTTTCTTTTCAAAAATAAAATAGCTACAAAATTATTGAGTTTTTGCAGCTCTAACAAATTTTTGCAGCTCATTTGATAGAAATTTTTGATGGAATAATTGAAAGAATGATTGAATCCCTCCACTGCAAAACACCTCTGGACAATACAAAGGACAACAACCAAAGGTTAGAAATCAATAATTCAAAGGTATGCAATTCTTAAATTGTATGAAATATATAAACATTGTACTACCAAATTCAAAATCATTATCACTAAGGGTTGATAGTATCATGTCAAATCGGATCTAATTCACCATTCACTCCTCATCATTATACCTATGCTCCAACCCCACATTCCGATTTTATTGATATGATATCCCAAATCATGCTCATTCATGCTCTCAACGATTAGATTCTGCCTCAGATCTTCATGCCCTTACCACTTACACTCCAGTCATTCACACCCTCATCCTCATCAGCCTTAAACCTTTTGAAACCCTCATACCCTGTCAAACAAATAGTCTTGAGACAAAGCTTCTCAGCCATGGGAGTTATAGTCAGAACAGAACCAACAGGAATAAAATTTCTAGAAGGATATCCACATATAAGAGAATTATTACAGAAAGTGCAGTGGCTAGAGTTTGTGGAAAAAATTGACGATTTCAACAAAGAGGTAACCAAATCCTTCGCTAGAGCCTTTAATGGGGTGGAAGTTGAGATAGGGGACATAAAATTTATAGTGACATAATCCTTTGTTTTCGAAGCTACTGGATTGCCTCGAATTGGAGAAAAATGGTTTAAAAATAGAGGTATTGAGAGAGATGACTCGAAGTTTTTCCTAAAAAACCCTAGCATGGACACCACCATTTTCAAGAAGGGAATTCTGAGCACAACATTGAAAAGTGAGTGGAGAAATTTAGTTCTAATAATTCAAAATTTTGTTAATTGCGAAGGGAGGTTTGGATGCATGTTTTTCTATCATATCTGATTGTTGATGAATTTTATTGAGGATAATGAAATAAATATTCCATATTTCTTACTTAATAGTCTAAGAAATATGACAGGGAAAAGTTCAAAGGAAAATTCAGTTTATAGAGAACGCCATGTATCACCACGGTCTTGTTAAAATCCTTGTTGAATTTCATCTTAAAAATATGGGTGACAATTGGGAAAGCTTTTTAGTGAGGAACCATTTTAAGGAAGATAACCAAGAATAGTCGAGCAACAGAAAGGCTAAGAGAGGGAGAAAAAGAAAAATTGAAGAACCAGTGGAACAAGAACAACAAAGAAACAGAAAAACAAAGAGGGAGAAAAAGAAAAACTAAAGAACCAATAGAACAAGGACAACAATAGTCACTGGAGCGTTGAGAGGATGATATTCCTCTTGCAGAAATTTTAGAAAATATAGACAAGTAAGATGTTAGAAGAAAGAAAGTCAGCCAAAATACGGAGAGCACACCCAAAATAGAGAAGCCTAAGACAAAAAAAAAAAGAAATCAAAAATTCAAATACCTCCTCTTATAAGCTTAAGAAGAAGTACTAGACTCAATTGAGCAACAAAAGAATGACCTTCAAAAAGAATGGAGCATATCAACTTAGAAGCAAAGGAAAATTCAAGGGATTCTCTGCCAACTTTCTTCACACCTCCTTAAAGTCCAGGCCAAAGAACACCTGAAATTGATCCTGTATGGTAGGAGATTTATGATTATATTGAGTGCGTAGAGAAAAGAGATGCAGAAAAAACATCAGCTTCAAATCAAGAAGCAAACTAGTTTAGTAAACCATAAGAACCTCCAGTAGTAAATGTTTAAAAAAAAAAGTTGAGTTAGAGACACTAAAAAGGTACATTTAGAAGGAGAATCAAACCCTAAAGGTGCAAAGTGAAATCCAAATAGCTAAGAGTGACAATATCCTTTTAAACCTAAGTCTGTGGTATAAGAAAAATAAGAAGCTGAAGAAGAAAAGCAAAGCTCTACAAAGGCAAGTCATAAACCTGAAGTGCAAGATTCTCATGAAAAAGACAAGGATGGAAGTGGCTAGAAAGAAAGGGAAAAAGGTGAAGTTGTATGTACTTGCACAGGTCTCAAAATAAATGGAGTAATTAAATAGAAGACATCAGTTTTGTGTTTTGCATGAGGACATGCAAAGACCTCAACATGGGGGAATTTAGAGTCTCATGAATATTTTATTTTTTACACCATTTCCATCCATTTTTCCTCTTTTTATCATTGCTAACAACTCAAATAAACAATAAACTATATATTTTGACATGGTAAAGTAGTCAGATGTATTATTTTTCATATTTATTAATGCACCTTATTATTAAGTTAAAATATTGTAATAGCTACAAAATTAACATGATTTTGCATTCATTTCATGATTCTGCAATTATCTCCATGGTTTTTCAGGTTCCAGTATGCCAGCCAAGCAAAGAAGCACATGAGCAGATGGGGATTGATCTCCTCCTATTCACCTGAGCCAAATCATCAAGGAAATCACCACTGGCGTAGTCAAAGAAGCAGGTCAAATACATGGATAAACCGAGCAGCGAGAGTTCAAATAGGTCACAACTCTCCGATTTTCTTTCCAAATAGAAAATCGTCGAGAAACGTTATTTCTCCATTATAAGATTAGAATTCAGATTAGGATTGTTTTAAGTTTTTAAGGCATGAAAGTATCAATCTATTGAGCATGAATTCTATATATATAAATTTGTAAACAGAGAGTCAGGACGCATATATAATCTTTAATTGATAGTTGAAGTTTCATAACTCTGTTCTTTTTAATTGAAGAAGCATTCTCGTCAATCTCATGCACAAATAGTTGTTGAATTAAAGTCTTAAAACTTGATGTTTTATGGAGAGCCCCTGCAAACAGTCGAGGTTCTTTCTTTTATTTTTAGTTCAATTCATTTCGTTTTCGTTATTTCCATAATTTCATTATCACAGCTTCAATTTCTTTATAATTACTTGTTTACAATATTTTGTTTGCTATCTGTCAATTTCAAATCATTTGTATGCTTTCTAAAATAGGAATATGTACATAATACTCATCTTTCCATAGAAAATATGTTTGATTAGATCTCATTCCTTCTACTTTTGTTTTATTATTTCAAGTAGAATTGTTAATTTGAGTGCATATATCTCAACATAGATTGCTTTATAAATTTATTCTTGAATAGAAGTGATTCTTTGTAGAGCAGAAATAATTGTCTTTATAGAATATAAGTAGTTTATGTATAGATTCTAGAATAACTTTATTTTTAGTTCTTTTCGAAAACACAAGCTATGTTAAAGAAGTATTCATAGAATTTACAATTTAGTTTTGTTTTTCCATCACCTCACATATTAATTGTTTTGAAACTAACAATAGTCAGTTAAATAGGATCATGATAGCTTGTATTAATTTCCTTTTCAAGAGTTGATTGTAGGAATTTAATTGTAAATCTTCAGTTTCATTAGGAACATAGGAATAAAGAAAATCCTTAAAGAAAACACAATCATCATCTTAATAAACTCAAAAAGGCTTCTAGCATATATAGCGCACTTTCACTTCACAAGTTTACCAACTCTAGTCGATAATTTATGTAAGCAATTTAAGAACATTCAATTGAGTAAACAACAAAGCAAGATGATTGGATACCCATGCCCTCAACTTCAAATTTGGACACATATTACTACAAATTTTGTTGAATGTTTTGGGGGCGGATAAATTATTCTTAACAACTAACATTCCTAGTTTAATCCAAAATGTGACCCTATATCCCATATTCAATAATGTCAAGTAGAATGGAAAAGAATTGGGTACAAAGATGAGAGTGTCTGGCGACATATGCTTCACAATAATCTCGATGATATTCGAAATAAGTGATATAAAATTGAAGAAGTTTTAGGGGAAACTCTCTAATGGAATGAATCAACAAACAATTTTATAGCTTTTTTGAGTTTAATCCCACTGAAAAAATAACTAGTCGAATCAGCTCAACAAATTAAAGAATTTATTTCATCAAAACTCCTGTACAAGAAATAGAAAATGAAAAATTAAAGTCAAATACTCATTCTCTTTGATATGCAATCATATATCATTCCAAAAATCAGTCGAAAGAATAGCTACCCAATTTGACATGGAAGCTATTAATTTTTTGTGGTAGAGCTTTTGTTGGAAAAATAATCGTCAAGAAAATATAAATTAAATTAGAAGAATATTTAAAATATCTAAAGAACAAGAAAATAGATAAGAAAAACCAAATTTTCCACTTGCTTATAAAGAAGTGAAGGTTGGAGACTAGAGGCTCGATGAATTGAAGGCTTTTTAATGGATGGATGTTGAACTAAAAATAAAAGAAGTCAAAATATCTAACAATGGTCGATGAAAAATAACTTGACTAGGGGATTACTGGTCAGACAAACAAACCACAAAATTTATCAAACTTCTAAAAGAATATGAAGACTTATTCACAAGATATTATAAATACTTGAAGGGACAAGTAAAAGAAATTGGGGAGATGGAAATCAACCTCATACAAGGAACCAAGTTGATCAAGAATGTCCTTATAAAATGTCCCATAAGTACAAACCCATTATACAAAAAGAAATAGAAGGGATGCTGACTACTAGCATCATCTATTCAATATAAAAGTCACAATGGGAATGTCCTATGGTTGTGAACTCAAAGAAGCATGACCCAAAAAAATTAAGAATATGTGTCGATTTTTGTGGTTTGAATAAATTAATAGTGGCACATCCATTTCCATTTCCTTTCATAGATGAAAATATAAATGAATTTGCAGCAACATAGTTAAACTCCCAACTACTTGAAATTTTTAATAGTTCTTGAGTAATTTTCACTCTTATTCATAATTTAATGCAATAGAACGATAGAAGGATTTGAAGCCTCTATCAATATTTTTAGGGCCATTTTATTGTGTGCTAGCTAACCCTTAATAGTTTAGGGTTGTGAAAATTAGTTTAATCCTCTTTAGGGGAATTTTCTCTAAGAGTATAAATTAAGGACAATTACTTGCTACTTTTGATTTATAAGGATGATTGTTTTTGAGCCAATGACATAAATGAATTCTTTCCCTTGTATGGGGATTTTTGTTCCATTTTTAGGTGACCCAAACCCCCTTCCACTTTCTTAGGGAAATCAAGAGTTCTTTTGTCCCTCGCTTCGAGATTATGACATTTCCATAAAAGGTGGGTTTCTATGGGCCTCCCAATCTTTTGTAACCATATCTAGGTTGGTAGATGAATTTACAAGAGATTTCCCTTCTACCAAGCCTTCTTATACCCCAATAATAAGAATAAGATGAGGAGAGTTAGTGATTTTAATTCTAGAGAGGTCAAGTAGAAAGTAATTCAAGGGTTCAAAACTTTTGTTTTCATCATTTAATCCCATGACCTAAAAATTATATTTTCAAAGGAGTTCCTTTTTTTCAAGGAAGGAGACTTTGTTGACTTACCCAAATGAAGTGAATCTTCATTTTTGTCACTGGTAGTTTCCATAATCAAATATTTAAGTTGGATTATGTCCAAGGACTGAGTTACAACTACCGAAGGAGCCTCTATTGGGCAAGTAGAGATTACATTTCCCCCCTGAATCTCCATCATCTTCAAATTTGTATTCTTTATTTATAGGTCATCCTTGCCATTCGATAATTTTAACTTCTATGTCCAAATCATTTTATGATTAGTAAGGAAATGTTTTTTCTAAGTGTCCATAACAATTACATTGACCACACTTGAAGAGAATACCTTCGTAGTCTATTCTTAGGTGAAAATGGTCATTATTCCTCCTTACATCCAAGTATATGGGCTATACCTAGATAACTCGAGTCTCAAAAAGACAAATTAACTTCATGAAAATTGCTAGTGCATTCTCAATTTCCTTTAATACTCCTTTTGACCATAGAACTAATGGTATCCCCAATATACGTGTTGGAAGGTTGAGGATTTGATATTACTTGTTGGAAGTGATGAACAACACTGAGAGTGGGGGGTGAATCAGTATTATGCTCTATGGATCAATTTTACCACTTTTTACCTTTTCTTACATAATAATGGAATCATGCATTAGTCAAACAACAACATATATAAACAACACATGCATAATCATAAACATAAGCAGTGATAATCATAAGCATAAGTAACCATGGTAATAAACACATCAACAAACCAACATGCACACATAGAGACACAAGATATAAGGTGGAAACCCAAAGGGTAAAAACCACCATCGGTTGATAGTCTTTGTCTTTATCTTTCTTATTAATCTTAAAATCTTCTTTTACGTATGATCATTGGCCACCACTAGTGTGTAATCTACAAATTTCCAATCATGCAATCCCATACTCACTATAAGCCACTACTTGTATGAACTTTGTATTCCTCTACCTCTTGGAAGCCACCACTCCCTCAACTTTGCAGGCCATCACCTACTAGAAGCTACCACTCCCAATAAGTCTCGCCCAATCACAACTAGACTATCCATCCACCACTCCCAAGTTCTCAAGCATCTACCTAAAGGATGTCGCTACACCCTATCATAGCAAGCCACTACTTGCTACTGAAGGTGTTACATAGTATTTTGTGACACCTTCTGCACTTCCCCGTGACATACCCCGAAGTGCCTGAAAGATGACCATAATGCAATGTACCCAGTCATATATGCACTTCAGAGCCTTCCTAACACATTGATTGCAAAATTCCTTGAGCTTCCCCTGAAGGGAATAGCTCTTAAACCCTAATTTGAGAATCGTCGCCCTTATGAGGCTAAAAACCACGATGGTCGTATGTTGCACTATGTCAAACCCGAGATGGCATCGCTCTGTTTACTTGTATACCCATGATGATCCCAAAAAGGAAATTTTCCCAAAGAAGATGAGAAGCTTCGTGATCTAGAAGCTTCCAGAGTGGCGAGCCGGAGGTTGTTCAACGTAGATGAGGTCGAATTATCCCAAATTGGCCTCTTGGTATTATCCCTATGAGCTACCTCCTTGAGATGAGGGCCTACTCCTATCTTTGCAGAGATCCTAATTCCCTTTCCTAACCTATATATTCATCCTCTCCCATTCCCAAATGGTTGGTTGGTCAGGTTAGAGGTTGGGTTGGTCTATGTCTATTTGCACCCTTATGCTAAGACTGTTCCTAGAGGCTATTCATTTGACTTGGAGAAGGAGTGCTTGGAGAGTTATTGGCTTGGACTTGGATTACCACTCAACGAGAGCCTATCAACATAAAGGTTTTGGTTGTAAGCTTCCCTTTATTTTCTAATAATACGCAAATATTATTTCATCTTCCCAAAATGCATATCTTCATGTATCATTTAGCTTGACATTCCTTGATTAGTTAAGTAGGTTTCCATTGGATTTTATATTCGTTTTGGCATGCCTTATTATGTATTGACCACTTGTGTAGGTATACAAACACTGATAGAAGCAGGAACAAGCCCGTGATACAAGCAGTTCAGTGTCCTCAACAAAGGAGATTGGAATAGCATCAAAACAAGGTATGCCATCTCTTTCATTCTTATTTTAAAGTGTAACCTAGGAAGATGTCTAGTTGATTGTCACTTCAGTTGCTAGACCCACTCATTGGGCTAGAGGGATCATCTCTGTCCATAGAGAGGATTTTACCTAGACAAAAAATGGTGATTTCACTGGGGAATCTATAACCCTTTCCATTCAATCCTTCACCTTGAATTTGTGATGAGTTTGACCAATCGTCAATTTTCTAGCTTGTTTTCTTTTTTGTAACTATTTTCACTTGCTAGTGATTGCTTGAGGACATTGATTTTTTTCTAGTCTTGAAGACTTCTTATTTTTTCTTCATTTTTCTCGCTCATCGTGGGTTTGTCCCTGAAAGTTGCGATGACATCGCGGATTTGTTAAGTACAGTTGTGATTATCGTTCTTTTGCCTATGAAAGTTGCAATGATCCCAGAGTATAAGAGAAAATAGGGTTTTTTCTTCTTGTTTTCAGTCTTTATGTCCTCTATTAGTGATTTTCCAGAGTGTATATGGTGTTTTTGATTGATTATCTTGATTAATTTGCAAAACTTGTCTCATTGGCTTTGAAGTGAAATTTGATTGAATTCTAGGGTTCCTAGTCAATTGGTCATCACTTGTTGCTTGATGGTGTTGTTAAGATGCTTTTTTTGTTGATTGATTGAGTGTTGTTTTCTATGGAAATCATTGAAAACATCGTTTTTCATTTGTTTTACATTGTATTTCGAAATTTACTTTTTGTGAAGATGTATTAGATTTGTTGCATTTGAAAGTTATTTTTTGATATTCATCATTGAAAATATATTACATTTTTCAATGATTGAAAGCTAAAAATGGTATTAGATGCATCAAATCATTCAAAACAAAAATAAAAGCATAATTCATATAGCTGTATCTTTGTAAAGTAAAACCATTTTGCATTTCAAAAAAGTTGCATCTAGGATAGTGGAAACTAGAAATCATTTTTTACTTTTGCCATTGCATTTAGTGAAATGAAAGATTAGGATTCATTTTCACATTTTGAAGACGAAAGTGAAAGTTAGTGGAAGGCATTTTTCGTGATGCATTATTGATTGAAATTTTTTCCTTGATTAGTCTAGCTTTCATTGAAACGAAATGTTTTCCTTTTCTCATGTAGTTGCATCTTAGGTGTTCAGGTGACATTGTTAAGGCCTTGAAACCGAAACATAATTGAAGATCAACTTTAAAGTCTATCAATTAATCTAAGGAGCATTTGAAACATTAACTTTCATACTTAGTGGTCTAGGCTATAGATGTGTTCTGGCGTCTATAAAACTTAGTAGTTGTCGTTCACTTTTGCATTAGACAATGCTAGCACGGACTTGTGCTCCTCGTACCATCGAGTATATAAAGGGAGACCCTTATAGACTACAAACCTTTATTGATAGGAAGTCGAGTCTACCACCCTGTAATTGTGATACACCGAATAAAACATTCGGGGAGATTGCCTGCACGTACATCAAGTCCTTGGTAAATTTATTTGCTAGGGTGTATATTGTAGTTCACGATTACTTGGTAATCCCTTTGGCCTAGAGTATCTGGAGTAGTCATTTCGATCTTTTATAACTCCTTATTGAAAATATCATCGAGCACTTGTCCTTTCAAGCTTGCTAAACCAATGAAAGCGACTAGAGTCACCTTTTTTGTCCTTTTCTCAACCCTTAAAACATGAAAAGTAAAAGTTTTTGTTTCAAATTCTAAAATTAATTGACCATGTAACAACATCCTTCCTGTGGAAATACTCCTTAGTAGAATATTAGGTTGATACTAATGGAAACATTTCCTGAGTCTACTAGTCAAGGAAACCCCTCTGATGGGAATCCTAGTCCTTTTCCTTCTTTTGGAAATGTTGGTGCTCCCTATATGGCAACGTTGTCTCTTCTAGGATTGACCACTGGTCTGCCAGTTTGGTTGTTTTTGACCTCGGTGGTTCTAAGTGTCCAAATGACTTTTCAACCAAGTTCTCCTCCACCTGGATAATATCAAACTCACGTTGATCCTAAAGTTGACCCCTTGTCTTCTTCGCATATTTCTTCACCTCATTCTTCCTCTTCGCCTGGTGAAATTTTGGATTCTAGTAACGAGGAAGCTAAGAAGAAGAAGAAGAGGTCAAATAAGAAGAAGCAAAATAAGAAATGGGGGAACCAAACAACTATTTTTACTGATGCAACTAATGAAGAGAAATCTTCCAACCAGCCTTAGAAAGTAAAGTTCCCTTTCATGTTATGTAAGGGTGACCACCTTGTTCAGAATTGTCCTAGTATTCCCAAGGTCTTAGAAGTGTGGTCAGCAGGTTCACATCAACCTTTGTCACTAGCCTCTGGAAATTGTTTTAGTGATAAACCCTAAACTAATAACAGTAAAGCTCATGGGAAAAATGGAAAAGTCAAATTCCCTTGTAAGTTGTGTGAAGGTAATCATCCCATTCACCTTTTTCCTTTAATAGATGAAGCTTCCAAAGTGTTGGAAAACCTTACAGCTTCCTAACCTCATCTTCTAGCTGGTTATCAAAATCTTTCCCCTAATCCTTCACTAATTGATCAAGTGATTGATCAAAAGCCGTCATTGTTCAACCCCATTCTCTCTGAAAGTGAGTCTCATGAGTTCGTTCTTGACCAACCATTGGTTGAGAAAATGATAGACTTTACTCCATCTTTAGTTAATCGTACACTTCTAGTAGAGCGAACCTCATACCACTCAGGTTCTTCTGGTTTCTTCAGTTTTGAATAAACTAGAGGCAAATCATCATGTTCTTGAAGTGCATGAAATTATTTCTCTTTTTCCCATAGAAAAATAGGGTAGCTCTCCTATTCCTACGACACCCCCTCCGAGTAGTTTGGTCACTTCTTTTGATTGGATTTCACTGGCAGGATATCGTCTTCCGTCATATGTGCCTTTCCAGATAACAATACAAGCTTACCATATGGTCATACCTAGCACAATCATAGACAAGGGTGCATCTGTTAGTATTCTGTCCTCAACTGCTTGGAAAACTTTAGGTTCTCCTCAACTTGTCCCCGTCACCCAGAATCTGTTAGCTTTTAATAGAGGAACCAGTCAACCTTTAGGGATCCTTCCTCAGTTTCCTATTACTTTGGGAGGAAATATTGTCTATACAACGTGATGGTTGTCCAAGTCTCTTTAGATTTTAATCTACTCCTTGGTCGTGACTATGTTTATGTCAGGGGAGCTCTTGTTTCTTCCCTCTTTCGAGTGATGCGTTTCTCGCATGAAGGAAACATTGTGATCATTGATCAGCTGACATTCATTGGTCTTGAATCAACTCCCAATCAATCATCATCCCTAAATGATTCTCATATGAAAGAATTATCACCCCGCCACATGTTAATTACATGGCCACCTGTTCCATGCCCACCTCTACTGATGATCTAGTGGATGATGTAGTACACTATGTACTAGGGGCATTGGAGGCTGATTTTTCATTTGGATCCCTAAACATGTATCCCATATAGAGTTTTGTTCTCCCATCTGATGAGAACCTCTTGGAAGCCATGGCCTCTTGTGGGTTGTGATGAAGGGTTGTGGCCACTTGTGTCAAGCTCGTTAAAAATTGAAATAGGTACCCATGAGGATAGTTATTTTACTATGTCAACCTCGTTAAAAAATGAAATAGGTCTCCATGGGCAGAGTTATATTACTTGTGTCAAGCTCGTTAAAAAATGAAACAAGGTGTCATGAGCATGGTTCTTTTCCTATGTCAAGCTCATTAAAAATGAAACAAATCCCCTTCCGATTCAAGTTCTTAAATTAGATCTCGTAAAATTCCAGTCAAGTCTTTCACTTGATCTCATAAACTGAACCTTCATTTCATCTACCTGTTAGTAACCAGTAGTCTACTTAGGTGAGTGAAGTGAAGCTTGGGGGGCATATACCTAGAATTGAGTCATTATTTTGGGGTGCATGCAAACTTATCTCAAGCATAGCTTATCTTTGTTTCAAGCTTGCGTAAAAATGAAACCAAATCCAAGCATAGTTTTTTCTCATGTTTCAAGCTTGTGAAAAATGAAATCGTCTTCAAGAATACTCAAGCATAGTTTCTAATGCTTCAAGCTTGTGTAAAAATGAAATCATTCCCATTTTACATCTCGTGATTTCCATTTTTATCAGGTTGTTTTTCCATATGAGCCTTGGTTTTTTCATTCCATTGTCACCATCTCTTTGGTCAATCATATGATTTCACTTGGTTGTTTTACCCTTGCCTGCAAAACATCTACGATGAGCGGTTTTATTATCCAACCTCTTGACCTTTACATGTTTTGAGTAGTTCCATCATCACTGGAACTAGTTGCTATCCTTCTATAGCACTCGTTCCTCCAAGTGGAGTCATATTTGAGCTCTTTTCTGACTCTCAAAAACTGAAAAGATTGTTGAGTACTTGTCGTTTTCAAACTTGTTAAATTGAATGAATTGACGTCGTCTAAGTATACATTTACCCCTTTTTGGGCTGAGATAGACTATTGTATGAAAAAGGGACACCTTGGTCAATATGGTCAAGAGGTTCTCTCAGATATTGTTTTCTACCTTTTCGGGTTCGAGAGACAAATTATGAAAAGGGACATGATGGAGTTTTATTTTTTGTCTCTTTTTCAAAATCTCTAAATATGAAAAATATACAGAGTTATTCTTTCGTTGGACTCGTTAAATTTTTTTACGACGAAAGACTTGTCACCATGACGAGATTGAGTTTCTCCTTCCCAGGACCCGTAAAACTTACTAGGATGGATTCATCTGAAGGATGAACTTATAAGACAAGAATATGGTATCCTCTTCAAGCTAATGTAAAAATAAAGAGGTACACACTGGAAATAGTGGGGAAAAATGAATATGAAACATCTCTTGTATTAGTAGCATGTCGCTCTTGAACATGACACTCATATGTTTCTTGTGTCGGGTTTGGGACATCCTCACTTAGTCACTTATCCTTCCAAATTTGGGTAATCCATTTTTCCTCTCATTTAATTATTCCACTTCGTCATTATGACCTTTAGTCCCATGTTGAGTCAAATGTTGCACACTCTGAAGTCGTGTCACCAATATGTTCAAGAGAAGTCATATCTTCATTCTATTACCTATACATTATCTGACTCTTTTCTACAAGGTTGGATCCTACTCATTCCATTCCACTTTATTCCTTGTTTTGTGCCAATGATGGGGGAATCATTATGACCCTCCTTCGATGGGTCACTTCCTGTCAACTTCAGCTCATTATCCGAGAAGATGACTTAGAAACTCCCTTTCAATACCTTAGAGCTTGCATGCCTTAATGGAAAGTTCTATGCATCCAAGGATAGCTTTTCACTATTGACCTTCTATCAGGTGATTCCACAAGTTTTTTGCTTTAGCTTCATTATCACATTCACGGATTGTACTGTCGTACCTTGAGAGCCATTGTCATTATGGGTGGTTCCTCTCGTGTCTGTTAACGGTCTGCATCAATAGCTAGTAATCAAGTGGTTTTCTAGCATGTTCGACTGTGACACGTTCATTCGCATGTTAGAATTCATACTTTGATCAGGTAGGGATGGAGTGCAAGACCCCGGGTCTTGTATAATATGACTCAAGGTGCATGGATTTATATGTTGTTCATGATTGTAAGCATGTTTATGCTATACATATGGTTGTGACCATACCATGGGACTTTATATTTATGATGATCCTTCTATATCAGATGGCTACATCCATGCCTTGGATCTTAGATTACAGATGATCATTCTATATTGGATGGTTGCGCACATGCCATGGATCCTTCCATATAGTCCTTATTATCTAGATGGTTGCATCCATACTGTGGATTCATGTTTGACATCAGATATGTATATGTATATGCATCATTGATTTTCAGGTCTCTTGACAGTGATTTTCCTCGTCCTTGCAAAAGCTCGTAAAGCATCTCAGCCATCACTCCTCGTTCTGCCTTCATGATTTAAGGGGCATTTGTTACGTGGTATTTTGTCACGCCTCCTGCACTTACTTGTGACATACCCTGAAGTGCCTGAAACATGCCCATAATGCAGTGTAATCATTCATATATGCATTTTAGAGCCTTCCTAAGACATTGATTGGAAAATTCCTTGAGCTTCCCCTGAAGTAAATAGCTCTTAAACCCTAAGTTGAGAATCATTGCCCTTATGATGCTAAAAATTGTGATGGTCACATGTTGCACTATGTCAAACCCGCGATGGCATCGCTCAGTTTACTTGTATTATCGCGATGATCCCAAAAATGAAATTTTCCCAGAGAGGATGAGAATTTTCATGATCTAGAAGCTTCCAGAGCAGCGAGCTAGAGGTTATTCGACATAGATGAGGTCGAATTCTCGCAAATTGGCCTCTTGATCTTATCCCTATGAGCTACATCCTTGAGATGAGGGCCTACTCCTATCTTTGGAGAGATCCTAACTTCCATTCCCAGCCTATATATTCATCCTCTCCCATTCCCAAATGGTTGGTTGGTTAGGTTAGAGGTTGGGTTGGTCGATGTCTATTTGCACCCTTATGCTAAGATTATGCCTAGAGGCTATTCATTTGACTTGGAGAAGGAGTGCTTGGAGAGCTCTTAGCTTGGACTTGGATTACCACTCAAGGAGAGCCTATAACCATCAAGTCTTTGGTTGTAAGCTTCCCTTTATTTTCAAATAATACATAATTGTTGGTTCATCTTCCCAAAATGCATATGTTCATGTATCATTTAGCTTGACATTCCTGAACCACTTATATCATAGGATTGTTCCTGCTTCTCTAAGTGTTCATTTCTTGATAACTTGTGTAGGTATATAAACACTAAGAGAAGTAGGAACAATCTTGTGATACAAGTGATTCAGGGTCCTCAAAAAAGGAGATCGGAGTAGTATCAGAACGAGGTAGGCCATCTCTTTCTTTCTTATTTTCAATTGTAACCTAGGAAGATGTCTATTTGATTGTCACTTCAGTTGCTATACCCACTCATTGGGCTAGAGGGATCGTCTATGTCCACAGAGAGGATTAACCTTGTCAACAGGAGGCCCCAACCTTCAAGCACTTCTTGTGGACCTCATTTCATAATGTTTCATACCAGATCCATTTCTCTCTACAATCAAACACTTGTGAGCCACATTTCATCCATTTTTATATTGGACTCACAATACCTCTATGCGCATACAACTGAAAGCAATCTGAAACATAACAACCAATCTGCATACAAAACTTTGCAACACAATCAATCTATGCAATGTATATCCCTACAATAAAATCAACTTGCACAATCAATCTGCTTATTAACCTGAATAATCCAAAAACACCATACAATAATTATTGCAACATCCTACTCAACCATCACTAACATACTCTAGTAGCTATAAAAAGCACATACAAAGGTGCTACAACAAAAAACTCTTCAATAGAACCCATGCAACACAAACATATCATCAATCTAAACTTCGATCAAGACTCTCTATTGCAACAACTGCAACAATACATCGATCTCCATATAAGCAAAAACTAACATCAATACAATATGCAATGCAAGCATGTTATACATATAGATAAACTACAACTCCATCATCCTCTGACATATACTCCAAATCTGAGCTCTGATTTTCACTCTATCTCTACATTCTTGTAGCTTACTCTATCATTCTATCTAACCCCTTATCTTTCACACTCTGACCATTTTATCAATGATGAAAGATGCAATCAATACAAAGCACTAATCCTCATTCTCTTGACTTGATCACCTTCTAGAATGTTGAGTGACCTTTCTTGAATCATTGGACCAAATACCATGTGAAAAAACCATTGAAAATGTCATTGGAATTTACTAAAATGCACACATAATTTTGGAAATCCAGCTATAGGCAGTAACACACTTCCTACTCTCAAGAAATGCATTATAAAGCATGTGTAAGGCTCTATAGACTGCACTATAATGCAATTTTTCTTCTTATTCAACACATTACACTGATTCTCTACCCAGATCTTTACCAAATTACTCCAACACTTCCAGAACCTCTCCATCTTCCTCTGCAACAATCTCTAGAACTTGTAGAGCCTCTTTAAAAATTGGGAACACCTCAATAACATGTGACCAAACCTTTGATCATCATGACAAATCCTCCAAGCTTTTTTACAACAATGCAAATACAATTGACTCCATAGTTGACTCCTTAGGTAGACATCCTAGGTTGAAATCAATGCCAACACCATGAGGCCAACATGCTTCCCCTTTGGTGTTGATGTCAACCTACAAACACAACACCAAGCTAATCTCTATACATCTCCAACTGACCAATCTAAATATCGCTCAAGTGGTTGTACCACTATCCCCCTTTGACATCAATGGCAAAGGCCAGACAAGTATGGTTGAACCACATGCTAAACACTATTGATATCAACTGATATACAAATGAAAACTGATCAGATCCTCATGCCAACAACCCAACACCATGCCAACAAACCAAACTAGTCAACACGATGCATCTATGACAAAATCATGTGCTTCCATCTATTGCTAGCTTGAACAAACTCCCTCTCAACATGTAATGGGGTTGAAAAAAATATCATTATGTTGTTGTACATCAAGTTTTGTTGTTGGCATATTTCTCTTTGCCACATGCAAGAGATACTCCTCATACACAAAATACTCAACTCATACATGACTAAAAGATATGCAATGATTATAGGGATTCATAGGCCTAATACATGGCTACTAGAATTATATATCATGGTTGTACAATGCCTCCAAATAAGCAATATATGGTTGAACCATGAATTCTCTCTCATGCATGAACATCACTCATATGACTCAACCAATGACCCATAAGAAAAACATGATAGTAATTGGATTCAAAAATGACTCCAAGCTCACACATGGTTGAACCACATGACGTCTACCATCCTAAACATGGTTCTAACAACTCACATCACTTAAACATAACACACTTCAACACATTCGTGACATGACCCAAGTCTCTCTCTCTTGACTCTAGGATCAATCCACCAATAACCAAATGATGAAAGCAACACATTACAATACTTCATATAGAGAGTACATGGCTGAAAGTGATGTATACCAAGATTCATGACTCTCTTCTCCTTATGCATAGCTGAAAATGATGATATACAATGTAAAATATATGGTTGTTACATCATGCTCATGAAAGTGCTTTCATGGCCAAAATAATATCTCCTCATAATGCATGCCAACATAAAATGTTGTTGAACTAATGGACCAAATAAAATACATATGTATATGGTCCATTTTAGCTATAATATCAAAGAGAACATGTAAAAACATATGGATTAAAGCATCACCTTCCTCTACACATGGTTGCATCAATGATATTCTTCTATGCATGGATGTTACATATGCTTTTCAACAAAATTGTCAAAGTAAGAAAATGCATATGTATGGATAAAAATGTACCCTTTTACTCATGAAAATATATGTAAAGCTGCTACAAATAAATGAGTAAAATCAAATAGGAAATTGACAGGTAAATATGGCAAACCTCAAACCATGCATAATTCTCCATAAGCTCATTATACCTCCAATAGGCAGGTTGGTCTGGCGGACTTGAATGTGCATGAGGCTCATGAACATAACATGTTGTTGCTATTCAACTCCATCAACTCATCAACATGCCATGCACTCCCCCTAAGGCTATGCACCTCTCATGAACTTTTGTAGTCAATCGTGCAAATGTATCAAATAACTATGGATTGCAGAGGCTGACGATCTCTCCTACTCATAATATGAAGAGGAAGGGACTATCCTTGATCTCTTGATTTTGGCTACTCTTTCCTTCAATACATACACATTATTTGATGTCCTAATTCCTTTGGAAATTACTCTCTTGGACTTCTCCTTCCTGATGCAACATACTTTGGAGTTGAAGATCACTTCCTTTC
This sequence comes from Pinus tabuliformis, assembly GCA_031772625.1. Lineage (NCBI taxonomy): Eukaryota > Viridiplantae > Streptophyta > Pinopsida > Pinales > Pinaceae > Pinus > Pinus tabuliformis. Next base: position 695,258,835 of record CM062810.1, read on the forward strand.
CTCCATATACCATCTGAATCACACTTAGAATATTTTGCTTCAACCCCTCAATTAGTAGGACATCAACTGCATTTAACTCCTCATCACCAAGAATAACCTTTCCTTTTCCCAATACATTAGCGAGTTTAGTATCTCCAAGAATGACATGACCATATTTGGTCTTTCTCAAAGACAGAAAACCACTCTTGTCCCCTGACATGTGATGGGAACATCCACTATCTATATACATGCATATAGAAATTTCACACTTGAACTTCTACTACTCATTTTTCTTCCACACAATCCTAGGCTACTTCTTTGCTTGGTGTTGAGCAATAAAAGGTGTCTTTTTAACCCCTATTTATCCTACATTAATTATTAACGCAGGGATGATTTTTTATCTCAAGTGTGTACTCAGTCTGAGGCGGTCACTTGCTCAAGAGTAATGTTTTGCAGTATCGTGCTTTAAAATGCAAAGATAAATGAATGCTAGAAACAAAATCTAATTGGAACAACAAGACACTAAATCATTCACTCAAACAATCATCAGTCGAGGACTCAGTAATGATAACTCTCTCCCCTGTAAACTGATGCAAATGAAAATCAATCATAGGCAAGATCTCCAATCTGAGAACTTAGACAACATTAGTTAGTTCCCTTTACAGTTGTAGATCCTTCAATCCACGCTAAAGCAAATAACTGGAAATAGTAATTCAATTGACATAAAAGGAACAACAACTAAGTCTATTGGAAAATTGAAGAGCAAAGCTTGATTTATCAGAAAAGAATTAAACAGTAGAGTTTATCCTAACAGAAATGAATTGAATAGCAATCTTAATCCAACGAAACAACAAAGCAAATTAACTGGAAACACATGGTGACTATAAGTTAAACTGAATCAACAATCTTATTCTAGCAACATGAACATTAATTGCAGGTATTAAAGGAACAACAATCGCAGTTATAATGGAACAGTAACTTAATTGAACAGCAATCACAATTATAAGTGAGCAGCAATTAAATGAACAACAATTTGAATTAGACAGTGCAATATTAGATCAGAATGAACAACAGGACATTTCAAGTTATAATTAATAATTTTGTCACCAACACAATCCAATTATGATTTCAATATAACAGAGCAATTCCGTGAAATGTTCATAAACAAAAGATTACCAAATAAAGCAAATTAAGGAAATGCAAAGGAAATCAAACCACACAAGACTGTAATTGTAAAATAGTGATACAAGAAGCAGGTGAATCCACCAGGGCCAGGCCCTTAGCCACCAGTGAAGCACCGCTGAGTTTACTCCAAGATTAGATAATGGAACAACAACTGAGTTATATATTAATCATGTATGGCAAAGTTTACAGCTATCGCTCTTCAAAGAGAGTCTATGATCAGAGTTGAGCTTACAATAGTAATTTCTGAACAATCAAAATTCCCCCCTTGTCTTTACAATCGTTGCCCCATTTATAGTGGGTAGGCGGATACATCAAGGTTGTAGATAACCTTTAAAGTAGCGATCCCTCAGGATCAAAAGATCCTGAGGGATTTTCTTAATCTTCTATTCTTCAGTTATCTTCTTGTCCTCTTGCGTAGACGCTCTATTTTCTCCTTCTTTTCTTGAACTGCACGCTCCAGTTTCGATCTCCTTATCTGGACACGGTTTCCTAGCAGAGGAACAACAGTTGCTCTTCTTTTGTCTTTACCTTCCAAATAGTGGTTTTCCAAATCTTTCCTTTTCTATATAAAAAAACACAATAATTGATTAATTTGTATTAACCACTACTTTCCCATTTCAACTATAATCTTTTATTATATTGCTAGTTTTTAGAATGAAAAGAATTATGTTTAAAGGGAAAGATAAAGAAATGAATGGCAGAATCGTACCTTTTCCTTTGCTCAACACACCCCCCTCCTTACCCTTTTTCATGCCCTCATGAAAACCATGTAGTTTACGTGCAAAGCAGTTAGAGAGTAGGCTGGAGAGGGGTTTTTAGTAAGGGATCTACAACCATGATTTGCAGCTAAAACTTCAAAAATGGCTCCTGTCTGCCCCTCAGGAAATTCGTATATAGCCTTATATCCTGCTACAGGATACTAGATAATGGGGCTTCGAAATCTACAACCTAGCCAAAATGGGCCTTCTCTCAAGATGAGGTTACTATAGGTAACCAGGCGATCGACAACTAATTTAAAATTTTTATAATTGAAGGGTTCTCTATCCTGGATATTTCGATTGGAAGTATTCCATCAGAGTTTAACTGCTGCTATGGTAGGGTCTTTGATTGAAAGGAAGTATTCTACTCCTCTCTAGACAATTTCTTTATGGATGGGTCCCAAAATTTGGATCACACCCTCCTTTTTCATTAAGCTTTTATGCTTAGCCCACAATTGCAATGGATTTTTCAGTTCACTTCTAACCCAGAGGTCCATCCTATTTTCTTGTCTCTGAAAATTATTATGGGCCTTGAGCCACTTTATTTGGTTAACAACAAACAAGATGAATGCCTGAAACTGGATATCACCCACAAAAGGACTGGAATTCTTTTCTATTTCCTCCTCCAACACAAAATTATGGAAATAAAATTCACATAGCAATCATTATACTTTCACTCCATAATGTTTATAGCAGTTTATGAAATCATCAATAATTTTTAACTCTATAGGTAACCCTGCCTTGACAGCCTTAATCTTTAACTGTAAATACCTTTCTAATAAAAACAAAGCATAATTTTTGGCAGATGCCCAAAATACTAGAACATCAATATATAGAGAACAAAGGATATCCATTCGACTTATGACTGAGTTTAGCTTATTTGTTACCTTTTCAAATTTTTCCTCTGCCTTTCGACATTTATCAAAGGCCTCGCTCTCTAATGCATTGATGTTCTTAAATTTCTGCTGTAACTTTTGGTGTTTCTCCTGAGGAACAGTCTCTTCTGTGAGTTTTCCTTTCGTCTGCTAGGCCTGTGCCAGATCCTATTGGAGTTTCACTATCCTAGGATCATTGTCCATCAAAACATTTTTGGGCTGAAGATCTTTCTTATTCCGATATCTGATTCCTATAGTCCGCGTTTCCTTCTTATGAGATGTCTGGTTAATTGTGACACTAGAGGACAATGCCTCTATCTAAACGTTCTTATCGCACATGGGTGGACTTTTTGTTTGGGTTGCTATGTTCGTAACAACTGCATGTTGTTCCTTGTGGTCCAGAATGACAATGGGCTTAGTTTGAGTTCCCTTGGTCCTCATTTTATGGGGTTTCATTCGGGTAGCTATATCCCTTGTTCTTGGGATTCTCTTTGAGGTTTTCCCCCTTTTTAGGACTCTTATTTGCTGTCTAAGTTATTTTATTACATTTAGTAGCCTTTGTTGTTCCTTTTGCAACCTCTTGATTTCATTTGTCTTCTTCTTCGAAGGAACAGTTGTTTCCATTCTTAGGCCTGGGCTTTGTTCTTCTGGGATTGTGTCCTTGCCCTAGCTTGTCTCTGCTTGGAACACCTCTTCAGTGTTCTCGTTATTCTAATTAGATTTCTCAGGTGAGATAAACCTGATTTGATCTACCACTTCCTGAGTGGCCTCTTCCTCTGCTTCATCCTCATCATTCATCTCCTCGGATGCACTCTTACTGTGAGCAGAGTGTTCCTGTGATTATCTTGCCTCAATATCGAGGTTGAGTGGGCTGTGGGGCTGGATATACTCACCCATGTTGGCCAAAATTTGGGCCAATTTGTCTTCTTGTAGAGGTTTTTGTAATGGACTTCTGCTGGAGGCTACGGGTGGCTTTGCTTCCTCCCCTTCTTCCTCGCCGGAGTGCTTAGTTTCCTCCTCTGGTTCCTTTTCCATGTTTTCTTCTAATTCTTCTTCCACGTTTTCCCCTCCTTCGAGTTGTGGGAGTTGCTCATCTTCGGTGCCCTATACTTCTAAGGGTTGGCTACTATTATCTTGGAGACTTCCAAACATTCCCCTGCTTCTCCTCAATCTAGAGGACTGCCTACGCTTCTGCAGTTTATTTGATGTGCTGGTAGTTATTTTTCATTTCGGGGTTGGTAAGGCCAATCCCCCTACTAGTTCTTCCCAACTACTCTACTGCTGAGCAAGATTATGGCTGACTATTAACCGAATCAAACCATGATGACTTACTATTGTTTCTGTGTGACGGGATTTCCTTATACTCCGAGCAGCGTCATGCAATAGAAAAATTAAATATGCAGGCAAATTTACAACACATTTTTTTCTTAACACTGCTAATAATTTGAGGTGGCGCGGTCTTACCACATCTTTTCTCCCATCACATGTGATATAACTTTGCACTATTCTGGCTAATTCTGCCCATGGTTCTCCCAGAGTTGCAGGAAGGACTCCTTTTCCTTTGACGGTAAGGTTTTGTCCTTCGTCTCGGAAGATGGCTATGGTGTCTCGAAGTCTCACTTTTTTCTGGGTCCATACTAGTCCGACTGCCGGTAGTCTAGATGCTTCAACAATTCATGCCTCTGTTACCCTTATTCGTATTCCCTCACCATGGAATAATCTTCCTACAAATTCTGCAGAAATTCAATGGCCACAGTTTCATGGGACTGTTGTAGCCATGTAAGGTAATTGATCCATCCTGCTCTTTCGAGAATTGCTCATGCAGTGTCAGAAATTATCAGTACTTGAGGTTTGTTGCACACTGATCGGCCTCCCATTTCGTCTATGCTTAGCACTCTGTTAAAATTTGCAGAACAAAACACGAAAATAGCAATGGAACAACAAAATTGTGTATATATTAGAAACATTAATATCATTAAAATTTGTTGTCTCCAAGATCTGATGAGGTCTCAGTACCTCTGAGTAAAGGATTGACACGTATACAAGCATATTTTGGAAGTCGCCCGCCCCCCTGAAGAATGATAGGTCACCCTCGACCGTACTAATGGAGGAGCAGTGTACTGGACGAAATCGTACAGTAAAAAAAGGAACGACATATATATTTATGGCATGATTGAAAAAGTAGCGAATTATTGAAATCGAGGCTTATGATGAAAATCACAAATAGATATAGAAATGCTATGAAATGATGTGAAAAATAGGGGAGAGGACAGTTGAACATAAGTAAAAGTGCTTATGTGGTCATTATCCACTTAATCATTATGATTGATTTTTAAACAATATTTCATGTGTAATAGGTTCGAAAGGATTTTAAAACATACTCTCATTTGAGATCAAGATAAAGATATAAGAAGAGGGTTTATAATGACTATTGATGTGTAGTAATATGACTTCAATACCATCAGCAGAGCTTGGTTGCCCACAGGTGTTCATAACCTTGAAAAAGTTTCTTTTTTCACCCTTTGGAACCATGATCCTTTATGTATGCCTAAGAAAGTTCTTTTTGAGAGAAACAAGACCATTGAGCTGGCTTGGTACCCAGATGAGTCTCAATGCCATTCACCAGGAAGGAATGAAAGGTGGGCAGGCTGGCTCGTGATGAGACCTCCTATTCCAAGGGCTTTTATTGTTCTTATGTGCCTCTTGGATCATTTCCCTGGTGTGGTGGCCATAATGGGAATGCCACTTCATTGCTTCCTTATGAACATGGTAGGTTGGCTCTTGATGAGACCCCCTATCCTCCATCTGCCAAATCATAGAATTGTTAGTGATCAGATAGATATATTTTTTTCTCTTTTCTTTTTCTTTTATATAGCACTTCCTATTTATATATAGAGGATGGCTCATCACTCCTTAAGAGTAGGGATGGTGGAAGAAGTCTGAACATCTCAATAGAGAAAATTATACCCTTATTCTTATTCGATAATAATAATCAAAGAGAGTTATGAGGAGTAGGGAAGAACCAACATGATAAAAATAATCAATCAACTTAGTTTTAGTGGAAATAAAAACAACAAAGTGATATAAATAGTTGTATCCTTTCCCCCCTTTTTCTTATCAATACAAAGCAGTTTCTCTAAGGATATTGATTTGTATTTTGTTTGTTGATTTCAGTATCCTCTGGTTTTGCGTTCTTGCATGAATTTATATTTATGCCATGAAGGGATTATGACAAATGAACCATTATTCACGAGAAATTCTCAAAATGATGTTCATACAAAAATTCACTCAAAAAGTGTTGTTCCTTAAGAGGAACCAAAAAAATGCAATCTAGAAAAGGTGTTGTTCCTTTAAGAGGAACAACAAAAATGCAATCTAGTGGAAATGTTGTTCCTTTGAAAAAGAATAACAAAAAAAAATAAATGTCAAAGTGTTGTTCCTTTGAAAAGGGATGGCAAAAAAAAAATGTGAAAGTGTTGTTCCTTTGAAAAGGAACAACAAAAATGCGAAAGTGTCGTTCCTTTGAAAAAAACAGTAAAAAATGTGAAAGTGTTGTTCCTTTGAAAAGGAACAGCAGAAATGCGAAAGTGTTGTTCCTTTGAGAAGGAAAAACAAAAAATGTGAAAGTGATGTTCCTTTGAAAAGGAACAACAGAAATGCGGAAGTGTCGTTCCTTTGAAAAGGAACAACAAAAAATGCGTAAGTGTTGTTCCTTTGAAAAGGAATAGCAAAAAATGAGAAAGTATTGTTCCTTTGAAAAGGAACAACAAAAATGTGAAAGTGTTGTTCCTTTGAAAAGGAACAACAAAAAATGTGAAAGTGTTGTTCCTTTGAAAAGGAAAAACATAAATGCAGAAGTTTCATTCCTTTGAAAAGGAACAACAAAAAATGTGAAATTGTTGTTCCATTGAAAAGGAATAGCAAAAATGCGAAAGTGTTGTTCCTTTGAAAAGGAACAACAAAAATGCAGAAGTGTCGTTCCTTTGAAAAGGAACAGTAAAAAAAAAAAAGTCTGTACAGAAAGTAGTTTATACAAGCAAGAAAGAAAAACTTATATACAAAATTTGGAAGCAAAAGAGTTATTCAGTGAACTAATGCCGAGGAAGGATTATTTTCCTCAACAAGAATCTGCATATCAGAATCTTCCCGTAGCTGCTGGTAAAAGGATTCCCAAGTAATTGGTTTATGGTACAGTCGCACTCGATGACCGTTTGCTTTAAACAAATGTCTAGATCTGTCAATAGTAGTCAAAGTAATGGTGCCATTTTCATGCACTTTCTGTATTTCATACGATCCAAGCCATCAAGTCTAGAGTTTTCCCGGAAAATCCTGAAACTTGGAATCATATAGGAGTTCCCAATCTCCTTCGTGGAAGATTTTATTTTTGATCAGGGCATCATGCCATTTTGCTCTCTGTTGTTGAATTAATGCAGTGTGTTGAAGAGCTGAGAGCTTGATTTCATCTAGCTCGTTAATTTGTTGTAATCTGTTATTTTGGGCCTCATTTAAATTCAAACCCACCTCCTGTGCTATTCTTAATGTTTGTATCTCGAATTTTATCGGAAAGATGGGTTCTTTCCCAAATACTAGCTGATATGGCGAATGTCCGCTGGTATTTCTCCACATTGTTCGATATGCCCATAAGGCTTCTAGCAATCTTGAAGCCCAGTCATGTCTGTGCAATGCAACTATTTTTGTAAGTATTGCCTCTATCACCTTATTTGTTCTCTCTACTTGGCCATTTGCCTACGGGTGGTAAGGCATTGTAATTTTGTGCCAAATGTGGTAGTTTTTTAATGTTGAAGCAATTTTATTACCTACAAATTGCGGCCCTCCATCTGTAATTATGTCCCTCGGGAGGCCATATCGCACAAATATTTGGAACAGGAAATTAATCACAGAGTCCTCTGTAGCTCTTGGTAGTGCCTTTGCTTCAACCCATTTGGTAACATATTATGTTGCTACCAATATGTATGTTTTCTAATTTGATGATGGGTTAATCGGACCAATAAAGTCGAGTGCCCAGTGCTTAGATGGATCAATTACTAACTGTGGTTGCAAAGGCATTTCGTCGAATTGCCCAGGGCATCTTGCCCTTTGGCAACTATCACAAGCTTGTAGGCTAGTAATAGCCTATTTGTAAAACCTTATGACCAGTTTTTCGTTCTGCGAAATGTCCACCACATGGTCCGTCATGACAAGCTTTCAAAATGTCAAATATTTCGTCTTCACGGACACATCTTCTGATGTGCATATCTGCCCTTATATGAAATAGGTAGCCCCCAATCCATGAGAATCAGGTGCTGCACTATACAATCTATTTTCATTCATTGGGGGTTAGATGATTGGGTAATTTACCTACTGCTAAATAATTTGCAACATCAGCATACCATGGTGTTCTAACAATAACAACAAACAAATTTTCATCTTGGAATTGATCTTCGACCGCTACTGTGTTCGCTGGCTTCGACATTTGTGAGAGAAAATAAACTACAAGATTCTCTTTTCTAGGTCTATCTTTTATTGTGATGTCAAATTCCTAAAATAAAATCAACCTTCTTGTTACTCTAACATTTGTAACAGGTTTATTTTCTAAATATTTTATGGCAGAGTGATCTATATATAAAACAATAGGATATCCAGTGATATAATGCCTAAACTTATTTACATCATGTATTATAGCTAAAAACTTTTTTTTAGTTATAGTATGGTTTAGCTTAGCAGGAGATAGATTCTTGCTAATATAATAAATTGCATATGGATTTTTATCATTTTCCTACCTAAGAACTGCTCCAATAGATGTGTCTGAAGCATCAGATGAAATTTGGAATGGAAAATCCCACTTTGGGCCCCTTAATACTGGGGTTGTTGATACAAGCTTCTTTAGATCCTCAAAAGCATGGTCGCACTTATCTATCCAAATAAAATCAACATTTCTTGTTAGTGCATATAAAGGTGTAGCAATCTGAGAAAAATGTTCTATGAATCTTCTATAATAACCAGAGAATCCTAGAAAACTACGTACCTCTGTTTGTGTAGTAGGCGTAGGTATTAACAAGATTATCTGAATTTTAGCTGGGTCTACCTGTATCCCAACTGCTGAGATATAATGACCCAGGATAAGTCCTTCGGTCATCATCATGTGGCACTTTTCATGGCTCAAGCAAAGTCTAGTAGCGATACATCTTTGCAGCACTTTTTCCAGTGTTTCTAGTGCTGGCTCAAAATCATCTCCATATGGTGTGAAATCATCCATATATACTTCGAGCCCTTCATTTATTAAATCTAAAAAAATGCTTAAGATGGCCCTCTGAAATGTGGTAGGGGCATTGCATAGGCCAAAGGGTAAGACTCTGTAAGCGAATGTTCCCCATGGACAAGTAAAAGTAGTTTTATCTTGGTCTTCAGGGGCAATCTGAATCTGATTGTATCCACTGAAGCCATCTAGGAAAGAAAATAATTTCTTTCCTGCTAATGAATCTAATACCTGATCAATGAATGGAAGGGGAAAGTGATCTTTTTGTGTTGCTTTGTTCAATTCTCTGTAGTCTACACATATCCTCCATTTTCCATTCTTCTTTGGCACCACTACTAGTGGAGAGACCCACTTGCTATCAGAGATTGGATAAATAAAGTTTACATCTAAAAGGTTTTGTAATTCATATTTCACAATGTCTTTCAGGTGAGGATTCAATCTCCTTTGAGGTTGGAAAATGGGCCTAGCAACTTTTTCCTTATATATGTGTTGTGTGAATAGCTCGGGGTCAATTCCCTTCATGTCTGGGTAGTCCCATGCAAAGGCATCCTTATATTTTCTCAGAAGTTGGACCAATTTTTCCTCTTGTTCAGTTGTCAAATTTTTGTTAATGTTCAGAGTTTTCCCGGTTCAATTTCTATAGTTTTGCTATTGTAAACATAGGTAGTAGGTATAGATTGATCATGGGTGTCTTTGAGGGGATCTTCTTCTAGTTCATTATCGAATGTTGCTTCTATCATATGGCATTGTACATGGGTTTTGGATTCAGATTGGTTAATAAAGTTGTTAATGATGTCGTTCTCTGTTTGGTCTTTAAATTCGAGGGCATCTTCTATAGTTAATGGTGATCTAATGTTTTCTGTGAGATATGATACAGGTTGTTTGTTAGTTTTCATTATTGTTAAGCTTGGTTGTGCTGGAGGGTATAGAGCTAAATTCTTGACATTACTCCCTCTAGTTATAGTCATACTGCCTTGTCGGCAGCCAATGTAAGTGTCAGCAATTGCTAGCCAAGGTCTTCCTAAGATTAAGGGGTGTCCATCTAGCCGGTTTTTGGGGTTAATTATCAAAAATTCGGCAGGGTATTCCCAGGAGTCCACAGATACCATTACATCATGTAGTGTACCCTCTAGTCTGACTATCGATCGATTAGCTAGTTCCAGTAGGGTTGTAGTTGGATCTAATGATGTAACGCCAAGTTTTTGACACGTGGTGGTTGTCAAAATATTAATTGCAGCCCCAAAATCAACTAAGGCATTTGGAAAGGTGTGTCCATTGATTTGTACTATCACTATAGGATTCTCTGGGTCTTCATATTTGACAAGTGCTTGTCTTCCTGATAATAGGTCAGACAGGGTGCCGACTACTTGGACGGTTAGGTTAGTTGTTATTCTCCTCTTTGGCTTTTTTATACATAGCTCTTTGATGGTTTTTGCAAATATTGGGATATCCTGGATAGCATGGAGGAGTGGGATTTTTATACACAAATTTCTTAGTTCTCCCATAAGGTCAAAGTTAGGATGTTCTATTGGGCGCGGTGTGATTAGCCTTTCTGGGAATGGAGGAGAAGAGGTGGTTGCCTGATCATGAGTTTGTTGTCTAACTAATTCCTCTTCTTGTACTTCTTGTTCTGAAGGAAACAAATTTTCAACTTGAACATTTTTTTCTCCCTTTGTTTCTATTATTCACCCAGACCTTAATTGAAGGTCGTTGCACTCCCTTAGCTTGGTTTCTAGTTCTGGTGCTTCAATTATTTGAACAGATTGAACTGGTCTATTATTAGGCTTTGGGTTGGGTTGGGAGTTGCAGTCTGACATTGGTTTGGGGATTCTGTTGTAATGCATACGGTGTTGGCAGTGTAGGTTGAGGAAGAGGGATTGTTCCAGCTGTTTGATTCATCGGTCTTTGCCAGTTTGACTGCCAGGCTTGAATTTGCGAAGTGGAAGGGGACCATTGTGTTGGATATGCATTGTTTTGCCAAAATGGTGGGCAATAGGGGAAGTTTAGCCAATTGTTTTGACTTGTTTGATTTGGCCATGGTGATGAAGGAAATGGTTGTTGTGGCCAGCTTGGGAAAGGTGGTTGATTTTGCCACATTGTATTATATTATTGAGCATTATACTAAGGAGACTGAAAATAAGAGGATGGATCAACAGGCATACATGTTTGTCGTGGCTGCCATTGACGGCACTGATTGAGTAGGTACACTGGTTCTGATTCTTCTTCCGCTTCCTTGTAAACTACTTTCAAACCCAGGAGTGAGGGGCAATTCTCTGTGGAGTGGTCTTTTGTGCAAATAGCGCAAATTTGAACTGCATCTAGTGGGCACTCTTTGTGGTTGTGTTTCTTTCTGCATTTAGGGCAGAATATTGCCAGATTTTTCTCTGCTTCTACTTGTTTCTATTTAGATTGCATAATATCGAGCTGCGTTGTCAAAGTCCCCAATATGTCAGTTTTAAAATCTTCCAGTAAATTCCTGATTTCTGCGCAGGTTACACTTCCACCGAAGATCCTATTGTCCCTTGTAAGCATGTCATGTTTTGCTGGTTTTAGCCTCGTACTGCCTCTCGAACTCCTGATACACAAGTTAATAATGTTAGAGAATGTTCTTGATAAATGTCACCCTTCCCCATAATATTTAGTGTTTCAACCCATTGTTCCTTCATTCCTTTAATTAATGTAGTTTTTAACACATTTTTAGGTAAGGGTAATTATGCATAAGGAGATCTCTGAAGATTATATTGAAACCGTTCAACATATTCTTCCAGTGTCTCATTAGGTCTGGCTACCATCTGAAATATTTCATCTTTTAATTCTCTAGACCTGTAGTAATCCTGATACTTTTTTAGAAAGGAAAATTTCATTTGATCACAGTCATTTATAACACCTCCTCCTAACCCCATAAACCATCATAGAGTGGCTCCTTTCAATGTAGAGGGAAATAGTTTTAGTTTTTGGGGGTCTGTTGTGTAGTCATACCCCTGACATAACACATCGAATTCGAATAGAAACACGTGTGGGTCTTTTGATGTTAAACCATGGAATGTAGGGATATGTTGCAGAGGTATGGATTTCATAGGTGCGTTTAGTATCGTGTCCACAATGGGATATTGCAGTGTGGATGTTTGAGGTGTTCGCTAACTTTGGGCCATTTGATCGAATATATGCCAATATCCTTCTGGGATTTCTAGGGAACTATTCCTAGGTTGACTAGAAGGAATGACCTTAACAGAACTTCCTTGGTTTGGAATAATAAGAGTTCCTTGTTGAACTAATATCTAGGGAGATTTTGGCTCCTCAAATCCTTTGGCTTTGTTTTGGATAATTTTGACAGCACTTCCCTTATCTGGGATGCTTAGTGGCTAAACTATTCCAACAGGATAGCTTGGTTCTTCTGTTTCCCCTGTTTCTCTTCTTCCTTCGCAAATATTACTAAGGTTCCCTTCTTGTAAATATTTTGGGCTAGAATTCTCAACTTCTTGAAAATCTTACTCTTCTATTTAGTTGTGGACCTAAGTAAAGGCTACATATGGTGATCCTGTGGCCTGAAGGGAACTAGCAGGTTGTCTAGAAGCAGCTCTTCTAGGACCTACGAATGGTTGAGATTCTGCTTTCTTAATGATTTCGTCTATGAAAGTCGATCGGCCAAGGGTCACTGACCCCTTAGCTTTATCAGTTTTGGGTAGTGGTTTTGGATTCTTTTTAGGCTTTTTCTGCTTAGTCATGCACACAACTCAAATAATTATTTCTACCCAAAGTAATCAACAAATCTGCAAGAAATCAGGCAGGGGAGTATGGATATTACATGCTCTGTACGCATGTTCTTACCTTTCGTTTTTAATACCCAATTCTCTCCTAGCAGGTACTTATCAAATGTACACTACTCTTATTAAAACAATTGGCTACACTCTCCCCAGCAACGGCGCCAAAATGTTGAGCAATAAAAGGTGTCTTTTTAACCCCTATTTATCCTACAATAATTATCAACCTAGGGACAATTTTTTATCTCAAGAGTGTACTCAGTCTGAGGCAGTCACTTGCTCAAGAGTAATGTTTTGCAGTATAGTGCTTTAAAATGAAAAGATAAATGAATGCTGGAAACAAAATCTAATTAGAACAACAAGACACTAAATCATTCACTCAAACAATCATCAGTCAAGGACTCAGTAATGATAACTCTCTCCCCTGTAAACTGATGCAAATGAAAATCAATCATAGGCAAGATCTCCAATATGAGAACTTAGACAGTGGTAGTCAGTGCCCTTTACAGTTGTAGATCCCTCAATCCACACTAAAACAAATAACTGGAAATAGCAATTAAATTGATAGAAAAGCAACAACAACTAAGTCTATTGGAGAACTGAAAAACAAAACTTGATTTATCAGAAAAGAATTAAACAGCAGAGTTTATCCTAACAGAAATGAATTGAACAACAATCTTAATCCAACAGAACAACAAACCAGATTAACTGGAAACACACAGTGACTATAAGTTAAACTGAATCAGAAATCTTATTCTAGCAACATGAACATTAATCGCAGGTATTAAAGGAACGACAATTGCAGTTATAATGGAACAATAACTTAATTGAACAGTAATCGCAATTATAAGTGAGCAGCAATTAAATGAACAACAATCTGAATTAGACAACGCAATATTAGATCAGAATGAACAGTAGGACATTTCAAGTTATAATTAATAATTTTGTCACCAACGCAATCCAATTATGATTTCAATATAACAGAGCAATTCCACGAAATGTTCATAAACAAAAGATTACCAAATAAAGCGAATTAAGGAAATCAAACCACACAAGACTGTAATTGTAAAATAGTGATACAAGAAGCAGGTGAATCCACCAGGGCCGGGCCCTTAGCCACCAGTGAAGCACCGCTGAGTTTACTCCAGGATCAGATAATGGAACAGCAACTGAGTTATATATTAATCATGTATGGCAAAGTTTACAGCTATCACTCTTCAAAGAGAGTCGATGATCAAAGTTGAGATTACAACAGTAATTTTTGAAGAATCAAAATTCCCCCCTTGTCTTTACAATTGCTGCCCCATTTATAGTGGGTAGGCGGATACATCAAGGTTGTAGATAACCTTTAAAGTAGCGATCCCTCCAGATCAAAAGATCCTGAGGGCTTCGCTTAATCTTCTATCCTTTAGTTATCTTCTTTCCCTCTTGCGCAAACACTCTGTTTTCTCCTTCTTTTCCTGAACTGCACGCTCTAGTTTCAATCTCCTTATCTGGACACGGTTTCCTAGCGGAGGAACAACAGTTGCTCTGCTTTTGTCTTTACCTTCCGAATAGCAGTTTTCCAAATCTTTACTTTTCTGTATAAAAAAACACAATAATTGGTTAATTTGTACTAACCACTACTTTCCTATTTCAACTATAATATTTTATTATATTGCCAGTTTTTAGAATGAAAAGAATTATGTTTAAAGGGAAAGATAAAGAAATGAATGGTAGAATTGTACCTTTTCCTTTGCTCAACACTTGGGATCTCTACTCTATCTTTTTTCTAGATCTATTATGAATATGCTTCTCCCTTTGATTGGATGGCTTGAAGATTTTGGACAATTTACAATATTTTCCCATGTGCCCAAGTTTGTGGCACACATGACACCTCACATGACTAAGATATGAGGTGAAGTGATCATTTTTTGTGTGGCTCATGTTTGATCTCCACATTTGACTACTTTTTCCTCGACTCCATGTTCTAGATATGTAATTAATTGCCTTATGGCCAAACAAGTTGCATGAGTAATAATAACCATTAAAAGCATAAGTATATCTGATGGTTTATCCTCTTCTTGGTTGTCCAAATTGTTGCACATTCTGCCAGTAAGATGTGAACATTCTACTTCTGCAACTGGTTGCCACGTATCCAAAATTATAACAGATTGAGCACCCTACATCATCCATCAAGGGAGAAAATGGATTATTTCTTCTTCTTTGAAAAATATCATATCGGTGACAATATTTAACCCTAGGATTGAATTATATTCTACACGCAGGTGCTCCTTGAGGTCTTTTTCTCTACTATTACTATTTTTTCTATTTGTTTCCTTGGTTACTGCTCTTGCTGTTTGTTATGCTCCTATACCAATTGGTGTCATATGTCATGATTGACTTGATGAGCCATGAAATATGTTCATACCTTTACTTGTTGCAAAGGTTTTCCATATTTGTAAAAAATCAAAAAAATTTAAAAAATGTAAAGAGGGTATACCCTAAAAGAAAAATCAAAGGGTGAAAATAATAAAATGGCCAAGAAAGTGAAAGAAAATGAACCCCACCAAAAGAAAGGTCAAGGAAAGTGTGCAAGTCTAAATTCCACTACTTTTACTCTTATGTGATAAACAATTGTGTGCAACTTGTAACTTATGCCACAATTGATGAAGAGTCAAGCAGCGTAAGCTTGACTAGTTCATATTTTCAGTTTTATGTTTTAGAGATAGAGAATAAAATCCGACCAAAATATTTAATCTTGGCAGATAAGTAGATAGGTAGAGTAAATAAAAGGAGCTCAACAGCTTAATTTGAGCCCTTGGACGTAATAAGGTTAGACTTAGATAGATTTCTATATGTAAAAGAAAAGAAAATGTGATAAAGGTTTGCCAGTCTAGGTGCACCCTAATAAAGAAGATAAAATGTCATGTTAAAGTAGGTAGGGTAGGTAGATGATGTTGCAGAATTACATGTGATGGATAATGACTCTAAATGTGTTAATATTTACTTTCATCACAAGTACAAGGCATACATTACACTAGAGGCATTTCAAGCAAGACAAGGTCAAATAACTAACTCCCCTTCTCATTTTCCCCTAAAAATTTCACTAATTCCCCCTAGGTACTAAGGCATTTGAAAATTAGAGGGGCTTAGAGCATTTCTTTGACTTCTGGAGGGACCGAACCCTCGGCCGAATAATTTAAAAAGCCTAAGTACTTAAAATTATCATTCATTCACTCTCATAAAGTCTTTTCCTACATAAAATCCTATTTTACTTAAAAAATACACAATATCACATAAAAACCCCTTTTTCCACTTAAGCCTAAGTTAAATACACAATCCTAATGTATTACTAAGAGCTTTTTACATTTCATATCATATTAACTATTAACCTATGTTTTATATAAATCCCGCATCATTTCCCCTTTCCCGTATTATTTAACTATATTAAAAAATCCCCAAATTCTATATATTCCGCCCCTTTGGTTAATTATAACCATAAATATGTTTAAATGGGATTAACTAGTTAATAGCCTAAACCTCCCCGCTGCATTAATTTGGATTAATTAACCCTGATGGTTAATTAAGAACCCTCCTCAACCAATCATATCACCCCCGATACAATTAAATAATTTTTAATTGGGTCAGGCCCGCTCACATTAAACCCTGTCGCATCGCGCCTTCCGTCAGTAGTTCGGTCGCGCCTCCATCATCCAATGACCATTAACGATATCACGCACCACTTTGTGACCACGCGTTAGCGCGCGATCACAAAATGGTTTTCGCACAGTACCCCGCCACGCATCGCAAAACCTAAGGAATCGTTGCCCCTCAACCAGATACCACCCGTCTCCAAAAGCGTTTTGATACCATACCACTTACCGCCCTTTGCATACGACAAAACATCCTTTCCCGCTTATGTCACCGACCTGAATAATAAACACTCCCGCCAACTTTGACTTTGTAAATAAAACCAACGAAGTGTCATTTTCATTATTCTGTACTGCAACCTGTACTCCCATGCAAAGAACGTCCAAGTTGACTGTCCAAGCTTTCCAGCCACCACCTTGCTATGAAAATTACAGCCAACATAGCCCGAACTTGTTAGCCACCGTTAGCACCTGTCATTACACTGTTCATTTCCCAAATACAGGTATTTATCCAATTTCCGCCAAAACCCTGCAAGTTTTGGTTTTACATTATAAAATCCACAGAGAAAAGCAAAATTCATTTCAAATTCAATCTTTGTTTCACCACATAAGTTCCCAGACCTATTAAATTTCCCATTTTCCACAATAAAACCAAATTCCTTTCTGAATCCACAAGAACCAGAAATGGAAACCCTTGTGGCCTTAAATGTCGCACCCCTAAATGCTCCCCACAAAGATTTAGACTATCTACCTTTAGCAAATAGGGAGTTTTAGATAAAAGACCTCACCTTTAGCGAAAATCACTTGAGAATCTTTTGCCAAATCAAAGATAATTACTTGAATGGCTCTGACATTTTTGGACTGTGGGAATCACACCTTCCTATGTATTGTCTACCCTTAATTCATGTCTTTCCAGAAATAATTTATCATTGCCATGCCAATTATGACCCTAATCAACGAGCAGTTATGTCCCCAAGTCAAACCATTCTTTTTCCAATAACTACTCAATCCATCAATGAAATGTTACAATTTCATCCCGGTCAAGCCCTGACTCCCCTTTCCATGGGAGATTTACTTGAAAAATCCATAAAATTGTCCCAAGAAGAACTGAATAACCTCTGTCAAACCTTCATGTTTGAAAAACATCAACCCAAAGGCCCCCCTCCTTATGGACATACCTTTTTCACAGATATAGGAAGACTCATAGTTGACATGATATCTTTGATAATGGGATTCAACACTAGTGAGTATGTTGATGAGATAACCCTAGTGTTGTTGTCAATTTTTACTCCTGGACAACCCCCTGCTGTCAAATATGGCTTTGCCTCTTACATTGCTAACAAGATTCATAACCAGTTCATGAGACTGGAAAATGAAATATTTTTCAAATGCTCCATTTTTATATACCATCTTATGCTTTATTATCAGTCAGAGAACTTCCACTTCCCTGTCAAGAAGCTTGACACCAAAGGAAATCCAAGGTCTGTTATCTTTTGGAGTCCCATGTTCCATAAATCCTTGGAAACCCCTAACTCCTACAATGAATTTATTGACTTATTTTTTCACCCAACAACCACCTTATTGACAGGGATTTCCCTTCTTATGATCAGTGGTAACATCAAGAAAACCCTACAGCTCTCCAAGTAGTACAGAATAGGTGATTGGTACCTATACAAGAACCATATAGAAATCAGGATATATAGATGTGAGCTCTGCCCTTTCAAGTTATCAAAATACATTCCAATGAGACTGTTTGCATTGGAATATTTTAGACAAATGATACATACATATATGGTTCATTTTTGCAGAGCCAAAAAGAAAGCTCAACTCAGAATAAATAATCAGTTACGCCCTTTTGTCTGCAATGATAGGGAAGCATGGAGAGTAGTAGAGAAAATTCTAGAAGATCATCTTAAGTTGCACACAAGTTTTGGTTGGAGGCCATATGACCCTAATAGCTTCATCTATGATAGGAGAATGAAAAACAAGTTGTCACGATACATTCACCATAGGATCCCAGAGATTGAACAATTTGCAAATATGGATGAATGGAGGGAAGGGACCCTAGTAGAACATGATAGTGAACAAGTCAATATTGAGAATGTTATGAGATATCTTGAGAAAAAACTTGACCTGGATTCTTTTGGGCAGGTACAAAGATCAAGTATTGCTCCGTCCTCTACTGGAACCTCTCAGCAACCTTCACAGGAAATCAGCATGCCAACCACAGGAACATCAAAAGGCAAGGAAGTAGAGACCAACATTCAAACCACATAACAGTCTACAATGTCCAAGAAGCTGGAAACTTCCAAAGAATAGGACCAGATACAGAATCCTCCCACTGAGGGAAATGTGACAGAGCCTCTAGTCTTGCAAACTCCTCTTAATGAGGAAAGAAACAAAAAGAGAGACAGGGAAATAACTACCCCTGCCAGCGAACCTTCAAGACATCCTGGAACAAAAAGGCAAAGACTAAATCCCCTTTTAGAGGAAGAATATGTTGAAGAGACTACAGGCAGTTAGAGGGAAGAAAGAGTATATAGCCAGAAAACTTTCCAGTAGGAGGAACATCCACTAGCTCACAGAGACAGGAGCTAGAAAGATAGAAAAGTGTAGAGGTATCTTCTTTTAGACCACCAAGGACAGATGCCTCAGATATCAAAAGAACATTTACAAACATAAAGGCCAGGAATGATCCATTGTGACTTCAGGTTTATAACCAATATTGGAAAATGGCTCCCACAAATCAAAACAGACTGATGTCAACCTATGACATCAAAGAAGGCAAAATGATAATGATCTATTTCAAACCAAAGGTGCAGTAGCCTAAATCAGTATTAGATTATCTCAGGACAAATTTTGAGGTCATGGCAAAGGATATTCATCCTTTGGATCAGATTGAATTGCATAAGGAAACTAGAGAAATGATTTATTCAACCTTGACTGGTAAGGCAATGATGGCCCAAAGGTTGCAAAATTCCTTGGATAACACAACTACCCAGCTACACTTGGAGAAGGCTTCCTCCCAAGCCAAGGATAACAAAATAAAATCTTTAGAAGAAATAATTATTGAATTGGGTCATGATCCCAAAGATGTGAAGGCTACAGAAGCCTTAATAAAAAAGAAAGATGAAGATATTGCTGCCTTAAGGAAGCAACTAAAGCTGCCTCCTTCAAGGCATCCACAGACTGCTGAGATCATAAAGCAAAAAACTGAAGAAGAGCTGATGGATTTGGTCTTAAAACTTAATGAACGACTAAATGAGACTGAACAAGAACTTGAAAAAGCATTGAAGGACAAGCAGGGAGAGTCGAACTCTTAGTCTCCCGATGTGATACCAATGGTCTCAATAGCAGTCCTTTCTCACTTGGGACAACACTAGCACCAAACATCCCAACAACCACAGCAGAAGTGGTCACACGTACAGCAACTGCAGAAGCAACATAGGGTAGCATTGCTAATTTGAGCACAAAAGAGCTAATAAAATTAATGGAGGTCCTGAAACTACAAGCTTCAGAGCTAAAAAGGGTAAAAGAACAATATGACAACTTAGAGTAAAGGTACAAACTCTCAAAAATAAATGTTTCTGAAAAAACAAGAGAGATTAAAGGACTAGAAAACAAAGTGAAATCATTATAAAATGATCTTACTTTTGACAAGCCTCTGACAGAAATCAAGAAAATTCTTTGGGCCAACATCACCCAATAAATTAATGATGCTTGGCCATCAATTCAAATAATTTTTGAGCAAATTGATTTAGTAAAGATAGCTCAAGAGGAAGTTCAAAAGACAAGGGCAGAGTTGGAAAACATGCCTGAGGAAGCCAGCAGGCTCATACAGTTTTTGAATACCAAGAATAAGTACCAGCTTGAAGAGCTGGGCATTCAAGATAGAACAGGAACAATTTTGGAAATCAAAAGGTTTTTAACTAAAAGAACTATGATGCAAAACTTAGAAAGAAGGTGCCATGACATGCAAGAAGAAATTAATGCCTTCATGAAAAGATTTGATATTTTACAGAGTAAAGGGTTGCCAAGTCCTTTAGTTATTCATGAAAAACTTATGAGTCACAAGGATTGTGGAGAAATTGAATAAGTATGCAGGCAACCAAGCAGTTTCATCAATAAGTGCATCAACAATAAAAGCATTGCCTACAGGCAGAGTTCTCTATGACAATCTAGAGAATTTGTTCTATGTCGAGCATCAGATAAAGAACTTGTTTCCAATTCAGCCTACCTTTTTCAGGTATACAGAAACTGATGAGACCCTGAGAAAACTTCAGAAAACCAGAATGCCAGAAAAACAATGGTGGGAAGACATATTAGAAATTTTGTAAAATTATCCTTGGTAAAATGTAAATTTTGGTTATTTACTGCAGTAAGTGATGGTAAAAAAGATAAACAGTGGTCAAACAGGTCGAAGTGTATCAGAACAGGTAAAGAGTATCAGTGAAAACAGGGCAGCCAGCACAAAGTTAGCAAAGAAGACAACAGCAAGCCAAATCATAGGGCCTGCCTCCAGCACACTCACAAGAATTGGAACAACACAACATCAGTTTACCTTTTCTCCTGTCTACGAGACCATCTATCTCTATTTTTGTGTAACTTATTCATAGTCATCCTAGAATATATCTCACTCTGTTAGGAGATATTTTATTTTTTATTTTTTTGTATAAATATTCCTTCAATTGGAGTGTTTAGGGTGGATTCCTAGACATTCTTGTAAAACTGAGAATTTTGGAATAAAGTGTTGTTGGACAAAATTTTGCATGGCTAGCTGGATGAAGAATTGCTGCAAAGGACTTTCCACAGAATTCTTGAGTCAGATATTGGATCAATAAGTCTTCTATACCTTATGTTTTAAAGTTTTCCTTGTTTATTATTATCATCTGTGTTTCATATCTGAATGACAAAAGAAAAAGAATAATTCAGAAAGTGCTCTGTTTTCAATCGTTGTTATTCTTAATGTTTTCCTCTGAACTGGCATAAACAGTGAAATCTTAATTGCTTTTGTTTCCTAGTTTATTCATTCTGATTATTTGGAAAGAATTCTTAATTTCTCTTTATTAATAATCATTTAAGTTCTCTCTTTCGAATAGGTTGAAGGATTCTTAACTGCCCTTCACCCATTTTGAATACACTCCATCTATTTTAAGTCTTTATTTGTTCCCTATTTGACTACCTTGCCCTGCGAAACCATCCCTTGTTAAGAAACCAAATCTAGTTAAGCCATCTTCTTTGACTCCATTAGCCCAATGGCCTAAACTACTTAGTTCTACCCCTCTGCTATTGAATTTCACCACCCAAACTCAATCAAAACCCTTGAACATTCATAACTAGCCTATTTTCCAAAACAAAGTTAAAACTTAAAGAGAGTTCCCTCTCTGGGTACATATTGGCTAGATTCTATACCTAAAATTTGGTTTGTGGTTACCTCGGACCCCTTTCCTCTTCCCAACAACTTCAAGGAAAATCTGAGTGATAACATAGTGGCGACTCCACTGGGGACCGAACTTTGTTTGTAACTATTGTTTTTTTTTATAAACTACAAACGAAGCCTGAATTTAGCCAGGTAGCCTTTGAACTGCTCTTGCTTTGCAATTGCATAAGTAAATGAATGTTGCTTCAGTCTATCTCTGGTCTAGTTTATGAACTGAACATTCATTTTCAAACACTTGATCAGTTCCTCTAGTCAAATAAGTCTTTAAGAAAGTCCAAATTCCATACCTAAAGCCTCTTAAAGAAATTCTTGAAGTTGTATTCTTAATTCCATTTAGACAAAAAACCAAAAAGTCACCTAGAAACTTGGCTTCAGAAAGGAATTATTACACCAGAGCTAATCCTAATCCAAATCCACCACCTGTGTTTGAAAACCCTAATCTGATTCGCAAAATTCTTAGGAGACAGGAAAGCTAAGAAAGTTCTGCTAGTTCTCGACCTCTCTACAGATCAAGTTCCTATCCTGTGAAGTGGATCTACCTTGAGGACGAACCTTTTGATGAGCAATTTGAAACCTCTTTGTTTGTAACCTTTTCTGACTCTGAGTTAGCCCATTCGGTTCGTGACCCAGTGTTTATTGAAGATTTACAATTGAAGTTGTCACTTCACATCTTGACAGGCATTTGCAGAACTTAATACAATTTGATCTTACCCCTGAAGGAACTCCCAACCTTTCTACAATCACCACCGCTTCTCCAAGTTCATCATCTTTTCCTCAGACATCTCAACCTCAAATCACCCCTTCCACCCTTCCATCCACCACTCCAAGGCCAACCCCAGTTGTTGTTTCATCACTATCTACTGCAATGGCAAATATATATACTCCCTTGGTATTACCAGCCAATCCAGGGGCTATGCCCCAAGACTATCAAAGTAAAATCACTCCTTTCGATGGTTCTGGTACTTACACTGCACAACAACATACCAAGAAAATGACTAATTACTTTGAAATATATGAAATAGATGCAGATGATGTAAGAATGAGAATATTTTTTCAAAGTCTGACTGGAGAAGTTAGAACTTGGTTTAGAGCCCTTCCCGCAAACAGTATAAATGACCTAGAAGCTCTTTATAGAACATTCTTGAACAGATGGGAAAAGAAGAAAGATCCTATCCAAATCTTATTATAATATGAAAACCTGAAGAGAGGAACACAAGAAATTGTGCAAGATTACTACACTAGGTTCAATAATGTTTACAATGCTATCCCTCAAAACCTCAGACCTCCTCCAGATTTAGCATTAATCAAATTCCTTGATGGATTTGATTTTGACATGGCATACCAACTTAGGGAAAGAGCCCCTCGAACTTTAGAAGATATGCAGAGTATAGTTGTCAATGTTGGAGCCAACTTGATATCCAAACGAGCTAAAGTCAGAAGTGAAAGGAGGATACCATTAAAAGAAGAACCTTCAGCCTTTGAACAGAAACTGGATGCTAT
This sequence comes from Pinus tabuliformis, assembly GCA_031772625.1. Lineage (NCBI taxonomy): Eukaryota > Viridiplantae > Streptophyta > Pinopsida > Pinales > Pinaceae > Pinus > Pinus tabuliformis. The sequence goes on from CM062810.1 coordinate 695,282,221, forward strand.
TATTAAAGGGATGGATAGGCTAGGAGATAGAGTAGAAAAAATTGAAAGAAAATCCTCTTGGGATGGTCAACCTTCCGATACTGGGAGAAATCCAAATTTCAGGAAGAATCAAAACCAGAATACTAGAAAGGCTGGTCCTGACCAAAACATTAGGCCCCCATTCCAGGAAAATTATGTTGAAGCCTCAACTTCTGATGAACCAACAGAAGATACTCAAATAAACTTAATGGGACTCAATAATAAACAACAAGTTTTCTTGACCCAATAGGATCAAGAAGCTCACATTCTTAAAAAATTCCAAACCCAATCAGGTGAATCATTTAACTTTAGGGAGGGATATGATACAACCATTTATGAAGTCCACAAGCAATATAATCCCAGGAGAAAAAGAATTTATGTCCCTGAAACCAACAAACAGAAAGCTACAAAACAACCCCCTAAAGGTAAAACCAATACCACCCTTGTACATATTCTTCCTAGATCAGATCCTAATCCTACTAACCCAATTATTGAAGATGTATCCAATAATAAACCTAATAACAGACAACTCTCCACTACTCTTCCTCCTAAGGGAAATGTGGAAGAACCGCCAGAAGTTGATTTGGAAAAAAATTCAGCCCATAACCCCACTCCTGAGAAGGAGAAAAACACAGAAAACCCAAAAGATAAAGAGAATCCAACCATCCGAAACACAAGAACTCAGACTGAAAAACCTTTTAGTCTAGAGACCGAAGCAGGCAAATTAAAGTAGTTGATCCATTATCTGAATTAGCTAAACATGATGTCTACCGAAGTCAAATCAATAGATCACTCAAAATCACTGGAAATAAAGACTCAGTAAATGTTTTTGATGACCAACTTGAATTAATCTTTGGCCCTGAAGTAAATGGAAAACCAGTAGATGGAGGAATTCCTCCTTTCTAGGTAAGTTTAAGCATACATGACAAAATACTTCATAATGCCATGTTTGATTCTGGGGCATCTCACAACCTAATGCCCATGTTTGTAATGGAGAAATTAGACCTAGACATCATCAGGCCATACAAAGACCTCTTTTCTTTTGATTCGAGTCAGGTGAGATGTTTAGGATTAATCAAAGACTTGTGTGTTTCACTGGTTCAATACCCTGCAAAGACAATCTTGATGGACATAGTAGTAGCAGATATTCCACCAAAGTATGGCATGCTATTGTCCAGATCTTGGGGTGCAAAGCTTCAAGGATCTCTTCAATTGGACATGTCATACGCTACTATTTCAGTATTTGACTACCCTAAGAAGCTATATAGAGAAACTCTAATGAAATATATAGTTAGTAGTTAGGAGAAACCCCAAAATTTCCCCATCTACTCAGTACACTCTAATATGGATTCATTTATTCTTTATAATGCTGAAATTGATCCTCCCACTAAATTAGAAGTTTTAGCAGTAGAAGCAAAAGAAATTACAAAAGGGAAATCTAGTGTTCAAATCTAAGAAATCTCTAAGAAAAATCCAACATCAAATACCCAACAGAAAACAGAGGAAAGTAAAAAACTAGATCTCACTGTTAAACAGATTCCTGAGACTCCTGATACTAATTATGAACATGAAATTCTTTGGCATTTATCATTTGATGGTTCAATTAACAAATGAGGAGTAGGAGCAGGAGTTTGGGTGTACAACCTTGAAAATGATCATGCTAAAGGCCATGCCTACAGATTAAACTTTAAGTGCACCAATAATATGGCAGAATATGAAGCTTTGTTGCTAGGTCTTAAACTGGTCAAAAGATTAGAGGAAATTAGAGTATCTGTCACAAGAGATTCTGATTTAATAATTCCATCAAAGGAAAGTATCTAACAAATGATACTAGATTGAGATACTACAGAGGAACAATTATAGAGATTCTCAATACATTTCTGGAAACTAAGCTTTCTAAAATCCCAAGAAAACACAACTTGCAAGCCCATAGTCTGGCAATGTTTGAAAACACCTGCAAATTACCATTCGATCCTAATCATTAGTTCACAGCTGAGATTAGACACAGACCAACCATACCTAACAATTTAAAGAACTGACAAGTGTTTGATAGTGATACTCAGATTAATAATTTCTTGACTTTAGATGAAGAATTATCTAACAGTAACATAGATGTAGATACAGTTATTGAATTTGATCAAACAAATGAGGTAGAAACAAACATTTCAGAGGAAAGTGCAATTCAAATGCTTCACCCAATAAGGTTCACCAAAAGGAAATGCAGGACCTTAAACAAATGGATGTTGATGAGATAATTGAAGGAGAATCTGAAGTCATTAATTTAAAAGACAATCACTTGCCTAAAGGATTAACTCCTCTAGAAGATCTCTTTGATTCTAACAACATTCCAAAGAAACCTAAGATGAAACCACTAAAAGCAGGTATTGAGGAATATAATTTGGGGACTGAAGAAAATCCAAAGGTGATAAAGTTATCCAAATCTTTTCCTCCTGATCAGAAACTAAAATATGTTGAATTAATGAAAGAATTCCAGGACGTCTTTGCCTGGAGCTATGAAGACTTGAAATCATATGATACCTCTATAATTCAGCATACAATACCTTTGAAATAAAATCAGAAACCATTTAAACAAAAACTCAGAAGAATTAACCCTGTACTACTGCCATTAATTGAAAAAGAGATCAAACATATGTATGAAGCAGGGATAATTGCCCCTATTAGGTTTTCAGAGTGGGTGTCTAACCTAGTACCTACTAGGAAGAAAACTGGAGAGATAAGATTATGTGTTGATTTAAGAAATGTAAATAAGGTTTCTTTGAAGGATAATTACCCTTTACCCAAGATGGATCACATTTTACAAAGGGTAGTAGGTGCTTCGAGGATTTCACTTCTAAATGGGTTCTCAGGGTATAACCAGATTTTGGTTCATCTTGATGACCAGGAAAAAACTGCTTTCACAACACCATGGAGCACATTCAAGTATGGTAAAATGCCATTTGGACTTTAAAATGCAGGAGCAACCTTTCAAAGAGTAATGGACATAGCCTTTGCAAAAGAAATACATGATTTTCTTGTTATATATTTGGATGACTTAACTGTTTTTTCTAAATCAGATCAGTAGCATTTAGATCATCTCACACAAATATCCCTAAAATGCAGAAAATATGGTATTTCTTTGAATCCGAAAAATTCCTTGTTTGGTCTAGAGGAAGGTAAAATACTGGGCCATATCATTTTTAAGGATGCTATTAGAATTGATCCTGCTAGAATAGAAGCTATACTGCAGATACCTCACCTTAGAAATGTCAAAGAACTTCAAGTTTTCCTAGGAAAGATAAATTTTTTGAGAAGATTCATATCTAATTTAGCTGAATTGATTAGATAGCTTAATAATATGTTAAAAAAGGATTCAATTATTAAATGGACAGTAGAATCCAAACAAGTGTTTGAAGAAATTAAAATGGCTTTAACTAGAACACCGATCCTTACAAGTCCATAGTTTGATAGAGACTTCATAATATTTTCATTTGCATCAGAACACACCATAGCGGCTATTTTATTACAAAAGGATGATCAAGGGTGTGAGAAACCCATAGCCTTTTTTAGTAAATCACGTAGGGATGCACCATTAAAATACAAAATCATGGAAAAACAAGCCTTTGCACTTGTAAAAGCTATCAAAGACTTTAGAGTTTACATACTGTACTCACATTTGATAGCATATGTACCAAATGTTGTTGTCAAAGACATCTTAACTCAGGATGGAATTGAGGGCAAAAGAGGTCAATGGATTGCTACTATATTAGAGTACGATATTGAAATAAAACTTACAAAGCTTATAAAAGGACAGGGATTAACCAAGCTTGTGACTGAAACAAATTGTCGAGCCTTGGACATTAATGAACTGGATAACGAACAGGAGATGGCGACTCCACAAATCAGCCAGGCCTTCTTAGATTCACCTTGGTATGTTGATATAATTTATGTACTATTAAACCTGCAGGCTCCTCCAGGGTTATCCAGAACAAAGAAAAGGTTTTTAAAGATGAAAGCTTCTAAGTTTTGTACTTTATATAATGCTCTTTTTGGAATAATCATGAAGGTATTCTATTGAATTTTTTATTAAAAGAAGAAGCTAACAAGGCTCTCCAAGAATTTCATGCAAGAGACTGTGGTGGACACCTTTACTAGAAATCGACTACAAATAAGATCCTAAGGGATGGATTTCATTGGCCAACCTTGTTCACTGATGTAAAGAAATTTGTCATTGCTTGCCATAAATGTCAAATTTTTGAAGGCAAGAGAAAACTATTACCTTTACCCCTGAGACCAATTTCCACTGAAAAACCCTTCCAACAATGGGGCTTGGACTTCATTGGAGAAATCCATCCTCCCTCTTCTACCAACACAAATGGATTCTCACTGCCACAAACTATTTCATCAAATGGATAGAAGTCGTTCCTTCCAAACAAGCCAATGACACAATGATCATAGGTTTCTTAGAAACCAACATATTGCCCAGATTTGGTTGTCCTGATAAAATCATAACTGACAATGCTGCTGCCTTTAAATCCAAGAAGATGATAAGTTTCTATAACAAATACCATATCACCTTAGGCCATTCCACAACCTATTACCCTCACAGTAATGGACTGGTTGAGTCCTCCAACAAGAGCCTCATTAATATCATTAAAAAATTATTGGAGGAAAACAAAAAAAAATGGCACAAGAAACTTACAAATGCACTATGGGCAGACAGACTCACCACCAAAAAATCTATTGGAACTAGCCGTTATGAGTTAGTCTATGGCATGGAGGTTGTGTTTCCTTCATCTTTAGGAGTTCCTGTAATGAAATTACTTCAAGAAGCTCAGGTGGAACCTAATGATATTCAAAGGAGGATAAAATAGACCATCAATCTGCAGCAGACTAGAAAGGAGTTATACTAAAGATCCCAAATGTTGCAGGAGAAGCTTAAGAATATATTTGATAAGAGAACCAAGGCAGAAACCTTGGAAACAAAGTTTTAATATGGCATTCCAAGAGAGAGGATAAGGGAAAACATGGGAAGCTTAACTTCCTATGGAAAGGACCTTATATTATCTATGCCTTACAAGGAAACAATACATATTATTTGAAAAACCTGGATGGCACTGAAACAGAAGAAAGGTCAGTTAGTAGTCGGATGTTGAAACATTACTTTGATCCTGCTTATTAATGTATCCTGATTTGTAACATGTACATACTATATCCTTTGTAATGTCACAGTTTTGATTGGATAGTAACTTGTTGGAGGTGAAGCCTGAAGAGAAGGCCCCAAGCTTCAGAAGTGTCACTATCATACATACAATAAACCAACAAGCAGAAGAAGATTTCATAGTGTAGTCAAAATCATTCAGAGGCCATTTGACATATTATTCTTAACTTTTCACCAGGAAAAGCCATCCCTAAGTGGAGCCAGTGTTATGCTCCTATACCAATAGGTGTCATATGTCATGATTGACTTGATGAGCCATGAAATATGTTCATACCTTTACTTGTTGCAAAGGTTTTCCATATTTGTAAAAAATAAAAAATGTAAAGAGGGTATACCCTAAAATAAAAATCAAAGGGGGAAAATAATAAAATGGCCAAAAAAGTGAAAGAAAATGAACCCCACCAAAAGAAAGGCCAAGGAAAGTGTGCAAGTCTAAATGCCACTACTTTTACTCTTATGTAATAAACAATTGTGTGCAACTTGTAACTTATGCCGTAATTGATGAACAGTCAAATAGCTTAAGCTTAACTAGTTCATATTTTCAATTTTATGTTTTAGAGATAGAGAATAAAATCTGACCAAACTGTTTAATCTTGGCAGATAAGTAGATAGGTAGAGTAAATAAAATGAGCTCAACAGCTTAATATGAGCCCTTGGATGTAATACGGTTAGACTTAGATATATTTCTATATGTAAAAGAAAAGAAAATGTGATAGGGGTTTGCTAGTCTAAGTGCACCCTAATAAAGAAGATAAAATATCAGGATAAAGTAGGTAGGGTAGGTAGATGATGTTGCAGAATTACATGTGATGGATAATGACTCTAAATGTGTTAATCTTTACTTTCATCACAAGTACAAGGCAAACATTACACTAGAGGCATTTCAACCAAGACAAGGTCAAATAACTAACTCCCCTTCTCATTTTTCCCTAAAAATTTCACTAATTCTCCCTAGGTACTAAGGCACAGGGAAAATTTTAAGAACCCCCCTTAAATTTATAAATATAATAAATGGGCGAATCTCCATGGTATATAGGAAAAATGGAAGGCGATTTTATCAATAATATAATATGTATATATAATTTTTTGGCGAATCTCTCACCAGGCATGGCGAATATTTTACTCAATTATAAAATCTTGTAAAATCTTGGCGAGTCTTTCACTAAATAATAAAACTTTGTAAAGTCCTAGTGAATCTTAGCATAGGCTACATGCTGGTTTAATTCCCCCATTTAAATAGGCTACATTCCAAGTGAATACCATGGGTCAATACCATGTGCCATTTTGGTGAATACCATGGGTCAATACCATGTGCCATTTTTATTTTTATTAATTCTAATATTAGGGTTAATAATGGTTTTTTGCATGGTATTAATAACAATCTAGTCCATGGTATTTGTCCCATAGTATTTTGGCCATATGTTTCACCTAAATATAACCCATTTTTTGAGTGTTCGTAAATATAAGGTGACTTATGGAGTAAATATAAAAAAATGTTTTATTTGTTTACCATACCTCTCGTTTATTTATATTTTTATTAATTTACAATACCTCTTTTACAAATATGGTATTTGGCCCATAGGATTCACTTAAATAAAACTTCTTTCTTGAGCCTTCATAAATAGAACGAGGGTTATGGACTAAATATAAAATGAGGTTTTATTTATTTACGATACGTCTAGTTTATTTATATTTTTATTTATTTACCATACCATTTGAGTAAGTATAAAAAGTCGTTTTATTTATTTACCATACCTCCACTTTACTTATATTTTTATTTGTTTACACTGTTACATGTATATAAGGTGACTTATGGAGTAAATATAAAAAATGTTTTATTTATTTACCATACCTCTCATTTATTTATATTTTTATTAATTTACCATACCTCTTTTATAAATATGGTATTTGGCCCATAGGATTCACTTAAATAAAACCTATTCTTGAAAATGGGCAAATGGAAGGTTGTAAGTCCTAATTTCAAGGGCTAAATTTACCTTTTTTACCCTCTCCCTTAAAATAAGGTGGGCTATTTGAGGTGATTTGTAAAAATGTACTATGATACAAAATATTCGCTCACTAAAAATTTAAAACCCCTTAATTTCGCCAAAGGGCGAACATTCGCCCCTAAAATTATCCTTGCTAAGGCATTTGAAAATTAGAGGGGCTCAGAGCATTTCTCTAACTTCTGGAGAGACCGGACCCTCGCCCAATAATTTAAAAAACCTAAGTACTTAAAATTGTCATTCATTCACTCTCATAAAAACCCCTTTTTCCACTTAAGCCTAAGTTAAATACGCAATCATAATGTTTTACTAAGTGCTTTTTACATTTCATATCATATTAGCTATTAACCTATGTTTTATATAAATCCCACATCATTTCCCCTTTCCCATATTATTTAACTATATTAAAAAATCCCCAAATTCTATATATTCTGCCCCTTTGGTTAATTATAACCATAAATATGTTTAAATGAGATTAACTAGTTAACTCGCTACTAGTTAACAGCCTAAACCTCCCCACTACATTAATTGGGATTAATTAACCCTCACGGTTAATTAAGAACCCTCCCCAACCAATCATATCACCCCTGATACAATTAAATAATTTTTAATTACGTTGGGCCCGCTCACATTAAACCCTGCTACATCGCACCTCCCGTCAGCCGTCCGATCATGCCTCCAACATCTAACAACCATTAACGATATCGCGCACCACTTTGTGACCACGGGTTAGAGCGCAATCGCAAAGTGGTTTTTGCAGAGTACCCCGCCACGCATCACAAAACCTATGGAATCGCTGGCCTCTGACCAAATACCACCCATCTCCAAAAGCGGTGCGATACCATACCACTTACCACCCTCTGCATATGACAAAACATCCTTTCCCGCTTACGTCACTCGCCCGAACAATAAACACTCCCACCAACTTTGACTTTGTAAATAAAACCAATGAAGTGTCATTTTCATTATTCTGTACTGCAACCTGTGCTCCCATGCAAAGAACGTCCAAGTCGACTATCCAAGCTTTCCAGCTGCCACCTTGCTAAGAAAATTACAGCTGACGTAGCCCGAACCTATTAGCCACCGTCAGCACTTGTCATTACATTGTTCATTTCCCAAATACAAGTATCTATCCAATTTCCACCAAAACACTGCAAGTTTTGGTTTTACATTATAAAATCCACAGAGAAAAGCAAAATTAATTTCAAATTCAATCTTTTTTTCACCACATAAGTTCCGAGACCTGTTAAATTGCCCATTTTCCACAATAAAACTAAATTCCTTTCTGAATCCACAAGAACCAGAAATTGAAACCCTTGTGGCCTTGAATGTCGCACCCCTAAATGCTCCCCACAAAGATTTAGAATATATACCTTTAGCAGATAGGGACTTTCAGATAAAAGACCTCACCTTTAGCAAAAATCACTTGAGAATCTTTTGCCAAATCAGAGATAATTACCTGAATGGCTCTGACATTTTTGGACTATGGGAATCCCACCTTCCTATGTATTGTCTACCCTCAGTTCATGTCTTTCCAGAAATATTTTATCATTTCCATGCCAATTATGACCCAAATCAACGATCAGTTATGTCCCCAAGTCAAACCATTCTTTTTCCAATAACTGCTCAATCCATCAATGAAATGTTACAATTTTCTTCCCGGTCAAGCCCTGAATCCCCTTTCCATGGGAGATTTACTTGAAAAATCCACAAAATTGTCCCAAGAAGAACTGAATCGCCTCTGTCAAACCTTCATGTTAGAAAAACATCAACCCAAAGGCCCCCCTCCTTATGGACATATCTTTTTCACAGATACGAAAGACTCATAGTTGACATGATATCTTTGATAATGGGATTGAACACTAGTGAGTATGTTGATGAGATAACCCCAGTGTTGTTGTCAATTTTTACTCCTGGACAACCCCCTGCTATCAAATATGACTTTGCCTCTTACATGGCTGACAAGATTCATGACTAGTTCATGAGACTGGAAAATGAAAGAATTTTCAAATACTCCACTTTTATATACCATCTTATGCTCTATTATCAGTCAGAGAACTTCCCATTCCCTGTTAAGAAGCTTGAAACCAAAGGAAATCCAAGGTCTGTTATCTTTTGGAATCCCATTTTCCATAAATCCTTGGAAACCCCTAACTCCTACAATGAATTTATTGACTTATTTGTTCACCCAACAACCACCTTATTGACAGGGGTTTCCCCTCCTAGGATCAGTGGTTACATCAAGAAATTCCTACAGCTCTACAAGCAGTACATAATAGGTGATTGGTACCTATACAAGAACCATACAAAAATTAGGATATATGGATGTGAGCTCTGCCCTTTCAAGTTACCAAAATACGTTCCAATGAGACTGTTTGCATTGGAATATTTCAGACAAATGATGCATACAGATATGGTTCATTTTTGCAAAGCCAAAAAGAAAGCTCAACTCAGAATAAAAAATCAGTTAGGCCCTTTTATCTGCAATGATAGGGAAGCATGGAGAGTAGCAAAAAAAATTCTAGAAGATCATCTTAAGTTGCACAAAAGTTTTGTTTGGAGGCCATATGACCCTAATAGCTTCATCTGTGATAGGAGAATGAAAAACATGTTGTCACCATACATTCACCATAGGATCCTAGAGATTGAACAATTTGGAAATATGGATGAATGGAGGGAAGGGACCCTAGTAGAACATGATAGTGAACAGGTCAATATTGAGAATTTTATGAGAGATCTTGAGAAAACACTTGACCTGGATTCTTTTGGGCAAGTATAAAGATTAGGGATTGGTCCCTCCTCTGCTGGAACCTCTCAGCAACCTTCACAGGAAATCAGCACGCCAGCCACAGGAACATCAAAAGACAAGGAAGTAGAGACCATCATTCAAACCACAGAACAGTCTACAATGTCCAAGCAACCGAAAACTTCCAAAGAACAGGCCTAGATACAGACTCCTTCCACTCAGGGAAATGTGACAGAGCCTCCAGTCTTGCAAACTCCTCTTAATGAGGAAAGAAACAAAAAGAGAGACAGGGAAATAACTACCCCTGCTAGTGAACCTTCAGGACATCCTGGAACAAAAAGGCAAAGACTAAATCCCCTTTCAGAGGAAGAATATGCTGAAGATACTACAGGCAGTCAGAGGGAAGAAAGAGTAGATAGCCAACAAACCTTTCTAGTAGGAGGAACATTCACTAACTCGCAGAGACAGGAGCTAGAAAGACAACAAAGTGCAGAGGTATCTTCTTTTAGGCCACCAGGGACAGATGCCTCAGATATCAAAAGGACATTTACAGAAATAAATGCCAGGAATGATCCATTGAGACTTTAGGTTTATAACCAATATTGGAAAATGGCTCACACAAATCAAAACAGACCGATGTCAGCCTATGACATTAAAGAAGGAAAAATGATAATGAGCTATTTCAAACCACAGGTGCAACAGCCTAAATCAGCATTAGATTATATCAAGGCAAATTTTGAGGTCATGGAAAAGGATATTCATCCTTTGGATCAGATTCAATTGCATAAGCAAACTAGAGAAATGATTTATTCAACCTTGACTGGTAAGGCAATGATGGCCCAAAGGTTGCAAAATTCCTTGGATAACACAACTACCCAACTACACTTGGAGAAGGCTTCCTCCCAAGCCAAGGATAACAAAATAAAATCTTTAGAAGAAATAATTATTGGATTGGGTCATCATCTCAAAGATGTGAAGGCTACAAAAGCCTTAATCAAAAAGAAAGAAGAAGATATTTCTGCCTTAAGGAAGCAACTAAAGCTGCCTCCTTCAAGGCATCCACAAACTACTAAGATCATAAAGCAAAAATCTGAAGAAGAGCTAATGGATTTGCTCTTAAAACTTAATGAACAACTGAATGAGATTGAACAAGAACTTGAAAAAGCATTGAAGGACAAGCAGGGAGATTTGACCTCTCAGCCTTCCAATGTGATACCAGTGGTCTGAACAGTAGTCCCTTCTACACTTCGGACAACACTAGCACCAAACATCCAAGCAGCCACAGTAGAAGTGGTCACAGGTACAATAACTGCAGAAGCAACACAGGGCAGCATTGCTAATTTGATCACAGAAGAGCTAATAAAATCAATGGAGGACTTGAAACTACAAGTTTCAGAGCTAAAAAAGGTAAAAGAATAGTATGCCAACTTAGAGAAAAGGTATGATCTCTCAAAAATAAATGTTTTAGAAAAAACAAGAAATATTAAAGGACTAGAAAACAAAGTGAAATCATTAGAAAAGGATCTTACTTTTGACAAGCCTCTCACAGAAATCAAGAAAATTCTTTGGACCAAAATCACCCAATCAATAAACGATGCTTGGCCATCAATTCAAATAATTTTTGAGCAAATTGATTTAGTAAAGATAGCTCAAGAAGAAGTTCAAGAGACAAGGGCAGAGTTGGGAAACATGCCTGAGGAAGCCAGCAGGCTCATACACTTTTTGAATACCAGAAATAAGTACCAGCTTGAAGAGCTGTGCATTCAAGATAGAACAGGAACAATTTTGGAAATCAAAAGGGTTTTTACTAAAAGAACTCTGATGCAAAACTTAGAAAGAACGTGCCATGACATGCAAAAAGAAATTAATGCCTTCATGAAAAGATTTGATATTTTACAGAGTGAAGGGTTGTCAAGTCCTTTAGTTATTCATGACAAACTTATGAGTCATAAGGACTATGTGGAGAAATTGAATAAGTATGCAGGCAACCAAGCAGGTTCATCAACAAGTGCATCAGCAATAAAAGCATTACCTACAGGCAGAGTTCTCTATGAAAATATAGAGAATTTGTTTTATGTCAAGCATCAGATAAAGCATTTGTTTCCAATTCAGCCTACCTTTTTTAGGTACACAAAAACTGACGAGACCCTAAGAAAACTTCAGAAAACCACAATCCCAAAAAAACAATGGTGGGAAGACATATTAGAAATTTTGTAAAATTATCCTTGGTAAAATGTAAATTTTGGTTATTTACTGCAGTAAGTGATGGTAAAAAAGATAAACAGGGGTCAAACAGGTCGAAGTGTATCAGAACAGGTAAAGAGTATCAGTGAAAACAGGGTAGCCAGCACAAAGTTACCAAAGAAGATAGTAGCAAGCCAAATCATAGGGCCTACCTCCAGCACACTCACAAGAATAGGAACATCACAACACCAGTTTACCTTTTCTCCTATCTACGAGACCATCTGTCTCTATTTTTGTGTAACTTATTCATAGTCATCCTAGAATATATCTCACTCTGTTAGGAGATAATTTTTGTAAAAGATTTTGTATAAATATTCCCTCAATTAGAGTATTGAGGGTGGATTCTTAGACATTGCTATAAAACTGAATATTTTCGAATAAAGTGTTGTTGGACAAAATTTTGTATGGCTAGCTGGATGAAGAATTGTTGCAAAGGACTTTGCACAGAATTCTTGAGTCAGATATTGGATCAATAAGTCTTCTATACCTTATGTTTTAAAGTTTTCCTTGTTTATTATTATCATTTGTGTTTCATATCTGAATGACAAACAAAAAAGAATAATTCAATAAGTGCTCTATTTTCAATTGTTTTTATTCTTAATGTTTTCCTCTGAACTTGCATAAGCAGTGAAATCTTAATTGCTCCTGTTTCCTAGTTTATTCATTCTGATTATTCGGAAAGAATTCTTAATTTCTCTTTATTAATAATCATTCAAGTTCCCTCTTTCGAATAGGTTGAAGGATTCTTAACTGCCCTTCACCCATTTTGAGTACACTCCATCTATTTTAAGTCTTTATTTGTTCCCTATTTGACTACCTTTCCCTTTGAAACCATCCCTTGTTAAGAAACCAAATCTAGTTAAGCCATCTTCTTTGACTACATTAGCCCAATGGCCTAAACTACTTAGTTCTACCCCTCTGCTATTGAATTTCACCACCCAAACTCAACCAAAACCCTTGAACATTGATAACTAGCCTAATATTTTCCAAAACAAAGATAAAACTTAAAGAGAGAGCCCTCTCTGGGTGCAAATTGGCTAGATTCTATACCTAAAAGTTGGTTTGTGGTTACCTCAGACCCCTTTCCTCTTCCCAACAACTTCAAGGAAAATCTGAGTGATAACACTATTGCTATTGTTTGCTCTAAGAATTTTGGGTTCTGCATTTTTGTTCTTCCCTGTATGTGAGTTGGACTCTCCCTTGTGAAAACCAAGACCATAAATGATCATGGGATACATTTGGTTCTCAAACAAATTTTCCAAGGCTACAATGCTCTTCTCTAAATCTAGTCGCTTCCTCAACGTGGTAAATTTAGCTTCAAGATTTCCAACACGGGTATCCTTTTCTTTCAGTTGTCTGGCCATAACATCCTCAATCCTTTTATCTTCTTGATGCTATATCTTCAAGCTAAGAACCTAATTTAACTATGTTTGAAGCATGTTGACTTCTTCCTTTAGCTTAGCCTCCTTTTCTTCACCGATCTGCAAGAGATTTTCTTGTTTTTTGCATGCAGTTGTTATTCTACTAACTTCAACAAATAATTTTCCAATAACTTCTAAATATGACTCATATTCCACTTGAAAAAGAATTAGTTTATCACATTCATCAAAAATATTGTCTAAGTCAACAACTCTAACATCAAATTTGTCTAATCATAACTCAAAAGAAATTCATTTGTATTTATACCTTCAAATCTGTTGCATGTGATCACACTAGGTTTTGTTGAAGCTTCATTTTCTATTTTTTCAGCTACATCATTCATAGTAGGGGGAATGATCTTCTTAGGCTGATATTCTATCTTTTGTGAAGCCTTCTTCTAACTCTTGTTCTTGACCTCTCCATTGTAGTTGCTACCACCTCCAAACAACACTTGCAGTCTATCCCGAATCTCCATAGAAAATTTCATATCTGTTATTTTCTCCACATCTAATTATGGACATTCTCATAAATCGTGCATCTCGCTTGAGCATTCTACTACATCACTTTAGATGAAAGTGGATCCTTTCCACATCCTTCACATACAAACTTCCAAATGTTAGATCCACGAGCTAATAATTAAGGCTTAACATTTTCATGTCATACCTTGAAATTTGCAATAGTGAGGACAAATACTCTTGGAGGATTCATTCTGAAAAGAAAAAAAAATAAAATTTTACCAATACTCCCTGGATTTACTCTCCGGCGATTAAGATCCAACCAAGAGCATCACTCTGATACCACTTGTGGGAAATTTGAGGCTCTAAGACTACTTGTTGGAAGAGATGGACAATACAAGTGGGGCGGGAATCATTATTATGCTCTGTGGACCAATTTTGCCACTTTTTTTTCTTACAAAATAATTGAATCATGCATTAGTCAACCAACAACACATATAAACAACACATGAATAATCACAAACATAAGCATTGATCATCATAATCACAAGTAAGCATGGGAAAAAACACATCAACAAAACAACATGCACACATAGAGACACAAGATATAAAGTGGAAACCCAAAGGGTTAAAACCTCCACTATTTGACATTCTTCATCTTCTTCTTTGTTATTAATCTTCAAACCTTCTTTTACATATGATGACTGGCCACCACTAGTCTGTTGGAAATAATACTGAGAAGGGGGGTGAATCAGTATTATTAGTTCAATAATTTTTCATTTCCCAAAAAGATTTATGTACGCTACTTTTGTGAAGTGAACTAGCATGTACACGCTACTGTTATTAGAGAAACTAACGTATACCCAGAGAACTTATGATTTAATCAGTTTATCATGTGTTGATCTTTAATCAGTGCATCAGTAACTTCTCAAACAGTGCAGTAAAACCATAATAAACAATCACACATAAGCAACACACATGAACACCAATATTTAAGGTGGAAACCCAATGCGGGAGAAAAACCACATGCTGTTGTCGTCTCTGTCTTCTTTTAATAATAAGAAAATCTGTTTACAATCTTGTACTGGTGCAGACTGATACCAGTACACAAACACCCACCTGTAGAAGGTTACAACCTTCTCTCATTCTCCAGCTTCTACTGGAAGGCAGCTGCAACCCCCTAGCTCTTGTACTAGTCAATGTGTTTACTAGCATGTAGGCACTGGCCTACAGAAGGCTACGACCTTCTCTTTCCTTCAAGGGACCACGTTTCATAAATTTTAAGACTGGATCCTCCTGGAATACAACAATATACATGAAATCCTCGTTTCATCAAATTTCCATACTGGACCCATCAAAACTCTCAAACTACATCAACCAATAATTAGTTAATCTGAACAGTCAAATCACTGTCACCAAAACAATATGCTTAACCCAGAAACATGCATCATCATTTAGAACCAGCTGCAACCTCAAAAATGATGCATCAGAATGTATATGCTACTTTACTAAACCCAACCTGCATGTATACGCTACTTCCTTTAATCAAACCTGTTTATACCTTCAAAATACTGAAACATAAAAATTCTTAATCAAGTTTGTACTAACCAGAAATATACTGAACATCTACTATCAATTTACAGATCTTTACGCAGGCAGTGGCAGAGATCATCCTTCTCACTTATACAATCAATTAATCAGATATCAAACTTCTTATGCATTCGGTTTTTCATTCATATCTAAGAAGACTTCATTGACGAACAAGAGTAAAACAACAGAATTGATCAGATATATCACTCAGATCTAAAGAATAGGATTTTGCTTTGTATACGCTACTTGGAAGAGTAGAACCTGCTTGTACACGTGCTTTTACCGAGATAGATGAGCGTATAGATCTGCAAATATTAACTCATAACTTTTTTGCTATTCCGGACTTCAGACAAACCTAGATCATGACATTTAAAGAATAAAACAGGTGTACAAAATCAGATCTAGACCAAGTTGTTATCACCCCAAGAAACTCTCCTAGGTTGTATCTCGGAGATGCTCGGGAACATTACAAACTCAACAAAAAATGTTGGATAAATGGTGGATGAATGAAAAAAATGTTGCATATTCAAGCCAGATAACCACTTCTACTATGCTTAACCCCAGACATGGGTGAACACCCCCATACTACAAGGCTTTAGACCACCAATTACTCACAGTTTAAAGAAAATGTGATGATGGAGAAGACTAACCACACCAGCAGATGCACAGGACCCTGTGATGGCCAGCTGCAACTAGTTAAAAGGTCTACAAATCTATTTCCTAATGCACAGACAGGATGAAAACTCTCTGGCATTAAAACAACAGGAACCTGCATACACATTCAATGATACATGCTAAATCCTAACGCAGAGGTGGGATGACAACCCCTCTAATGCTAAACATTAACAACACATGAATAAATGCAAAACATGCACAACCTGGAACAAGAAGAAGAAGTGGAAAGTGAGAAATTAACAGCACAAGAAGCTTGTATTAGCTGAAAATGAAGACCAGATGCTACAGGTATCACAGTAGTTACAGTCTCCAGAAGTTGAATCTTACAACAAAATAACACTCATCAACCCATTACATCTTGTTTCTGGGTATATATAGAATCTATTTACAAAATTGCTTTGTTAGTCTATGCATGGAGGTGTCATAATTGACCACCAACAACATTTACAATCTAGATATGGATCTCTGATACAATCAGCTGCTTCAATGAATGAAATTTTACATTCTTGGTACTTGGGTGTACTCCTCGAATAGGTGAAATGTTGTATGAATAAATATCCGTCACTGCTGAAGGCATTTAACTGCTCGAGGTTGTACTTTCCTTCCTCAGCCATGCTGTCTTTTGAATGAGGTAGCTGAAAATTTAATTGTGAAGAACACTAGATGATCTCTTCTTTCTTCGCGTGCACAAAACAAGACGAAGACACTGAAAAATGCATGAAAATGGACGAAGAGCCGAGAAAGAACGCAAAAGAACGATGGTCGTTAGGTCAGAGAAATGGATGGCAGAGATTTGATCAAAGGGAGATTAATCAAGAGAATCGAGGGGAGACAGATGCGATTCATTGGATCATACGATGGGAGACCGGACAGTCGATGGGCAGCTAAGATAATCGGCAGTGAACGCACGGAAAGCCGTACAGGAAAGCGGAAAGCATTTTTATCGCACCTCTTATGGCGCTGCGATGGTAATCATACTGCAGGCAGCGATGCAATGGGATGGAGATGCGTCTTTGACGGGACGGCAGTGAAACCATTTTTCCCGTTGCTTAACATATGAGCGGTTAATAGGGCGAGAGCTTGCGAATGGCGTTGGATCAACGGGCGGAGGATCTGGCGGTCAGCATTAAGCGCACATGTCTTGGGGTGATGTGACACCAATGGTATATGCACGTGGGTTACAAAGGTTATCGGGGTTTATCAAGGGTTATGGGGGCAAAACAGAGAAAAACAAGGTGGCGGGAGTTATAAATATATAAAACAACTAAAGGGGAAAAGATTAAATGGACTGCTACTAGCCCATTCTTGCAGAAAAAACCACGACTGAGTTGTCCTCGACCCTCAAAAATGCTTAATCATGTAGCAGTGCTAACATTTAGCTCAAACTGGGGATGAGATCCTCCCTGTGAGGTCTCAAGAACCTGCAGATCAATGTCTTCCTAATGAAAAATAAACTAACACAATCCCTAGTGTTCCATTGGGCATGGAGTCTGACTAAAACTGATAAAACCAAATATTTACAACCCTTGAGGCCAAAAGACCTTAAATCACATAAACTTTAAGAAAACGACCATTAACTGGGCCATCAAAAACTACTTCTCCTCCAATACTTTTCAGTATGAAGGTGTTGTTCCCTTGAACCTGTGAAATGATGAAAGGACCCGTCCAGAAAGCATCAAACTTCCCATGATTTCCTTTATTTTCTTTTAGTGCATCCCATTTCAGAACCAAGTCTCCCACCTGAAAATTATTTGCTTTTGTCCCTTTGTCAAAAGCATCCTTGATTCTTTTCTAATGTGTTGCAGCCTTTTCAACCAGCAGCTCTCTAATCTTATGTATTTCTGCTAAATCATTGATTCTATTTTCCATGTGTTATCCTTCATCTTGCTCTTCTTGAAGGAATTTTGCCACAGGTAAAGTTAACTGAATTGGGAACACAGCCTCCATGCCATACACCAGCTTGAATGGAGAATTCCCCGTGGACCTCTTAATGGTCACTCTGTCAGCCCAAAGTGCATACTTGAGCTTAGAATCCCAATTTTTTTTGTTGTCCTCCAATAGCTTTTTGATTATCCTTATCAGTCTTTTATTAGGGGACTCTGCTAGACCATTACCTTGAGGATAATATGAGGTGGAATGAATCAGTTTAATACCCATTGAATCACACATTTCCACCAACTCTTTTGCTCTGAAGGCTATTGCATTGTCTGTGACTAATTTATGTGGACAACCAAATCTGGTAAAGATATTCTCTGTCAAAAAATTCATGACCACATTATGATCAGCTTTCCTTGTAGGGATTGCTTCAATCCACTTAGTGAAGTAATCAGTGGCCACTAATATCCATCTATGCTGGCCAATGGAATGTGGATTGATCTCTCCAATGAAATCCAAGTCCCACTACTGAAAAGGTCCTTTTGCATGAATTGGTTTTAGGGGCAGGGAATTCCACTATTGTTTTCCTTCAAATCTTTGGCACCTGTCACAAAATTTAAAAAAAAACAAACACATCAGAAAATAAAGTGGGCCAATAGTACTCAGCTCTGAGAATTTTATGGGTTGTGGGTTTCCAATAATGGTGTCCTCCACACATGCTGGAATGAAACTGCTGCATGACATCTACTAACTGTTCTTTGTCCAGACACCTTAAAAGCACTCCAGATGGATCCCTCCACTAGAGCAGATTTTCATTAACACAATATTTGGCTGCTCTAAGCTTGATAGTTCTAGCTTGACTTTGAGTAAAGCCTGAAGGGATTTCTAGCTTCAATAAGAAATTAATTATTTCAGCATACCAAATACATGAAGCTAGATTCTCGGCCACTGACTGCTTTCTCTATGATTCAGTTGCTTCTCTTTCTTCTGTTTGACCATTTTCTGCAATCGTGCATAGGAAATCAATATCTAAAGACCCACAATTTTCCTCAACTAACAACCTGGCAAGGCCCTGACCTCTGACCAACTTGGTGGGCTTCAGTTCTATATTAAATTCTATCATCTTTACAATCCATTTTTCCCTTCTTCCATCAACGTCAGGTTGTGTCAAGATATCTTTTATTGCAGCAGAGGGTGCATATGCAATTATCTTCGAATGCAAGATATAAACTCTGAAAGCTTTCAAGGATTTAATAAGAGCATATGCCTGTTTTTCAATAATATCATACCTCAGTTCAACATCCCTAAAGTTCTTGCTGAAAAAAGCCACTGGATGTTTTGAACCTTCTTCATTTGCCTACAACAAAACTGTTGCAATGGTGTCTTCAGAGGCAAAAGAAAATATATGGAACTCCTTGCTGTAATCAGGACATATTAAAGTGGGAGCCTCCATAATAGCCTTCTTAATGGACTGAAAATATTTTCTTGCTGCATTAGTCCATCTTACCTCTGACCCTTTCTTCAACATGGAGGTCATGTGCTTAACCAATTCTGCAAAATTTGGAATAAAACTCCTTAAAAAATTTATTTTTCCCAGAAAGGACTGGATATCCTTCTTTGATCTTGGTAAAGATAGGGTCTGTATCGCTTTCACTCTTTGTGGGTCAATTTGAACACCCACAGCAGAAACAACATGTCCTAACAGCTTGCCTTCTTCTAAAGCAAATTGTAATTTTTTAGGATTGACTGAAATTCCAAACCTCCTGCACTTCAGAAACACTTTTTTCAAACACTGCAAATTATTTTGATGGCTGCAGGAATAAATAGTTATATCATCAAGGTAGACAAGGACAAACTTGTCCTTCTCTCCCACAAATGCTTTATCCATAGCTCTCTAAAAGGTGGCTCCAGTGTTCATCAACCCGAATGGCATTTTGGCATACATAAAAGTGCCCCAAGGAGTGGTGAATGCAGTCTTTTCTTGATCATCTGGGTGCATAGATTAAAGCCTGAAAATCCATCCAAGAAAGACATTACTTTTTCTCTTGCAACCTTCTGTAAAAAAATGCTCCATCTTGGGTAAGGGATAATTGTCTTTCTTAGAGCATTTGTTTAAATTTTTTAAATCAGCACAGAGTATGATTTCTCCACTCTTCTTCCTCACTACCACCAAATTGGCTACCCGTTTAGAATATCTAAGGGGAACTATAATCTTGGTAGCCAGCAACTTTTTAATCTCTTTTTCAATCAATGGAAGAAGCATAGGATTTATCGGTCTCAGCTTTTGTTTGAAAGGGATGGTGTATTTATCCAGAGGGATTTTATACTGAATTATGCTCTTATCATATGTTTTCAGATCACTATATTCCCAGGCAAACACATCAGCAAATTTCCTCATTAAATTGTAGTATTCAGAACTTTGATCAGTTGACAAATGAGTGGACAAATTTACATATCTAGGCTGACCTGGACTTCCTATATCATGCTTACAGACTGCAGATTGGTCTTCTTTCTGGGAAGCCTTGTAAGGTATATCATTCTGGTCAAACAGTCTTTCTAGAGGAATTAGACCCCTAGGAATATGGTTGCAGGAAAGTTGGACAATGCTATTCTAACCAATTTTATTTCTAATCTGGGATTGAGGGCTTTCTTGCAAGGCATCATTCTCTTGGTCAATTTGCATTTCAGAAAACTCATCAATGACTTGAAGGAACCTACTTATCTCATCATCATCATTAAAAACTTTCCAATGCAGGACACAGGCAAGGATGGTCTATACTTCATATACTAGTCTAGGAGGCATGGGAGGTATAAATAGACAAGCAGAAATAGCAAGGGAATCAACAAGCTGATTTTGGGCTCTAGGAATGTATGAAATATTGAAATAATCAAAAGAGTCTCTGATTCTCCATACCTCATCTCTGTATGCTTTCAGCCTTGGATGCTTTGCCTGAAATGTTTTATTTACTTGCTGAATGATAAGATCTGCATCTCCAAACACCTTTATGCTTTTAATTCATCTGTCTTTTGCTGAATTCAGTCCCAATAGCAGAGCCTCATATTCTACTATGTTGTTTGTGACTTGAAAAACTAGCTTAAAGGACAGTTGAATGCTCTCTTGTTGTGGAGATACTAGCACCACCACCGCTCCTACAGTCTGCCTGGAACATGCTCCATCAAAGAACATCTCCCAAACCTGACTTCCTTGCTCTTCTTTGACCTGAATTGTTGGTTTCCTGGTCTGCATTGGGGCCTTCTGAGATTCTTCTATTTGGAGAATACATGCTCCAAAATCAGTGTCCACTGCATAAATGGGATGATTTGTAGGATTCTTCTCATCACTGATGGTATATTCCAACTGTGCCTCTCTATATAATCTCATGCTTTCTCCTCCAAACACTGGGACAGTGGCATAAGATAGGTCATTCTGTAATGTCCCACCTAGTCTCTTAATCTATCCTCTGGACAACAGCATGCCAAACTTAGGAGGGACATCTGCTACCACGATATCCATCATCATACTCTTCATGGGCAGCTGAGTTAGGGTAATGGCCAGGTCTTTGATTAATCCTAGGCATTTTACTTTCCTTGAATCAAAAGAGAATAAATCATGATAGGGTCTAGTGATATCAAGGCCTAACTCTTCCATGACAACTTTAAGCATTAAATTGTGGCTGGCCCTTGTGTCTAATAGACAATTGTGGAGGAATTTGTCATGAATGGTCAATGAGACATAGAAAGAAGGAGAATTATTATCATCAGGTTCAATCATGGGACTAAGAATAATGGAAGGCTTGTCATCTTGCAAATTGACAGAGTCAGTGGAGGATTGTTTGGTTTCCAGCTCAAGAGCTTCAAGGATAGGTCTTCTAAATATTTCACTCTTCACCAACTCAATCAGAGGCACATATATTTTCAATTTCTGGACTTTTGACTCAAAGCCAAAAGAGGAGGGCAACTTATCAGAACCTCGTACCTCTTGAACAAGAGCTTTGAGGATGACTGGATCAGCTTCTAGTCTTCTCTGTTTGCTATTCTGTGGTTCTGTTTGGACAACAGCTTTTTGTGTAGGATTCTCTTTGACATTCTTTGCATTTGACCTCAGATTATATCTCTTTTGCTGCTTAGTTTGTAGAACAACACCTCTGTCCCACATCTGACTGTTTTGTTCTTGCAGTAATGATTCTTCATAAGCAGCTAATGTCAAAAATGCAGCGCTGCCTTTGTCTTCCATGCAGTGAATTTCATCCTCATCTTCTTCAAATTGTTCCTCCTCCATGACTAGATTTTGAAATGGAGATTTAACTTTTTGATCTTCTTTTGATTCTTCACCCCTTTGCATTATTTGTAACTGCTCATTTGCTCTTCTGAATGGATTGGGGTTTCTTGGAGCAAATGTGTTTTTCTGCCTTGTTTTCCCTGAATTCTGATCAACTTTAAGCTTAGAAATTTCAGTAGCCAATGACTCTATCATCTTAGTCATTTTATCTAATTTAGGCTCTGAGGATGAACTAGAGGAGGTAGAAGCTTGACTTCTCTGCCTCCTTCTATCGGCTTGACTCTTTAGTTTCTCTGTAGCCATGATATTAGATTCTATCTCTAGAGTTGCATCCTGCATATCAGCTAGAGTGGCACATCTTCTTTCTCTCAATAACAGGTAGAAATCAGAGTCAAAGGCACTAGCATAAGTAAGTTTGGCAGAGGTGGGGGTAGGCTTTACCTCAGCTGATATCTTACTATACATACGATTAAATCTTTTATTAAAATCAGGTATTGATTCCCCATTTTTCCTCTTCAGGTTACCAAACTCAGTATGGTAATATATCAAGTCCTTTTTATCTCCCCATTGCTTCAAAAATGCATCATCTAATGTTTCAATATCAACAATAGATCTAGGGTCTAATTCTTTGAACCACTTTCTGGCCTCACCATCGAGGCTCTGGACAAAAACTCTCATCCACACATCATTTTCACTTATATCTAAATTATCAACATAATTGTAGAAAGCCTCAAGGTGTTATTCTGTTGTTACTCCCTCTGTGCCAGTGAACTTGGGCATATATTTCTGATATTCTCCCACAGGCATAGGATTTAAAGGGACAGGAAAGACCAAAGGTCCATATCTAGCAACAACAATTCTTTCTATCCTCGTAGGTGCTTGTTGTCCTGCCATGTTTGGAATATGTGGAAGAATACTAGCATATTGAATGGTAGGGAGTAATGTGATGGATGACAGAGATAAAGGGATGTTTTGGACTGTATGGGAAGCTTTCTTTGGGCTAAGATTCAAAGGGGAACTAACTAAACAAGGGGTCATACCAATCTATGAAGGAATTTCCTTATTTACAGTGTTGGGCTCTAAGTCTTCAAACTGAAATTCTTCAGCTATAAATTTATCTTTCAGAGAAGCATGAGATTTTTTAGGCTTACCTGATCCTGATGCCCCTTTCTGTGATTCTTTCTTCATTTTGACAGTCCTCTTAGTGTCAGGCAATGATTCAACTGGAGATTTCTGAGGATTTCTTCGAGTATGTCTCACAAACTGAGCCACAACTTCAATGTGGAGTCACCAAAGGTTGGTCTTCCTCCAATGGAGTCACCAGATAGATGATTACAACCAGATTATGTGTTCAAACCTTGTCTATCATCAAAGCTTGAAACCATGTCGTCTCCCAAGGAAGCTGAGATTCAGTCTTCGATCCCCAGCAACGGCGCCAATTAATGTTATCACCCCAAGAAACTCCCCTAAGTTGTATATCGAAGATGCTCGGGAACATTACAAACTCAAAAAAAATGTTGGATAAATGGTGGATGAATGAAAGAAATGTTGCATATTCAAGCCAGATAACCACTTCTACTATGCTTAACCCCAGACATGGGTGAACACCCCCAGACTACAAGGCTTTAGACCACCAATTACTCACAGTTCAAAGAAAATGTGATGATGGAGAAGACTGACCACACCAACAAATGCACATGACCCTATGAAAGTCGGCTGCAACCAATTAAAAGGTCTGTAAATCTATTTCCTAATGCATAGACAGGATGACAGCTCTCTGGCATTAAAACAACAGAAACCTACATACACATTCAATGATACATGCTAAATCCTAACACAGAGGTGGGATGACAACCCCTCTAATGCTAAACATTAACAGCACATGAATAAATCCAAAACAGGCATAGCTTGGAACAAGAAGAAGAAGTCGAAAGTGAGGAAATAATAGCAAAAGAAGCTTGTATTAGCTGAAAATGAAGACCAGGCACTGCAGGTATCACAGTAGTTATAGTCTCCAGAAGTTGAATCTTACAACAAAATAACACTCATCTAACACTCATCAACCCATTACATCTTGTTTCTGGGTATATATAGAATCTGTTTATAAAATTGCTTCGTTAGTCTATGCATGGAGGTGTCATAATTGACCACCAACCACATTTACAATCTAGATATGGATCTCTGATACAATCAACTGCTTCAATGAAGGAAATTTGACATTCTTGTTACTTGGGTGTACTCCTCGAACAAGTGGAATGTTGTATGAATAAATATTCATAACTGCTGAAGGCGTTTAACTGATCGAGGTTGTACTTTCGTTCCTCAGCCATGCTGTCTCTTGAATGAGGTAGCTGAATACTTAATTGTGAAGAACACCAGATGATCTCTTCCTTGTGCACAAAATAGGACGAAGACACTGAAAAATGCATGATAATGGACAAAGAGCCGAGAAAGAACGCGGAAGAACGATGGTTGTTAGATCAGAGAAATGGACGGTGGAGATTTGATCAAAGGGAGATTAATCAGGAGAATCGAGGGGAGACAGATGTGGGCTGTTGGATCATACGATGGGAGATCGGACAGTCGATGGGAAGCTAAGATAATGGTGGTTAACGCACGAAAAGTCGTACAGGAAAGTGGAAAGCGGTTTTATCGCACCGCTTATGGAACTATGGTGGTAACCATAATGTGGGTAGCGATGCCATGGGATGGAGACGCGTGTCTGACGGGACGGTAGGGAAACCATTTTTCCCGCTGCTTAACGTACGAGCAGTTAACAGGGCGAGGGCTTGCGAATGGAATTGGATCAACAGGCGGAGGATCGGGCGGTCAACATTAAGCGCACATGTCTCGGGGTGATGTGACACTAATGGTATATGTGCACGGGTTACAAAGGTTATCGGGGTTTATCAAGGGTTACGGGGTCAAAACAGAGAAAAACAAGGTGGCGGGAGTTATAAAGATATAAAAAAACTAAAGGGGAAAGATTAAATGGATTGTTGCTAGCCCATTCTTGCAGAAAACACCACGGCTGAGCAGTGCTAACACAACCAATATCAGATCATTCAATGATAAGTAATTTTAGGTCTCATGATCCTGATCCGACATTGAATTCAAGGTGCACAAAATATTTCAAATCAAATCACAAGCATAGTCCCTGCAACATAACATATACTTCATATAGAATTATTTCTTATAAACCCTTTCACTTGCCCACCCCAGCCTTATGATCTTCTCCTCTTTATATAGTTTTAGGCCTTTCTCAATGCCTCAGACCAATACCACTTAGGACCCATCTTATTCTTGGATGGGATCAAATAGTCGTTACTCCACTCAATATTGTGGGCTAATACCATGGTATTGACCCCTGGTATTGTCTCCTCTTGAATTTCCTTGATTTTCCAACATATACACGCTTTTCTTCTTGTGAAAGTGCGTGTATACGTATATGCTCTTTTTGTTCTGTGAACCAGCGTGTATACGTTGTTTTGACTAAGTGGACCTGCATATACATCTTAAACTACTTTTCACCATCCTTTACCTTCAACTTCTTCATTATGATTAGTAGACTTTAGTTCCATCTTCCTGTTCTTCTATACCAATGCCTTGTTACATCTGAATGGACCTGTTACATTGTGGGTTGTCTTTCATCAAAACTGAATTGACTTATGAGTGATTTGTCATCAAGGACAACACTTGTATCATAATGCCAACAATCTCCCCCTTTGGACTTGATGGAAATCATGTTGGTGTTGATTACTGCAAGCTATAGAAACTGTTAGAGATAACAAGCAACACCAAAATACTCTCCCCCTTTGGCATCAAGGGCAAGGGGCGAACCAAGCTATTCTCCCCCTTTGATATACATTATGTTTTCCATGCTCCCCCTGATTACATGCTGAGTCTGCAGAGATATGTTTTAAAAGAATAACATGACTCTATAACTCAACTAAGTGAGTATGACCTCCCTATGACCAATGCCTCATACATCAATCACCCAACCAAGTGGGGATACACCATATTTGACTCATCCACCCAACCAAGTGGGGATATACCAATTGTTTATACATGATAGAAATACAACAATTATTACATCATCCATCCCATGCAAAGTGGGGATACAAATTACATCATATGTCCAATAGGACTCATTCAAATATATGCCATGACAGAAGAAGTCATAACACACCCTAGATCTTTACATGACTTATGCAACAAATGATATAAGTATCTGAAGCCATAGCTAAACTCAGCATTCATGATGCCAACAATGTAGAATGTGTGTGAAGGCTAATGCTCCCCCTAAACCTATGCTACTTATGCATTGTCAAGAAGTCATTCATCAAGGCATCATTGTCAATCAGATAAAAATCAATGAACAAACCAAATCGTCAGACTATAATCATCAATATCAGACAGAGCACCCATATCAGAGTCTGTCTCACCATTTTTCTATCAGAAAAACATATATGCTCCTTTAATCATAGAAACCCACGTGTATACGCGACTATACTTCATGAAACCCACGTATAATAACCTTCCTCTAAAAACTAGATTTAACAACGGGATGATGCAACAACTACTCCCAACTTTTTTCTGAGATATTCAAATGTTTCTTTAGGAAGCGGTTTAGTGAATATATCAACAACCTGTTCTTTGGAGGAAACATACTCCAATTTAACCTTTTTTCAAGCACTTGTTCTCATAGAAAATGGTACTTAATGGGTATGTACTTGGTCTTGGAGTGCATGCCAGGATTTTTCGAAATACTGATGACAATTGTATTATCACATAGAATGGAGATGGGTGGAGTACATGTGATCTGAATGTCTTGCAATGTTTGCATCATCCAAAGTAGTTGTGTGCAACAAGATGCAGTAGCCACATATTATGCTTCAGTTGTAGATAAGGAAATCGAACTTTGTTTCTTGCTAAACCATGACAGTAACCGAGAACCCATGTAGAATGCACCTCCACTAGTGCTCTTTCGATCATCAACATTTCCTACCCAATCTACATCTATATATGCATGAAGAGTAAGGTATGTATCTTTAGGATACCATAGTCCAAAGTCTTGAGTTCCTTGGAGATATTTGAAAATTCTTTTGACTGCCTGGAGATATGATTCCTTTGGATTTGCTTGGAACCTTCCAACAATTCCTACTGCATGCATGATATCAGGTCTGATACATGTTAGATAAATCAAACTTCCAATCATAGATCTGTAAGTTGGTTGGTTTACTGCTGGTGATTCATTTTTAGAACTGAGACTGCATCCTGTTGCCATTGGAGTACATACTCGTTTAGAATCTTCCATTCCGTACTTCTTCAAGATCTGCTTGAGATATTTGGTTTGTGAAAGAAAGATACCATCTTTTTTTTTGTTGTACTTGTAGACCAAGAAAATACGTAAGTTCACCAAGTAAGGAAATTTCAAATTCTTGTTGCATTACTAAAGTAAAATTTTCACTCATGGATTCTTCATTGCTACCAAAAATGATATCATCAACATAAACAACAATAATTAGCAGTTTATCATTTTCAATATTTGTGTATAAATTGCTATCTGCATGATCTAGGTGGATGTTGGTGGCCACCCAAGTATCCCATTTGGACCCCCACAACTGTCTCTTTCAGTTTTTCAGTTTCCTAAATTGTAGCATAGTTTACTATTTTTAGCAGTTTTTTTGGGTCTTGAACTTTCGGAGTCGTTTTGAGGCCCTAAACGACGTTTTTTTGGAAATCTTGGGGCAACATGGGTCCATAAACCATGTTTCCATGGACCATGTTGCCCTTCCCAAAGTTTTAGTGCTCAGATAGATCTTTATAACGAGCTATTATACGCGTCAAACAAAGATCGTATGCCGAAGTTACGACCTTGGGAAATTGATGTACCAATTTACCCAAACGAGGCCCACAATTTGGTGTTTCATCTTCTAGGGTTAGGTTTTGGGATGTGAAGAGTTTTGCATTGTTTCTCAACAATAAATGGGCCTTTGAGCCTCATTGTAACATAGTTTAGAGGCATGTAGCCACCACATCTCTTCTCAGAGATAAGCTACCATCACCCTAGCTGGTTTATTTCCATTACTGTTTGTAAGCATATTTCAGTATTTTACATTAATGAAATGAAGTATTATTTCCATTGCATATCTGTGTTTATGGTTATCTCTGTAATTTTTTGCGTTCCTGTTTAAGTCCGGATCACTACAAAACCTTTTGTGAAGCCTTTTTGTTGTAGATATTTGTTAAGGCAGTAATACCAAGCCCTTGGAGCCTATTTCAGACCATAGAGATTCTCTTTGAGCTTCCATACAAGTTTTGCATCATTTCCAAGAATGAATCCTTCAGGTTGTTCAATATAAACTTCTTCTTCTAAATCTCCATTAAGAAAGGATGATTTTACATCCATTTGATATACTTTGAATTTTAGAAAACTAAAAAGAGTAAGAAACATCCTTATGGCTTCAAGTCTGGCAACAGATGCAAAATTTTCTTCAAAAATCTATACCTTCTTATTGAGCATACCCTTTGAAAACAAGTCTTCCCTTGTTTCAAATAACTTCTCCATTTTCATTCGGCTTCTTCTTGAATATCCATTTTGTTCCTATAACATTTTTATCATGAGGTCTAGGAACTGACTCCCAAGTATCATTCTTTTAAATTTGGTCAAGTTCTTCATCCATGGCCTCGACCCAACATTCATCTTTGTGGGCTTCATTTACATTCTAAGGTTATGTGGAGGATAGTAATGCTAGATAACTTGAGGTCCCTGTAAGAGTTCTTCTTGTTTGTACTCCAAACCTTTTTTCTCCTATAATTTGAGATTCTAGATGATTCTTTTGAACATAACTAGATGGAGTCTTTTCCCTGTCTGTTGTATCTTCTTCTATATCATTTTGATTTGATGTGAAAAAGCATTCCCCATCTTCCTCATTCTCATATTCCTTTGTTGATTTCATTTGTTCTAGATTTTTGCATGCTTCATCAATTACAACATCAATGCTTTCAACAATTTTCCAAAATCTTTTATTATAACATTTGTATCTGTTACTTCTAGATGAATAACCAAGAAGAATTCCTTCATCTGCCTTGGGTTCAAACTTACCAAGGTTTTCATCAGTCCTTTTTGACGAAAAATTTTCTTTCAAAAACTCTAAAGTGTTTTACAGTAGGAGGCTTACCATACCAAAGTTCATATGGAGTTTGATTGTTATTTACCTGTACATTCGCTTTGTTAAGAATAGTCACGGCAGCAAATGCAGCTTCACCCTAGAAGGTTGTAGGAGTTCCAGATTCATCAAGCATAGCTTGAACCATTTGTTCAACTTTTATGTTCATTCTTTCCACCACGCCATTTTGCTGAGGAGTTCTTGCGATGGAGAATTACCTTTTTGTTCCATGTTGTTCACAAAAGTCAAATAATTCATCTGATAAGAATTCTCCCCCTTGATCAGATCTGAGACATTTGATTTTTCAATATGATTCATTTTCAGCTAAAGCTTTGAAGGCTTTAAAATTTTCAAATGCTTCATCTTTATGCTTTAGTAGACCTATCCAACACATCCTGGAAAAATCATCAATAAAAAAATAAAGTATTCTTCTCCACGAAGTGACATTTTCCTTGTTGGACCACATAAATCAGTATGGATGAGTTCAAGAGGCTTACTTGTTGATCCTTCTTTCTCACTAAAGTGAACTCTGGTTTTCTTACCGACTTGACATTGTTTGAATATGGTGTTTTCTGGGATGTTGATATCTGGAAGATCATGAATTGCCTTGAGCCTGCATGCTTTTCTTATCTGAGAAAAGCTTAGATGTCCTAATATTATGTGCCATAGCCAATTTTCATATTTTTTTCTTAGAAAGAATTGTTGTTGTCCTCCTTTGAGTATGTATACATTATTTGGAGTTCTTGTACCTTTGATCACGACCTTTCTTGTCTCAAGCTCATGAACCACACATTCGTTTGATTGAAACACAACTTCATTTCCTTGATCAATTTTTGAATGACACTCAACATGTTATGCTTTAAACCATCTACATACATGACATTTCCAGCTTTAAACTTTTCTTTCAAGAAAACATAACCTTTACCTTTAATAATAGCTAGAGTGTCATTTCCAAATGAGACATTCTTTTCCTTTTCTAAAGAATTATATGAATGAAGTTTCTCTTTATCACATGTCATGTGTTTGGAGCATTCGTTGTCGATGTACCACTGATTTTCATGTCCTTCTACATACAGGGCTATGCCACATCTTTCTGTTTAAGATTCCTTCTTTCTCCATATCTTGGGATTTAATGATGTTTGCTCCTTTTGAAGTGTTGGTCAAGATTTTCTCATGCATTTAGATTCTTCATGACTAAAGTTGTTACAAATCAAACATTCTATTTCATTTTCAAGAGGAGAAAAGTTATTATAGGAACTTTTATTGATTCCTGTTACACTCCTTTGATTTTGTGCTTATCTAGTCATGATGGTTTGTAAGCAACATATTGAGCAGCCTTATGCCCAAAGTTATGACATGAAAAACATTACCCATTGAAGAAATTTCTGTGATCATAGAATATTTTGGCATTGTTTACCTGTTGGTTGAAGCTTCTACTGATATTCATCCTTGGAGTAAATTGAGTATGATTCATCTGATGATTAATTTTATGCCTTTGCTGACGATTAACATAATGTTCACTAGTCTTTGCTGCATCAAGATAGCTTCTGGTGGAGGTTGATGGCTTTTATGATTGAGATGATTCTTCAGTATATCCAAGACCTGTCTTTATTAGAGAAGAATGTTGAACTTTGATAATTTCATTTAAAGTTTCAGATCCTTTAGCAAATCTAAGATTAAGAGATTTTGTCTTCTCAAGTTCTTTTCTTAGACCCACAATTTCACATTCTAGATTTTCATTGTGTTTTTCTCTTTCAGTGAGTTGGTGTGTCAACATATCTATGATCATATTCTTTTCTTCTAAGCAGATTTTGAGTTTTGTGATTTCTTCAAGAAAGTCTTCCTCTTCTAAGGCATCCAAAAAAATCATCATTGTCATAAGCCATGATTAGTCTATAATCTTGTTCAGTTTCATCTTCATCACTATTGGATAAACCATCACTATCTTTATTCATATAGTAACTCTTTTTATTGACAACCTGTTTTCTATTGCCTTTTGTGTATTCCTTTCCCTTTTCATATTCATCTTTATGAGGACATTTGGCAGCATAATGGCCAACTCTCCCACAAGCAAAGCATTTGAATGGTAACTTACCTCTGAATCATCCAAAACCCCATTGAAGCTTTTTGACAAAATTTACCTCATCTTCTTCTTCTAAAATGTATCCTAGTTCGTTGTGCTCTTCCTTTTCTTTTCCCTTTGCTGAAGCTTTAAAATTGGCTTCTCTCATATTTGATGGACCTCCTTTCCTCATTTCAAAGGCAGTTAGGATTCCATGGAGTTGAGTCACAATAATAGTTTGAAGATCTTGTTTTTCTTCTATGGCATACACTTTTGACTCAAATTTAGAAGACAAAGATCCCAAAATTTTCTCGACTAAAGTAGCTTCCCTTATCTCTTCACCTACAAGCAGTAACACACCTCCTACTCTCTGGAATGATGTTATAACACAGGTAAATGGCTATGTAGATTTCATTATAATGCAAGCTGTCTTCTTATTCAACCATGTTACACTAATTCTTTGCCACCAAACCTTTGTCAAATTGCTCGAGCACTTCCATAACCTATCCATCTTCCTTTGCAAGCATCTCTAGAACCTGTAGAGTCTCTGCAACCATTGGGAACACCTCAGTAACATGTCATCAAACCTCTAATCATCATGAAAAATCCTCCATATTTATTGACATCAATGTCAACACAATTGACTCCATGGTTGAATCCTTAGGTAGACATCCTAGGTTGACATCAATGCCAACACCATGAGACCAACAATGCATAGACAAATCAATATTGAATCTATTAGAGCTAACCTTACATCAATATCCAAAATGACATTTCTTGAGAAAGATTGTTTTGCTCCTTATTTCCACCTTTTATGCATGAAATTTTCAACATCATCCATTGTTTGAAAGATCCGTATTATCCACCCTATTACTGATAATAATTCTTTAGCAATTTAACCTTTAATGGGCTCAAAGTTTGATTTGGTCCATGCCTTTAGATTTTTAGAGCTCATTCTTCTACCTAGAAAATGACATATGCATGTAGAAATTTCATTGTAGAGCGCCTGATAGTGCAATGTACTAAAGCAAAATACTTGATCTACTTCTACTATCAAACTTTGCGGAAGCTTAATCCATTTGAGGAAGATCAAATAGAACACATATAACTGAGAATGAGAAATCAATCACACATGAACACAGAAGAATACTCTGGGGAAAACCTCAACCTAAAACCTCGATCTCTGTAATATCATACAAGTGTAAATATGTTCAGATTACACAAAGCTTTAGCTCACAAACCACCAGCTCTCAGCACAATCGAACTGTTGCTCATAGACAGTCAAAGGCTTCTCACCAACCTTCTCCTCTGCCCTCCAAGCCTCCTATTTCCTTGCATAGTTTCTCCTGGGGTCCAGTTCTGCCACCTGTTTGAATTCACCTCTCACACAACACATTAAACTCAATAGGAACTATGCAGTCCTGAAGGAGATGATTCCTTCTGCATGGATGTGTTTCCTATATAGGAAAAATCCTCCAACTCATAGTACACTATCCCTTCCTCTGATCTCAACTGGGTCTCTCACTGAACTGACATGCATGAGTTATTTATGAGAGAATATTCAGTTATCTGAAGTGCAGCAGTTACATGCATGCATGCATTAACTAACTAAACTCACAATCAGTTCCACAAAATTTTGGAACTAATATAACTAGACTTAACTCAGATAATTGAGCTAACAAATTACAGCTCAAAGTACAACTCATCCTGATCTCCTTAATCAAGGGATAACTTCCTCAATAAAAGGAGAAACTGTTGCATGTCTTCACATAGACTTCATGTTTGATTTCCTACAACTAATTAACTCAAGATGAATTAATTAATTATTTTACAAACAGCTGCTAAGATCGAATTCAAATTTTACTTCTCAATTTTAGTTCAAGGACTAAATAAAATTGGAATCTATCCCGAAATGCTATTTTTAGCACTTCCATTTTCATTCCTTGTTGTTATGTCCAACACTAATACCTGAAATGCTATTTTATGCTATTTTTAGCATTTATTGTTTCCATTTTCAACACTCCCTCTAAAAAAGAAAGGGATTCAACTTGAACCTGATCTTGAACCTTTGGAATGTTTTGCATGCAACACTTCTCCCAAGTGTTGTCGCTCTAGCAACTCTAGAAACAAAAAAAATCTCCCAACTGACCTCCCTGTTGGGCTAGAGACATCCTCTGATGCTGAAGCTTCCTCTATCATTGAAAACTGCTCCCTCTGTGACCTCTGAGATACTACAACACTCCATGCATCTCACATCGTTGCACACCTCTCTGTGTCATCCTGCACTGGTGCAACACTCCTGTGCCTCTCGTATTGTTGCAGCCTGCTATCTCTATGTCGTCTTGGGATTCCTGCACTGTAGCTCTCTTTGCCGCTCCATCTGCATCTATCTCTACCCACTTAGCCAGTCCTGCTACTCCTCGACAGGTCTCCCATAGCAAGGTCTAATCAAAGAGGTTGGGTACCTCAATGATCCTACCCCTATTCCAGCCTTCTTGGGACTGTCACTCCACATCGCCCCACCTTTGACCTAGAGGTATGGATGCATGTGATCCCTCTGCCCACTTAGCTCGAAATTTCCCCCTACTGGAGGTCTTTGCATGAGTGGATGCCTCCACTCGGTCTCCTCTCAGCTTCTCCAGTTGTGGTTGCTCCACAACCTCCTGAAGCTGCTTCACCAATTGTGGCTCCTCCACAATTGTCTGAGACTTCTTCTGGCACTGAATGTTGAGAGGTAATTTACTCTCCCTCTCAACCACCAAGTCTCCAATAGTTGCCTTGCTCCTCAAGGCTTTGCATGCATCTTGAACCTCAATAGCATATAGGTTCTTGACTCATGAACCGATCTTATTCACCTGTCTAGTGGTGATGTGTCTAAGGAAAACCTTTCTCTTACTGAAGACTACATCATAGCCTTTGTTTTCTAGCATCGCGATTGATAACAAGTTTTTCTTCAGCCCTGGCACATACTTCACATCTGTCAAGGTAATGCGAGCTCCATTCTCCCTCTAAAAAACAATCGTGCCTACACTTGAGACACTATACTTTTCCTCATTACCCATCACTATGAGTATCTAGAGATCTTTCTCCTCCAAGGTACTGAGCAAACTCTTATCACCAGTCATGTGGAATGAAGCTCCACTGTCAAGAAACCAACCACATCCCACCATGGATGAAACCATGCATGCGAAAAGGGTGAAATCCAGCTCGAATTGTGAGGCCAATGCCTCACCTTCTGATCCTTCCAAGGATCCCTTCTTGGATTTCTTTTGTGGACAATTTGTTGCATAATGGCCCACCTCATGACAATGAAAGCATTGCACTTTCGATTTGTCAAACTTCTTCCTACCATGGGAAGAACTCGATTTGGGATGAGAATCCTTCTCCTTCCCTTTCTTCGCCTTACTTTCTAAGGCACAATTTTCTTCATCCTCCTTGGATGAAGAAAAATCTTTGGTGCTTCTTCTTATCTCCTCCTACATCAGATCCGACCAAAGTCGTTCCCAATCTGGCAGTTTCTCTCTTCCATTTATCGAGTCTTGGTAGCTATGCCAGCTCTTAGGAAGATCGAGGAGAGAAAGACTCACCATGTCATCACCTGTCGTGATCCCTACACTTCCAAGCTCATCCCTACAGGTGGTGATCTTGTTCAGATATGTAGCGATCATGTCGCCATTTTCACAATTGATTTTCCATAGCTTGTCTTTCAACGCTAGCTTCCCCTGAGGGCTATTGTTCTGATATAGATCTTTCAATGTTTTCCACATCGAGAAAGATGTCTCCTTCCCATGGATACTCGAGACTATGTGGTCTCAAACTCCCTCGAGAAGGATTCTCCTTGCTCTAGCCACACATTTCTTCCATTCCGCCAATTCTGTAGCATTAGGCACTGCTGAGCTGGGGACTTCTTGATCAATAAAGTCCTTTAGACTGTTATCCTCTAATACTAATTCCATGCGATCCTTCCAGGTTATATAATTCGAGCTACCATCAAGGGCATACTAGAGTCTTAAACTATTGAACGCCATTGGTGAAATTGAGATGTGATAAGGACTCGATTTCTATATTCAGGAACCTCAAACTTCGAACTTCGAACTTCTTGTATATTGTTCTCTCCTTTGATCACCTTTGCTCTGATACCATGTAGAAATTTCACCGTAGATCACCTGATAATGCAATGTACTAAAGCAAAATACTTATTCTACTTCTACTATCAAACTTTACAGAAGCTTAATCCATTTGAGCAAGATCAAATAGAACACATATAATTCAGAATGAGAAAGCAATCACACATGAACACATAAGAATACTCTAGGGAAAGCCTCAACCTAAAACCTCGATCTCTGTAATATCATACAAGTTGAAATATGTTCAAATTACATAAAGCTTCAGCTCACAAGCCATCCAAATCTCAACACAATCGAACTGTTGCTCATTGATAGTCAAAGGCTTCTCACAAACCTTCTCCTCTGCCCTCCAAGCCTACTATTTCCTTGCACAGTTTCTCCTGGGGTCCAATGCTACCACCTGTGTGAATTCACCTCTCACACAACACATTAAACTCAATAGTAACTACACAGTCCTAAAGGAGATGATTCCTTCTGCATGGATGCATTTCCTATATAGGAAAAATCTGTTGGGTGTGGAGCCTGATTATCTTCTATAGTACCGGCATATTGGACCCCAGTTCAAAATGGGGTGGCAACGCCGCCCGTAAAATAATCGCTGCCGTGGGGGGTCCAGGGGGGGCGGCAGCGACTTTTGGGAGCCCCCCCTGGCGGGGGGTTTCGGGGGCAGTGCCCCCGAAGCTAAAAGCAGCTGTAAAATTGCCTTGTAAAAGTATAGTAATTTCTAGTCAATCTGGGCCGTTCATTAGGCGGATGATCTGACAGTAGAACTTATGTTTAGTTTAGGGTTTTTTTCCCTAGAAGGCAACCCCTCTCTTTATATGAGGGCATTGTATTTGAGGCTGTGAGATAGATGTGTATTCGGTGAGCGAGAAACATAGAGGTGAGACTGTGAGAGAAAACAGAGGATATTACAGTGGTTTTGCTGTAGGTTGTATCTCTTCATTTTGCTGGATAATAGAAAGGAAGGACTGTCTGTTCGGGGTGGACGTAGCCCAAACTGGGTGAACCACGTATATCTGTGTCTCTCTTGTTTTGTGTGTTTTCTGTGTTTATATTTCTGCAATATTTTATGTGTTCCATTGCTCCGTAATATATAATTTTCTAACAACTGGTATCAGAGCCGAAGGTCTATTTGGCTGATAAACTCGCAGGAAAGAAGGGTTCCTGGTTCGAGTGGGAGCAATGGCGGAAGATGGTAAGTTTAGGGTCGAGAAATTTAACGGCCAAAACTTCTCGCTGTGGAAGATGCAGATGGAAGATTATCTGTATCAGAAAGATCTATACCTACCATTGGGCGGAAAAAAAAAAGATGCCGACGGGTATGAAAGACGAAGAATGGAACCTTCTCGATTGAAAGGAACTCAGAACAATACGGTTGTGCCTTGCTGCGTCAGTCGCTTTCAACATTTCGAAGGAAACCACGACAGCAGGTTTGATGGAGGCGTTGTCGAAACTATATGAAAAACCCTCGGCCTCGAACAAGGTATTTCTTATGAAACGGTTATTTAATATGAAGATGTCGGAAGGTGGATCTGTTGCAGACCATTTAAATGATTTTAATACAGTTACAAGTCAGTTAAGTTCTGTAGGGGTAAACTTTGATGATGAAATTAGAGCTCTGTTATTCTTATGCTCATTACCAGAAAGCTGGAATGGTTTGGTAATGGCCATCAGTAACTCTGTTTCTGGATCTAGTACTTTAAAGTTTGATGATGTTGTCGGTGCTATCCTTAGCGAGGAAATGCGACAGAAAAGCTCCGGTGAGACATCGGGAAATGCTTTGAGTGCAGAGTCTAGAGGAAGAAAAATGGAAAGAGGAAAGAGCTCAGGATATTGCAGTAAATCAAGGAAAGGCAGATCCAAGTCCAGATCAGGGATAGTGTGCTGGAAATGTGGAAATAAAGGACACCAAAAGAAAGACTGTAGATCTCGGAAGGGAAAAGAAGGAGATGCACAACAAGAAAACAATCATGAATCAAATGTGACAGGTGAGGTGTTACAAGATGCTTTGATTCTTTCTTTCGAAAATATTATTGATTCCCAGGTGGTAGATTCAGGGGCTTCATTCCATGCCACACCTGATAAGAAATAATTTCATGACTATGTTCAAGCAGATTTTGGACAAGTTCGTCTAGGTGATGATAAACCCTGTAAAATCGTTGGAATGGGTAAGGTTCTTGTAAAACAGCAGAATGGAAACCAATGGCTACTAAAGGAGGTAAGGCATGTTCCAGATCTAAAGAAAAATCTGATTTCAACGGGGCAGTTAGGCAGTGAAGGTTGTGTGACAACTTTCACAGATAAAGCTTGGAAGGTCACTAAAGGAGCCCTGGTAATAACAAAAGGTGAAAAGGTTGGTACATTGTATTTATGAAATGGTATTTCTAACTCTGTTAATGCTTTAACTTCCAGAGGAGCAGATGCAGCATTATGGCATCATAGGCTCGGACACATGAGTGAAAAAGGGATGAAGATTCTTCACTCAAGGAATTTGTTGCCAGGTTTGAAGAATGTTGATTTGGATTTCTGTGAGAATTGCATTTATGGAAAATAGAAGAGAGTCAGATTTTTCAGAGTTGGGAAAGAAAAGAAGAACGAAAAATTAGAGCTTGTGCATACAGACGTATGGGGACCTGCTCAGGTATCATCTCTCGGTGGCTCTCGTTATTATGTTACTTTTATTGATGATGCAACTAGAAAAACTTGGATTTATTGTATTAAGAATAAATCTGATGTATTTGATACTTTCAAGAAATGGAAAGCTTTGGTTGAGATTGAGACAGGAAAGAAATTGAAGTGTCTTAGATCAGACAAT
Source organism: Pinus tabuliformis (assembly GCA_031772625.1). Lineage (NCBI taxonomy): Eukaryota > Viridiplantae > Streptophyta > Pinopsida > Pinales > Pinaceae > Pinus > Pinus tabuliformis. The sequence continues at coordinate 695,320,925 of CM062810.1, forward strand.
GGAGGTGAATAATGCAGCAAAGAGTTTGATAGGTATTGTTCAGAGCATGGAATTCGCAGAGAGAAGACAGTTCCAAGAACACCACAAGAAAATGGTGTGTCAGAAAGGATGAACAGAACAATCATGGAGTGTGCAAGGTGCATGAGATTGCATGCAGGATTGCCTTTACAGTTTTGGGTAGATGCTATAGATACTGCTATTTATTTACTAAACAGAGGACCTTCAAGTTCCTTGGATGGTGGTGTTCCAGAGGAAGCATGGACAGGGAAAAAGGTAAACTACTCTATTTTAAAACCTTTTGGTTGTGAGGCCTTTGTCCATATTGATAAAGAAAATAGAACAAAGCTTGAGGCAAAGTCAAAGAAATGTACCTTTATTGGATATGGTGTTAATGATTTTGGTTATCGCTTATATGATTATGAAAATCACAAAATCATTAGGAGAAGAGATGTAATATTCAATGAAAAGGTCTTGTATAAGAATCAGTTGCAGGAAAAGAAACAAGAAAAAGAAAACAAGGAATACACATTTCTTGATGAAATTACTGAAAAAGTAAAGGTGCCTGAAAATAATAATAATCAACAACCACAACAACAGCAACCATCACAACAACAACAGGCACCCCAAACACCTGAAAGTGGTGTTAGAAGATCTACCAGGACAAGTACACCTCCTGAACGATACTCTCCTTCATTATATTATTTATTGTTGACTGATTCTAGTGAACCTGAATGTTATGAAGAAGCAATGCAGGTTGAAAGCAAGAAGAAGTGGGAGGTAGCCATGGAAGAAGAGATGGACTCCTTAATGCATAACCAGACTCAGGATTTAGTCAGGTTGCCTGCAGGAAAAACTACATTGAAGAATAAATGGGTTTACAGGTTGAAGGAAGAAGATGGAGGAAAGCAAAGGTACAAAGCTAGACTTGTGGTGAAGGGGTTTGCACAGAAGAAAGGTATTGATTTTGATGAAATATTTTCTTCTGTTGTTAAAATGACTTCAATCAGAACTATTTTAAGTCTTGTAGCAGCTGAAGATTTGCATCTTGAGCAGTTATATGTAAAGACAGCCTTTCTCCATGGGGATTTGGAGGAAGAGATATATATGCAGCAGCCACAAGGATATGAGGTGAAAGGGAAGGAGAAACTTGTGTGCAGGTTGAAGAAGAGCTTGTATGGTTTAAAACAGGCTCCAAGGCAGTGGTATCTAAAATTTGACAAGTTTATGTCTGAACAAGGTTATACTAGATGTCACTCTGATGATTGTGTTTATCTGAAAAAAGCAAAATGATGGCAGCTATATTATATTGTTATTGTATGTAGATGACATGCTTGTTGCAGGATCTAACATGCAGGAAATAAATGTGCTCAAAAGAAAATTGGCAAATTCATTTGCAATGAAGGATTTGGGTGCTGCAAAACAAATCCTTGGTATGAGAATAACTAGAGACAGGAAAAATAGAAAATTAACATTGTCTCAGAATGAGTACATACAAAAGGTGTTGAAAAGATTTAACATGCAAAATGAAAAACCAGTTAGTACACCTTTTGCTAGCCATTTCAAACTTAGCAAAGAAATGTGCCCAAAGACCCAAGAAGACATGGATTATATGTCTAAAGTTCCATATGCATCAGCAGTTGGAAGTTTAATGTATGCAATGGTCTGCACAAGGCCTGATATTGCACATGCAGTGGGAGTTGTAAGCAGGTACATGAAAAATACAGGAAAGGAACATTGGATGGCAGTGAAATGGATTCTCAGATATTTGAGAGGTACCACAAATCAGGCATTATGCTTTGGTGGTTCAAACATATCCCTACAAGGATATTTTGATGCAGATATGGCAGGTGATAGAGATAATAGGAGGAGCACTACAGGATATGTATTTACTGTCGGAGGAACAACTATCAGTTGGGTTTCAAAAATCCAAAGTGTTGTTGCACTCTCAACAACAGAAGCAAAGTATGTTGCTGCTACAGAGCCTAGTAAAGAAATGATTTAGTTACAAAGGTTTATGGGTGAATTGGGTAAGGAGCATGATATGGGCACATTATATAGTGATAGTCAAAGTGCCATTCATCTTGCAAAGAACTCAGCATTTCATTCCAGGACAAAACACATACAACTCAAGTACCATTTCATACGATCAGTGTTGGAAGATGGAGAGTTGAAGCTGGAAAAGATACACACTAGCCAGAACCCTGCAGATATGCTAACAAAAGTTGTAACCAGGGAGAAACTGAGAATATGCTCAGTTTCAGTTGGTCTTCAAGGATGACGATGAAGATGAGAAACAGCCAGGTCCAAAGAGGAGTCATTGTCTAGCAAATGGAGCAGCGGTGGAGTTGCTACAATCAGTCTCCAAGTGGGAGATTGTTGGGTGTGGAGCCTGATTATCTTCTATAGTACCGACATATTGGACCCCAGTTCAAAATGGGGCGGCAACACCGCCCGTAAAATAATCGCTGCCGTGGGGGTCCAGGGGGGGCGGCAGCGACTTTTGGGAGCCCCCCCCCTGGCGGGGGGTTTCGGGGGCAGTGCCCCCGAAGCTAAAAACAACTGTAAAATTGCCTTGTAAAAGTATAGTAATTTCTAGTCAATCTGGGTCGTTCATTAGGCGGATGATCTGACGGTAGAACTTATGTTTAGTTTAGGGTTTTTTGCCCTAGAAGGCAACCCCTCTCTTTATATGAGGGCATTGTATTTGAGGCAGTGAGATAGATGTGTATTCGGTGAGCGAGAAACATAGAGGTGAGACTGTGAGAGAAAACAGAGGATATTACAGCGGTTTTGCTGTAGGTTGTATCTCTTCGTTTTGCTGGATAATAGAAAGGAAGGACTGGCTGTTCGGGGTGGACGTAGCCCAAACTAGGTGAACCACGTATATCTGTGTCTCTCTTGTTTTGTGCGTTTTCTGTGTTTATATTTCTGCAATATTTAATGTGTTCCATTGCTCCGTAATATATAATTTTCTAACAAAATCCTCCAATTCATAGTACACTATCCCTTCCTCTGATCTCAACTGGGTCTCTGATTGAACTGACATGCATGAGTTATTTACGAGAGAATATTCAGTTATTTGAAGTGCAGTAGTTACATGCATGCATGCATTAACTAATTGAACTCACAATCAATTCCACAAATTGTTGGAACTAATCTAACTGGACTTAACTCAGATATCTGAGTTAACTAATTACAACTCAAAGTACAACTCATCCTAATCTCCTTAATCAAGGATAACTTCCTCAATCAAAGGAGAAACTGTTGCATGTCTTCACATAGACTTCAGGTTTGATTTCCTACGACTAATTAACTCAAGATGAATTGATTAATTATTTTACAAACAGCTGCTAAGATCAAATTCGAATTTTACTTCTCAATTTTAGTTCAGGGACTAACTAAAATTGGAATCTATCCTGAAATGCTATTTATAACAATGCTATTTTTAGCACTTCCATTTTTCATTCTTTGTTGCTATGTCCAACACTGGTACCTAAAATGCTATTTATAGCAATGATATTTTTAGCATTTCTATTTTTAGAATTTCTTGTTGCCATTTTCAACAATGCACAAGTCCTGCATCCCAAATATCTCATTTAGATTTCTCTTCTCACCTAGAAACAAGTTGACTTGATCTTGTTTTTTACTTTAATGCATTTAAATCATTTTTTATGTTTTGTCACCCTCCAATTTTTGAAACCCCAAGCTCTCTGAAGATGAGATTGGAGAGTCACTCATGTGGTTAAAATCCAACTATTCTCTAATGAATCCTACCTCTGTAAGTGATTAAATTATTGTGTTTGAGCCATGTAATAGAGGTTTGAGGTCCTTGCAAGTCTCTTATGAAGTAAATGTGACTATCCAATCAATTATATGCATTAAATCACCATGCTTGTGCATCCTTTGCGTTAATGCCCTTGGATTCTAGTACACCTTTTAGGACATTTTTTGGTCCAACAATTAAGGATATAGGTAGATTCATTTCCTAGTCTTGTCACAATATCCCTTGTTGGATTTCCCTCTTGCACACTGGATTCAAAAAAAGCTTGAACCATTTCACCAATACTAACAACAACCTAATCTCCTAGCAAGCTATATCCTAGGTTTGATTGCCTCCATGGCTCTGACGTGTCACTAGATTAGTAGAATTTTCAGTTGGACCATATTTATTGGCCCTTCAGTGGATTGTCAAAATAATCAGTCACCTCTTTGTCTAGAAGCAACATGAGGTTAGTCCTCCTTACCTCATATCACCCTAGTCGCTACTATAAATGAACCTTGTGGAAACCCTAAGTCACCCTCTCTAGTTGCATAGATCTATCACCTTGCCAAAATTAATCTTCTCAAAACTATTAAAGAATAAAGATCCTCTATACGAATTTTAATAGCCCTTAAATTCCACTTGTTTTTACTTGATTCCAAAGGATAGTTCCTATGATAATGATGCAATAAAATTTTAGTGTTCCTGCATGTTCAACTGCTCTGACTTAACATCATAATTCAAACTCTCACTGATATGTTTCAGAGAGAAAATACTCCCATACACTGTCAACAATACATAGCATGCATGCACTATAATACCTCAATGCAATATTAATTGACTGACGATTAATCCTAGGAAAGACTTTAATGATGCTATCTGCAATAATGGAATCTTTATGATACAATATCAAAACTTACCATATGCTAGGCATGATCATGTCCATACAACTCCATGTCCATGCAAGGTTCTCATTAGGCCACACCGAAAGGTTTCCAATTCATTAATTGAAATGTACAACAAAACCCAAAACGCCATGCTTCTAGAATTCAATTGAAGCTACCAACGCATTTTCCTTTTCTAACGCACTCACAAACTAATATTCACAGTACAAATAAATAGATGCATGAATTGATGAGTTAGATCAAAATAACCCTTTCCACAATTTCCTGTTGACCTCACGCCTCCAACGTTCTACTAGTATTTGGGTGCCTTCTCTTATTCAATTGTACTTCTACTGAAACATCAACAGTAGCTTCATTTTCCTGAGGCCCTCTTGTGTGCACAAAAATAAATTCTTCAATCAGAGAATCAATACACAATTAAACTTTGACTGAGAGAAAATCAAATGCAAAATACATGCATGGTCTTCATACATTAATTCATAGTAACAAGATCATAGTCCATTACAATAAAATTCTCTTTCATTAAAATAGCTTTGTGAATACATATGCTTGGAGGCATTCATTCTCTCTATGGCTTGATCTCTCATTCATTTCTCCATTCTCCCCTTTCCTCATTTACCCATATGATTACAATAAGTAGAATTGAGAAATGCAATATCTTTTCTAGATCCTAAAAGCACTCCAATATTTTCTAAGGTTTCTAAACTTTTTCCCATCATAACAAAATGCTAATAGTTTCCAAGATTTTTTCTTGTGCAACCTCTCGTGCCTTAAAAGGAAGATTTTCTTCTTAAAAATCTTATCTACTCAATCTTATCTCTATTCACAGTCCCTTTAGAAATAAATAAATTAACATTATTTACAATAAGGATTTAGAATTCCTTTTTCATGTTGAAACTTGGTTTGGAAGTTTGTCTCCAAAAAAACTTAATGACTTTAAAGCTCTAATACTCTAGATAATAATTTATCTAAATTGATAATTTTTCTAAAAATAATTATAGCTCATCACACTCTTTAGACTATAAAGAAAAATAAGATTTATTAATCCTTGGCCAACACTACATAAAAATTGTTGACATTTACATACCCTCCTTCAAATTGAATATTACATACCCTCTTTGAAATTGAATATATAACTTTAAAGAAAAATATATATTATTAACTATTAAATTTACCTAATTTATATAAAGAAAATAAATTCTTATTATCATATGTTGTTTTAATAAATAAAAAAATTGAATTTCTAAAAAAAAAACAAACAAACAAACACTACCTTTTCATTAAAAAACATTAATTTACATGTGAATCAAATGGATTGGATTTCCTTAAAAATACATTACATATGAAACATTTTTTAGATTGAAATTTTCCATCTTATAAAATTGAAAGTTAATTGGTATATAGATGTTTTAGAGGTATCTAGATATATTAAATATCGAGCTTGTTTAAATATTGGGAAAAAAGGTCTCCAGAATTTAAGTAAAGGTTTCCAGAATATAATCATAAATTAATATAGGAAGACAATTCTCATTAATCATGAAGATCATGAATTTCCTTGAGCCTGCATGCTTTTCTTATCCGAGGAAAGCTTAGATGTGCCAATTTTCTGTGCCATAGCCAGTTTTCATCTTTTTTACTTAGATAGAATTGTTGTTGTCCTCCTTTTAGTATGTATACATTGTTTTAATTTCTTGTACCTTTGATCACAGTCTTTCTTGTCTCAAGCTCACGAACCACACATCCGTTTGATCAAAACACAACTTCATTTCCTTGATCAATTTTTGAATGACACTCAACATGTTATGCTATGAACCATCTACATACATGACATTTCCAGCTTTAACCTTTTTTTCAAGAAAACATAACCTTTATCTTTAATGACAGCTGGAGTGTCATTTCCAAATGAGACATTCTTTTCCTTTTCTAAAGCATTATATGAATGAAGTCTCTCTTTATCACCTATCATGTGTTTGGAGCATCCGTTGTCAATGTACCACCAATTTTCTTGTTCTTCTGCATACACAGCTATGCCACATCTTTCTGTTTGAGATTCCTACTTTCTCCATATATTGGGATTTAATGATGTTTGCTCCTTTTGAAGTGTTGGTCGAGATTTTCTCTTGCATTCAAATTCTTCATGACCAAAGTTGTTACAAATCAAACATTCTATTTCATTTCCAAGAGGAGAAAATTTATTATAGGAACTTTTCTTGATTCATGTTACACTCCTTTGATTTCGTGCTTCTCTAGTCATGATGGTTTGTAAGCAACACATTGAGTAGCCTTATGCCCAAAGTTATGACATGAAAAACATTTCCCATTGAAGAAATTTCTTCGATCATAGAATCTTTTGGCATGGTTTACCTGTTGGTTGAATCTTCTACTGATATTCATCCTTTGAGTAAATTGAGAATGACTCATCTGATGAGTAATTTTAGGCCTTTGTTGACGAATAGCATAATGTTCACTGGTCTTTGCTACATCAAGATAGCTTCTGGTGGAAGCTGACGACTTTTATGATTGAGATGATTCTTTAGTATATCCAAGACCTGTCTTTATCAGAGGAGAATAATGAACTTTGATGATTTCATTTAAAGTTTCAGATCCTTTAGCAAATCTAAGATTAAGAGATTTTGTCTTAAGTTCTTTTCTTAGACCCACGATTCCACAATCTAGATTTTCATTATGTTTTTCTCTTTCAATGAGTTGGTGTGTCAACATATCTATGATCATATTCTTTTCTTCTAAGCATATTTTGAGTTTTGTGATTTCTTCAAGAAATTCTTCCTCTTCTAAGGCATCCAAAAAATCATCATTGTCATAAGCCATGAGTAGTCTATAATCTTGTTCAGTTTCATCTTCATCACTATTGGATAAACCATCACTATCTTCATGCATATAATAACTCCTTTTATTGACAACCTGTTTTCTATTTCCTTTTTCATATTCCTTTCCCTTTTCATATTTATCTTTATGAGGACATTTGGCAGCATAATGGCCAACTCTACCACAAGCAAAGCATTTGAATGGTAACTTACCTCTGAATCTTCCGGAACCCCGTTGAAGCTTTTTGACAAAATTTACCTCATCTTCTTCTTCTGAAATGTATCCTGGTTCATTGTGCTCTTCCTTTTATTTTCCCTTTGTTGAAGCTTTAAAATCGGCTTCTCTCATATCTGATGGACCTCCTTTCCTCATTTCAAAGGCAGTTAGGATTCCATGGAGTTGAGTCACTATAATATTTTGAAGATCCTATTTTTCTTCTATGGAATACACTTTTGACTCAAATTTAGAAGACAAAGATCTCAAAATTTTCTCAACTAAAGTAGCTTCCCTTATCTCCTCACCTAGATTTTGTACAGATAACAATATCATCTATACGTAAAAAAGTAACTAGCAACACTCTCATAACTATGCATCTTAAGAGTTTCATATTGAATTCTGAGAGTTTGAAGCTTAGCACATTTTACCTGAGAGTCTCCTTCATAGCTCTAAATGATTTTGTCCCATATCTCTTTGGCTGTCTTGAGCTGCATGACTTTGACAAGTTTTGATTCTGACAGACTTCCCAATAATGTATTGACAGCGTTGGCATTTTTTTTGTATAGCTTCTTACCTGTAGAGTTTGTAGGTATTTATACTGCAAATTGATATCCTCCTTCCACAATTTCCCAAACATCAGCTCCAAGTGATTGAAGATAGGCTCTCGTTCTTATTTTCCAATATACCAAGTTTCTCCCATTGAAAATTGGCGGTCTAATGGATCCCATGCCTTTGTCATTATTCATCTTGAAAGATCTTCCTTTAAGCAATCAAGATTCTTCTGAAGGACCCGCTCCGATACCAATTGTTGGAAATAATACTGAGAGGGGGGGTGAATCAATATTATCGGTTCAATAATTCTTCATTTCCCTTATCTCTTGTGAAGTGAACTAGCGTGTATACACTACTGTTATTAGAGAAAATAGAGTATACCCAGAGAACTTATGATTTAATTAGTTTATCATGTGTTGATCTTTAATCGCTGCATCAATAACTTGTCAAATAGTGCAGTAAAACCATAATAAACAATCATGCATAAGCAACACACATGAACACCAAGATTTAAGGTGGAAACCCAATGCGGGAGAAAAACCACCTATTGTTGTCGTCTCTATCTTCTTTTAATAATAAGAAAATCTATTTACAATCTTGTACTCGTGCAGACTCATACCAGTACGCAAGCATCCACCTGTAGAAGGCTACAACCTTCTCTCATTTTCCAGCTTCTACTGGAAGGGAGCTACAACACCCTGGCTATTGTACTAGCCAATGTGTTTACTAGTACGTAGGCGTCGGTCTACAGAAGCCTACAACCTTCCCTCTTCTTCCAGGTACCACGTTTCATAAATTTTTAGACTGGATGCTCCTGGCATACAACAATATACATGAAGGCATCATTTCATCAAATTTCAATACTAGACACATCAAAAATTTCAAATTGCATCAACCAATAATTAGTTAATCTGAATAGTCATATCATTGTCAACATAACACTGTGCTTAACCCAGAAACCTACATCATCATTCAGAACCATCTACAACCTCAAAAATCATGCATCAGAATGTATACACTACTTTATTGAATCCAATCTGCGTGTATACGCTACTTCCTTTAATCAAACCTACGTATACCTTCAAAACTACTGAAACATAAAACTTCTGAATCAATTTTGTACCAACGAACAATATACTGACCATCTACTGTCAATTTACAGAGCTTTACAAAGGAAATGGCAGAGATCACCCTTCTCACTTATACAATAAATTAATCGGATATCAAACTCCTTATGCATTCAGTTTTGCATTCAGATCTAAGAAGACTTTGTTGACAGACAACAATAAGACAACATAACTGATTAGATAGATCAGTCAGATGTGAAGAATAGGCTTTTCATTTGTATATGCTACTTGGAAGAGTAGAACTTGAGTGTACATGCACTTTTACCGAGACGAACCAGCATATAGATATGCAAATATTAACTTAGAACTTCGTTGCTATTACAGACTTCAGACAAACCCAGATCACGACATTTAAAGAATAAAGCAGGTGTACATAATTAGATCTAGCCTAACCAATATTAGATCATTCAATAATAAGTCATTTCAGGTCTCATGATCCTGATCCAACATTGAATTCAAGGTGCACAAAATATTTCAGATCAAATCACAAACATAGCCCCTGCAACATAACATATACTTTAGATAGAAGTATTCCTTACAAACCCTTTCACTTTCCCACCCTGGCCTTATGATCTTCTCCTCCTTATATAGTTTAACGCCTTTCTCAATACCTCAAACCAAAACCACATAGGACCCGTGGTATTCTTGGACGGGATCAAATAGTCATTACTCCACTCAATATTGTGGGCTAATACCATGGTATTGACCCCCAGTATTGTCTCCTCTTGAATTTCCTTGATTTTCCAACATATACGTGCTTTTCTTCTTGTGAAAGTGTGTGTATATGTATACGCTCTTTTTATTCTGTGAACCATTGTGTATAAGTTTTTTTGACTAATTGGACATGTGTATACATATTAAACTGCTTTTCACCATCCTTCAGCTTCAACTTCTTCATTCTGATTAGTAGACTTTAGTTCCATCTTCCTGTTTTTCTGTACCAATGCCCTGTTACATCTGAATGAACCTATTACAGTTTGGGTTGCCTTTCATCAAAACTGAATTGACTTGTGAATGAGTTGCCATCAAGGACAACACTTGTATCATAAAGCCAACATAGTGTCCAAGCCACAACTTTCCAATCACGTGAGCTGCTACTCGCTCCAGGCCACTACCTGTATGAACTTTGCAGGTCTCGACTTACTGGAAGCCACCACTCCCTCGAATTTGTAGGCCACCAACTGCTAAAATCCACCACTCACAATAAGTCTCATCCAACCATCACTGGATGGAAGCCACCATTCCCAAGTTCTCATGCCTCTACCTGAAGGATGTTGCTACACCCTATCACATCGAGCCACTATTTACTTCACTAAAGGCCCCAAACTATAAGGACCTCTTGTGGACCTTGTTTCATAATGTTTAAGACTAGATCCACTGGTCTATGCAATCAAACACTTGTAAGCCACATTTCATCAATTTTCATATTGGACTCACAATATCCTCTATGCTCATACAACTGAATGGAATCTACAACATAATAACCAATTTTCATACAAAACATTGTTACACAATCAATCTATGCAATGTAGATCCTTGCAATACAATTAGCTCACATAATAAATCTGTTGATCAACCTGAATAATCCAACAACACCATAAACTAATAATCTTAACATCATACTCATTCATCACTAACATACTGTAACAACCATTCAAAACGCATAAAAAGGTGCTACAACAAAAGACTCTCCAATAGAACCCCTGTAACACAAACATATCAACAATTTAAACTCTGATCTAAAATACCTATAGCATCAACTACAAAAATACTCTAAGCTCCATATCAACAACAACTAGCATCAATACAATGTGCAACATTAGCATGTTAGACATATAGATACACTACAACTCCATCATCCTCTGACATATGCTCCAAATATCATCTCTGATCTGCACTTTATTATTTTCATTCCTATACCTTACTCTCTGATTCTATCTAACCCCTTCTACTGCACACTCTGACCATTTTATCAATGATGAATGATGCAATCAAGACAAAGCACTAATCCTCATTCTCTTGACTTGATCACCTTCTAGAATATGGAGCAACCTTTCTGAGACTATTGGATCAAATGCCATGTGCGAAAACCATAGAAAATGTCCTTGGAATTGATAAATTTGTACACAATATGAGAAATCCACCTACAAGTAGTAACACACCTCCTACTCTCTGGAACGATGTTATAACATAGGTAAATGGCTATGTAGACTGCATTATAATGCAAGTTGTCTTCTTATTCAACCGTGTTACACTAATTCTTTGCCACCAAACCTTTGTCAAATTGCTCGAGCACTTTCAGAACCTATCCATATTCCTTTGCAAGCATCTCTAGAACCTATAGAGCCTTTGCAACCATTGAGAACACCTCACTAACGTGTCATCAAACCTCTAATCATCATGACAAATCCTCCAGATTTATTGAGATCAATGCCAACACAATTGACTCCGTGGTTGAATCCTTGGGTATACATCCTAGGTTGACATCAATGCCAACACCATGAGGCCAACAATGCATAGACAAACCAACATTGAATCTATATGAGCTAACCTTACATCAAGATCCAAAACGCCATTTCTTGAGAAAGATTGTTATGCTCCTTATTTCCACCTTTTATACATGAAATTTTCAACATCATCCATCGTTTGAAAGATCTGTATTATCCACCCTATTACCGGTAATAATTCTTTAGCAATATAACCTTTAATGGGCTCAAAGTTTGATTTGGTCCATGCCTTTAGATTTTTATAGCTTATTCTTCTACCTAGAAAATGACATATGCACAAGTCCTCCATCCCCAACATCTCATTTAGCTTTCTCTTCTCACGTAGAAACAAGTTGACTTGATCTTGTTTTTTACTTTAATGCATTGCCATTTTTATAGCTCCAAATCTCACTCTTATGGTTTGTGATGTTGCACTCATGGCCTAGGGCAACCCCTACTTCCAGACCTGGTCCTAAAATTTAAAAAATAGTGCTTTATCCCTTATACGCAACATTTCCCTGAGTTAAACGCGTGTATACACGGGTAGGCATATACCCAACCCGCGTATATGTATTAAAACACTTAAAAAAATATAAAACTCCTTAATTTTGGGCAGAGATCGTGGGTTTTACCTGTTAGCGCCCGTGGCCCAACTGTTCCCAACCAACTCCCAACTAAAAAACTACTTTGAGAGAGGTATAAAAAGACCTCAATGGGAAGGCCTACGAGAGGAGAGAAAAGAGAGAAAGGTTATTATGCTGAGATTTTTCCTCTGACCAAGTCTGAAGTCCCTTGTGCCTTCTGCACTTCCCCCATTTGTACAGGAAACCTTTGTTTCCTATTGTGTAGATGTTCATCCACTACTTATGACATCATGGAGTAAGTCATGGAAGGAGTTTGTTAAAGGCTTGAGGCTGGACGGATCCGGAAGGAAGCTTTGCTTGGAGCCTGCGAAAGGTGACTCAGGTGAAATTATTCCTTTTCTGTACTTTATTTGTCTATAATAAAAGAAACACATGTCTTGGTTCCCGATATAAATCTTCTTTATGTTTATGATATTCATGTTAGAATACATATGTGAATGGTTGTTTATATTTCATAACTAACTACCTTTCTTTATAACATGAAGATGGTTTCTTTATAAGGTTTTGTCCATATACTGCTGTGTTCTTTGGAATTTGTGGTTTTTTAGATCAAAGGAGCAAAAAGGGAACTCCAAGAAGGGTTTGCACCCTAAAGGGCCTTCTCAAACGTAGGACCTAAGGTACGCCCCCTTATCATAGAATTTGCTTACAATAGCATAATGGCTGTGTGAATGTGTGTTTCTCTGTATAGACAATTTTCAGTCTGCTAGGGTTTCAACCCAAAATGCCCTAGGGGAACATTTCCCTCAACAGAATTGGTGACTCCACTGGGGACAACACTCTTGTTGTTCCTAGTTTGGGTGTTTTCAAGCCAATCAGGGCTCAGCTGCCTGTCTTCTTGCTGTTTCTATGTGGTCTGTTCTTGAATTCTAAGTTTTGCCAGTTTCTTCAGTTTGTTTTTTATTTTTCTTGAAATCTTTTATATACATTGTTTTTCTTAGTTACAGAAGCACATATACGCATGTTTCCTTAAGTGAACCTGCATATACATAGGTTTCCTTAGTTACAGTCACGTATACACGCAATCTGTACACCAGTACAGTCGTGTATATCTTGCAATTTTCAAGATTTTTAAATCTTTTTTACCTCTGAAGATCTGTGTGATGGTTTGAGTCAGTTTGAAACAGTCACTTTCTAGTATTAGTTGTTAGTTTTACAATGAACATCTTGTTCCAAATTCTCTCTGATTGTAAGGGGTATTGGTCTTGTTTTTGTTGTTGCAAGCGTCATCCTTTCTTGTTTAAGCACACAAGATTTCTTGTTTGGAATCTTGGCTGCTCTGATTCATCAGGGCAGAAAGATTGATCTCAATCTTTGTGTTAAATCTTGCTTTCAGTGACTTTTTGTTTGCTTCAAAAAACCGCTTTTTGTGGCCATCTACTTCTTTGTTTCATGAAAGTTGTTGATTGATACTTTCTTGAAGTTGGTCTTTTTGATCATTTTGGTTTTCATTGCCAAAGCTTTCATTGCTACTTTTGATCGTTAAGAGCATCCTCAAACACATTAATTTTTGTTGAGTTTTCATCCATTATATGGTGTCAACTTGCAAAAGTGTTTGTTGCCTAATCTTCAATCACAAAGTCTCAGTCTTGTTGAGAGCATTTTTGAAAAGACTATTTTGTTGTTACTTTTGAAGAAAACTTTTTGAAAAACTTCGTTTTGCTTTCTTGAACTTGGTTTTCATTTGGTTTCCTTTTAATGAATGAAAGTGATTTATGTTTGTATTGAAACTTGTTTCTAGTGTTTAGACGAAATGAATGGCAGTATCTCATATTCCATCTAGACGTTTTAAGTGGAAAAATAAAAAGTGATAAGCAAGCAACTTTCATTTCTTGTTTTTAGAGTAGTTTTGAATCTTGCATTAGCATATATTTGTTGCATTAGGATAGATTTGCATATCTTTTTAGGCATACATAGCTTTGTTAACTTTTGTGAGTGTGAAGTATGAATTAACAGAAAAGAAAAGTTTGTTTTATTAGAAGTTCCTCTGAACCCTATAGAAATTGCTTTTCATAAAAAATGAAAACAAGTGCATGTGCATGTAGTTAGGTTTTTATTAATTTCTTTTGCTTCAAAAAACACCACTAGTTTCACTTCCGTTATCCTGCTACTTAAAGAACAACCTATTTTAAAATCAAGTGCTAATTAAAATTCACTAAAACCTTTTTTTTTAGTTAGATACACCAACAAGTTTTAGGATTTTAGGGCCTTGGATTAGGCGAGTGGAGAGTTAACTCTCCAAGGCCATTTAAACGTTAAACATAGGAGTCTAAATAGCGAGTGAAAATCCAATAGCGTTAGGAAGACCAAGAAAGCTTCGGATCTGGGAGTTAATCACGAGGGTCTATGAAGACAGGGAAGAGAGATACCCCCTCTCCTACTTGTTCGAACTTACCTCACGACTGTTCCGCCTGGCTTCTATGACGTGTTGGTATCCATAGTTGCTACTCCTAGGGATCTACACAGGTGGCTATGGAGGGGAATCTCGTGGCACCTGAGGTCGACGTTGCATCACTCTCGACAGTACTACTGGAGGGTACCCTTGCGAAGCTTGGGGGCTTGCACCAGCGCAGGCTGTTGTTAAGAGGTCAGCGTAACTTCCTATGATACCTTCGCTGATAGGACTGGGCCCTCATCATCCCAGACTATCTTTGGAAGGCCCCTTAATTCACTTTCTTGTATTTTGGTGTCCGGTCCTAATCACCCAGAGTGGAAATACTTGGAAGTTGTTTGACTGGTTGTTATCTTTAGGGACTTTATAATGTGTGCTCTGTGCTCTTAGTTGGCCTAGCTTTCAATTTTTTGAGTCTTTAGTTAGATCTTAACAAGAAATTCAAAGTGGTTGACCGATCACCCAAACGGTCTCGAAGACTTCGTGGTCTTTCACCACCAAGTTTAGAGCCTTCTCCTAGAAGGCGCAGAGGTAATACTACTGGTGGGTTTCATCCCATGGCAGTTGACGCATTGGGGATTGATCCTCCTCTTGGGGTCATTAGTATTCAAGCAAGGCCTGGCACTTCCGCGGAACAAGAGAGGAACACTCCAGTTCTTTCTCGAGTTATTTTTCAAGCGGAGAATAACATAGAGGTAGAAGAACTCTTAGAGTCGTTAGCGGCTCCGAATTCTCCCCTACCATCTAGTCATCCAGACACATTACAATACGTTGGGACTTTGACGCATAGACCGTCAAGTCTAGGTTACGCTACACGCTTACCATCGATGACCACTACTGGAAGCATGGCTTCTATTACAAATGCTACAACTATGCACACTCCAACATCGGTACAGGGGGGAGGAAAGATTTCCATCTCCTTTGCTTCTTTGTTTGGATCTTTTGCTAGAACATCTTTAGTTGGGTCTGCCTCCATTCCGTCCATGAGTGAAAATTCCCAAACCAATGATTTTGGTTCTGGATTCTTCCCATTTGGCACCCACTCACAGGGTATTCCATCAATTCCGTTTAGTGCCGCTACGTCCATGATGGGCGGATCGGCTTCATTCCAGGGTTTTCCTATAAAAAGTGGTCATATACCACATTCCAACCCGACGATAGGATCCATGCCTTTTTCTTCTATAGGAAAAAGCAGCAATCCTTTCCAAGGTTGGACTAACCCTAGGGTTAGTGGCGCGGGAACTGGGAATCCGTTTATCAGCCAACAAGGGAATAGGCCATACTCCACAGTTAGTTCGTTTCAAAGTATTCCTCCCTTAGCTTCGGCTTGGAATCTATATCAGTGGTTATCAACTCCTTACAATCCTTTAGGAGGAAACTTTGCTGGTTATGGAGGCTTTGCGGCCGAAGTTGGTCAAACTCCAAATTTTGCTGGATCACAAGGCTTGCCTTTTGGTTCAGCCGGTTCTATTGGTTACTTTGGGTAACCTGGTGCCTTCCAAAATCCAGGCCAATCTTTTCAGAACTTTGGGAGTTCCGCCCAGTCTGGGTGGAATCCCCAAGGTCCTCTTAGGCTTCCATTTCTGGCAACGTTGAACTTGCCATATCTCACTAAGTTAACAAACAATCCAATCAAGTACAATCCAACCTAGCCTCCGGTCCCAACCAAACTCCCTTCAGACATTCCAAAATTTGAAGGAAAGAGCGGTGAAGACCCAGGCGACCATGTAACCACATTCCATTTGTGGTGCTCATCTAACTCCCTTATCGATGACTCGATTAGGTTGAGACTATTTCAACGTACCTTGACTGGTAATGCAGCCAAATGATATATAGAGTTGCGAGGGGGCAGCTTTACATCTTTCGCTGACTTAGCCAATATTTTCTTAAAGCATTTCCAGTTGCCTGTCCGTTACGATGCCGGAACTGAACTTCTGGCCACTTTTCGTCAGGATAAGGAAACTCACATTTCTGACCATATTCAGGAATGGAGATGGAGAAAGAGGCTCATTAAAGCTGAAATCCCTCCGGAGTACCGTCTCAAGTGGTTTTTGAAATCTTTACAACCCGAGATCTCCAAGGATGTCTCCATGTCTAGAGTCTATTCTGAGGAGCAAGCCATTTTTAGGGCCCAACAATTAGAATTGATCTACTCTCACTCTGGGATCCTACAAAAATAATTGCCAGATGCTCCTAGGTCTAAGGTTGACATAGCTAAGTCGAAGCCAGGTCCCCACGCGGATGGTATTGTTGGGTCGGTAGACACGAATGCGGTGAACTTGTTGAATCAATTGCAGCAGTTGTCTTTACAAACTACTTCTAACAACCAAGTCACATCATCTAACCCTCTGGATTCCCAAACCTCTTCGATTATTGTCGTCCAATCCGATAACCCCAAAGGAAATCAAAATTCCAATGGGAAAAATCAAGGATGAGGTAAGAAAAAGAACCAGGATGGGAAGGCTAATGCAAATAGATCCAAAAATATTGCTGGTGGTGGTAGAAATGAGTCTAGAAAGAAAGTCAAGTTTCCATGCAAGTTGTGCAGTGGAGACCATTTAACTCACCTCTGACCCAAGATTGAAGATGCTCAGCGCTTGTTAGGGTAGCAAGGGACTTCTAGTTCTCAAGTTGTGTTAACCAACCCTTTTCCCCAAGGGCAGCAACTTCTTGTTGGCGCGAGTTCAAATCCGGGAACCTCCGCAGGGGGCAACCAGGAAGGGGAAAAATCATCGAATGTTTTCATGATGGGTTATAACGTCCATGTGGCTACTCGGTCACGTGATTATGATGAAGCCGAAACTTCCAAGGACAAGATTGTTCCCAGAAGTACCGACCTTCATATTGAGCGACCCCCTATTGAGACTATACCATGGATACTGAAAGGTTCCGCTAAATGCGCGACTATTAATCGTAATGCTAGGGCTACCCAAAATTACTCTATTGTGGAGGATCTGGCACAGAGTCTGTGCGCCATGTCCGCTTTAGAGATTCTCCAGTCGTGTCTGGCTCAGTGAAGTGCTTTACTTTCCGCGATTGGGGCAGTCGATCCAACTAACTCTTTAGTGCTCACTTTCGACATGTTAAATGTCAAAAAGCGACTCCCTCATCATATGGCTTTCCAAATAGATTCTACATACCGGAAAATTAATATTTTTCATACAGTTATTGATGAAGGAGCTTCCACACATGTCATGTCGATGTCATGTTGGGAGGCTATTGGATCACCTTTGGTTGTTCCTTCACCTACCGTCCCTTCACCTACCGTCTTGACTGCATTTGATGGTCATTCTCATAAGCCGCATGGGATTATCCCGGCCTTTCCTATATGTGTTGGGCGGAAGGTTGTCAATATTGAAGTAGAAGTCATAGATGCTAACCTAGACTATAGTCTCCTCTTAGGAAGGAACTGGGTATACGAAATGGATGTCGTTGTTTCAACTCTGTTTCGTGTCATTTGCTTTCCTCATGAGGGGAAAATCGTTAAGGTTGAGCAATTGGATTATTATCCAATCGATCCTCAAGCAAGCTCTGACTCTACTGTTCCTTTAGTGGATAACCCTCGTCCGCCTACTGAGAATTTAGGAGTGGGGATGTATTCCTCATTAATGGGTACCTTTGATCTCCCCTCTCCTTTCGCTAAAATCAATGTTGTTCATCATCCAAGGAGTCTCCTCAAGAAGAGTTCTTCCGAACTCGTTATTTTTCCAACCCTTGGACCTTGTCTTCACCTACGACCACATTAGTTGAAGGACAAGTAAATGGAATGGCATTCCCTATATCTGTAGCTGAGCTTAGATATCAGTCTATCATTAACTCTACATATGTCCATTCTACTCTTTTTTCATGAAGAAGAGTTATATGGTGATGTGGCCCCAGCCTGGAGCCTTGATTCTACTTCTACCTTGGACTGCTTAGATTCAGTTTTACCTTCTAAAGAAGCAATCCTCGAAGCAATGATGGGTATAGATCGACCTTGGGAAGACTTACACCATCGTTCATACTTTCTTCCTCCATTGCAGGAAGTAGAATCTAGATTCTCCGAGCTCTTTACTAGTGATGTTTGTACGGTGTCAAACCCTTTAGCTCCAGCACACGTTCGTGGCGAAGGTAATATGTTGGTGATTTCAAAAACGATACCTATAAACATCTCTAGGGACCCTAACGTGATCGATAATCTCTTCATCGGAATTGAGTGTTCCCCTGAAGAAATTCAAATTTACACCGACCTGTTCAAGGAATTCCGAGATGTATTTTCTTGGTCTTATGAAGAAATTCCTGGCATTGACCCTTCTATAGTTCAACATGAGATCAAGACATATGAAAATGCCAAACCGATTCATCAAAGGCTTCGACCGGTTAACCCTAGAAAAGCAGCAACTATCAAAGCTGAAGTTGAGAAGCTGCTAAAGGCGGGTTTCATATACCTTGTTCCTCTTACTGATTGGGTTTCTAATCCAGTCCCTATGGATAAAAAGCAAGGAACAATCTGAGTATGCATCGATTTTAGGGACCTAAACAAGGCTTGTTCGAAAGATAATTACCCCACGCCATTCATTGATCAGATTATCGACGAGTGTGCGGGTAATGAGATTTTTTCCTTCATGGATGGTTTTTTGGGTTATAATCAAATTTCTATCCGTCCTGAAGATCAACATAAGACAACCTTTATATGTCCCTGGGGTACCTTTGCATATAGAAAGATGCATTTTGGTCTTAAAAATGTTGGAGCCACTTTTCAACGGGTCATGTCATATGCTTTCCACGACATCAAACATGTCATCAAAGCATACTTGGATGATCTTGCTGCTCGTTCTCGAAAGAGAACTGATCACCCTAGTCATCTTCGAATGGTTTTTGAGCGATGTCGTTTTTATAAAATCCGGTTGAATCCCAACAAGTACGTTTTCGCGGTTACATCCAGTCGGTTGTTAGGGTTCATTGTGTCAAATGAGGGGATTCATGTTGATCCCTTCAAGGTTGAGGCAATAGTTCAGTTGCCTCCCCTGTCCTCAATTCAACAACTTCAAAGTCTTCAAGGGAAGGCTAATTTCTTAAGATGGTTTATAGCGAACTATGCCGAGATCACTAAAGGGTTCATGCATTTGCTACGGAAAGGAGTTCCATTTGTATGGGAGGATTTTGTGCAACAATCATTTGATGCTTTGAAAAAAGCATTAGTCTCTGCCCCACTTTTGAGTCCACTGGATTATGGTAGAGACTTCCTTTTATATCTCGCTGTAGCAGAATCAACCATTGGTATGGTTCTCATTCAGGAGGACGATGATCTCACCGAGAATGTGATTTATTATTTGAGTCGAGGCTTAATAGGTCCTGAACTTTGCTATTCTCCGGTTGAGAAATTGGCCTTGGCAACTGTCCATGTTGTCCAGCGGCTCCGTCATTATATCCTGCTATGCAAAACTTTTGTCTTAGCGGCGGTTAATCCATTTCAGTTTGTCCTTAGTAGGCGAGTGATTGGGGGCAAATATAATCGATGGATAGTCATTTTGCAAGAATTTGATCTCGAGTTCTTGTCTACCAAGTCTAAGAAATCCATGGTTTTCGCTAAGCTAATTTCTGAGCTGCCTTGTGGAGAGGATACTGTTTATGAGGAAAGTTTTCCCGACGAACATTTATTCCTCATCTCTTCACTCGACCCTTGGTATGGAGATATCATTGTTTATCTCCAGACTTCGAAGTGTCCCTCTACTTTCTCCAAGGATGAACGTCGAAAATTACGTCACCTGGCTAAAAATTATGTTATCATTGGTGACACATTATACCGTCGAGGGGTTGATTCAATCCTTCGACGCTGTTTAACCTTAGAGGAAGCAGAGTCAATGCTCAATGACTGCCACAGTGGAGCTTGTGGTGGCCATCTTTCAGGGCTTGCTACAACCCAACACATCTTACGTGTCGGCTATTTTTGTCCTTCACTCTTTAAATACTGTGTGGAATCAATCAAACACTGTCACCCCTATCAAATTTTTACTCGAAAGATGCACGTGCATCCAACTCCTCTTTTTCCCGTTGTCACTATCGGTCCCTTTACTAAGTGGGGTATTGATTTTACGACTTGTGATCCGCCTTCAGCAGCGAATCACAGGTACATTATCGTGGTTGTAGACTACTTTACGAAGTGGGCTGAGGCCATGCCCACTTATAAGAACGATAGTGACACGGCAGCATTGTTCCTTTTCAATTAGGTTATCTCAAGATTCGGTATCCCGAGAGAGATTGTCACTGATCATGGCAGTCATTTCCAGAATCAACTAATGTCTGAATTGGCTCTCAAATTAGGTTTCTGACAGGAGCATTCGTCTCCTTGTTATCCTCAGGCCAATGGACAGGTCGAGGTAGTCAGTAAAACTCTTAAGACGATCCTCCAACGGAAAATCGACAAAAATCGGTCCAATTGGCACATTATGTTGTATTTGGCTCTTTGGGCATACCGAACCTCCGTAAAGACTGCTACTGGTTTTACACCTTTTCAGTTGGTTTATGGGATGGAATCTATCTTTTTGGTTGAATTGTGAAATTCCATCTCTTAAGTTAGATGTTGAGCTCCTTCCAGAGACTTCGAGTTTCGAAGAGTGCTTACTTCACTTGGAACATCTCGATGAGCATAATCGAGATGCTGCCACGATGAATGAGGCTCATAAGAAAATGGTTAAAACACAGTATGATAAATCTGTCCGTCCTCAAGTCTTTTCTGGAGGTGACCTTGGCTTGGTCTATGACCAAGATAAAGACACCTTGGGGGCAGGAAAATTTAAGCCTATGTGGTACGGTCCTTTCATTATTAAACGAGTTTTAGAAAAAGGGTCGTATGAGTTAATCGATTTTGAGGGCAACAAGCTGGCGGAGCCCTGAAATGGGCTCTACTTAAAGAAGTACTTTGCTTAGTTCTGGCCAGGCAATGGCTTCTTTGTACTTTATGTATGTTTGTACATATTATCGTCGAGAGGTTTTTGATATCAACACTTTTTGGTCTGTTGTGGCAGGTGTTGATGGATGACTTGGTCTATTTTGGGTTCGTCGATGGTGCAAGTCGGCACACTTGGAATCTCGCTTCCGAAGCTTGGGTACTCTATTATCCAACTGGTCAATTGATGGTATCAAGAGGCATATGCATCGGTCCTGCTTCAAACAATATGGTTGAGTATACTGCCGTTATTAATTTATTATCCGAGGCAATCTCGCATGGGATCGACTCGTTGGTAGTTTATCTTGATTCTCAATTGAGAGTGTCACAATTAAACAACATTTATCGGGTAAGGGATCCATGTTTATATCACCAGTATTTAAGGGTGAAGTTTTTGCAAATATCATTTACTTATATTAATCATTTTCACATTACAAGATCTCATAATTGGTTAGTTGATTCTATCGCTAATCAAGCATTAGACTGGCACATCAATCATTCATCACAATAAAATCAAGCATCAAAAAGTCGAATTGTATATATATATATATATATCATAAAGTGTCTCGAGTGTACATATGTTTGTCCAAAAATATAAAAAATTGGGACTCAAATGCCCATAATCATGTCTGGCATATCTAATGCCCCGGCTCAGGATGAGCGGCCAAGTAGGTAACTATCGCATTGGCCACACGCCGAAAAGTGCGAACCCAGTCACGTGGCATGCCGACCAAATGATGCTGCATATCCTCAAGAAGATCCTCTATGGCAGCCATCGGTACTCGGCAGCTCAGTCTCGCCAAGTGTCGCTAGACGTTATGTAGAGTCCGCTCTGTATCAGCAGCTGCCTCTTCGGCTCCTCGGCCGCACCGTCCATGCCATGGGAACCCATCTAGTTGTACCGGCCCAATGTCTGGAACATGATCATCATATTAGTCATTTGAATCTCATCAAAAATATTTTTCAAAATGCATCATTATATTTGAAAAATCCAAAAAAAATCATAAAATCAAAAATTCTTACCAATCTCGCCCCATGCTGTGTTCGGCGGTAATGCTAGATTAGGACCTCCTCGGAAATCCAGCCCAACATAGGGGTAGTCATCTAGGGCGATGATGCTGATCCCACCAAGTGAAGAAGTCATCGTAAAAGGCAGTCCTTGGGACCTCCCCACCCCCAGACGTTTCATTAGATCAGCCCACCGACCCATGCGTGGATCACGTGGGGTGCTGAAGGAAACTGCTACCCTGGGGCGAAGTGCGGGAACCTTGTCGAAAAAGAAAGTACACAGGATAGTCCCATATCCAAAGTTTTTGGTCTGTCCCCTCTTGATAGAAGTGAGCTGGCTCTTCATGTTGGCCAGAAGAGGAGTACACCAATCGAACACAGTAGTGAGACAGTCAATTGCCACGGTCATGGTTAGCCGTGATGCTTGATGCAGAGACGACGATCCGTTCACTCGAGCTATGGTGAACAAGATTATCCTCAGTGATAAACTCGCCACATGTGTGATGGAAACCTGGCTCCCAACCTTCTTAGGATATCTTGGGCAATATATCTATACGTAGTCCTCTATCGTGAGACTTCTCCGTGTCCTGCCCCGGGAATGTACTACCTCTCCCCTTCGGTAAAGGCCCGTGATAAAATAGATATCCTCCACTTCTACCCTGAGCGGAATCTGGTCAATCATAAAGGCTTCCTCCTCGACGTCCCAATAATCAATGAGCATCTCAAGCAGACGTGTGTTTGCCTTCATATTCGGCAGTTTGAAGAATTTAAGCAAACCGCATCCCTATAGGGCATCCAAAGCTTTAGTATCAGTCATGACTTCATTATCCACCGCTGCGTGCTCTCTTTCTCACCAGGTGATTGGCATTCTGAGGAAAAAATTATTTGAAACTGTTAGTTTTTGTTTAAAAATTGTTCGCGGCGTATATGCAGGTCCCTGTGCACACAGTCGCGTATAGGGCCCGTGTTTACGCAGGTTTCATATTACCAACCCGCGTATACACCGCAGTGAAATTTTGGGCAAAAAATTCAACGATGAAACATTAATTAAAAATCTTAAAACCAGTCACAATCAATTGCAAGCTAAGTATAAGAGTTACGTGGAGGTTTTTGAAGAATTTGAACGGTTGAATCTGGCTATGGGAAGTTTTCTCCTTTTGCTCCAAATCCTTTGCTCTCAAACTCAAATGGTGAAAATGGTGAGTCCAAAATCTCTTTTTATAGGTTTTGAAAATGTAAAATTTTTTCAATTTTTTTTTTTGTTTGACCTCATGTGACTTTTAACTTGGGAGCTTGGAATGTCGAGAATGGTTTGATTTTCAGGACATTTTGGATGTTTTTTCAGTTTCGAGACAGTTCCATGACTACTGACCCGTCATGGTAGGTATCGTTTTCTCACTGGCATATAGGCTAGGGACACTATTTTTCTGTTGCATTATGCATACTGGCCTCCCTCAGCCGATACATCTGCCATAGGGTCGATCCCATCGTGTTATGGTTCGTAAGCCATCTTCACTCGCCGATTCTTTAAATCATGACACGATGGTAGAGCCATCCTTTACATGGGCATTGTAGTTAGCACCTCACTGACATTTTTTGCCCATGCTGCTCCGATTTGAGTAGGCTCGGGAGTCCTCTGTAGTCCAGCCATGACTTATGCGTTGAAGACTCATTCCTCTTAGCTTCTTCGCTTTGTTCTGGCCTTATACCCTAGAGGCTCCTTTGTGTTGAGTTGTACTACTGCATTGCATGTTGACCACTTGCACCTTTTGGCCTAGAGCCGGCTTCACTCGGACTCGTGTTTAAGCCAACTTTTGACCACGACGACTGCAAAATCAACCTTGCATACCTTTGACTTCTGCATTTTGACACACCTTGACCCGTGGAAGGAACACACCTTTGAGTGTCACTGACCAGTTTTCACCTCCCTGCATTGAGCATTGGAACGTTCCATTCCCAGGAACTAGATCATCTGTTTTGCCGACACTCGTTCTTTCCACTATACCATAGCATTCTTTTATTCTTTTTCAAGATTAACAGAAAAAGACAAAAAAAATCAAATATCCTGAAAAAGAGCGGGAATGGGACAGTATTTCCATTTGTTGTTGGCAGCTAGAGTCAGCCGTGTCGCCCTTCAACAAAGCACTCAAAACAAAGTCTCCTTCGTTTGGGTGGGATTTAGTTTGACTTAGGTACGCCTTAACCTTGTTATTGAGTCAGTTCTCCCCCGATTGGTTATCTCTTCCAATCATATGGAGGGTTCGTTCGTGCCTCTTGCATGGCGAACTTATACAGAGTCATCATATGCTGCCACATAGTCACATTGAGTCATGCTTTTGCTCAAGGGAAGTTAGCCTGAGTCGGCCTCTCTGCGGTGTCTCTTGACTCATTTTTCAGTCAGCCATCCCTGGTTGTCAGTATCATGTCTATCATCACACCAGTTATATTGGTCCTTTACTCGTGCCGATTTGAGAAGGTCTCCATTGACTTCTTGCTAGCGGGTCTTGTCCTTATCGACGACGACACCTTGCTCTGAGGACAGACCTAGAGCTGCACCCTAGCCCTATTTTCATTATTGATAGGTCACCTTGTGCTCAACATCGATCAGTATCATGGGTCTTTGACTGAGTGGTTTCCCTTGTGTTCGATATCAGCTTACATTATCACACATTGGGATTCATGCACTACCTTGGTTTTCATTTGACCCTATTGGTGGATACCTCGCCTTTGTGTCAGCTTTCATTATTGGTTGGTTCAGAGGGTTTCTGTCGTGCGCTAGCCACATCTTGTGTATGCCGGAAACGTACTTCGGTTGGGTTACTACATCTCTTTTGTCTGATTCCTTCCACATTATTGGCCTACGGGTTACACTCGCGCTAGATTGATGAAGGATGCCTTAATGCCTTCCTTCTAGTGGATCTTTCCCTATCGACTCTGACTCATTGCTCTGGGGCAAAGATCTAGAGTCCATTTGGCATTACCTTGGGGTTTGCAGTCATTAGTGGCAGATCCTTCGCTATCGACAGTGGGAAACCATCATTGTCTCCCGATCGATAGATTCTTATAGGTGTTCGACTCCAGCTCATCTATTCACACTTGTTAGATTGTACTGGGTACCTTGACGCTTATTATCATTATCTGTGAGTAGTCTCGCGTTTGTTAACAGTATACATCAATGACCGGTAATCAAATGATTTCTCACATGGTCGACTTCAGATCATTTATTCCTATAGTGTAGAAATGTACCACAGCAGTCGGTGAAGACCTCAGGTTGTATCAACATTCATTGGTTCACTTCACAGTTGCTCCTGTTGCTGCTAGTTGACACCACTCCACCTTATATGTTGCAGTCAGTCATGGCGACATTCTATATGCTGGCACCTGAGTTTGCAGTGTAGTACCATCCTATTCCATCATGTTCAGTTGGTACCTTTTGGGATCAGTCTTTGATATCAACGATCTGTTTCATCTTTTAGCATCATTGACAGTCTTATATGTGACATTCATAGATCTACTTGTTCATCATGATCAGATGATCCATTACGTATTTTCCAGTCATTTATACTTGTATACTTAGTGGATCCACTTGTACTTGATATGAGGACATGCTTTACTTTTTCTGAGCATGGGTATGCCTGCCTCAGACAGTGTTTCTTTCTGATCTCCTTTTGTGGCTTGGCAGGCTGAATTCTAGTGAAGTCCTCCTCGGTTTTTGATAGATTTCCTTTCCATGTACTTGCATAATACATTTCGGCAATCATGTACCCCTTCTGACCTCATATATTAGGGGGCATCTGTTATAGCTCCAAATCTCACTCTTATGGTTTGTGATGCTGCACTCATGGCCTAGGGCAACCCCTCCTTCTAGACCTGGTCCTAAAATCTAAAAAATAGTGTTTTATCCCTTATACGTGACATTGCCCTGAGTTAAACACGTGTATATGTGGGTAGGCATATACCAAACCCATGTATATGTATTAAAACACTTAAAAAAATATAAAACTCCTTAATTTCGAGTGGAGATCACGGGTTTTACCTACTGATCACCTGTTAGTGCCCGTGGCCCAACTGTTCCCAACCAACTCCCAACTAAAAAACTACTTTGGGAGAGGTATAAAAAGACCTCAATGGGAAGGCCTAAGAGAGGAGATAAGAGAGAGAAAGGTTATTATGCTGAGATTTTTCCCCTGACCAGGTCTGAAGTCCCTTGTGCCTTCTGCACTTCCCCAATTTGTACAGGAAACCTTTGTTTCCTTGTGTGTTGATGTTCATCCACTACTTATGACATCATTGAGTAAGTCATGGAAGGAGTTTGTTAAAAGCTTGAGGCTGGACGGATCCAGAAGGAAGCTTTGCTTAGAGCCTGCGAAAGGTGACTCAGGTGAAATTATTCCTTTTCTGTACTTTATTTGTCTATAATAAAAGAAACACATGTCTTGGTTCCCGATATCAATCTTCTTGATGTTTATGATATTCATGTTAGAATACATATGTGAATGGTTGTTTATATTTCATAACTAACTACCTTTCTTTATAACATGAAGATGGTTTCTTTATAAGGTTTTGTCCATATATTGTTGTGTTCATTGGAATTTGTGGTTTTGTAGATCAAAGGAGCAAAAAGGGAACTCCAAGAAGGTTTGCACCCTAAAGGGCCTTCTCAAACATGGGACCTAAGGTATGCCCTCTTATCATCGAATTTTCTTACAATAGCATAATGGTTGTGTGAATGTGTGTTTCTCTGTATAGACAATTTTCAGTCTGCTAGGGTTTCAACCCAAAAAGCCCTAGGGGAACATTTCTCTCAACAGCCATCAGTTTTTATGTTTTGTCACCCTCCGATTTTTGAAATCCCAAGCTCTCTGAGGATGAGATTGGAGAGTCACTCATGTGGTTGAAATCCAACTATTCTCTAATGAATCCTACCTCTGTAAGTGAATAAATTCTTGTGTTTGAGCCATATAATAGAGTTTTGAGGTCCTTGCAAGTCTCTTCTGAAGTAAATGTGACCATCCAATCAATTATATGCATTAAATCACCATGCTTGTGCATCCTTTACGTTAATTCCCTTGGATTCTAGTCCACTTTTTAGGACATTTTTTGGTCCAACAATTAAGGATATCAGTAGATTCATTTCCTAGCCTTGTCACAATATCCTTGTTGGATTTTCCTCTTGTACATTGGATTCAAACAAAGCTTGAACCATTTCACCAATACTGACAACAACCTAATCTTCTAGCAAGCTATATCTTAGGTTTGATTGCCTCCATGGCTCTGACATGTCAATAGATCAGTATAATTTTCAGTTGGACCATATTTATTGGCCCTCCAGTGGATTGTCAAAATAATCAGTCACCTCTTTGTCTAGAATCAACATGAGGTTAGTCCTCCTTACCTCATATCACCCTAGTCGCTACTATAAATGAACCTTGTGGAAACCCTAAGTCACCCTCTCTAGTTGCATAGATCTATCACCTTGCCAAAATTAATCTTCTCAAAATTATTAAAGAATAAATATCCTCTATATGAATTCTAAAAGCCCTTAAATTCCACTTGTTTTTCCTTGATTCCAAAGGATAATTCCTATGATAATGATGCAAGAAAATTTTAGTGTTCCCGCATGTTCAACTACTATGACTTAACATCATAATTTAAAACTCTCACTGATATGTTTCAGAGAGAAAATACTCCCATACACTGTCAACAATACATAACATGCATGCAACATAATACCTCAATGTAATATTAACTGACCAACGATTAATCCTAGGAAAGACTTTAATGATGCTATCTGCAATAATCGAATCTTTATGATATAATATCAAAACTTACCATATGCTAGGCATGATCGTGTCCACACAACTCCATGTCCATCCAAGGTTCTCATCAGGCCACACCGAAAGGCTTCCAATTCGTTAATTGAAATGTACAACAAAACCCAAAACACCATGCTTCCAGAATTCAATTGAAGCTGCCAATGCATTTTCCTTTTCTAATGCACTCACAAACTAATATTCACAGTACAAATAAATAGATGCATGAATTGATGAGTTAGATCAAAATAACTCTTTCCACAATTTCCTATTGACCTCACGCCTCCAACAATTTGCTAGTATTTGGGTGCCTTCTCTTATTCAATTGTACTTCTACTGAAACATCGACATTAGCTTCATTTTCCTGAGGCCTTCTTGTGTGCACAAAAAACAAATTCTTCAATCAGAGAATCAATACACAATTAAACTTTGACTGAGAGAAAATCAAATGCAAAATACATACATGGTCTTCATACATTAATTCATAGTAGCAAGATCATACTCCATTACAATAAAATTCTCTTTCATTCAAATAGCTTTGTGCATACATATGCTTGGAGGCATTCATTCTCTCTATGGCTTGATCTCTCATTCATTTGCCATTCTCCCCTTTCCTCATTTACCCATATGATTACAATAAGTAGAATTGAGAAATGCAATAGCTTTTCTAGATCCTAAAAGCACTCCAATAGTTTCTAATATTTCTAGACTTTTTCCCATTGTAACAAAATGCTAATAGTTGCCAATATTTTTTCTCGTGCAACCTCTCATGCCTTAAAAGACAGATTTTCTTCTTAAAAAACTTATCTACTCAATCTTATCTCTATTCATAGTCCCTTTAGAAATAAATAAATTTTTACAATGAGGATTTAGAATTCCTTTTTCATGTTAAAACTTGGTTTGGAAGTTTGTCTCCAAAAAAAACTTAATGACTTTGAAGCTCTAATACTCTAAATACTAATTTTTCTAAAAATAATTATAGCTCATCACACTCTTTATACTATAAACAAAAATAAGATGTATTAATACCTGGCCAACATTACATAAATATTGTTTACATTTACATACCCTCCTTGAAATTAAATATTACATACCCTCTTTGAAATTGAATATATAACTTTAAAGAAAAATATATATTATTAACTATTAGAGTTACCTAAATTATATAAAGAAAATAAATTCCTATTATCATATGTTGTTTTGATAAATAAAAAAATTGAATTTCATTAAAAACACATTACATGTGAATCAAATGGATTGAATTTCCTTAAAAATACATTACATGTGAAACATTTTTTAGATTGAAATTTTCGATCTAATAAAATTGAAAGTTAATTCACGTTTTAGAGGTATCTAGATATCTTAAAATATCGAGCTTGTTTAAATATTGGGAAAAAAGGTCTCCAGAATTTAAGTAAAAGTCTCCAGAATATAATCATAAATTAATATAAGAAGACAATTCTCATTAAAGTTTTTCCCATGGCTAGGTGCCCATTTTAGTCATAAGTTGGAAATTATAACCGTATTCTCAAATTATTGTTTTTCATCGAATTATGTGCCAATTTTAATCAAAATATATGAAATTAAGCACCTCAATTGCACCATTGAGATTTTGTCATTCTCTCACTAACTTTAAATGAAATATTTAGTTTGAAAAATAGGATGGAATTAAAACTATTGCATCTCTTAATATATATATATATATATATATATATATTTGTAGGTTATCAATTATGGAAATGAGAATAGAGAGATAGAAGATAAAAGTAGGGATGAAATCATAAGAATGCCAAGGAGGTAGACATATGTTTATTCAATTAATCTTTTAAAGTTCACATTGGATAATTTTGAGGTTCAAACAGGTTCAAACTCCTTTGTTTTATATCTTTGTCATTCCTTTGTTATTATGGAGTTCCATGGTTTATGTGAAAACCATGAAAAACTATAATCATAGTTGCTAGAATCAATTTTGTATTGGATGTAATGTCTTATACTTATGCTCATGGTTGATTCCCATGTTATTTTATTTAATTTTGAGTTTGATTCTTCACTTGCAAAGACTTGGGAAATGGCAAGAGCGAATAGGAAGAATCGTTGACAGCGAAGATATGTATTTGAGAGGAAGTATGTTTTATCTGACTTCACTAGTTGCACCTGAGGACATTATTTGATTTGGTAGAAGATAAATACCATAGTGATTCACTGGTTAAGATAAAATGTGAGCGTTTTGTTTGCTCAAACTTTCAGTGTGATTTTGATCCACCACATTAGAGATAGTACTGTTGGCACTGATTGCATTCAACTATAGGTTAGTATCATTGCTTTTATCCGACCAACCATTGGGCAGACGCGTAGTAGAATTTTTTGTTTGTTTGATACACTTTGGTTGATTTTTAGTTTGATGACATGATTCTACATACTAGTTTATTTGGACGTCATAGTTCTTGATATCGAAATTCGTTATAGCATTGCTCCCCTTGTATTTTATGGTAGTAATATCATAAGCCCTAGTAGCTTCGTATATTGGTTTTGACATATACAAAAGTAGAAGTTTCCAAGGTTTACGATATTGCTACCATACATTCAAGAGGCGCAATGTGATAAAAAATTTCAATATCAAGAACTATGACATATAGATGATTCAGTGTGCATAATCATGTCACCAAAATGGAAATCAAACAAAACGTGTCACAAACAAATAATTATACTATTCCACATTTCCCTAATAACTAGTCAAATAAAAAACAACGATGCTAACCCACAAATGAATGTGATCAATTTCAACAATATTTTCTTTGATGTGGTGGATCATAATCAAACTGAAGGTGTGAGCAAACAAAACTCTCAAATTTATCTTAATTGTAGGTGAATCGCTTTGGTATTTCTCTTTTGCCAAATTAGACAATGCCCTTAGGCGCAACTAGTGAAGTCAGAGAAAACTAAGTTCCTCCCTCAAATGATGGTGCCCTATGCTTTGTAGACCCCTTCAATGGTGCAACATATTGCTTGCTTTGAATGGTGGTATTCCCCTTTTGTGATTTCCAATATGGAAATGTGCCTCCAATATTTTCCATGATAATACCTAATCCATACTTGCCACTTTTTCACGCTCCCACTATGAAATGGGAGAACGAAAAAGAGGCAAATATTGATATGGTATTGTTGTGGGGAATGTTGGAGGCACATTTCCATATTGGTAATCACAAAAAGGGAATACCACCAATAGGGGCATGCAATATGTCATGCCTGTGAGGGGTCTATTAAGTATAAGACGCCATCATTTGGGAGAGGAAGTATGTTTTATCTGACTTCACTAGTTGCGCCCGAGGGCATTATCTGATTTGGTAGAAGATAAATACCATATTGATTCACTGGTAGCTAAGATGAAAAATGAAGGGGTTTATTAAGTATAGGGTGCCATCATTCGAGAGAGAAAGTATGTTTTATTTGACTTCACTAGTTTCACCCGAGGGCATTATATGATTTGGTAAAAGATAAATAACATAGCATTTCACTGGTAGCTAAGATACAAATTTGAGTGTTTTGTTGGCTTAGAGCTTCAGTGCGATTCTAATCCACCACAGTAGAGATAGTATTGTTGGAACTAGTTGCATTCATCTATAGGTTAGTATCATTGTTTTTATCCCACCAACTATTGGTGAGACGTGTAGTAGAATTCTTTATTTGTTTGATACACTTTGGTTGGTTTTTAGTTTGATGGCATGATTCTACAACTAGTTTATTTAGATGTCATAGCTCTTGATATCGAAATTTGTCACTGCATTGCACCCCTTGTATTTTATGATAGAAATATCATAAGCCTTAGTAGCTTCGTATATTGGTTTTGACAAATACAAAAGAAGAAGTTTGCAGGGTTTACGATATTGCTACCATACATTCAAGGGGCACAATGTGATAACAAATTTCAATATCAAGAATTAAGACATCAATTTGCATAATCATGTCATCTAAATGGAAATCGAACAAAATGTTTCAAACAAACATATAATTCTACTACTCCACACTTGCTCGATAACTAGTTAAATAAAAACAATGATGCTAACCCAAAAATGGATGCGATCAATTTCAACAATATTGTCTCTGATGTGGTTGTTATAGACATTTTTGTGCCTTGCAGCTCCAAGCATGAAATGTCCATAAACCAAGGGCTCCTAAGTCCCTAAAAGTGTTGTTCTAACCCCTAAAGGAACAAGGTCAACAAATTACAGCTTCTCCCAAAAGTTCTCCACTAGAAACTGCTCAGAATAAGTCAAAACAGGATCATTTCAGCTGCTCCACTAGCTAAGTACGTTGCATAGCACCTAAATCCACTGGCGAAGTGCATTGCAACACACCTAAATGCACTATGACGGTGCGTTGAGCGAGAAATGACAAATGGCAGTGTCATTCCGCGAGGTGGAGAGACAATGGAAGCTTCCAGAATCTTCTCCTATGACACTTGCCTCACTGAATTCGACCAAGGATGAGTAAGAGGCCTTCAGTCTCCAAGTGGAAGCAAGAACTGACAGAGAGAAGACACTAATCAAATCACAAGCTGACTCATCCTCCTTGCATACATCTATATATGGATCCCTCATCCCAGAGATCCAGAGGCTGGAATTTTGCACATTGTAAGGAATTGTTGTTGGTTTTGAGACAAACATCAGAGAATTGGGTGATCTATGATTTGTTGGAGGTGAAGAGGGGCTTCTTTGCTGGGAGGTTGATGTTGGGTCAGGAATCATTGGTTGTAACTCCTCCTAGATCTTCTTGTTTATCAATAAAAACTATTTGAGTTTCTCCTCCATGCTTTTTGTATCATTGATGCTTGTTACATTTGTATGGTTAACTTAAATCTGATCCTAAGTTATTTATGAATATAGATCCATGTCTTTGTATAGTTTTATTCTTCTGTGATCTTACAGGTACTTGGTGAAGCTGGGAATGTAAGTGAGCAGGTAGCTAGAAGCTGTCAAAGAAGAGAGGGATTGAATCAAAGGATTAGCGCAAGACACAGGTTGGTTCTTTCTATTCCTCCCTATTTATAGTTCATAAAGGAAATACGAAAGTAGTTTTTCTCTGTTAGTTTCTAAGGCAACTGTCACACCTTAGTGGGATAGAGCAGTTCTAAATAGACACTTTTCCCGGTAACAAAATGGCGACTCCGCTGGGGAGATTGTCTAATTAGTTTGTTTGTGTATCTCTTGTTGTTTGTTTCATAAACTTATAAGTAGGATTCAAACTGCATTTTCCATAACAAATGCAAAGTAGACATCTGCTGCTTCAATCCATTCACTGGATCTATTTATGATTTGAATCGCTGATTCATAGACTATCTTATTGCCCTTGTGATAGCTCTTAGACCCTCCTTAGATCTACCCCTGATTATGCATTACTGATTGCTTTTACTCAACCAAAAACCAAAGACTAAACTGCAAACTGTGACCTAGAACCTGGATAGAATTCTCGTTTCTGCCCCAGCACAGGTACTGTGAAGAGATCCTGCATTTCAATGCACTTCTCAAAAGGGCAACCTGCGCTGCAATGCAGTTTCTCTGTGTTACAGGTGCGCTGATCAGCCTAGCCCTGTGCAGCTGAGGTTCTTGTGCTTCATTCTTTCCAGTTTTGTCTCTGAATTTTGCAGCCTGTGATCAGTATATGACTATTTAAAACCCCTTTTCCTTACTGATATTCTGCCTCCTTTGTACAAAAGAACTGTAGATGTTTTTGTGTGTTTGTTGAGTCGTTTACAGTTTTCCATTGTAAAGGTAGAAACAGTCGTATTGTCGTCCTTTGATTTAGATCTGTCGCAAGTGTCGATTTCGATCATAGGATAAAGTTTAATTATTGTTGATAGTCGATTATACTTTTACTATTGCCTTTGGTCTGAATTTGTGAATTTCTAGTGTCAAAACGAGTATTCATTTCAAAATCGTAGAGTGTCGTAATTGTCTCTATCTTTTGATTTCGAAAAAAAGCTTGTTTGTGTTTGTCGCTTGAAAGCAAATTCAGATTTGTACATCAAATTTCTTTTTAGCATCAATACTAAGAAAGTGAAAAACAAATACATGCATGTGCATTTGCATATAGGCAGTCTGTTTGGCTTGATTTAGGAAAGTGCATTTACAGTGTGCTCTTTTCTCTTTGTGAAAAGATTGTGTCTTTCTTTTCCCCTAGTAGCTAGGATTTTCATTGCAGAAAAGAGATAAAAGTTTGTTTATCATCTTTAGATTGCATTTTATGAATTACATCTACATCTCGTGGTGAACCCAAAAGGCAAACTTCATAAGCAAGATCAACTTAAAATAAATTCAATGAATCTAACAACGCTTTGGAACTTAACGCACAACATTTAGAGGTCTAGGCTAGAGACGTATTCCGACGTCGTAAAGCCTGGTAACTGTTGTCCTCACTGATGGTTGGGTGATTCCTCCACTTTGAGACGATAAATGCCAGTACGGACTTGTGCTCCCACGTACCGTCGAGTATATTTTGGGAGACCCCTATAGGCTTAAATCCTTTATCCATAGGAAGCCGTGTCTGCCGCCTTATCGATCACAATGCACTGAGCACAGCATTCGGGAAGATTGACTACTGTACCGTAAAAAGTATTCTGCAGTTTTGCGATTGGTTTGGTACTCCCTCTACCTAGACCTCCAAAGCAGTCCCTTTCATTCCTTTTCAGACTCCTTAATGGAAAAGGTCCATCTGAGCACTTGTCACTTCAGGCTCATTAAAAATCGAAGGAGACTAGAGTCATCTTTTGTTTTTTCTCGACTCTTAAAAATTGAAAAAACAAGTTGTGTCAAAGCATATAAAAATTTATTTTAAACGGAATATTCATTACCCCTTTCCTAAGTTGATCTTGGGTTGAGGAAATGGAGTCTACCAACCAAGGAATTCCCCTTGGTGGGAATCCTAGTCTCTTCTCCTCTTGGGGAGATGTTGGTGCACCCCATATGGCCACCTTGTCACTTCCAGGGCTGACAATTGGTTTGCCTGTATGGATCTTCTCAACCTCTGTCATTCACAACACCACTATTCCTGAACAATTGAATCAGCAATTAGACAAGTCCAGAGTTGCCCACCAGCCTTCTACTTCCTCTAATTCTTCCTCTCCTCCTTCCTCTTCGCTTGATGGGGCTGGTAAAGCCAAAAGTCAAGTTCCTAAGGAGAAGAAGGAAAAGAAGAAGAAAGAGAAGAAGAAGAAGGAGCCAAAGGCGAATGGGGGAAAACAAGTGTCGTCTAACGAAAATCCACACACTACACCGACCAGGCCTAAATCGCCATGTGTCATTTGCAAAGGAGAGCACTTTCACAGAGATTGTCCTTACATCCCTCGGATATTAAGGGATTGGTCTCCTCGTTTGCACAACCCGGTGTCGTCAACCTCTGATGATCATGTTGAAAGCACACCATCAACTAGTGAAAGTGAAGCTCCAGGACAAAAAGGGAAATGTAGATTTCCTTGTAAACTGTGTGAAGGCGATCATGCCATCCACCGTTGTCCCTTCTTAGACGAAACTAAAAGAGTTTTGGATGATCGTTCGGTTTCACCGTTACAACTTCCTCCTGGATATAAAAAACTCTTGCCGAGTCCGTCATTAGTTGAAAATCCGGCTGGTCCGCTCAGGTGGTCGGCTCAAGCACCTATCATTGAAGATAAACCATCCGGATCCATACCAGACGAAAGTCAAAAGGTCAAGGCGGCAGTTGACCTAGTCTTGCCTTCAGAGATTTTATCTTCAGATGATACAGTCACTGAAGAGAACAAGGATGACATTGTCCAAATTCTCTTAATAAACACAGAGTCCGACGAACATGGGGGAAATTTACCCATTCCTTTATCACAGGAAGGAAGTTCGTCATAGCCATACCCGGCCGTCTATTCGGTCCCACCTCCAAGCAACCTAGTTGTCTCCTTCGACTGGAATCAACTAGGCAGACCTCGTTTACGAGCAAGCGTACCATTCCGAATCATCGTTCAAATATATACAATGGTTATGGCTGGTACCATCATAGATGAGGAGGCTTCTGTGAGTATCCTTTCCTCAACTGCTTGGAAAACACTTGGTTCGCCATCGCTTTTTCCTGAGATGAGAAATCTGACGGGCTTTGATAAAGGAACCAGTCGACCTTTAGGGATCCTTCTCGATGTGCCCATAACATTGAGAAGGATAACAGTTCACATGAACGTAATGGTAGTTCAAGGACCCCTGTATTACAATCTACTCCTTGGACGAGACTATATTTATTGCATGGGGGAAATTGTCTCTTTAGAGTAATGTGTTTTCTGCACGAAGGAAGAGTGGTCAAGCTCATGGACCAGCTTTCATTTCCCGGATCATACAGAGCAAATAGTCATATACCATCCCTGAATGGTCTTTTCAGGCAAGAAATGTCTCAATCTCCAGTACGTCCTCCCGATGAGCGCGAGTAATTCGGAGGGATATGACTGAAACCCAGGGGGCATGCATCCTGGTCTGCTTCGGCAGGAAAACTTCGGGTATAGGGTAGGTTTCCGCGGGAGAATATGACTAGTCTATACCCCCGTCCATGATTGGAAGAGGGGGTTATTCTGGAACAAGATCCTCTTGTCAAAGTTATGTGAGTTGGCGAGCGCCGCCACTCACCTTTGTTTATTTCGGTAGACATTGCCAAAGAAGTGTTTTGTTTACGTCGCGAATAGAACAATCTTTAGGTAACCTGTAAGAGGTAGGCCTCTCTCGGTAAAACAAATGTTTTGGTGGATAGACGTAGAGGTAACCTTGAAACTCTGTTTTATACCTAGGGGCATGCAAACCTTTTGGAGTGGAAGCAAAGAGCGATCATTTATCTATTTTTTGGATTGGTCGTTTCCTAACTTGCATAAAGAAAGGATGTGGGGCAAAACTCTAAAAATTGCCATTTTATATGAGACATTCTTATCATACGACTGGATTAATCGAGCAGTGTTATCGCAAGGTTCAAGCTCATTAAAAAATAAACCCGCACCGAGCAAATGTTTCCACCCGCGTTTAAGCTCGATAAAAAATGAACTATTCCCTGGTAAATAACCACCGTGAATGTAGTACTTCAACCATTAAAGCCTTGGTCGTGTTTGCACCGTCACCTCCACTTTTTCATTGGCCGATCATTCACCTCCATTTGATTGTTTACCCATTTTGAGGAACAGCTACGAAGAGTGATTTTACTAGCCATCCTTGTGACACTGCCGTGATTGGAAAATTCCAAACCTTACCTGGAATCAGCTGCTACCCATTTTATCACTCGTTCCTCAGAAGACGAGTCTTCTTTAAGCTCTTTTCAACTGACTCGTAAAATATGAAAAGATTGCCGAGTCCTTGGCCTTCCAACTCGTTAAAGGGATAGGAAGTGCTATCCTTCATCTAGATTTTAATCTTTTTGGACCTAAGGGATTATTGCACAAAAAGATCGAGCGCTTGTTTTGTTCGGCTCGTTAAAGCTATCGAAAATTTATCCCTTCTGTATTGTTTTATACTTTTTCGGACTTAAGGGATTAGATGACGAAAAAGGAATTTTGGAGTTACCTTTACGTACCTTTTCAGACTCTCTAGAAATGAAAAGGACCGAGTTATCTTTGTCGTTAAACTCGTTAAAAAGGTTAATAGTGACAAACTTGTCTTTAGACGAGAACAAGTTTCACTATCGCTAGGCTCGTTAAAACATAGCGATGGGTTTGCCCGAAGGGCAAATTATAGAACAAGCATATGTTATCCTCCTCAAGCTTGACAAAAATAAAGAGGTACTGGTCAGCAATGACTGGGGAAAAATTGGGAAGAAAACTCAAAGAATCTTTATTGGTAGCAAGTCGCTCTTGAACATGACACTTCCACTCCGTGTCCGAGTCGGGTTGGGTTGTTTCATTCACCGGTCACATCACCATGGTCACACCATACCATCCACATTCGGGGTTAATGCTACCAATCCATCACATCAGTGTCGCTGACATGTTCAAGAGAAGTCATCCAGAAAGTCCACCTGTGTCCCACCCACTACCATACATTATACTCCATTCTTTCAAGACCTCCACCCTAAACCGTATATCATCAGATCGTTTTCACCTCCATCAAAACCATTTGCTCCGTTCCGTGTCATCGATGTGGGATTCATTAAGGCCCTCCTATGATGGATCACTTCTTATCGACATCAGCCCATTATCCAAGAAGTTGGTCTAGGAACACCCCATTGAGTACTTTGAAGCTTGCATGCCTCAATGGCAAGTTTCTCACTTCCGGCGACAGGTTTACATCAATGAACTTCGACCGAAATATTTTGCGTGGTGTTCAACGCCAAGTCCTTTATTCACACCATGTGAATTGTACTGTAGTACCTTGAGGATCATTATCATTATCGGTGATTCCTCTCGCGCTTGTTAACAGTTTACATCATTCACTGGTAATCAAGTGATGTCTTTCCATGTTCGACTTCAAAACATTTCTCACATGGATTGACTTGTACTTCGAGTGAAGATCGGACGAGATTGAAGACCCCGGATCTAGTTTCATCCATCCGGGCTGCGATATATATTCAAGGAAATAAAGACATTAAAATGTACAGCATTGCAGCATAGATAATCATCCTACCAAAAGGATGATGGCTCTATCAGAATCATCAGTCTACAAACAGACGATTGTCTGTCCTATGTACATGAAAATGAATTTATAAAGCTGAGCATGGGAATGCTCGCCTCAGCTAGATCATGAAAACAGTATGAAGATAATGTATTGTATTGTATCTTATTACAGGTCTCCTTCCAGCATTGAAAGAACTTCGGATCCTCATAATAAAGCATTTCACCCGATTAACGGCCTCATACTTTAGGGGGAAACTATTATAGACATTTTTGTGCCTTGCAGCTCCAAGCATGAAATTTCCATAAACCAAGGGCTCCTAAGTCCCTAAAAGTGTTGTTCTAACCCCTAAAGGAACAAGGTCAACAAATTACAGCTTCTCCCAGAAGTTATCCACCAGAAACTGCTCAGAATAAGTCAAAACAGGATCATTTCAGCTGCTCCACTAGCTAAGTGCGTTGCATAGCACCTAAATCCACTGGCTAAGTGCGTTGCAATGCACCTAGATGCACTATGAGGGTGTGTTGAGCGAGAAATGACAAATGGCAGTGTCATTCCGCGAGGTGGAGAGACAATGGAAGCTTCCAGAATCTTCTCCTATGACACTTGCCTCACTGAATTCGACCAAGGATGAGTAAGAGGCCTTCAGTCTCCAAGTGGAAGCAAGAACTGACAGAGAGAAGACACTAATCAAATCACAAGCTGACTCATCCTCCTTGCATACATCTATATATGGATCCCTCATCCCAGAGATCTAGAGGCTGGAATTTTGCACATTGTAAGGAATTGTTGTTGGTTTTGAGACAAACATCAGAGAATTGGGTGATCTATGCTTTGTTGGAGGTGAAGAGGGGCTTCTTTGCTGGGAGGTTGATGCTGGGTCAGGAATCATCGGTTGTAACTCCTCCTGGATCTTCTTGTTTATCAATAAAAACTATTTGAGTTTCTCCTCCATGCTTTTTGTATCATTGATGCTTGTTACATTTGTATGGTTAACTTAAATCTGATCCTAAGTTATTTATGAATATAGATCCATGTCTTTGTATAGTTTTCTTCTTTTGTGATCTTACAGGTACTTGGTGAAGCTGGGCAAGTAAGTGAGCAGGTAGCTGGAAGCTGTCAAAGAAGAGAGGGATTGAACCAAAGGATTAGCGCAAGACACAAGTTGGTTCTTTCTATTCCTCCCTATTTATAGTTCATAAAGGAAATACAAAAGTAGTTTTTCTCTGTTTGTTTCTAAGGCAGCTGTCACACCTTAGTGGGATAGAGCAATTCTAAATAGACACTTTTCCCGGTAACAGTGGTGGATCAACATCAAACTTAAGGTCTGAGCCAAAAAAAACCTCAAATTTTATCCCAATTATTGATGAATCGCTTTGGTATTTCTCTTTTGCCAATTCAGACAATGCCCTTAGGCGCAACTAGTGAAGTCGGAGAAAATTGAGTTCCTCTCTCCAATGATGACACCTTATAATTGGTAGACTCCTTCACAGGCGTAACACCACCAACATGGGCATGAAATATGTCATGCTTGTGAAGGGGTTTATCAAGTATAGGGCACCATCATTTGGGAGAGGAAGTTTGTTTTATCTGACTTCACTAATTGTGCCCAAGGGAATTATTTGATTTGGTCAAAGAGAAATACCATAGCGATTCACTTGTAGCTAAGATACAAATTGAGCGTTTTGTTGGCTCGGATCTTAAGTTCGATTCTGATCCACTACACTAGAGATTGTATTGTTGGAACTAATTGCATTCATGTACATGTTAGTATCGTTGCTTTTATCTGACCAACTATGACATGTAGTAGAAGTCTTTGTTTGTTTGATACACTTTGGTTGATTTTTAGTCTGATGACATGATTCTATAGACTACTTCATTTGGGTGTCATAGTTCTTGACATTGAAATTTGTCATTGCATTGTGCCCCTTGTATCTTATGGTAGCAATATCATAAACCCTACTCGAACACCATCATTTAGGAGAGGAAGTATGTTTTATCTGATTTCTCTAATTGCACTTGTGGGAATTATTTGATTTGGTAGCAAAGAAATACCATAGCGATTCACTTGCTGCTTGTTGGTGTCGTAAAATGCTTGTTTTGTTGATTGATTGAGTGTTGTTTTCTATTTGAAAACATTGTTTTGCATTTGTTTTACCTTGTATTTCGAATTTTACTTTTCGTGAAAATGTATTAGATTCGTTGCATTAAAAAGTTATTTTTTGAGATTCATCATTGAAAATATATTACATTTTTCAGTGATTGAAAGCTAAAAACGGTATTCGATGCATCAAATCATTCAAAACAAAAAGAAAAGCATAATTCATATAAATGCATCTTTGTAAAGTAAAACCATTTTTCTTTTGAAAAGGTTGCATTTAGGATAGTGGAAACTAGAAATCATTTTTTACTTTTGGCATTGCATTTAGTGAAATGAAAGATTAGGTTTTGTCTTCACATTTTGCATTTGGAAGACGAAAGTGAAAGTTAGTGGAAGAAATTTTTCATGATGCATTTTGTTTGATGCATTATTGATTGAAATTTTTTCCTTGATTAGTCTAGTTTTCATTGAAACGAAATGTTTTCCTTTTCTCATGTAGTTGCATCTTAGGTGTTTAGGTGACATTGTTAAGGGCTTGAAACTGAAACATAATTGAAGATCAACTTTAAAATCTATCAATTAATCTAAGGAAATTTTGAAACATTAGTGTTCATACTTAATGGTCTAGGCTAGAGACGTATTCCAACATCTATAAAACTTAGCAGTTGTCATTCACTTTTGCATTAGACAATGCTAGCACGGACTTGTGCTCCCCGTACCGTCAAGTATATAAAGGGAGACCCTCGTAGGTTGCAAACCTTTAGCCATAGGAAGCTGAGTCTACCACCCTGTAAAAGTGATACAACGAACACAACATCGCGGAGATTTCCTGCACGTACGTCAAGTATTTGGTAAATTTATTTTCTAGGGTGTATATTGCAGTTCACAGTTACTTGGTAATCCCTTTTGCCTAGAGTATTCTGAGTAGTCATTTTGATCTTTTCTGACTCCTTAAACTTGAAAATATCATCAAGCACTTGTCCTTTCAATCTCGCTAAACCAAAGAAAGCGACTAGAGTCACCTTTTTCGTCCTTTTCTCGACTCTTAAAACATGAAAAGGAAAAGGTTTTGTTTCAAATTATAAAATTAATTGACCATGGAACAACATCCTTCCTATGGAAATAAACCTCAGTAGAATATTAGGTTGATACCAATGGCAATGTTTCCTGAGTCTACCAGTCATGGAAACCCCTCTGATGGGAATTCTAGTCCTTTATCTTCTTTTGGAAAAGTTGGTGCTCCTTATATGGCAACGTTATCTCTTCCAGGATTGACCATTGATCTTCAAGTTTGGTTGTTTTCGACCTCGGTGGTTTTGAGTGTCCAAACAACGTTTCAACCAAGTTCTCCTCCACCTGAACAACATCAACCTCACGTTGATCCCAAATTTGACCTCTCGGCTTCTTCGCATATTTCTTCACCTCATTCTTCCTCTTTGCCTAGTGAAAGTTTGGATTCTAGTAACCAGGAAGCTAAGAAGAAGAAGAAGAGGCTGAATAAGAGGAAGAAAAATAAGCAAGGGGGGAACCAAACAACTATTGTTACCAATGCAACTAATGAAGAGAAATCTTACAACTAGCCCCAGAAATTAAAGTTCCCTTGCATGTAATGTAAGGGTGACCACCTTGCTCAGAATTGTCCTAGTATTCCCAAGGTCCTAGAAGTGTGGTCCGTAGGCTCACATCGACCTTTGTCACCATCCTTTGGCGATCATGCTAGCGATAAACCCTCGACTAATAACAGTAAAGCTCATGGGAAAAAAGGAAACGTCAAATTCCCTTGTAAGTTGTGTGAAGGTAATCATCCCATTCACCTTTTCCTTTTAATGGATGAAGCTTTCAAAGTGTTGGAAAACCTTACAGCTTCCC
Organism: Pinus tabuliformis; assembly: GCA_031772625.1. NCBI lineage: Eukaryota > Viridiplantae > Streptophyta > Pinopsida > Pinales > Pinaceae > Pinus > Pinus tabuliformis. The sequence continues at coordinate 695,364,147 of CM062810.1, forward strand.
AACCTCATCTTCCAGCTGGTTATCGAAATATTCCCCCTAATCCTTCACTAGCTGATCAAGTGATTGATCAAAAGTCGTCATTGGTCAACCCCATTCTCTTTGAAAGTGAGTCTCGTGAGTCCGTTCTTCACCAACCATTGGTTGAGAAAATGATAGACTTGACTCCATCTTCAGTTAAGCGTACCCTTCTGGTAGAGAGCGAACCTCATACCGCTCAGGTTCTTCTGGTTTCTTCAGTTTCAAATAAACTAAAGGGAAATCCTCTTGCTCCTAAGGTGCGTGAGAGTATTTCTCTTGTTCCCATAGAAAAATAGGGTAGCTCTCATATTCCTATGACACCCCCTCCGAGTAGTTTGGTCACCTCTTTTGATTGGATTCGAATGGCAGGATATCATCTTTCGTCATATGTGCCTTTCCAGAATACAGTACAGGCTTACCATATGGTCATACCTAGCATAGTCATAGATAATGGTGCATCAGTTAGTATTTTTTCGTCAACTGCTTAGCAAGCTTTAGGTTATCCTCAGCTTGTCCCCGTCACCTAGAATCTGTTAGCTTTTAACAAAGGAACCAGTGAAAATTTATGGATCCTTCCTCAGTTTCCTATTACTTTGGGAGGAAAGACTGTCTATATAGACGTGATGGTTGTCCAAGTCCCTTTAGATTTTAATCTACTTCTTGGTCGTGACTATGTTTATGTCATGGGAGCTCTTGTTCTTCCCTCTTTCGAGTGATGTGTTTCTCGCATGAAGGAAACATTGTGATCATTGACAACTGAAATTCATTGGTCTTGAATCAACTCCCAATCAACCATCATCCCTAAATGATTCTCATATGCAAGAATTATCACCCCCACCACAGGTTAATTATATGGCCACCTGTTCCATGCCCACCTCTACTGATGATCTAGTGGATGATGCAGTACATCATGTACTAGGGGTATTAGAGCCTGATTTTTCATTTGGATCCCTAGACATGTATCCCATATAGAGTGTTGTTCTCCCATCCAATGAGAACCTCTTGGAAGCCATGTCCTCTTGTGGGTTGTGATAAATGGTTTAGAGGAGAGTTCCTTGTCTTGTCTCAAGCTCATTAAAAATTGAAATAGGTACCCATGAGGATAGTTATTTTATTATGTCAACCTCGTTAAAAATTGAAATAGGTCTCCATGAGCAGAGTTCTTTTACTTGTGTCAAGCTCGTTAAAAAATGAAACAATGTGTCATGAGCATGGTTCTTTTCCTGTGTAAAACTCGTTAAAAAATGAAACAAGTCCCCTTCCGATTCAATTTTTTAATTATATCTCGTAAAATTCCAGTCGACTCTTTCACTTGATCTCGTATAGTGAACCTTAATTTCATCTACCTGTTAGTAACCAGTAGTCTACTTAGGTGAGCGAAATGAATCTTGGGGGGGCATGTACCTCGAATTGAGTCTTTATGCTGTTGGAATTATGATTCAAGTGTTGTCCTTGATGGCAACTCTCTCAGAGGATGGTACAGATGCTCAGAGGTTGGTACAGGTGATGGCAACTTAATCAGAAGACAGATCTTAGTACAGCATGCCAAGGAAGTTCATATACGCAAGTTCGTTAAGCCCAAGTCGCGTGTACACGCTAGTTGGATTCAGAAAAAGCGCGTGTATGTGGAAAAGTATCTTTGGTCCATGGTGGTTAGTCCTTGGAAGTTGTGCCTATGATTTCGGACCATTGTGTCTCGACGGGCGTGTCGATCCCTAGTTTTGAAGTTGATGGTATTGTGTTACTATGGTTTTGGCTCTTGGTATTGAGCTAGGCCTAAGACTATATAAGGAGAAGAAGATCATTAGGCAAAATCATCTTTCGACAAGGCTTGAATATCTAAGAGAGAAAGAGATCTGATATGCAGGTTCTGGGTTGCTTGATCTAAGCCAAGGAGAGATCACATCGGTTGATGGAAGACTAGATCTAAGGATAGATCGGGATCTAATGGTTTGAAATGCACTATCATGATATGGTTGATTATGCGTATTTCTAGATCTGCCTATTGTCGCAATGTTATGTTCTGGGTCTAACTAATGTCTGGCACAGCTGCAATTTGAGAAAGTTTATTTTTAGATCTGTACGCAGGTTGGCTTCGGTAAAAGCGCGTGTATACGCGGATTTTGCTCATTGAAGTAGCGTATATCTTTTGAAGCTTGATTTTGGGTTTACAGTAGGGTCTGACTGTTATTGCAGAGTTCTGTAGTCTGCTCTGTGTTCTGGTAACTGGTGATTGTCAGGGTTCAGTGGTTCAGTGATTCAAAGTTTGGTTGTTTTATGCTTCAATGATCTGTTGTGGAAATTGAATGAATTGTGGTCTTCAGATTGTAATGTTGTGCTTCAGGAATATCCAAGTCTGAAAATGTATGAAAAGTGATACCTGAAAGAAAGAAGATTGTAGGTCAGCACCTACGTACTAGTATCTTGGCTAGTACAAGAGCAAAGGGGGTTGGAGCTCCCTTCCAAGGAAGTTTGGAGATCGAGAGAAGGTTGTAGCCTTCTGCAGGTTGTAGCCTGCGTACTGGTATAAGGCTGCACCAGTACAAAAGATTGTAAACTGAAGTTTCATATTAAAGAAAGATAGAGACAACTTGCAGCAGGTGGTTTTCACCCACATTGGGTTTCCACCTTATATCTTGGTGTTCATGTGTGTGGCTTTTGATCTGTTCTGTTATACTGCACATGTTTACTGTTAATGTGGTGAATAATGTCCTGATGCACTTAACTGAAGAATAAGCTAACTAAATTGTGAGTTTTCTTCTTATACGCTGTTTTACTTAGTCACAGTAGCGTGTACACGCTGGTTCACTTAACTGAAGTAGCGTATATGTTTCTGAGCATTGAAAAGTTTGATTGATCTGATAATACTGATTCACCCCCCCTCTCAGTATTATTTCCAACAATTGGTATCGGAGCAGGTCCTTCAGAGAAGCTTGATCGCTTGAAGGTAGATCATTCATCATGAGCAACTACGAGAAAGAAGCATCAATCAGGCCACCGGTTTTTGATGGAACAAATTTCAATTATTGGAAGGTAAGAATTACTGCATATCTTCAATCTCTTGGTACAGAAGTTTGGAACATTGTAGAAACAGGCTATGCTTTTCCTTCAGCTACTCCTACAGATCCAGCTGAGAAAAAGACATATGAAACAAATGCAAAAGCAGTCAGTACTCTATTAGGAAGTATATCCCAAACAGAATTCATGAAGGTCATGCACTTCAAATCAGCAAAAGAGATATGGGACAAAATGATCACTAGCTATGAAGGAGATGAACAGGTAAAGCAAGCTAAACTTCAAACTCTCAGGATTCAATATGAGACTCTCAAGATGTATAATGATGAAAGTGTGGCTAATTATTTTCTTCGGGTAGATGAGATTGTTAATTGTATGAAAAATTTGGGTGAAGAAGTAAAAGAGACTATAGTAGTTCAAAAGATTCTAAGATCATTATCCCCCAAGTTTGAATCTAAAGTATCTGCAATAGAAGAAAAGGAAAATCTCAAAGTTCTCACTATGTCTCAGCTACATGGAATTCTAACTGCTTATGAAATGAGAAAGGGAGGTCCATCAGACAGAAGGGAAGCTGCTTTTAAGGCATCAGGAAAAGAAGATTACTATGAGGCAAGCCATGTTCCAGAAGAAGAGGAAGAAGAATCAAATTTTGTCAGAAATCTTCAAAGGGGTGCTGGAAGGTTCAGAGGTAAGCTACCTTTCAAATGCTTTGCTTGTGGAAGAGTAGGTCATTATGCTGCAAAATGTCCTTATAAGGATAAAGGAAAAGAACCTGCTAGATGGAATAAGAAACAAAGTGCAAATAAGAAAAGCTACTACACCCATGAAGATAGTGATGGCTTATCAAACAGTGATGAAGATGAACAAGGTAATAAATATAAGCTATTAATGGCATTTGAAGATGATGATTATGAGGATGCTGTAGATGTGGATAATCTCTATAATGAAATTACTAGACTCAAGAGATGCATAGAAGAAAAGAGTGTGATCATTGATACTTTGCAATTTCAAATTGATGAAAAGGAAAAACATCTTGAAAAACTAGAAGGTGAAATTGTTGGTCTCAGAAAAGAAATTGAGAAAACAAAAGCTATTAATCTTAAGTTTGTCAAAGGATCTGAAACTTTGGATGAGATTATCAATGTGCAGCGGTCTCCTCTAAACAAGACAGGTTTGGGCTATAATGGAGAAACCTCTCAAGCATCCACCTCAAAAAGTTATCTTGATGCAGCAAGAAGAAATGAGCAGAAGAACAATGAAGATAATCAGGTAAAGCAGGGACGAATTACAAACAGAAACTATCAGGGACAATCCTTCTTAAGGGTGAACAAAAGCTACAACCAACCACAGATAAAATCTTCTCAGTTTGGCACAAGAATAGATGAAAATAGAAATTACAATCAGTTGGCTGGTAGATTCAATAACCGCAGAAGCTTCTTCAATGGACAATGCTTTTCTTGCCATAACTTTGGTCACAAAGCAGCTCAATGTGTTGCATATAAAACAATCATGACTAGGGAAGCTCAAAAACAAAGAAGTATGACAGGGATTACAAAGAGGACCTATAACAACTTTTCGGTTCTTGAAAATGAAGTTGAATGTTCTATTTGCAATAATTTTGGTCATAAAGAATCTGAATGCAGGAGCAGGTTTCAGGAGAAAAAGGAACAAGCCACGAGCACCAAAAAATGGAGAATAAAGGAACCTCAGACAGAAAGATGTGGGATAGCTTTTTATGCAGAAGGACAGGAAAATCTATGGTACATTGACAGTGGATGTTCGAAACATATGACAGGTGATAAAGAAAAACTTGAATCTTATTCTACTTTAGAAAAGGGAAAGAAAGTTTCTTTTGGAAATGATACTCCTGCAACTATAAAAGGAAAAGGTATTGCTCCTTTGAAGGAAAAGGTCAAGGCTAGAAATGTTTTGTATGTTGATGGATTGAAGCATAATCTTCTAAGTGTCAGCCAGATGTGTGATCAAAAAACCGAGGTTATTTTCAGATCGAATGGATGTCTTGTTCGTGATCTTGATACAGGTAAAACAGTTCTCAAAGGCAAAAGAACTCCAAATAATCTGTACATATTTGAAGAAGGACAACAACAATGCTATCTTAGCAAGGATGAAGAGCACTGGTTATGGCATCGAAGGTTGGGACATCTAAGCTTCTCACAAATAAGGAAAGCATGCAAATATCAGGCAGTTCGCGATCTTCCAGATATCAAAATTCCAGACAGCACCATATGCAAATCTTGTCAGTTTGGAAAGCAAACCAGAACTAACTTTCCAGAGAAGGAAGGATCAGCTAGCTTGCCTCTTGAGCTAGTCCATACAGATGTATGTGGTCCATTTAGGAAAAGGACACCTCGAGGAGAAGAATATCTGATATTATTCATTGATGATTTCTCAAGGTTTGTTTGGTTAGGGCTTATGAAGCACAAAGATGAAGCATTCGAAAAATTCAAATCCTTCAAAGCATTGGCTGAAAATGAATCAGGACACAAAATTAAGTGCCTCAGATCTGACAGAGGTGGGGAGTTCACATCAAATGAATTTTTCGATTTCTGCGATGAACATGGGATAAGAAGAGAATTCTCTACAGCTAGAACTCCTCAGCAAAATGGGGTTGTGGAAAGAATGAACAGAACTATCCAACAAATGGCTCGTGCTATGCTCGATGAATCAGGTACTCCTGCAACCTTCTGGGGTGAAGCTGCACATGCTGCTGTTATCATTCTTAACAAAACAAATGTCCGAGTAAACAGCACTCAAACACCTCATGAGCTTTGGAGTGGTAAAACTCCTTCCGTGAAGCATTTCAAAATCTTTGGGAGCAAATGTTATATTAAGAATACTGATGAGCAACTTGGCAAACTTGAACCTAGAGCAGATGAGGGCATTCTTCTTGGTTATTCTCCACATAGCAAAGCATACAAGTGCTACAATAAAAGACTTGGCAGAATTGTTGACAGTATTGATATAGTGGTTGATGAGAAGGGATATATTCCTAGGCAAGTTCATCATGAAGACATTGAAGAAGATGAAGGTTACTCTCAAAGGCGAAATGATGAAGAAAAAGAACCTCAAGAAGAAGAAGAATCTCAAGAAGAACCAGAGGAGCAGACAAGAATAGAAGAGAAGACTCCATCCAGATATGTCCAAAAGAATCATCCAGAAACTCAGATTGTGGGGCAGAAAGAAGCAGGAGTACAAACAAGAAGGACACTTGCAGAAGCTTCAAGCTACTTGGCTCTACTCTCCTCCATTGAACCACAAAATGTGAAAGAAGCATGCAAAGATGAATGTTGGGTCAAAGCAATGGATGAAGAACTTGAGCAAATCGAAAAGAACAACACTTGGGAATTAGTTCCTAGACCAAAAGATAAGAATGTAATAGGAACAAAATGGGTCTTCAAGAATAAATTAAATGAAAATGGAGAAGTAATTAGAAACAAGGCCAGACTTTTTTGTAAAGGGTATGCACAGCAAGAAGGAATAGATTTTGAAGAGACCTTTGCTCCTGTGGCAAGACTAGAGGCCATCCGAATGTTCCTTGCTCTCTCAAGCTTTCAAAACTTCAAGGTATTTCAAATGGACGTGAAATCAGCCTTCCTGAATGGAGACTTAGAAGAAGAAGTATATATTGAGCAGCCAGATGGTTTCATTCTTGGGAATGATCCAAACCTTGTATGCAGATTGAAAAAGGCACTCTATGGGCTCAAACAAGCTCCAAGGGCTTGGTACTATCGGTTGGACAAATATCTTCACCAACAAGGCTTTTCAAAAGGATCAGCAGATAGCAATCTCTATATAAAAGTTGAAAATAACAAATTGCTAATTCTTGTTGTTTATGTAGATGATATTATTTTTGGCAGCAATGAAGAGACTATGAGTCAAAACTTTGCCTTGGTTATGCAGAAAGAATTCGAAATGTCACTTCTTGGAGAATTGACATATTTTCTTGGATTGCAAATCCAACAAAATGAAGGAGGTATCTTCTTGTCTCAAACCAAATACCTCAAGCAGATATTGAAGAAGTATGGCATGGAAGAGTCAAAGCCAGTATGTACACCCATGGTTACAGGATGCAGCCTCAGTGCAAATGATGAATCAGCAGCAGTTCACCAACCCACTTATAGATCCATGATTGGGAGTTTGCTTTATTTGACAGGTACTCGACCAGATATTACACATGCAGTAGGAATGGTTGGAAGATTTCAAGCCAACCCAAAGGAAACTCATCTTCAGGCAGTCAAAAGAATCTTCAAATATCTTCAAGGGACCCAAAACTATGGCTTATGGTATCCTAGAAATACAGATCTCACTCTTCATGCTTACACAGATGCAGATTGGGCTGGAAGTGTGGATGATAGGAAAAGCACAAGTGGAGGTGCTTTCTTCATGGGTTCCAGATTAGTATCTTGGTTCAGCAAGAAACAAAGTTCGATTGCCTTATCTACAGCTGAAGCAGAATATGTGGCTGCAGCATCTTGTTGCACACAACTTCTTTGGATGATGCAGACCTTGCAGGACTTTCAAATCACTTGCACTCCACCTGTCTCTATCTTATGTGATAATACAAGTGCAATCAGCATTTCAAAGAATCCAGTCATGCACTCAAAGACCAAGCACATACCAATCAAGTACCATTTTCTTCGGGAACAAGTGCTTGAGCAGAAGGTCAAGTTGGAGTATGTTCCTTCTAAGGAGCAAGTTGCTGATATTCTCACAAAGCCACTGCCCAGGGAAACTTTTGAATATCTCAGACAAAAGCTGGGAGTAGTTGATGCTTCATCCTGTTGTTGAAGTTTGTTTGTTCTACAGAAAAGTTGGTATACGCAGGTTACGGAAGGGATATGCGCGTATATACGCGGATTCATGGTGGGTAAGTCGCGTGTATGTTGGACGCTTGTTGCAGAAAGAATATCCGCGTACATACGCTGTTTTATACAGGAGAAATCGCGTATATGAAGTTCTGAACAGCAAGGGAAAACTCTGAAGTTCTGAACAGCAATGGGAATGTCAGAATTCTTCAGGCACAGTTTCAGGGAGTGCAACAGGCACAGGTTCAGGGGGAGCAGCTTAAAAGTCTCATTCAGAAGTTTTTGGTTGTTGGTTTCAGGAGAAGGAGCTCAGAAAGAAATCCTGGTTGCTGATCTAACAAGATGTTTATCAGATGCTGCTGGTGCCTTTCCGAAGTCTTGGTCTAGATCTGTTGTCTCTATGTCATGTATCTCTCTTGTCATATCTCTTTTATGATGTCAAGGTCATGTAACGGCCTATGTTGGTTTCCCCACTATGCCTGGGATGAATGCTGTAATATAATTGGTTGTTTCTGATATGTCCCCTCTTGGTAGGGAGTATGGATGTATGTATTGAGTCTTTTGGTGATAGGAAGGTCCCTTATGGTGTATAAGTCTTGGTTCTTGTTGAAGAACATCTTTTGCAGATCTGGCCTACTGTCAGGGGGAGCACGAGTCAGCACAGCCAAGCAGAGGTATCAGCATGTCCTCAGGGGGAGCACAGCCCTTTGCCCTTGATGTCAAAGGGGGAGAGTGACTTGGTGTGGTGGTTGCCATCAAGTCCAAAGGGGGAGATTGTTGGCATTATGATTCAAGTGTTGTCCTTGATGGCAACTCTCTCAGAGGATGGTACAGATGCTCAGAGGTTGGTACAGGTGATGGCAACTTAATCAGAAGACAGATCTTAGTACAGCATGCCAAGGAAGTTCATATACGCAAGTTCGTTAAGCCCAAGTCGCGTGTACACGCTAGTTGGATTCAGAAAAAGCGCGTGTATGTGGAAAAGTATCTTTGGTCCATGGTAGTTAGTCCTTGGAAGTTGTGCCTATGATTTCGGACCATTGTGTCTCGACGGGCGTGTCGATCCCTAGTTTTGAAGTTGATGGTATTGTGTTACTATGGTTTTGGCTCTTGGTATTGAGCTAGGCCTAAGACTATATAAGGAGAAGAAGATCATTAGGCAAAATCATCTTTCGACAAGGCTTGAATATCTAAGAGAGAAAGAGATCTGATATGCAGGTTCTGGGTTGCTTGATCTAAGCCAAGGAGAGATCACATCGGTTGATGGAAGACTAGATCTAAGGATAGATCGGGATCTAATGGTTTGAAATGCACTATCATGATATGGTTGATTATGCGTATTTCTAGATCTGCCTATTGTCGCAATGTTATGTTCTGGGTCTAACTAATGTCTGGCACAGCTGCAATTTGAGAAAGTTTATTTTTAGATCTGTACGCAGGTTGGCTTCGGTAAAAGCGCGTGTATACGCGGATTTTGCTCATTGAAGTAGCGTATATCTTTTGAAGCTTGATTTTGGGTTTACAGTAGGGTCTGACTGTTATTGCAGAGTTCTGTAGTCTGCTCTGTGTTCTGGTAACTGGTGATTGTCAGGGTTCAGTGGTTCAGTGATTCAAAGTTTGGTTGTTTTATGCTTCAATGATATGTTGTGGAAATTGAATGAATTGTGGTCTTCAGATTGTAATGTTGTGCTTCAGGAATATCCAAGTCTGAAAATGTATGAAAAGTGATACCTGAAAGAAAGAAGATTGTAGGTCAGCACCTACGTACTAGTATCTTGGCTAGTACAAGAGCAAAGGGGGTTGGAGCTCCCTTCCAAGGAAGTTTGGAGATCGAGAGAAGGTTGTAGCCTTCTGCAGGTTGTAGCCTGCGTACTGGTATAAGGCTGCACCAGTACAAAAGATTGTAAACTGAAGTTTCATATTAAAGAAAGATAGAGACAACTTGCAGCAGGTGGTTTTCACCCACATTGGGTTTCCACCTTATATCTTGGTGTTCATGTGTGTGGCTTTTGATCTGTTCTGTTATACTGCACATGTTTACTGTTAATGTGGTGAATAATGTCCTGATGCACTTAACTGAAGAATAAGCTAACTAAATTGTGAGTTTTCTTCTTATACGCTGTTTTACTTAGTCACAGTAGCGTGTACACGCTGGTTCACTTAACTGAAGTAGCGTATATGTTTCTGAGCATTGAAAAGTTTGATTGATCTGATAATACTGATTCACCCCCCCTCTCAGTATTATTTCCAACATATGCTGGGGGGCATGCAAACTTATCTCAATCATAGCTTATCTTTGTTTCAATCTTGTGTAAAAATGAAACCAAATCCAAGCATAGTTTTTTCTCATGTTTCAAGCTTGTGAAAAATGAAACCGTCTTCAAGAATGCTCGAGCATAGTTTCCGATGCTTCAATCTTGTGTAAAAATGAAATCATTCCCATTTTACATCTCATGATTTCCATTTTTATGAGGTTGTTTTGCCAGATAAGCCTTGGTTTTTTCATTCCATTGTCACCATCTCTTTGGTCGATCATATGCTTTCACTTGGTTGTTTTACCCTTGACTGCAGAACATCTATGATGAGTGGTCTTATTATCTAGCCTCTTTACCTTTATGTGTTTTTAGAAGTTCCATCATCACTGGAACCAGTTGTTATCCTTCTATAACACTCGTTCCTCCTGGTGGAGTCATCTTTGAGCTCTTTTCTGATTCTCGAAAGCTGAAAAGATTGTCGAGTACTTGTCGTTTACAAACTTGTTAAATTAAATGAATTGGCATTGTCTCAGTATACGTTTACCCATTTTTTAGGCTGAGATAGACTATTATACGAAAAAGGAACACCTTGGTCGATATGGTCAAGAGGTTCTCTTGGATATTGTTTTCTACCTTTTCGGGTTCGAGGGACAAACTACAAAAAGGGACACGATGGAGTTTTATTTTTCGTCTCCTTTTCAAACTCTCTAAATATGAAAAATATAATGAGTTATTCTTCTGTTGGACTTGTTAAATTTTTTTATGGCGAAAGACTTGTCAGCATGACAAGATCGAGTTTCTCCTTCCCAGGACCCGTAAAACTTACTAGGGTGGATTCATTCGAAGGATGAACTTATATGACAAACATATGGTATCCTCTTCAAGCTTGTGTAAAAATAAATAGGTACTCACTAGAAGTAGTGGGGAAAAATGAAGATGAAACATCTCTTGTATTAGTAGCATGTCTCTCTTGAACATGACACTCATATGTTTCTCGTGTCGGGTTTGGGACATCCCCACTTAGTCAATTGTCCTTCCAGGTTTGGGTAATCCATTTTGCCTCTCATTTGATTATTCCACTTTGTCATTATGACCTTTAGTCCTATGTTGAGTCAAATGCTGCCACACTTTGAAGTTGTGTCGCCAATATGTTCAAGAGAAGTCCTATCTTCAGTCTATTACCTATACATTGTCTGACTCTTTGCTATAGTCTTGGATCCTACTTATTCCATTCCACTTTATTCCTTGTTTCGTGTTAACGATGGGGAAGTCATTATGACCCTCCTTCAATGGGTCACTTCCTGTCGAATTCAACTCATTATCCGGGAAGATGACTTAGAAACTCCCTTTTAGTACCTTAGATATTGCATGCCTTAATGGAAATTTATACGCATTCGATGCAAATTTTGCACTATTGACCTTCGATCGGGTGATTCCGCGAGTTTTTCGCTTCAGCTTCATTATCACATTCACGAATTGTAATATCATACCTTGAGAGCCATTGTCATTATGGGTGGTTCCTCTCATGCCTATTAACGATCCACATCAATAGCCGGTAATCAGGTGGTTTTCTAGCATGTTCGACTGAAACACGTTCATTCACATGTTATAATTCATACTTTGATCAGGTAGGGATGGAGCGCAAGACCCTGGGTCTTGTCTAATATGACTCAGGTTGCGTGGAGTTATATGTTGTTCATGATTGTACACATGTTTCTGCTATACATATGGTTGTGACCATACCGTGGGACTTTATATTTATGATGACCCTTCTATATCAAATGGCTGCGTCCATGCCTTGGATCTTAGATTACAGTTGATCCTTCTATATTGAATGGTTGTGCCCATGCCATGGATCCTTCCATATAGTCTTTATTATCTAGATGGCTACATCCATACCGTGGATTCATGTTTGACATCAAATATGTATATGTATATGCATCCTTGATTTTCAAGTCTCTTGACATTGATTGTCCTCGTCCTTGCAAAAGCTTGTAAAACATCTCAGCCATCACTCCTCGTTCTGCCTTCATGCTTTAAGGGGTATTTTTTACACAGTATTCTTTCACACCTCCTGCACTTCCTCCTGACATACCCTGAAGTGCCCGAAACATGACCATAATGTAGTGTACTCATTCATATATGCAGTTCAGAGCCTCCCTAAGACATTGATTGGAAAATTCCTTGAGCTTCCCCTGAAGGAAATAGCTCTTAAACCTTAATTTGAGAATCATCGCCCTTATGATGCTAAAAATCATGATGGTCGCATGTTGCACTATGCTAGACCCGCGATGGCATCACTCGGTTTACTTGTATTCCCTTGATGATCCCAAAAATTAAATTTTCCCTAAGAGGATGAGAAGCTTCGTGATCTAGAAGCTTTCAAAGCAGTGAGCTGGAGGTTGTTCGACATAGAGGAAGTCAAATTCTCCCAAATTGGCCTCTTGGTATTATCCCTATGAGCTACCTCCTTGAGATGAGGCCTACTCCTATCTTTGGAGAGATCCTAACTTCCTTTCCCATCCTATATATTCATCCTCTCCCATTCCCAAATGGTTGGTTGGTCAGGTTAGAGGTTGGGTTGGTCTATGTCTATTTGCATCGTTATGCTAAGATTGTGCCTATAGGCTATTCATTTGACTTGGAGAAGGAGTGCTTGGAGATTTTTTGGCTTGGACTTGGATTACCACTCAAGGAGAGCCTATAACCATCAAGGCTTTGGTTGTAAGCTTCCCTTTATTTTCGAATAATACAGAATTTTTGGTTCATCTTCCCAAAATGCATATGTTCATGTATCATTTAGCTTGACATTCCTGAACCGCTTGTATCATGGGATTGTTCCTGCTTCTCTTAGTGTTCATTTATTGATCACTTATGCAGGTATATAAACACTGAAAGAAGTAGGAACAATCCCGTGATACAAGTGGTTCAAGGTCCTCAACAAAGGAGATCAGAATAGTATCAGAATGAGGTAGGCCATCTCTTTCGTTCTTATTTTCAATTGTAACCTAGGAAGACGTCTAGTTGATTATCACTTCAATTTATATACCCACTCATTGAGCTAGAGGGATCGTCTCTGTTCACAGAGAGGATTAACCTTGTCAACAGGAGGCCCCAACCTTCAAGCACTTCTTGTGGACCTCATTTCATAATGTTTCATACCAAATCCATTTCTCTCTGCAATCAAACACTTTTGAGCGACATTTCGTCCATTTTTATATTGGACTCACATTACCTCTATGCTCATACAACTGAAAGAAATCTGCAACACAACAACTAATCTGCATACAAAACTTTGCAACACAATCAATCTGTGTAATGTAGATACCTACAAGAAAATCAACTCACACAATCAATCTACCTATTAGCCTGAATAATCCAAAAACACCATACAATAATTATTGAAACATCATACTCAACCATCACTAACATACTCTAGCAGCCATAAAAAACACATACAAAGGTGCTACAACAAAAAACTCTTCAATAGAACCCATGCAACACAAACATTCCATCAATCTATGATACAAAATTTCTATTGCAACAACTGCAACAATACATTGATCTCCATATAAACAAAAACTAGCATCAATACAATATGCAATGCAAGCATGTTATACATATAGATAAACTACAACTCCATCATCCTCTGACATATGTTCCAAATTCGAGCTTTAATCTGCACTCTATCTCTACATTCTTGTAGCTTACTCTATCATTCTATCTAACCCCTTATATTTCACACTCTGGCCTTTTTATCAATGATGAAAGATGCAATCAATACAAAGCACTAATCCTCATTCCATTACCTGCGACGCTGCCCATATATTCGTTGGTGTCAGTTTCCCGACATTTTCTCTCAATAGACCGCCCTCCAACCGTTATGCTTGGTAAATATCACTAGCTGGCCTCCCTTCATACACTGCGGCTCTTTCCACGCTGATCTCCAAACCAAAAAAAAAAAAAAAAACCTATGTTGTTGCTCTTCCCATAACTGTCACCACACTGTTGTATCAGCGCTCCATTGCCAGACCTGTTGCACGCCAGCCGGCCTCCCTTTCGGATGTTTTCCTGCTACGAGCCTAAGTAGCATTGAAAATTCCATTTTTGAATTTATGATGGTGGTTTTTGCCTTCAATAGCTGAACTGAATTGACAGAGATTATTCAATAGGTTTGATTCATCCAAATTAGTGAGTGTTGAGATTGTCGTTGTTGGTGCCTCCTCGCTCCGGGAGGGTTTGCTATGCGGAAATCGAGAAATTTTGTATTTCTTTTGTTCGGCTCAGAATCGAAACCTCTACCAGGTAGAAGGTTCGTCATCTCGTCAATTTATTCACAGGTTTTCACACCATCTACCCTAGCTAACGGATGTGAAACGAATTTGTGATCTCGACTTGAGGATCAATTTCCAGGTTTAATAAATTCCTGTGGTGCCCTGGCTAACGGATGTGAAACGCATTTGTGATCTCGACTTGAGCATCAATTTCTAGGTTTAATAAATTCTTGTGGTGTGGTTCCTCCAGAGTGGTTTACCCATTTCTAAAAATTGGTTGTCTGAGCATTGATATCAAGCTCCTACATATTTTGTTAATCTGTCCTGCAGTACATTTAAAGGGTTGAAGTAATATGTAAAGCATTGAAGTAATATGTAATATTTTTTAATGGGCATTTATTACATTTAAAAGGTTGAAGTGATATGTAATACTTAATATTTGAAATATTGGATGCTTTTATATCAAACATTGGAGGGATTTGAAGAAATAAATTTGGAGAAAATATGTTGCATAAAGTTGTAGCTTGAAGTATTGAGGTACATATTGGAAGAGATTTGAAATTTTTGAGAATGCCCTTTTGAGTACAATTTCACTGTATATCAGCAGAAGTATTTTTTTTCTATCAGCAGAAGTATTTTTTTTACAGAATGCATTCAATCATCTCTATGGTAGGAATAGTTCTCACTGGCAAGGAGAACTATCCTGAATGGTCCCGGATGATAAAACACACCCTCATCTTCAATGAGTTGTGGAAAGGAGTGTGTGTCGGAGAAGAAGACAAAGACCCAATGCAGCCTACATCAGATAAAGAGCTTGTCATTTGGGAAAACAAGAACAGCAAAGCCTATGCATTGATCGCAACATCTGTAAATGAAGAAGTAAGTCGTCATATTTCATCTTATTCAACTGCCTTTGAAGCTTTACAAAAGCTGAAAGAACTCTATGACTCACATTCTGCACTTGAAGTTGTTCAGCTCATGATTAAACTCTTCACTCTTGAACTGAAAAATAATGATCCTATTGCTCTTGCATCTGAAATAAGTCTATAATGCATGATATTAAATCCACTAAGGTTGAGCTGGATATCCCTCTTATTGCTTTTCTCAAGGCACTCTATCCTACCTACTCCAATTATCTTGAGTCTTTACAAACAAATGGAAATCTTAAAGATATAACCATTGACTCTCTTGTGAAAAAGTTTGCTGAAAGATTAAGCCTTTGGAAAGAAGACAGTCCCTGAATCTTCTGAAGAGACTGTGTGCCTTGCTCATAAAGAAAAGCATACTGCTTAAGACTCTACAATAGGAAGAGGTGGACGAAGAGGAAGAGGAAGATATTTCAGAGGCAGGGGGGGGCAGACATTCTCAAGGAGAAAAGCCAGATCTGCATTGCATTCACTGCAAACGAAATGGATCACATGATGCTTCTACATGCAAGCTACCATGGGATAAAATTGAGTAGAAAAAAAACCAGCAAAAAGGTAAAACTGATGATACAAACAAAGGTAAAGCACCTGAATCCGCTCACTATATTGAGGCACAATGTAACATTGGAGTAAATGAAGATTTGTTTAATGCTTCACTTGCTTCTTCGAAAAATGATTGGTTGCTTGATTCAGGAGCAACCTGTCATATGACTCATAGGAAATATTTTTTTGAATATTTCACTGACAATGTTGATGGAGCAGTATACTTTGCAGATCAGTCAAAAATCAAGCCATCAGGGCTTGGCACAATCAGGCTTAAACTGCCTGGTCTTCCAGACTTTCTTCTGGATTATGTTCTATATCTCCCATAGCTCAAGAGAAACTTGCTGTCCTTGGTCCACATCTGCCAGCAAGGTCACTCCATTCATATGTTTGATGGCAAGCTTGAGGTAAGAAAAGCTTCTGACCACTCACTTGTCATGAGGGGAATAGAAGAAGAAAGGCTTCTCAAACTGCAAGGAACCTCTGCTCATGCACAACATTTCTCATATATTTCTCATCATGAAGAAGGTACACTTCCATCAAGTTTATTATGGCATGCTAGGTTTGGACATTTAAACTATGACAGTCTCCGCTTATTGAAGAAAAATGGTGTTGCTGGTTTGCCTACAATTCCTAGAAAACATAAGCAATGTGATGCTTGCATTCTAGGAAAGCATAGCAAACAGTCTTTTCATGATTCACATTCAAGAGCACATAGGAAGCTTGAACTCATTCATTCAGATTTATGTGGTCCAATGCCCGTTCCTTCTGCAAATGGAAATAAATATATCATGACATTTATTGATGATTACACCAGAATGTGTTGGGTTTTTTTATTGAAGAACAAATCTGATGCTTTTCAAACATTCAAGAATTTTCATAAATGGATTGAAAATGATGCACAATCTCATATTGGGTCTATTCGCACTGATAATGGAAAAGAATATACATCAAATGAATTTGACAACTATCTTCGCCAACATGGGATCAAACATCAAACAACTGTACCTTATAATCCCCAACAGAATGGTGTAGCAGAAAGAATGAATAGAACAATCTTGAATATGGTACGATCCATGCTTTTCTTCAAAAATGTAAAGATAATGTTTTGGGTTGATGTTGTTCTATGTGCTACATATATAAAGAATAGATGTCCATCAAATGCTATAAGAAACAAGACTCCTTATGAATTGTGGTATGGACATGTTCCTTCGGTAAAACATCTCAGGATCTTTGGTTCCACCTGTTATGCTTTGATACCAAAGGTACATAGAAACAAACTTGGTGCTAGAATTCGTAAGTGTATCTTCCTGGGGTATTCAAACACCTCTAAAGCATACCGTCTCTATGATGAAGTAAATAAAAAGTTTGTTGTATCTAGAGACGTCATTTTTCTTGAATCATCCAAATCTGACAGTGTTGTTGAGCGGCAACTTGATCGCTTGGATAGATTCACAAAAACGAAATCATTTCAAGAGTTTGATAATCAGATTCCACATCTTGAAGGGGGGATTCCTATACTAGATCAACATGTGGAATCTTCTTCTGAAGAACAATCTCCCCTGCATGAAACTCCAACACCGGATGATCCTTTAAGTGATGTAATTGATAGAATTGGGAGACTCAATCTTGATTCAGTCCCAACCCAATCAACAGAGCAGCCTGGACCATCTCAGAAAGGTCCCCCAAAGTGGCTGACAAAGACACTTGAAAGTGTTCATCTTGATGAAATTGGAAAAACAGGAACCAGAAATACAAACCGACAAGATGGAGGTGATGTAGATAACTCTAATTCACCTGTTGATATGGCTGTTACTTATGATTGTGAATTGAACTTGTCTACAGATTTTGAACCAACTTCCTTCAAAGAAGCTTCTTCTCATGATGAATGGAAAGAAGCAATGCAAAAGGAGTATGATGCCCTCATAAAGAATGGCACTTGGAAGCTGGTTGATCCTCCATTTGGAACCAAACCAATTGGCTGCAAGTGGGTCTACAAGAACAAATACAAAGCTGATGGCTCACTTGACAAGCACAAAGCTAGGCTTGTGGCAAAAGGTTTTGTACAGAAGGAAGGGGTCGATTATGGGGAAACTTTTGCCCCCACAGCAAAATGGGCCACCATCCGGACACTCTTTGCACTAGCTGCTCAGAACGGTTGGAAAGTCCATCAAATGGATGTAAAAACTGCATTCTTGAATGGAGATCTAAAAGAGAATGTTTTTATGTCCCAACCTGAAGGATTTGCTGTGAAAGGACATGAACATAAAGTATGCAAACTTGTGAAGTCCTTGTATGGCCTCAAACAAGCACCACGAGCCTGGTATGAAAAACTAACTGAGCATCTTCTGAAACTCAACTTCAATCATTTTGATCTTGATGATGCAACTTTATTTGTTAATAAAGTTGGCAAAACAGTTGTATATCTTGTGGTATATGTAGATGATCTTTTAATGACAGGGAACAATGAAAGCTATATTGCATCCATAAAGAAAGAATTAGGAAAAAGTTTTGAAATGACTGATTTGGGCTATGTTCATTACTATCTTGGCATTGAAGTAACCCAACATCCAAAATCCATATTTATTTCTCAAAAGAAATGCATTGGAGATTTGTTAAACAGATTTGGCATGACAGAGTGCAATCCTTTTTCTACTCCAATGGAACAAAACTTGAAGCTCACATCTATTGAAGGAAAGGAATTTGAGGATGCAACAAAGTATAGACAACTTGTAGGAAGTCTCATCTACGTCACTACTACCAGACTAGACATTTCATTTGCTGTTGGAATCCTCTCCAGGTTTATGCAAAAGCCTTGTGAGGGACATTGGTTTGCTGCAAAAAGAGTTCTAAGGTACTCGAAGGGAACTCAAGACCTTGGAATCAAGTATACATAGGTGGACGACTTCAGCTTGATTAGATACTCTGATTCAGACTTCGATGGAGACAAAGAAACTGGGGTATCTACTTCAGGATATGCTATGAGTCTTGGATCAGGAGCTGTCTCCTGGAGATCACGCAAACAATCAGTTCCAGCAGATTCCACAACAGAAGCAGAATACGTGGTAGCAGCTGAAGCAACGAAAGAAATTGTGTGGCTCAGGAAAATTCTTGAAGATTTGCAGGTAAAACAAGTACAATCAACTCCACTCATGATTGATAACAAATATGCAATAAAGTTGGCCAAGAACCCAAAGTTCAATGATTATACTAAGCACATCAATACTAAATGAGCAAATTGCAGACATCTTCACCAAAGCGCTTAGAAGAGAAAAGCTTGAAAGATTCAGAACGATGCTTGGACTCACCAACATCCCTTCAGATTAAGGGGGGGAATGTTGACACCTAATCCTCAGCGGTTGGGTGAACCTAGAAAGTGAACAATCATCAAGAAGATGAACTGATCAGTCACATTCATGTATATAAACAATAGCTACGTAATGAAATAAACAAATCAATTTTTCTGCCCAGTTTCGAGTTACTCCTGGTTTGACAATTCTCTTGACTTGATCACCATCTAGAATGTTGAGTGGCCTTTCTTGAACTATTGGACCAAATACCATGTGCAAAAGCCATAGAAATTGTCATTGGAATTGACTAAACTACACACATAATTTGGGAAATCCACCTAAAGGAAGTAACACACTTACTACTCTCAGGGAATGCATTATAATGTAGGTATAAGGCTCCGTAGACTGCACTATAATGAAATTTTTCTTCTTATTCAACATATTACATTGATTCCCTACCCAAATCTTTGCCAAATTACTCCAACACTTCCAGAACCTGTCCATCTTCCTCTGCGAAAATCTCTAGAACTTGTAGAGCCTCTTTAAAAATTGGGAACACCTCAATAACATGTGACCAAACCTTTGATCATCAGGACAAATCCTCCAAGATTTTTTATAACAATGCCAACACAATTGACTCCACAGTAGACTTCTTAGGTAGACATCCTAGGTTGAAATCAATGCCAACACCAGGAGGCCAACATGCTTCCCCTTTGGTGTTGATGTCAACCTACAACCACAAAACCAAGATAATATCCACACATCTCCAACTAACCAATCTAAATTTCACTCAAGTTTCGTACCACTCTCCCCGTTTGACATCAATGGCAAAGGGAAAACAATTATGGTTGAACCACATGTTGAACATTGCTCATCTCAATTGATATGCAAATGAAAACTAATCAGATCCTCATGCCAACAAGCCAACACCATGCCAACAAACCAAACAATTCAACACAATGCATCTATGCCAACACCATGTGCTTCCATGCTAGGTTGAACAAACCCCCTCTCAACATGTAATGTGGTTGAAAAAAATATCACCATGTTGTTGTACATCAAGTTTTGTTGCTGGCATATTTATCTTTGCCACATGCAAGAGATACTCCTCATACACAAAATACTCAACTCATACATGACTAAAATATATGCAATGATTATAGGGCTTCATAGGCCTAATACATGGATACTAGAAATATATATCATGGTTGTACAATGCCTCCAAACAACCAATATATGGTTGAACCATGAATTCTCTCTCATGCATGAACATCACTCATATGACTCAACCGATGATCCATAAGAAAAACATGATAGTACTTTGATACAAAAATGACTCCAAGCTCACACATGGTTGAACCACATGACATCCACCATCCTAAACATGGTTGTAACAACTCACATCACTTAAACATAACTCACTTCAACACATTATTGACATGACCCAAGTCTTTCTCTCTTGACTCTAGGACCAATCCGCCAATAACCAAATGATGAAAGCAACACATTACAATGCTTCATATTGAGAGTACATGGCTGAAAGTGATGTATGCCAAGACTCATGACTCTCTTCTCCTTATGCATAGCTGAAAATGATGATATACAATGTAAAATATATGGTTGTTACATCATGCTAATGAAAGTGCTTTCACAGCAAAATAATATCTCCTCGTAATGCATGCCAACATAAAATGTTGTTGAAATAATGGACCAAATAAAATACATATGTATATGGTCCATTTTAGATATAATATCAAAGAGAACATGTAAAAACATATGGATTATGGTATCACCTTCCTCTACACATGGTTGCATCAATGATATTCTTCTTTGCATGGATGGTACATTTTCTTTTCAACCAAATTGTCAAAGTAAGAAAATGCATATGTATGGCTGAAAATGTGCCCTTTTACTCATGAAAATATATGTAAAGCCGCTACAAATAAATGAGTAAAAGCAATAAGGAAATTGATAGGTAAATATGGCAAACCTCAAACCATGCATAACTCTCCCTAAGCTCATCATACCTCCAATAGGCAGGTTGGTCTGGCAGACTTGAATGTGCATGAGGCTCATGAACATACCATGTTGTTGCTATTCAACTCCATCAACTCATCAAGATGCCATGTGCTCCCCCTAAGGCTATGCGCCTCTCATGAACTTTTGTAGTCAATCGTGAAAATGTATCAAATAATTATGGTTTGTAGAGGGGGGTGATCTTTCCTACTCATAATATGAAGAGGAAGAGATTGTCCTTGATCTCTTGATTTTGGCTACTCTTTCCTTCAATACATACACATTATATGATGTCCTATTTTCTTTGGAAATTACTCTCTTGGACTTCTCCTTCCTAATGCAACATACTTTGGAGTTGAAGATCACTTCCTTTCCTCCATATACCATCTGAATCACAATTAGAATATTTTTCTTCAACCCCTCAACTAGTAGGACATCAACTTCATTTAACTCCTCATTACCAAGAATAACCTTTCCTTTTCCAAACACCTTAGCATGTGTATTATCTCCAAGAATGACATGACCATCTTTGGTCTTTCTCAAATACAAAAAACCACTTTTGTCCCCTAACATGTGATGGGAACATCCACTATCTATATACCATTGATAATCATGATAAAACATGCATATAGAAATTCCACACTTGAACTTATACTCCTCATTTTTCTTCCACACAGTCCTAGACTACTTCTTTGCTTGAGATCTCTCCTCTATCTTTTTTCTAGATCTATTATGAATCTGCTTCTCCCTTTGATTGGATGGCTTGAAGATTCAGGAAAATTTACAACCTTTTCCCATGTGCCCAAGTTTGTGGCACACATAACACCTCACATGACCAAGATATGAGGTGAACTGATCATTTTTTATGTGCATCGTGTTTGATCTCCACATTCGACTACTTTTTCCTCGACTCCATGTTCTAGATATGTAATTAATTGCCTTATGTCCAAACAGGTTGCATGAGTAATAATAACCATTAAAAGCACAAGTATATCTGATGCTTTATCCTCTTCTTGGTTTTCCAAATTGTTGCACATTCTGCCAATAAGATGTGAACATTCTGATTCTACAACTGTTGCCACGTGTCCAAAATTATAACAGATGTAGCACTCTATATCATCCATCAAGGGAGATGGATTATTTCTTCTTCTTTGAAAAATATCATATCTGTGACAATATTTAACCCTAGGAGTGAATTATATTCTACATGCAGGTGCTCCTGAGGTCTTCTTCTCTACTATTACTATTTTTTCTATTTGTTTCCTTGGTTACTACTCTTGTTGTTGCTATTGTTTTCTCTAAGACTTTTGGGTTCTACATTGTTGTTCTTCCCTGCATGTGAGTTGGACTCTCCCTTGTGGAAACCAAGACCATAAACGATCATGGGATACCTTTGGTTCTCAAAAAAAAATTCCAAGGCTACAATGCTCTTCTCTAAATTGAGCCTCTTCCTCAACGTGATAACTCTAGCTTCAAGATTTCCAACATGGGCCTCCTTTTCTTTCAATTGTCTGCCCATAACATCCTCAATAATTTCATCTTCTTAATGCTATATCTTCAAGCTAAGAACCTATTTTAACTATTTTTGAAGGATGTTGACTTCTTCCTTTAGATTAGCCTCCTTTTCTTCACAGATCTGCAAGAGATTTTCTTGTTTTTTGCATGCGGTTATTAGTCTACTAACTTCAAAAAATAATTTTCCAATAACTTCTAAATATGACTCATATTCCACATGAAAAAGAATTAGTTTATCACATTCATCAATAAGATTATCTGAATCAACAACTTTAACATCAAATTTGTCTAATCATAACTCAAAAGAAATTTATTTGTATTTATACCTTCAAATCTGTTGTGTGTGATCACACTAGGTTTTGTTGAAGCTTCATTTTCTAATTTTTCAGCTACATCATTCATACTAGGGGGAATGATCTTCTTAGGCTGATATTTTATCTTCTGTGAAGCCTTCTTCTAACTCTTGTTCTTGACCTCTCCATGGTAGTCGCTACCACCTCCAAACAACACTTGCAGTTTGTTCCAAATCTCCGTAGAAAATTTCAGATCTATTATTTTCTCCACATCTAATTATGGAAATTCTCATAAATCGTGCATCTCGCCTAGGCATTCTACTACATAACTTTAGATGAAAGTGGATCCTTGCGACACCCTTCACATACAAACTTCCAAATGTTAGATCCACGAGCTAATAATTAAGGCTTAACATTTTCATGTCATACCTTGAAATTTGCAACAGTGAGGACAAATACTCTTGGAGGATTCATTCTGAAAAGAAAAAAAAAACAATTTTTTACCAATACTCCCTGGATTTACTCTCCGACGATTAAGATCCAACCAAGAGCATCACTCTGATACCACTTGTGGGAAATTTGAGGCTCTAATACTACTTGTTGGAAGAGATGGACAATACAAGGGGGGAGGGAATCATTATTGTGCTATGTGGATCAATTTTACCACTTCTTTTTTTTATTACAAAATAATTGAATCATGCATTAGTAAACCAACAACACATGAATAATCACAAACATAAGCATTGATCATCATAATAAAAAATAACCATGGGAAAAAACACATCAATAAAACAACATGCACACATAGAGACACAAGATATAAGGTGGATACCCAAAGGGTTAAAACCACCACTAACTGACATTCTTCATCTTCATCTCTCTTATTAATCTTCAAATTTTCTTTTACATATGATGACTGGCCACCCCTAGTGTGTTGGAAATAATACTGAGAAGGGGGGTGAATCAGTATTATTAGTTCAATAATTTTTCATTTCCCAAAAAAAAATTTATACACTACTTCTGTGAAGTGAACTAGCATGTACACGCTACTGTTATTAGAGAAACCATCGTATACCCAGAGAACTTATGATTTAATCAGTTTATCATGTGTTGATCTTTAATCAGTGCATCAGCAACTTATTAAACAGTGTAGTAAAACCATAATAAACAAGCACACATAAGCAACACACATGAACACCAAGATTTAATGTGGAAACCCAATGCGGGAGAAAAACCACATGCTGTTGTCATCTCTGTCTTCTTTTAATAATAAGAAAATATGTTTACAATCTTGTACTGGTGCAGACTCATACTAGTACGCAGACACCCACCTGGAGAAGGCTACAACCTTCTCTCGTTTTCCAGCTTCTACTGGAAGGGAGTTTAAACCCCAGATCTCTTGTACTAGCTAATGTGTTTACTAGTACGTAGGCACTAGCCTACAGAAAGCAATGACCTTCTCTCCTCTTCCAGGGACCACGTTTCATAAATTTTTAGACTGAATGCTCCTACCATACAACAATATACATGAAAGCCTCGTTTCATTCAATTTCCATACTGGACCCAGCAAAACTTTCTAACTGCATCAACCAATAATCAGTTAATCTGAACAGTCAGATCACTATCACAAGAACAACGTGCTTAACCCAAAAACCTACAACATCATTTAGAACCAGCTAGAACCAGCTGCAACCACAAAAATCATGCATCAGAATGTATACGCTACTTTACTGAACCCAACCTGCATGTATACACTACTTCCTTTAAAAAAACCTGCTTATACCTTCAAAACTACTGAAACATAAAACCTCTTAACCAAGTCTGTACCAACCAAAAATATATTGAACATCTACTGCCAATTTACAGAGATTTACACAGGCAGTGGTAGAAATCACCCTTCTCACTTATATAATCAATCAATCAGATATCAAACTCCTTATGCATTCAGTTTTACATTCAGATCTAAGAAGATTTCATTGACAGACAACAATAAAACAACAAAACTGATAAGATATATCAGTCAGATCTGAAGAATAGGATTTTCCTTTGTATACGCTACTTGGCAGAGTAGAACCTATGTGTACACGTGCTTTTACCGAGATGAACCAACATATAGATCTGCAAATATTAACTCATAACTTCGCTGCTATTCCAGACTTCAGAAAAACCCAGATCATGACATTTAAATAATAAAACAGGTGTACATAATTAGATCTATCCCATCCAATATCATATCATTCAATAATAAGTCATTTTAGGTCTCATGATCTTGATACAACATTGAATTCAAGGTGCAAAAAATATTTCAGATCAAATCACAAACATAGCCCCTACAACATAACATATACTTCAGATAGAAGTATTCCTTAGAAACCCTTTCACTTGCCCACCCTGGCCTTATGATCTTCTCCTCCTTATATAGTTTTATGCCTTTCTCAACACCTCAGACCAAAACCACTTAGGACCCATGGTATTCTTGGATGTGATCAAATAGTTGTTACTCTGCTCAATGTTGTGGGCTAATACTATAGTATTGACCCCTGGTATTGTATCCTCTTGTATTTCCTTGATTTTCCAACATTTACATGCTTTTCTTCTTGTGAAAGTGCTTGTATACGTATATGCTCTTTTTGTTTTGTGAACCAGCGTGTATATGCTATTTTGACTAAGTGGACCTGCGTATACATCTTAAACTACTTTTCACCATCCTTTACCTTCAACTTCTTCATTCTGATTAGTAGACTTTAATTCCATTTTCCTGTTCTTCTGTACCAATGCCCTGTTACATCAGAATGGACCTGTTACATTGTGGGTTGCCTTTCATCAAAACTGAATTGACCTGTGAGTGATTTGTCGTCAAGGACAACACTTGTATCATAATGCCAACAATATCCCCCTTTGGACTTGATGGAAACCATGCTAGTGTTGATTATATAAAGCTCAAGCAACACCAAAATACTCTCCCCCTTTGACATCAAGGGCAAGGGGTAGACCAAGCTATTCTCCCCCTTTGTCCATGCTCCCCTTGAGTACATGCCAAGTCTGCAGAGATATGTTTCAATAGAATAGCATGAATCTATAACTCAACTAATTGAGTATGACCTCCTTATGACCAATGACTCATACATCAATCACCCAACCAAGTGGGGATACACCATATTTGACTCATCCACCCATCCAAGTGGGGATACACCATATTTGACTCATCCACCCAACCAAGTGGGGATATACCAATTGTTTATACATGTCAGGAATACAACAATTATTGCATCATCCATTCCATGCAAAGTGGGGATACAAATTACATCATATGTCCAATAGAACTCATTCAAATATAGACCATGGCAAAAGAAGTCATAGCACACCGTAGATATTTACATGACTTATGCAATAAATGATATAAGTATCTGAAGCCATAGTCCAAATCAACAACCATGATGCCAACAATACAGAAGGTGTGTGAAGGCTAATGCTCCCCGTGAATCTGTGCTACTTGTGTGTTGTCAACAAGTCATTCATCAAGGCATCTTTGTCAGTCAGATAAAAATCAATGAACAAATCATATCGTGAGCCTGTAATCATCAATATCACACAGAGCACCCATATCAGAGTCTGACCCACTATTTTTCTATCAGAAAAAACATATAAACTCCTTCAGCCACAGAAAACCATGTGTATATGCGACTGTAATTCATGAAACCCGCGTATAATAACATTCATCTAAAAACTGGATTTAACAGCAGGATGATGCAACAACTACTCCCAAGTTTTGTCTGAGATATTCAAATGTTTCTCTAGGAAGCGGTTTAGTGAATATATCAGCAACCTGTTCTTTGGAGGGAACATATTCCAATTTAACCTTTTGTTCAAGCACTTGTTCTCATAGAAAATGGTACTTAATGGGTATGTGCTTGGTCTTGGAGTGCATGACAGGATTTTTTGAAATACTTATGGCAATTGTATTATCACACAGAATGGACATGGGTGGAGCACATGTGATATGAATGTCTTGCAATGTTTGCATCATCCAAAGTAGTTGTGTGCAGTAATATGCAGCAACCACATATTCTGTTTCAGCTGTAGATAAGGCAATCGAACTTTGTTTCTTGCTAAACCATGACACTAATTGAGAACCCATATAGAATGCACCTCCACTAGTACTCTTTCAATCATCAACATTTCCTGCCCAATCTACATCTGTATATGCATGAAGAGTAAGGTATGTATCTTTAGGATACCATAGTCCAAAGTCCTGATTTCCTTGAAGATATTTGAAAATTCTTTTGACTGCCTGGAGATGTGCTTCCTTTGGATTTGCTTGGAACCTTCTTAACAATTCCTACTACATGCATGCTATCAGGTCTGATATCTATTAGATAAAGCAGACTTCCAATCATAGATTTGTAAGTTGGTTTGTTTACTACTAGTGATTCATCGTTAGAACTGAGACTGCATCCTATTGCCATTGGAGTACAAACTCGTTTCGAATCCTCCATTCCATACTTCTTCAATATCTGCTTGAGATATTTGGTTTGTGAAAGAAAGATACTATCTTTTGTTGCTATACTTGTAGACCAGGAAAATAAGTAAGTTCACCAAGTAAGGACATTTCAAATTCTTGCTACATTACTAAAGCAAAATTCTCACTCACGGATTCTTCATTGCTACCAAAAATGATATCATCAACATAAACAACAATAATTAGCAGTTTATCATTTTCAATCTTTGTGTATAAATTGCTATTTGTAGAACCTTTTGTGAAACCTTTTTGTTGTAGATATTTGTCAAGGAGGTAATACCAAGGCATTGGAGCCTGATTCAGACCATAGAGAGCCTTTTTGAGCTTGCATACGAGTTTTGCATCATTTCCAAGAATGAATCCTTCTGGCTTTTCAATATAAACTTCTTCTTCTAAATGTCCATTAAGAAAGGTCGATTTTATATCCATTTGATATACTTTGAATTTTCAAAAACTAGAAAGAGCATGAAACATCCTTATGGCTTCAAGTCTCGCAACAAGTGCAAATGTTTCTTCAAAATATATACCTTGTTGTTGAGCATACCCTTTGCAAACAAGTCTTGCCTTGTTTCTAATAACTTCTCCATTTTCATTAAGCTTATTCTTGAATATCCATTTTGTTCCTATAACATTTTTATCATGAGGTTTACGAACTAACTCCCAAGTATCATTCTTTTCAATTTGGTCAAGTTCTTCAACCATGGCCTTGACCCAACATTCATCTTTTCAGGCTTCATTTACATTCTAAGGTTCTGTGGAGGTTAGTAATCCTAGATAGCTTGAGGTCCCTGTAAGAGTTCTTCTTGTTTGTACACTAGACCCTTTTTCTCCTATAATTTGAGATTCTGGATGATTCTTCTAAACATAACTAGATGGAGTCTTTTCCCTGTCTATTGTATCTTCTTCTGGTGCTTCATTAGTTTCTTCTTCTATATCATTTTGATTTGATGGGGGAAATCATTCCCCATCTTCCTCATTGTCATATTCCTCTGTTGATTTCATTTGTTCTGGATTTCTCCTTGCTTCATCAATTACAACATCAATGCTTTCAACAATTTTCCAAAGTCTTTTATTATAACATTTGTATCCTTTACTTCTAGATGAATAACCAAGAAGAATTCCTTCCATTGCTCTGGGTTGAAACTTACCAAGTCTTCCATCAGTCATTTTAACGAAACATTTTCTTCCAAAAACTGTAAAGTGTTTTACAGTAAGAGGCTTACCATACCAAGGTTCATATGGAGTTTTATTACTATTTACCCGTACATTCACTTTGTTAAGAATAGTCACAGCAGCAAATGCAGCTTCAGCCCAGAAGGTTGCAGGAGTTCTAGATTCATCAAGTATAGCTTGAGCCATTTGCTGAACTGTTCTATTCATTCTTTCCAGCATGCCATTTTGCCGAGGATTTCTTGCGACGAAGAATTACCTTTTTATTCCATGTTGTTCACAAAAGTCAAATAATTCATCTGATATGAATTCTCCCCCTCAATCAGATCTGAGACATTTGATTTTTCGATCTGATTCATTTTCAACTAAAGCTTTGAAGGCTTTAAACTTTTCAAATGCTTCATATTTATGCTTTAGTGGACCTATACAACACATCCTGGAAAAATCATCAATAAATAAAATAAAGTATTCTTCTCCATGAAGTGACTTTTTCCTTGTTGGACCACATAAATCAGTATGGATAAGTTCAAGAGGCTTACTTGCTGATCCTTCTTTCTCACTGAAGTGAACTTTGGTTTTCTTACCGACTTGACATGGTTTGCATATGGTGTTTTCTGGGATGCTGATATCTGGAAGATCATGAATTGCCTTGAGCCTTCATGCTTTTCTTATCTGAGGAAAGCTTAGATGTCCTAATCTTCTGTGCCATAGCCAATTTTCATCTTTTTTGCTTGGATAGAATTGTTGTTGTCCTCCTTTGAGTATGTATACATTATTTTGATTTCTTGTACCTATGATCACAGTCCTTCCTGTCTCAAGCTCATGAACCACACATCCGTTTGATCAAAACATAACTTCATTTCCTTGATCAATTTTTGAATGACACTCAACATGTTATGCTATAAACCATCTACATACATGACATTTCCAGCTTTAACTTTTTTTTTCAAGAAAACATAAACTTTACCTTTAATGACAACTGGATTGTCATTTCCAAATGAGACATTCTTTTCCTTTTCTAAAGCATTATATGAATGAAGTCTCTCTTTATCACCTATCATGTGTTTGGAGCATCTGTTGTCAATGTACCATTGATTTTCTTGTTCTTCTGCATAGAGAGCTATGCCATATCTTTCTGTTTGAAATTCCTTCTTTCTCCATATCTTTGGATTTAATGATTTTTGCTCCTTTTGAAGTGTTTGTCGAGATTTTCTCCTGCATTCAAATTCTTCATGACCAAAGTTGTTACAAATCAAACATTCTATTTCATTTTCAAGAGGAGAAAAGTTATTATAGGAACTTTTCTTGATTCCTGTTACACTCCTTTGATTTTGTGCTTCTCTAGTCATGATGGTTTGTAAGCAACACATTGAGTAGCCTTATACCCAAAGTTATGACATGAAAAAACATTTCCCATTGAAGAAATTTCTTCGATCATAGAATCTTTTGGCATTGTTTACCTGTTGGTTGAATTTTCTACTGATATTCATCCTTGGAGTAAATTGAGTATGACTCATCTGATGAGTAATTTTAGGCCTTTGTTGACGA
Source organism: Pinus tabuliformis (assembly GCA_031772625.1). Classification (NCBI taxonomy): domain Eukaryota; kingdom Viridiplantae; phylum Streptophyta; class Pinopsida; order Pinales; family Pinaceae; genus Pinus; species Pinus tabuliformis. The sequence goes on from CM062810.1 coordinate 695,394,355, forward strand.
TTAACATAATGTCCACTGGTCTTTGCTACATCAAGATAGCTTCTAGTGGAGGCTGATGACTTTTATGATTGAGATGATTCTTTAGTATATCCAAGACCTGTCTTTATCAGAGGAGAATACTGAACTTTGATGATTTCATTTAAAGTTTCAGATGCTTTAGCAAATCTAAGATTACGAGAGTTTGTCTTCTCAAGTTCTTTTCTTAGACCCACGATTCCATATTCTAGATTTTCATTATGTTTTTCTCTTTCAGTGAGTTGGTGTGTCAACGTATCTATGATCATATTCTTTTCTTCTAAGCAGATTTTGAGTGTTGTGATCTCTTCAAGAAAGTATTCCTCTTCTAAGGCATCCAAAAAAATCGTCATTTTCATAAGCCATGAGTAGTCTATAATCTTATTCAGTTTCATATTCATCACTATTGGATAAACCATCACTATCTTCATGCGTATAATAACTCCTTTTATTAACAACCTGTTTTCTATTGCCTTTTTCATATTCCTTTCCCTTTTCATATTTATCTTTATGAGGAAATTTGGCAGCATAATGGCCAACACTCCCACAAGCAAAGCATTTGAATGGTAACTTACCTCTAAATCTTCCGGAACCCTGTTGAAGCTTTTTGACAAAATTTACCTCATCTTCTTCTTCTGAAATGTATCCTGGTTCGTTGTGCTCTTCCTTTTATTTTCCCTTTGCTGAAGCTTTAAAATCGGCGTCTCTCATATCTGATGGACCTCCTTTTCTCATTTGAAAGGCAGTTAGGACTCCATGGAGTCGAGTCACTATAATAGTTTGAGGATCCTGTTTTTCTTCTATGGCATACACTTTTGACTCAAATTTAGAAGACAAAGATCTCAAAATTTTCTCAACTAAAGTAGCTTCCCTTATCTCTTCACCCAGATTCTTCAAACAATTAACAGTATCATCTGTACATAAAAAGTAACTAGCAACACTCTCATCACTATGCATCTTAAGAGTTTCATATTGAATTCTGAGAGTTTGAAGCTTAGCACGTTTTACCTGAGAGTCTCCTTCGTAGCTCTAAATGATTTTGTCCCATATCTCTTTGGCTGTCTTGAGCTACATGACTTTTACAAATTTTGATTCTGACAGACTTCCCAATAATGTATTGACAACATTAGCATTGGTTTTGTATAACTTCTTTCCTGTAGAGTTTGAAGGTATTGCTGCTGGAAATTGATATCCTCCTTCCACAATTTCCCAAACATCGGCTCCAAGCGATTGAAGATAGGCTCTCGTTCTTATTTTCCAATATACCAAGTTTCTCCCTTTGAAGATTGGTGGTCTGATAGATCCCATGCCTTTGTGATTATTCATCTTGAAAGATCTTCCTTTAAGTGATCAAGCTTCTTCTGAAGGACCCGCCCCGATACCAATTGTTGGAAATAATACTAAGAGGGGGGGTGAATCACTATTATCATTTCAATCATTCTTCATTTTCCTTATCTCTTGTGAAGTGAACTAGCGCGTATACGCTACTGTTATTAGAGAAGCTAGCGTATACCCAGAGAACTTATGATTTAATCAGTTTATCATGTGTTGATCTTTAATCGCTGCATCAATAACTTGTTAAATAGTGTAGTAAAACCATAATAAACAATCACGCATAAGCAACACACATGAACACCAAGATTTAAGATGGAAACCCAATGCGGGAGAAAAACCACCTGTTGTTGTCATCTCTGTATTATTTTAATAATAAGAAAATCTATCTACAATCTTGTACTGGTGCAGACTCATATCAGTACATAGGCACCCACCTGTAGAAGGCTACAACCTTCTCTCGTTTTCCAGCTTCTACTGGAAGGGAGCTACAATGCCCTAGCTATTGTACTAGCCAATGTGTTTACTAGTATGTAGGCGTCGGCCTACAGAAGGCTACAACCTTCTCTCTTGTTCCAGGTACCACGTTTCATAAATTTTCAGACTGGATGCTCATGGCATACAACAATATACATGAAGGCATCATTTCATCAAATTTCCATGCTAGACACATCAAAAATTTCAAATTGCTTCAACCAATATTTAGTTAATCTGAACAGTCATATCACTGTCAACAAAACACCGTGCTTAACCCAGAAACCTGCATCATCATTCAGAACCATCTACAACCTCAAAAATCATGCATCAGAATGTATACACTACTTTATTGAACCTAATCTACATGTATACGCTACTTCCTTTAATCAAACCTATGTATAACTTCAAAACTACTGAAACATAAAACTTCTGAATCAAGTTTGTACCAACCAGCAATATACTGAACATCTACTGTCAATTTATAGAGCTTTACACAGGCAGTGGCAGAGATCACCCTTCTCACTTATATAATCAATTAATCAGATATCAAACTCCTTATGCATTCAGTTTTGCATTCAGATCTAAGAAGACTTCGTTGACAGACAACAATAAAACAATATAACTGATTAGATAGATGAGTCAGATCTAAAGAATAAGATTTTCCTTTGTATACGCTACTTGGAAGAGTAGAACCTGCGTGTACACGTGCTTTTACCGAGACGAACCAGCATATAGATATGCAAATATTAACTTAGAACTTCGCTGCTATTATAGACTTCAGACAAACCTAGATCATGACATTTAAAGAATAAAGCAGGTGTACATAATTAGATCTAGCCTAACCAATATTAGATCATTAAATAATAATTCATTTTAGGTCTCATGACCCTGATCCAACATTGAATTCAAGGTGCACAAAATATTTCAGATCAAATCACAAACATAGCCCCTGCAACATAACATATACTTCAGATAGAAGTATTCCTTAGAAACCCTTTCACTTTCCCACCCTGGCCTTATGATCTTCTCCTCCTTATATAGTTTAAGGCCTTTCTCAATACCTCAAACCAAAACCACTTAGGACCCGTGGTATTGTTGGACAGGATCAAATAGTCATTACTCCACTCAATATTGTGGGCTAATACCATGGTATTGACCCCTGGTATTGTCTCCTCTTGAATTTCCTTGATTTTCCAACATATACGTGCTTTTCTTCTTGTGAAAGTGTGTGTATATGTATACGCTCTTTTTTTTTTCTGTGAACCATCGTGTATATGTTTTTTTGACTAAGTGGACATGTGTATACATCTTAAACTACTTTTCACCATCCTTTAACTTCAACTTCCTCATTCTGATTAGTAGACTTTAGTTCCATCTTCCTGTTTTTCTGTACCAATGCCCTGTTACATTTGAATGAACCTATTACACTGTGGGTTGCCTTTCATAAAAATTGGATTGACTTGTGAGTGATTTTCCATCAAGGACAACACTTGTATCATAATGCCAACATAGTGTGCAAGCCACAACTTTCCAATCACGCGAGCTGCTACTTGCTCCAAGCCACTACCTGTATGAACTTTGCAGGTCTCGACTTGCTGGAAGCCACCACTCCCTCGAATTTGTAGGCCACCAAATACTAAAATCCACCACTCATAATAAGTCTCATCCAACCATCACTGGATGGAAGCCACCATTCCCAAGTTCTCATGCCTCTACCTAAAGGATATTGCTACACCCTATCACATCGAGCCACTATTTACTTCACTAAAGGCCCCAAACTTTAAGGACCTATTATGGACCTTGTTTCATAATGTTTAATACTAGATCCACTGGTCTATGCAATCAAACACTTGTAAGCCACATTTCATCGATTTTCATATTGGACTCACAATATCCTCTATTCTCTTACAACTGAATGGAATCTACAACATAATAACCAATTTTCATACAAAACTTTGTTACACAATCAATCTATGCAATGTAGATCCTTGCAATACAATTAGCTCACATAATAAATCTGTTGATCAACCTGAATAATCCAACAAAACCATAAACTAATAATCTTAACATCATACTCATTCATCACTAACATACTCTAGCAACCATTCAAAAGGCATATAAAGGTGCTACAACAAAAGACTCTCCAATAGAACCCGTGTAACACAAACATATCAACAATTTAAACTCTGATCTAAAATACCTATAGCACCAACTACAACAATACTCCGAGCTCCATATCAACAACAACTAGCATCAATACAATCTGCAACATAAGCATGTTAGACATATAGATACACTACAACTCCATCATCCTCTGACATATGCTCCAAATATCATCTCTGATCTGCACTTTATTATTTGCATTCCTATACCTTACTCTCTGATTCTATCTAACCCCTTCTACTGCACACTCTGACCATTTTATCAATGATGAATGATGCAATCAAGACAAAGCACTAATCCTCATTCTCTTGACTTGATCACCTTCTAGAATATGGAACAACCTTTCTGAGACTATTGGATCAAATACCATGTGCGAAAAGCATAGAAAATGTCCTTGGAATTGATTAGAATATGTACCCAATATGAGAAATCCACCTACAAGCAGTAACACACCTCCTACTCTCTGGAACGATGTTATAACACAGGTAAACGGCTATGTAGACTGCATTATAATGCAAGTTGTCTTCTTATTCAACCGTGTTACACTAATTCTTTGCCACCAAACCTTTGTCAAACTACTTGAGCACTTTCAGAACCTATCCATCTTCCTTTGCAAGCATCTCTAGAACTTGTAGAGCCTTTGCAACCATTGGGAACACCTCAGTAACATTTCATCAAACCACTAATCATCATGACAAATCCTATAGATTTATTTAGACATCCTAGGTTGACATCAATTCGAACACCATGAAGCCAACAATGCACAGACAAACCAACATTGAATCTATATGAGATAACCTTACATCAAGATCCAAAATGCCATTTCTTGAGAAAGATTGTTATGCTCCTTATTTCCACCTTTTATACATGAAATTTTCAACATCATCCATCGTTTGAAAGATCTGTATTATCAACCCTATTAGCGGTAATGATTCTTTAGCAATATAACCTTTAATGGGCTCAAAGTTTGATTTGGTCCATGCCTTTAGATTTCTAGAGCTTATTCTTCTACCTAGAAAATGACATATGCACAAGTCCTCCATCCCCAATATCTCATTTAGCTTTCTCTTCTCACCTAGAAACAAGTTGACTTGATTTTGTTTTTTACTTTAATGCATTGCCTTTAGTTTTTATGTTTTGTCACCCTCCGATTTTTGAAACCCCAAGCTCTCTGAGGATGAGATTGGAGAGTCACTCATGTGGTTGAAATCCAACTATTCTCTAATGCATCCTACCTCTGTAAGTGAATAAATTCTTGTGTTTGAGCTAGATAATAGAGTTTTGAGGTCCTTGCAAGTCTTTTATGAAGTAAATGTGACTATCCAATCAATTATATGCATTAAATCACCATGCTTGTGCATCCTTTGCGTTAATTCCCTTTTATTCTATTCCACTTTTTAGGACAATTTTTGGTCCAACAATTAAGGATATCAGTAGATTCATTTCCTAGCCTTGTCACAATATCCCTTGTTGGATTTTCCTCTTGTACACTAGATTCAAACAAAGCTTGAACCATTTCACCAATACTGACAATAACGTAATCTTCTAGCAAGCTATATCCTAGGTTTGATTGCCTCCATGGCTCTGACATGTCAATAGATCAGTATAATTTTTAGTTGGACCATATTTATTGGCCCTCCAGTGGATTGTCAAAATAATCAGTCACCTCTTTGTCTAGAATCAACATGATGTTAGTCCTCCTTACCTCATATCACCCTAGTCGCTACTATAAATGAACCTTTCGGAAACCCTAAGTCACCCTCTCTAGTTGCATAGATCTATCACCTTGCCAAAATTAATCCTCTCAAAATTATTAAAGAATAAATATCCTCTATACGAATTCTAAAAGCCCTTAAATTCCACTTGTTTTTCCTTGATTCCAAAGGATAATTCCTATGATAATGATGCAAGAAAATTTTAGTGTTCCTGCATGTTCAACTACTATGACTTAACATCATAATTCAAAACTCTCATTGTTATGTTTCAGAGAGAAATACTTCCATACACTGTCAACAATACATAACATGCATGCAACATAATACCTCAATGTAATATTAACTGACCGACGATTAATCCTAGGAAAGGCTTCAATGATGCTATCTGCAATAATCGAATCTTTATGATATAATATCAAAACTTACCATATGCTAGGCATGATCGTGTCCACACAACTCCATGTCCATGCAAGGTTCTCATCAGGCCACACCGAAAGGTTTCCAATTCGTTAATTGAAATGTACAACAAAACCCAAAACACCATGCTTCCATAATTCAATTGAAGCTGCCAACGCATTTTCCTTTTCTAATGCACTCACAAACTAATATTCACAGCACAAGTAAATAGATGCATGAATTGATGAGTTAGATCAAAATAACTCTTTCCACAATTTCCTATTGACCTCACGCCTCCATTGATCTACTAGTATTAGGGTGCCTTCTCTTATTCAAGTGTACTTCTACTGAAACATGAACATTAGATTCATTTTCCTGAGGCCTTCTTGTGTGCACAAAAAACAAATTCTTCAATCAGAGAATCAATACACAATTAAACTTTGACTGAGAGAAAATAAAATGAAAAATACATACATGGTCTTCATACATTAATTCAAAGTAACAAGATCATAGTCCATTACAATAAAATTCTCTTTCATTAAAATAGCTTTGTGCATACATATGCCTGGAGCCATTCATTCTCTCTATGGCTTGATCTCTCATTCATTTTCCATTCTCCCCTTTCCTCATTTACCCATATGATTACAATAAGTAGAATTGAGAAATGCAATAGCTTTTGTAGATCCTAAAAGCACTCCAATAGTTTCTAAGATTTCTGAACTTTTTCCCATCGTAACAAAATGCTAATAGTTGCCAAGATTTTTTCTCGTGCAACCTCTCATGCCTTAAAAGGCAGATTCTCTTCTTAAAAATCTTATCTACTCAATCTTATCTCTATTCATAGTCCCTTTAGAAATAAATAAATTAACGTTATTTACAATAAGCATTTAGAATTCCTTTTTCATGTTAAAACTTGGTTTGGAAGTTTGTCTCCAAAAAAAACTTAATGACTTTGAAGCTCTAATACTCTAAATAATATTTTTTTCTAAAATACCATTTCCATTTCCCAAAGTCTTCTATCTAATAGAGGGTTTCATTTCTGATTTCCATTTTGAACCTGTGCAGATGATTAGAGGTCGTTTTCAGTTTATATGTTTCGATTATTTTTCGAGATCTAGGTCTCTGGAGGCGTGAATTAGGTCACACGAGATCTAAAATACTAGGCATCTATCTTGTATTTTCATTCTTAAAAGAATTTTGCATTTTCATTTTCAATGGACTGCAATGGCGGCGTCCCTTTCTTTGTGAAGGGTTTTCTTATATCACCACGATTTGTCTGAGAATACTCTCTAAAATAAAAGTCTGTTAGATACCATTTCCATCTTTTGAAGTCTTCTATCTAACAGAGGGTTTCATTTCTGATTTCCGTTTCGAAACTGTGGAGATAATTAGAGGTCGTTTTTTGATTAGAAGCTAAATGACCAGGCATCTATCTTGTATTTTCACTCTTAAAGAATTTTTCATTTGGGTAATTGATGTATGTAAACCATATAGCCATTGAAGCTTCATTGGGGTTTGATATGACATTGTCTTTGCAGGTGTGCTAGCTGGTGGCCCATCAGATTAATGAAATGTCTGTGTTAGATTAATGAAATGTCTTTGTTTTGTTCTTTGAGGAGGTCAACCTTTTCAACCATCCAAGCATATTTTGGCTAAGATCTGTGTAGTGTGTTTTGTGGTTGAATTTTTGATTGATTGTATATTTTGGCTGAGGTTTGTGTAGTGTGTTTTGTGTTGGAACCTTTCATTGATTGTTTGACATGGCCAATGGCTAATCCAATTTCGATGAAGTGCTTACACATTTAAAAGTCTCCCACATAACATATGAAAGATTCTGGTATTTATAGTTCCATGGGTTATCATGTGCAATGGATTGACCTCGCTTTTGTTGTAATGGTGTAGGATAATGTGAAATGCTTCTCTGCTTAAACCCTAATACTATAAAAGGAATAAGACTTTTCATCTTAGGAATGCTTTTCTCTGCTAACCTCGATTTTATAATGGGTTTTTAAACAATTGTCAAGGACAATATCAAATGTTACCAAATACTTTTGTCTATCAAATTCTTTTCTCTGCCTAACCTCGAGACTTTAAAAGGAATAAGAATTTCCATTATGGGAATTCTTTTCTTTGCTAACCTCGAGTTTGTAATGGGTTTTTGTAATGGTCGAGGACCTCGAGGATAATATCAAATGTTATCAAATTCTTTTCTCTGCTTAACCTGAGACTTTAAGATGAATAAGACTTTCCATTCTGGGAATGTTTTTCTCTGTTTAACTCTGAGACTTTAAAAGGAATAAGACTTTCCATGAGAAGGCTTTTTCTCTACATAATCCTAAGACTTTAAAAAGAACAAGACTTCCATGGGAATGCTTTTCTCCCTGCTTAACTCTGAGATTTTAAAAGGAATAAGACTTTCCAAGGGAATGCTTTTTTCGGCTTAACTTTAAAAGGAATATGACTTTCCATGCAAAGTACTGCTCATGTAATTTAAAAGGAATAAGACTTTCCATACAGAGTACTGCTCATGTAATTTAAAAGGAATAAGACTTTCCATACAGAATACTGCTCATGCAATTCAAATTTTGCTTTTCAAATATGAAACAAATAGCATTATTCGAAGTGACTTCATCAACAAAATTTGTGTTCCAAAATATTCTTCCCCTACTTATTCTTCTTACAACAAATAATCATGAAGCACTTGATTGCGATCATTTGTTTTGTTGTCATTTCATGATACTAAAATTATATAATTCCATCTACTCTTGGGTGGATTTGATTATGTAGAGAAAGCAGCCAATTCATTTGTCAAAAGTTAAAAAAAAAGTTCATGTGCAAATTTTTGCATTTCATTTTTGTCAATATATATATATATATATATTATAAAAGATCATCCTCTCACTACTTCTAAATGAAATATTTAATTTGAAAAATAGGATGGAATTAAAACTATTGCATCTCTTAATTATATATATATATATATATATATATATATATATATATATATATATATATATATATATATATATATATATATATATATATATATATATATATATATATATATATATATATATATATATATATATATATATATATATATATATATATATATATATATATATATATATAGATAGATAGATAGATAGATAGATAGATAGATAGATAGATAGATATCTTTGTAGGTTATCAATTATGGAAATGAGATTAGAGAGATAGAAGATAAAAGTAGGGATGAAATCATAAGAATGCCAAGGAGGTAGACATATTTTTATTCAATTAATCTTTTAAAGTTCACATTGGATAATTTTGAGGTTCAAACAGGTTCAAACTCCTTTGTTTTATATCTTTGTCATTCCTTTGTTATAGACAAAGCACTGCAGTCTTTAGAGGCATGTCCAAGTATTGTGGAGTTCCAAGGTTTATGTGAAAACCATGAAAAACTATAATCATAGTTACTGGAATCAATTTTGTATTGGATGTAATGTCTTATACTTATGCTCATGCTTGATTCCCATGTTATTTTATTTAATTTTGAGTTTGATTCTTCACTTGCAAAGACTTAGGAAATGGCAAGAGCGAATAGGAAGAATTATTGACAACAAAGATATGTATTTGAGAGGAGGTATGTTTTATTTGGTAGAAGATAAATACCATAGCGATTCACTGGTAGCTAAGATAAAACGTGAGCGTTTTGTTTGCTCAAACTTTCAGTGCGATTTTGATCCACCACATTAGAGATAGTACAGTTGGAACTAATTGCATTCAACTACAAGTTAGTATCATTGCTTTTATTTGACCAACCATTGGGTAGACGTGTAGTAGAATTTTTTGTTTGTTTGATACACTTTGGTTGATTTTTAGTTTGATGACATGATTCTACATACTAGTTTATTTGGATGTCATAGTTCTTAATATCGAAATTTGTTTCAGAATTGCGCCCCTTGTATTTTATGGTAGTAATATCATAAGCCCTAGTTGCTTCGTATATTGGTTTTGACATATACAAAAGTAGAAGCTTCCAAGGTTTACAATATTGCTACCATACATTCAAGGGGCACAATGAGATAACAAATTTCAATATCAAGAACTATGACATATAGGTGATTCAGTGTGCATAATCATGTCACCAAAATGGAAATCGAACAAAACGTGTCAACTAGTGAAGTCAGAGAAAACTAAGTTCCTCCCTCAAATGATGGCGCCCTATACTTTGGAGACCTCTTCAAAGGTGCAACATATTTCTTGCCTTGAATGGTGGTATTCCATTTTTTTGATTTCCAATATGAAAATGTGCCTCCAATATTTCCCATGACAATACCAAATCCATTATACTTGCCACTTTTTCACGCTCCCACTAAGAAATGGGAGAATGAAAAAGAGGCGAAAATGGATATGATACTATTGTGGAGAATATTGGAGGCACATTTCCATATTTTTAATCACAAAAAGTGAATACCACCAATAGGGGCATGCAATATGTCATGCCTATGAAGGGGTCTATTAAGTATAGGGCGCCATCATTTGGGAGAGGAAGTATGTTTTATCTGACTTCACTAGTTGCGCCCTAGGGCATTATCTGATTTGGTAAAAGATAAATACTATAATGATTCATTGGTAGCTAAGATAAAAAATGAAGGGGTCTATGAAGTATAGGGTGCCATCATTCAAGAGAGAAAGTATGTTTTCTCTGACTTCACTAGTTGCACCCGAGGGTATTATATGATTTGGTAAAAGATAAATACCATAGTGTTTCACTGGTAGCTAAGATACAACTTGAGTGTTTTGTTGGCTCAAAGCTTCGGTGTGATTCTCATCCACCACAGTAGAGATAGTATTGTTGGAACTAGTTGCATTCATCTACAAGTTAGTATCATTGTTTTTATCCCACAAACTATTCGCCAGACGAGTAGTAGAATTCTTTGTTTGTTTGATACGCTTTGGTTGGTTTTTAGTTTGATGACATGATTCTACAACTAGATTATTTAGATGTCATAGCTCTTGATGTCGAAATTTGTCAATGCATTTCACCCCTTGTATTTTATGAATGCAATATCATAAGCCTTAGTAGCTTCATATATTGGTTTTGAAAAATACAAAAGAATAATTTTGCAGAGTTTATGATATTGCTACCATACATTCAAGGGGCACAATGTGATAACAAATTTCAATATCAGGAATTATGACATCAATTTGCATAATCATGTCATCTAAATGGAAATCGAACAAAATGTGTCAAACAAACATATAATTTTTCTACTCCACATTTGCGCGATAACTAGTTAAATAAAAACAACGATGTTAACCTAAAAATGGATGTGATAAATTTCAACAATATTGTCTTTGATGTGGTGGATCAACATCAAACTTAAGGTCTGAGCCAAAAAAACTCTCAAATTTTATCTCAATTATTGATGAATCACTTTGGTATTTCCCTTTATCCAATTCAGACAATGCCCTTAGGCGCAACTAGTGAAGTCAGAGAAAATTGAGTTCCTCTCTCCAATGATGACACCTTATAATTGGTAGACTCCTTCACAGGTGTAACACCACCAACATGGGCATGCAATATGTCATTCCTGTGAAGGGGTTTATCAAGTATAGGGCGCCATAATTTGGGAGAGGAAGTTTGTTTTATCTGACTTCACTAATTGTGCCCAAGGGCATTATTTGATTTGGTCAAAGAGAAATACCATAGTGATTCACTGGTAGCTAAGATATAAATTGAGCGTTTGTTGGCTTCGATCTTAAGTTCGATTTTGATCCACTACACTAGAGATAGTATTGTTGGAACTAATTGCATTCATGTACATGTTAGTATCGTTGCTTTTATCTCACCAACTATGACATGTAGTAGAAGTCTTTGTTTGTTTGATACACTTTGGTTGATTTTTAGTCTGATGACATGATTCTGTAGACTACCTCATTTGGGTGTCATAGTTCTTGACATCGAAATTTGTCATTGCATTGTGCCCCTTGTATCTTATGGTAGCAATATCATAAACCCTACTCGAATGCCATCATTTAGGTGAGGAAGTATGTTTTATCTGATTTTGCTAATTGCGCCTGTGGGCATTATTTGATTTGGTAGCAAAGAAATACCATAGCTATTCACTTGCTACTTGTTGTTGTCGTTAAAATGCTTGTTTTTTTGATTGATTGAGTGTTGTTTTCTATTTGAAAACATTGTTTTGCATTTGTTTTACCTTGTATTTCAAATTTTACTTTTCGTGAAAATGTATTAGATTCGCTGCATTGAAAAGTTATTTTTTGAGATTCATCATTGAAAATATATTACATTTTTCAGTGATTGAAAGCTAAAAAAAGTATTCGATGCATAAAATCATTCAAAACAAAAAGAAAAGAATAATTCATATAAATGCATCTTTTAAAGTAAAAACATTTTTCTTTCGAAAAAGTTGCATTTAAGATAGTGGAAACTAGAAATCATTTTTTACTTTTGGCATTGCATTTAGTGAAATGAAAGATTAGGTTTTGTTTTCAAATTTTGCATTTCGAAGAAGAAAGTGAAAGTTAGTGGAAGGAATTTTGCATGATGCATTTTGTTTGATGCATTATTGATTGAAATTTTTTCCTTGATTAGTCTAGTTTTCGTTGAAACGAAATGTTTTCCTTTTCTCATGTACTTGCATCTTAGGTGTTTAGGTGACATCGTTAAGGCCTTGAAACTGAAACATAATTGAATATCAACTTTAAAATCTATCAATTAATCTAAAGAGATTTTGAAACATTAACGTTCATACTGAGTGGTCTAGGCTAGAGACATGTTCCAGCATCTATAAAACTTAACAGTTGTCATTCACTTTTGCATTAGACAATGCTAGCACGGACTTGTGCTCCCCGTACCGTCAAGTATATAAAGGGAGACCTTCATAGGTTGCAAACCTTTAGCCATAGGAAGCTGAGTCTACCACCCTCTAAACGTGATACACCAAACACAACATTCGGGGAGATTGCCTGCACGTACGTCAAGTCTTTGGTAAATTTATTAGATAGGGTGTATATTGCAGTTCATGGTTGCTTGGTAATCCCTTTTGCCTAGAGTATTCTGAGTAGTCATTTCGATCTTTTCTAACTCCTTAAACTTGAAAATATCATCGAGCACTTGTCCTTTCAAGCTTGATAAACCAACGAAAGCAACTAGAGTCACCTTTTTCGTCCTTTTCTCGACTCTTAAAACATGAAAAAGAAAAGTTTTTGTTTCAAATTATAAAATTAATTGACCATGGAACAACATCCTTCCTATGGAAATAATCCTTAGTAGAATATTAGGTTGATACCAATGGCAACCTTTCCTGAGTCTACCAGTCAAGGAAACCCCTCTGATGGGAATTCTAGTCCTTTATCTTCTTTTGGAAAAGTTGGTGCTCCTTATATGGCAATGTTGTCTCTTCCAGGATTGACCATTGGTCTGCCAGTTTGGTTGTTTTTGACCTCGGTGGTTTTGTGTGTCCAAACAACATTTCAAGCAAGTTCTCCTCCACCTGAACAACATCAACCTCACGTTGATCCTAAAGATGACCTCTCTGCTTCTTCGCATATTTCTTCACCTCATTCTTCCTCTTTGCCTAGTGAAAGTTTGGATTCTAGTAACCAAGAAGCTAAGAAGAGGAAGAAGAGATTGAATAAGAGGAAGCAAAATAAGCAAGGGGGGAACCAAACAACTATTTTTGCCAATGCAACTAATGAAGAGAAATCTTCCAACTAGCTCCAGAAATTAAAGTTCCCTTGCATGTTATGTAAGGGTGACCACCTTGTTCGTAATTGTCTTGGTATTCCTAAGCTCTTAGAAGTGTGGTCCGTAGGTTCACATCGACCTTTGTCACCATGCTTTGGCGATCGTGCTAGTGATAAACCCTCAACTAATAATAGTAAAGCTCATGGGAAAAAAGGAAACGTCAAATTCCCTTGTAAGTTGTGTGAAGGTAATCATCCCATTCACCTTTTCATTTTAATAGATGAAGCTTCCAAAGTGTTGGAAAACCTTACAACTTCCCAGCCTCATCTTCCAGCTGGTTATCGAAATATTCCCCCTAATCCTTCACTAGCTGATCAAGTGATTGATCAAAAGTCGTTATTGGTCAACCCCATTCTCTCTGAAAGTGAGTCTCGTGAGTCCGTTCTTGGCCAACCATTGGTTGAGAAAATGATAGACTTGACTCCATCGTAAGTTAATCATACCCTTCTGGTAGAGAGCGAACCTCATACCGCACAGGTTCTTTTGGTTTCTTCAGTTTCAAATAAAATAAAGGGAAATCCTCTTGTTCCTAAGGTGCATGAGAGTATTTCTCTTGTTCCCATAGAAAAATAGGGTAGCTCTCATATTCCTACGACACCCCCTCCGAGTAGATTGGTCACTTCTTTTGATTGGATTCGACTGGCAGGATATCTTCTTTCATCGTATGTGCATTTCCATATTACAGTACAGGCTTACCATATGGCCGTACCTAACATAGTCATAGATAAGGGTGCATCAGCTAGTATTTTTTCCTCAACTGCTTGGAAAGATTTAGGTTCTCCTCCGCTTGTCCCCGTCACCCAGAATATGTTAGCTTTTAACAAAGGAACCCGTGAAAATTTGGGGATCCTTCCGCAGTTTCCTATTACTTTGGTAGGAAACACTGTCTATATAGACGTGATGGTTGTCCAAGTCCCTTTAGATTTTAATCTACTTCTTGGTCGTGACTATGTTTATGTCATGGGAGCTCTTGTTCTTCCCTCATTCAAGTGATGTGTTTCTCGCATGAAGGAAATATTGTGATCATTGATCAACTAACATTCATTGGTCTTGAATCAACTCCCAATAAACCATCATCCCCAAATGATTCTCATATGAAAGAATTATCACCCCCGCCACAGGTTAATTACGTGGCCACCTGTTCCATGCCCACCTCTACTGATGATCTAGTGGATGATGCAGTATAACATGTACTAGGGGCATTAGAGCCTGATTTTTCATTTGGATCCCTGGACGTGTATCCCATATAGAGTGTTGTTCTCCCATCCGATGAGAACCTCTTGGAAGCCATGTCCTCTTGTGGGTTGTGATACAGGGTTTGGAGGAGGGTTCCTTGTCTTGTGTCAAGCTCGTTAAAAATTGAAATAGGTACCCATGAGGATAGTTATTTTATTATGTCAACTTGTTAAAAATTGAAATAGGTCTCCATGAGCAGACTTATTTTACTTGTGTCAAGCTCGTTAAAAAATGAAACAAGGTGTCATGAACATGGTTCTTTTCCTATGTAAAACTCGTTAAAAAATGAAACAAGTCCCCTTCCAATTCAAGTCTTTAATTAGATCTCGTAAAATTCCAGTCGAGTCTTTCACTTGATCTCGTATAGTGAACCTTCATTTCATCTACCTGTTAGTAATCAGTAGTCTACTTTGGTGAGCGAAATGAATCTTGGGGGGCATGTACCTCGAATTGAGTCATTATGCTGGGGGGCATGCAAGCTTATCTCAAGCATAACTTATCTTTGTTTCAATCTTGCGTAAAAACGAAACCAAATCCAAGCATAGTTTTTTCTCATGTTTCAAGCTTGTGAAAAATGAAACCGTCTTCAAGAATACTCCAGCATATCTAATGCTTCAATCTTGTGTAAAAATGAAATCGTTCCCATTTTACATCTCATGATTTCCATTTTTATCAAGTTGTTTTACCAGATAAGCCTTGGTTTTTTCATTCCATTGTCACCATCTCTTTGGTTGATCATATGCTTTCACTTGGTTGTTTTACCCTTAACTGCGGAACATCTATGATGAGTGGTCTTATTATCTAGCCTCTTTACCTTTATGTGTTTTTAGAAGTTCCATCATCACCGGAACTAGTTGCTATCCTTCTATAACACTCGTTCCTCCTAGTGGAGTCATCTTTGAGCTCTTTTCTGACTCTCGAAAACTGAAAAGATTGTCAAGTACTTGTCGTTTTCAAACCTGTTAAATTAAATGAATTGACATTGTCTCAGTATACGTTTACCCCTTTTTAGGATGATATAGATTATTATACAAAAAAGGAACACCATGGTCGATATGGTCAAGAGGTTCTCTTGGATATTATTTTCTACCTTTTCAGGTTCAAGGGACAAACTACAAAAAGGGACATGATGGAGTTTTATTTTTCATCTCTTTTTCAATCTCTCTAAATATGAAAAATATAATGAGTTATTCTTCTGTTGGACTTGTTAAAATTTTTTATGACGAAAGACTTGTCACCATGACAAGATCGAGTTTCTCCTTCCTAGGACCCATAAAACTTATTAGGGTGGATTCATCTGAAGGATGAACTTATACAATGGTATCCTCTTCAAGCTTGTGTAAACATAAATAGGTACTCACTAGAAGTAATGGGGAAAAATGAAGATGAAACATATCTTGTATTAATAGCATGTCGCTCTTGAACATGAAACTCATATGTTTCTCGTGTCGGGTTTGGGACATCCTCACTTAGTCACTTGTCCTTCTAGGTTTGGGTAATCCATTTTGCCTCTCATTTGATTATTCCACTTCTTCATTATGACCTTTAGTCCTATGTTGAGTCAAATGCTGCCACACTTTGAAGTTGTGTCGCCAATATGTTCAAGAGAACTCCTATCTTTAGTCTATTACCTATACATTGTCTGACTCTTTGCTACAGTCTTGGATCCTACTCATTCCATTCCACTTTATTCCTTGTTCCGTGTTAATGATGGGGGGAATCATTATGACCCTCCTTCAATGGGTCACTTCCTGTCAAATTCAGCTCATTATTGGGGAAGATGACTTAGAAACTCCCTTTTAGTACCTTAGAGATTGCATGCCTTAATGGAAATTTATACGCATCCGATGACAAGTTTTCACTATTGACCTTCGATCGGGTGATTCCACGAATTTTCGGCTTCAGCTTCATTATCACATTCATGAATTGTAATGTCATACCTTGAGAGCCATTGTCATTATGGGTGGTTCCTCTCGTGCCTATTAACGATCCACATCAATAACCAATAATCAGGTGGTTTTCTAGCATGTTCGACTGCAACACGTTCATTCGCATGTTAGAATTCATACTTTGATCGGGTAGGGATGGAGCACAAGACCCTGGGTCTTGTCTAATATGACTCAGGTTGCATGGAGTTATATGTTGTTCATGATTGTACACATGTTTCTGCTATACATATGGTTGTGACCATACCATGGGACTTTATATCTATGATGATCCTTCTATATCAAATGGCTGTGTCCATGCCTTGGATCTTAGATTACAGTTGATCCTTCTATATTGAATGGTTGCGCCCATGCCATGGATCCTTCCATATAGTCCTTATTATCTAGATGGCTGCATCCATACCGTGGATTCATGTTTGACATCAAATATGTATATGTATATGCACCCTTGATTTTCAGTTCTCTTGATAGTGATTGTCCTCGTCCTTGCAAAATCTTGTAAAACATCTCAGCCATCACTCCTCGTTCTGCCTTCATGCTTTAAGGGGTATTTGTTACACAATATTTTGTCACACCTCCTGCACTTCCTCGTGACATACCCTGAAGTTCCCGAAACATGACCGTAATGAAGTGTACTCATTCATATATGCAGTTCAGAGCCTCCCTAAGACGTTGATTGGAAAATTCCTTCAGCTTCCCCTGAAGGAAATAGCTCTTAAACCTTAATTTGAGAATCAACACCCTTATGATGCTAAAAATCGTGATGGTTGCATGTTGCACTATGTCAAACCCACGACGGCATCGCTCTGTTTACTTGTATTCCCTTGATGATCCCAAAAATGAAATTCTCCCAAAGAGGATGAGAAGCTTCGTGATCTAGAAGCTTCCAAAGCAGCGAGATGGAGGTTGTTCGACATAGATTAAGTCGAATTCTCCCAAATTGGCCTCTTGGTCTTATTCCTATGAGCTACCTCCTTGAGATGAGGGCCTACTCCTATCTTTGGAGAGATCCTAACTTCCTTCCCCATCCTATATATTCATCCTCTCCCATTCCCAAATGGTTGGTTGGTCAGGTTAGAGGTTGGGTTGGTCTATGTCTATTTGCACCGTTATGCTAAGATTGTGCCTAGTAGAGGCTATTCATTTGAATTGGAGAAGGAGTGCTTGGAGAGTTCTTGGCTTTGACTTGGATTACCACTCAAGTAGAGCCTATAACCAGGAAGGCTTTGTTTGTAAGCTTCCCTTTATTTTCGAATAATACAGAATTGTTGGTTCATCTTCCGAAAATGCATATGTTCATGTATCATTTAGCTTGACATTCCTGAATCGCTTGTATCACGGGATTGTTCTTGCTTCTCTTAGTGTTCATTTCTTGATCACCTATGCAGGTATATAAACACTGAAAGAAGTAGGAACAATCTCGTGATACAAGTGGTTCAGGGTCCTCAACAAAGGAGATCGGAATAGTATCAGAATGAGGTAGGCCATCTCTTTCGTTCTTATTTTCAATTGTAACCTAGGAAGATGTCTAGTTGATTATCACTTCAATTTATATACCCACTCATTGGGCTAGAGGGATCGTCTCTATCCGCAGAGAGGATTAACCTTGTCAACAAGAGGCGCCAACCTTCAAGCACTTCTTGTGGACCTCATTTCATAATGTTTCATACCAGATCCATTTCTCTCCTCAATCAAACACTTTTGAGCCACATTTCGTCCATATTTATATTGGACTCACAATACCTCTATGCTCATACAACTGAAAGCAATCTGCAACACAACAACCAATCTGCATACAAAACTTTGCAAGACAATCAATCTGTGTAATGTAGATCCCTACAAGAAAATCAACTCACACAATCAATCTACCTATTAACCTGAATAATCCAAAAACACCATACAATAATTATTGAAACATCATACTCAACCATCACTAACATACTCTAGCAGCCATAAAAGACACATACAAAGGTGCTACATCAAAAAACTCTTCAATAGAACCCATGCAACACAAACATATCATCAATCTATGATACAAAATCTCTATTGCAACAACTGCAACAATACATCGATCTCCATATAAAAAACAGCTAACATCAATACAATATGCAATGCAAGCATGTTATACATATAGATAAACTACAACTCCATCATCCTCTGGCATATGTTCCAAATCCGAGCTTTAGTGTGCACTCTATCTCTACATTCTTGTAGCTTACTCTATCATTCTATCTAACCCCTTATATTTCACACTCTGGCCTTTTTATCAATGATGAAAGATGCAATCAATACAAAGAACTAATCCTCATTCTCTTGACTTGATCACCTTCTAGAATGTTGAGTGGCCTTTCTTGAACTATTGGACCAAATACCATGTGCAAAAACCATAGAAAATGTCATTGGAATTGACTAAAATGCACACATAATTTGGGAAATCCACCTATAGGCAATAACACACTTTCGACTCTTAGGGAATGAATTATAATGCAGGTATAAGGCTCTATAGACTGCACTATAATGAAATTTTTCTTATTATTCAACATATTACACTGATTCTCTACCCAAATCTTTGCCAAATTACTCCAACGCTTCAAGAACCTGTCCATCTTCCTCTGCAACAATATCTAGAACTTGTAGAGCCTCTTTAAAAATTGGGAACACCTCAATAACATGTGACCAAACCATTGATCATCATGAAAAATCCTCCAAGCTTTTTTATAACAATGGCAACACAATTGACTCCACAGTAGACTTCTTAGGTAGACATCCTAGGTTGAAATCAATGCCAACACGAGGAGGCCAACATGCTTCCCCTTTGGTGTTGATGTGAACCTACAACCACAACACCAAGATAATATCCATACATCTCCAATTGACCAATCTAAATATCGCTCAAGTTGTCGTACCACTCTCCCCCTTTGACATCAATGGCAGAGGGAAAACAATTATGGTTGAACCACATGCTGAACATTGCTGATCTCAATTGATATGCAAATGAAAACTGATCAGATCCTCATGCCAACAAGCCAACACCATGCCAACAAACCAAACAAGTCAACACGATGCATCTATGCCAACACCATGTGCTTCCATGCTAGGTTGAACAAACCCCCTCTCAACATGTAATGCGGTTGAAAAAAATATCACCATGTTGTTGTACATCAAGTTTTGTTGCTGGCATATTTATCTTTGCCACATGCAAGAGATACTCCTCATACACAAAATACTCAACTCGTAAATGACTAAAAGATATGCAATGATTATAGGGATTCATAGGCCTAATACATGGCTACTAGAAATATATATCATGGTTGTACAATGCCTCCACACAACCAATATATGGTTGAACCATGAATTCTCACTCATGCATGAACATCACTCATATGACTCAACCGATGATCCATAAGAAAAACATGATAGTACTTTGATACAAAATGAGTCCAAGCTCACACATGGTTGAACCACATGACATCTACCATCCTAAACATGGTTGTAACAACTCACATCACTTAAACATAACTCACTTCAACACATTATTGACATTACCCAAGTCTCTCTCTCTTGACTCTAGGACCAATCCACCAATAACCAGATGATGAAAGCAACACATTACAATGCTTCATATTGAGAGTACATGGCTGAAAGTAATGTATGCCAAGACTCATGACTCTCTTCTCCTTATGCATCGCTGAAAATGATGATATACAATGTAAAATATATGGTTGTTACATCATGCTCATGAAAGTGTTTTCACGGCAAAATAATATCTCCTGGTAATGCATGCCTGTTATAGACATTTTTGTGCCTCGCAACATGGAGCATGAAATGTCAATAATTACAGGGATCCTCAGTCCCTAAACATGTTGTTCTTACCCCTAGAAGAACAAGGTCAGCAAACAACAGCACTTCCCATCAGTTCTCCACCTGAAAACACTCAGAAACGGGCTATTTTTGGATCATGTCAGCTGCTCCACTGAGCATCTGCGCTGGAATGCAACTGCTCCTCCTCGTACCTGCGCTGAAAGTCAAATCTAATGAAGGCTACCTGCGCTGGGCGAGATTGGCCAAGTGGCACAGTCATTCTGCAAGGTGTCAATTGCCCAGGAAGCTTCCAAACTGACACTTGGTTCAAGAGATTCGCCCTGTGATGAGTAAGAGGTACTTGATCTCCATGTGTAAGCAAGGATCTCCAAGTGGACTCAAGAACTGAAGATTAACTAAAGAGGGAGAGGACACAAGGCAGCTTTATGTCAGTCTCAAGCTGACTCATCCTCTCTTCTTCTATCCTATATATAGAGCTCTTCTATGAGGTCTAAGGAGGCTGGAATTTTGTTCAAAGCAAGGAAGTGCTGTTGGTTTACAGTTAGAGCTATTGGGTGATTGCTTTTATAGAGGTGAAGAGGAGATTTCTTGCTGCTAGGGAGGTGCTGCTGGATTGGAGCCATTGATGGTTGTAACCTTCTCAGAAGCCTTTTACTTCTATCAATAAAGCTTTGAATGTTCTCCTATATACTTGTATTGCATTGATGTATTGTATTTACTTGTATATCTGATTCACTCTAATCCATGCATCAGTTATGAGTACATGTTTCTTGTAGTTTCCCTCTCTTGTTTGTGCAGGATCTGTGTGTAGCTGGGCCGGCAAAGGGAGTAAGGAGCTGGGAACAAGAGACAAAGAGAGAGGACAGGATCGACAAAAGCGAAAGACACCGGTTGGTCAATCTTTTCTTCCTTCTCTGTACTTTCATAAAGGAAAATAATCAAAGCTTTACTTTCAGTTGTTGCTAAGGACTGTCACCCTTAGAGTAGGGATAGGGTCATCCGAGTCGGATACTTTTCCCCACAACAAACTGGCGACTCCGCTGGGGAGCCTAGTATCTTGTTGGTGTTTGTAGTATCTTTGCTATTCATTTCCTGAACCAAAGAGTACCAAATCGAAAAGCTTTTGACTATATCAAAAGCGAAGTAGAGGGGCTGCTACTCTTGCTCATTTACTGAGCAGATTCATGATTTGAAGAGCTGATCTACAAAAGACTCTTGTACTCTTTGTGATAGCTTTTCATCCTCTTGATCATCCCTTAGCCTGTACTTGACCTATAGCTTTTTATTTCAGCAAAAACAGTGCATTTTTGAGCTTTTTATGACCCGGAAATCCTTGTAAACGCAACTCTCGTGTCTCAGTGCAGGCTGTCCACAGGCAGTCTGCATTTCAGCGCAGGTACTCCCTTCGGGAACTGCACTGAGAGTCAACTTGACAGACCAGAGCCTGCGCTGATCCAGTTAGGCTATGTCTTCCTGAGGTTTCCCACTGTGTCTTAGCCCTGTTTTCACTGATTTTTGCTGCTGATTGCTTGTCATTGTACTTGTTGTAAACCAACTTTCCTTGACATTATTCCGCCTCAGTTGTGTGATGAAACTGTGAGTGTTCTTTCAGTATTTCTTGCTTCAGTTACAGTTTCCCATTGTGAAAAGCGAACCAATATAGCTGTGGCCTCTTAGGTCCTGAACTGTAAAAGTGTCTTTGTGATCTTAAGAGCTAGTTTTATTACTGTTCATGGCTGTTTGAGTTTGTTTGTTTCTCACTTTATGGTTTGAATCTATACATTTCCAGTGTCTAAACAAGTCGATCTTAAGGTGTCTTTTGATTTTGGACAAGCTGGTTTATTTCTGCTTGAAATTAGATTCAAAGTTATACAACAGTTTCCTTTCTGTCTTACATCATCATTAAGGATAACGAAAAGAAATACATGCATTATGCATTTTTGCATTTGACTGTGTGCTTGACGATTTAGGAAAATTTGCATTTTAGTGTGTGTTCTATGATCTGTGCGAAAAGTTGTGTCTTTCTTTTCCCTCAGTAGATTAAGGTTTTCAAAGTTGAAAGATTGAAAAGTTTTGCTTCTCATCTTAGATTGCATTTAGGAAGTTGTATATATACATCTCGTGGTGATCCTTAAAGGCAAACTGCTAAGCAAGATCAACATTAAAATAAACCCAATTTACATAACAACGCTTTGTAACATAATGCAAACATCTAGAGGTCTAGGTAGAGACGTGTTCCGGCGTCGTTAAACATAGTGACAGTCGATCTCTACGAAGGTGGGTGATTCCTCCTGAGAGTCGGTGGCACTAATACGGACTTGTGCTCCCGCGTACCGTCGCGTATATTGGGAGACCCCTATAGGCAATTATCCTTTATCCTTAGGAAGCCGTGTCGACCGCCCTACTGATCGCGATGCAGTGAACACAGCATTCACGAAGATCGACCACCCGTACCGTAAAACGTATTCTGTGGTTTCGCGAAAGGTTTGGCACACCCTCTGCCTAGATCTCCAGAGCAGTTTCTTTTGGCCTTTTTCAAACTCTATAACTGAAAAAGTCCAACCAAGCATTTGTCACTTCGGGCTCGTTAATACATCGAAGGCGACTAGAGTCATCTTTAGCTTTTTCTCGACTCTTAAAACATGAAAAAGCAAGTTTGTGTCTAAAAGCGTCGTTAATAAAATTTATTTTAAGCGGAACATAATCACCTGTTATTCCCACGTTGATCTTTCAGTTGAAAAGTATGGAGCGCACCAACCAAGGAAGCAACCTTGGCGGAAGTCCAAATCCCTTCTCCTCTTGGGGAGATGTTGGTGCGCCTCATATGGCAACATTGTCACTTCCAGGATTGACAATTGGCCTACCTGTATGGCTCTTTTCAACTAATGTAGTCCAGATCGCCACTAATCCTGAGCAGTCGAATCAACAGTCAGAACAATCTAGAACTACCCACCAGCCTTCCACTTCTTACGATACTTCCTCTGATCCTTCATCTTCGCGAGGTAGAGCTGGCAAAAGTCAGCCTCCCAAGGAGAAGAAGGAAAAGAAGAAGAAAGAAAAGAAGCAGAAGGAGCCTATGGCGAAGGCGACTGGGGGCAAGCAGAAGAAAGCTGACAAAAACCCACACACTGCACCGACCGGGCCTAAATCGCCATGTGTCATTTGCAAAGGGACCCACTTTCATCGTGATTGTCCTTGTATTCCCCGGATACTAAGGGACTGGTCCCCAAGGTTGCACAATCCGGTAGCATCAACCTCTGGTAGTCATGTTGATTGCAGTCCGTCAACTAGCAAGAGTGAAGGACGAAGAGGGAGACCAAGATCACCCTGTGTATTGTGTGAAGGCGAGCATGCCATCCAAAAATGTCCATTCTTAGATGAGGCAAAGAGAGTTTTGGAAGATCGTTCGGTTTCACCGTTACGACTTCCTCCTGGATACCAAAAACTCGCGCCTAATCCCTTGACAGTTGAAAATCCAGCCGACCCGCCCAAGTGGCCAGCTGAAGTGTCGGTCATTGAGAATGAACCTACTGAATCCAGACCAGACGAAAGTCTAAAGGTCGAAACGGCAGTTGACCCAGTTCTTCCTTCAGAGGTTTCATCGTCCAATGACTCCGTCATTGAAGACCCATCTTCAAATGACATCGTCGCCGAAGAGTCATCTTCATGCGACACCCTCACTGAAGAGAATAAGGATGACACCATCCAAGTTCTTTTCATTAGCACCGACTCTGATGAGAGTCAGGGGAATGCGCCCATTCCTTTATCGCAGGAAGGAACATCATCAGGGTCATACCCGGCCGTGTATTCGGTCCCACCACCAAGCAACCTGGTTGTATCCTTTGATTGGAATCAACTAGGCAGACCCCGGTTACCAGCCAGTATACCATTCAGAATCATTGTCCAGATCTATAGAATGATTATGGCTGGTACTATCATTGATGAAGGGGCGTCTGTGAGTATCCTTTCCTCTGTTGCTTGGAAAGCACTGGGTTCCCCAGCGCTTTTACCTGAGTTAAGAAATCTCTCAGGTTTTGATAAAGGAACCAGTCGACCATTAGGAATCCTCCCCAATGTACCTATTACATTGAAAGGGAAGACCGTTAATATGAACGTGTTGGTCGTCCAAGGACCCTTGGATTATAACCTACTCCTTAGACGCGACTATATTTATTGCATGGGAGCGATAGTCTCCTCACTCTTTAGAGTAATGTGTTTTCCACACGAAGGAAGGATGGTCAAGCTCGTAGACCAACTTTCATTTCCGGGATCTCGCATCGCAAATAGTCAAATACCAATCCTAAATGGTCTGTTCACTCAAGATACACCTCCGCCCCCAGTCCTCCTTCCCGATGAGTGCGAGTGATTCGGAAAGAAAGACTAGGACCCAGGGGGCATGCACCCTGGTCTGCTTCGGGCAGAAGAAACCTTGGGTATAAGGAAGAATTTCCGCAGAAGAATATGACTAGTCCGTACCCCGTCCGTGGATGGAAGAGGGGTTGTTCTGGAATAGTATTCTTTTGTTAAAGTTATGTGTTTCGCAAAAGAGTCATTCACCTTTGTCTAAATAGGTGGGCACTGCCCAAGTAGGAATTCCCTTATTGTAACAAGTAGTAACCATCTTTGGGGAAAAGCAAGCCTCACCCATTAAAACAAATGTTTTGAAGGATAAGTAGGGGCAGCCTCCAAAAGAAGGAGACTATATTGTTGTGACAAAGGGTAACCATCTTTGAGTAAACCCAATGATAGACATCGCCGAAGAAAGAGATTGATTTGCGGCAGCAAATAGAACCCTCTTCGGATAATAAGAAAGAGGCAAACCTCGTTGAAAAGGGGCAGCCCCGAAATTCTATCCTATACCTGGGGGCATGCAAACTTTTGGATTGTAAGCGAGGGACGACTATTTATTTTTTTTAAATTTTTAGGTCCTCCCTTTAAACCTGTAGGTCTAACCCTTTAAACTCGTAGGATTAGCCGTTTCCGACCTTGCATGAAGAAAGCCTGTGGGGCAAAGGTAAAAACTTGCCAAAATTGGAGCATAGCTTCGTGAGATAAAGCTCCTTAAAAAGTAGTTATCTCACAGGAGGCGTTCTTATTATGACTGGTATATCGAGCAGTTTTAGCACATAGTTTATGCTCGTTAAAAAATAAACGCAAGATCCGAGCAGTTTTAGCACATAGTTCATGCTCGTTAAAAAATAAACATAAGTTATGAGCAGGCTTTCCTTTAGAGTTCAAGCTCATTCAGAAAAAATGAACCGGTAAATAACCTTTTGAGATCGTAAATTCGTCAGCCATAAAAGCCTTGGTCGTGTTTGTGTACCGTCACCTCCACTGTTCATTTGGCCGATCATTCACCTCCATTTGTGTGTTTACCTCTTTTGAGAAACAGCTGCGAAGAGTGATTTCACCTAGCCATCCTTGTGACACTGCCGTGATTGGAAAATTCCAACCTGTACCTGGAATCTGCTGCTATCCCTGTTTATCACTCGTTCCTCAAAAGACGAGTCTTCTTTGAGCTCTTTTCACTGACTCGTAAAATATGAAAAGTTTGCCGAGTTTTGGCCTTCCAGCTCGTTAAACGACCGGAAGAGCTATCCCTCCTCTAGATTTTAATCTTTTTGGACCTGAGGGATTATTGCACAAAAAGATCGAGCGCTTGTTTTGTTCGGCTCGTTAAAGTAATCGAAAATTCATCCCTTCTGTATTGTTTTATACTTTTTCGGACTTAAGGGATTAGCTGACGAAAAAGGAATTATGGAGTTAACTTTCTGTACCTTTTCAGACTCTCTAAAAATGAAAAGGACCGAGTTATCCTTGTCGTTAGACTCGTTAAACTCATTAAATAGCGACAAACTTGTCTTTAGACGAGAACGAGTTTCCCTATCGCTAAGCTCGTTAAATCATAGCGATGGGCTTGCCCGAAGGGCAGGTTATAGAACAAGCATATGTTATCCTCCTCAAGCTTGACAAAAATAAAGAGGTACTGGTCAGAAATGACTGGGGAAAAATTGGGAGAACATCAAAGTTTAATGGTAGCAAGTCGCTCTTGAACATGACACTTTTCCTCCGTACCACATCGGGTTGGGTTGTTTCATTCACCGGTCTCATCACCATGGTCCTCGCCAAACCATCCACTTTTGGGGTAATGCTACCGATCCATCGCATCAGTGTCGTTATATGTTCAAGAGAGGTCATTCTGAAAGTGTCAACCGTGTCCCATCCACTGCCATACATTATCCTTCATCCATTCATGATCGCCACCCTGAATCATATGTCACAGTTTGTTTTCACCTCCACTAAAATCATTAGCTCCGTTCCGTGTCATTGATGTGGGATTCATTAAGGCCCTCCTTTGACGGATCGCTTCTTGTCGACTTCAGCTCATTATCCAAGAAGTTGATCTAGGAACAACCCCATCAGTACTTTGAAGCTTGCATGCCTCAATGGCAAGTTTCTCACTTCCGGCGACAGGTATACATCAATGACCTTCGACCAGAAGATTTTGCGTGGCGTTCGACGCCAAGTCCTTTATTCACGCCACGTGAATTGTACTGCAGTACCTTGAGGGTCATTATCATTATCGGTGATTCCTCTCGCGCTTGTTAACGGTTTTCATTATTGGCCGGTAATCAAGCGATGTCTTTCCATGTTCGACTTCAGCGCAATTCTCACATGGATCGACTTGTACTTAGAGTGAAGATCGAACGAGTTTGAAGACCCCGGATCTAGTATCATCCATCCGGGCTGCGATATATATTCAGGAAATATAAAAGCATTTGTCATGTACATCATTGCAGCAGATGATCATCCTATTCAAAGGATGATAATTTCAGCAGAAAATTATCAGTCTACCATCAGACGATCGTCTGTTATATGTACCAAAATGTATTTATAAAGCTGAGCATGGGAATGCCCGCCTCAGCTAGATCATGAAAACAGAATAAAAAATAATGTATTGTATTGTATTGTATTACAGGGTGCCTCCTCAGCACTGGAATGAACTTCGGACCCTCTAGATAAAGCATTTCACCCGATAAACGGCCTCATACTTTAGGGGGCAACTATTATAGACATTTTTGTGCCTCGCAGCATGGAGTATGAAATGTCAATAATTACAGGGATCCTCAGTCCCTAAACATGTTGTTCTTACCCCTAGAAGAACAAGGTCAGCAAACCACAACACTTCCCATCAGTTCTCCACCTGAAAACACTCAGAAACGGGCTATTTTTGGATCATGTCAGCTGCTCCACTGAGCATCTGCGCTGGAATGCAACTGCTCCTCCTCGTACCTGCGCTGAAAGTCAAATCTAATGAAGGCTACCTGCGCTGGGCGAGATTGGCCAAGTGGCACAGTCATTCTGCAAGGTGTCAATTGCCCAGGAAGCTTCCAAACTGACACTTGGTTCAAGAGATTCGCCCTGTGATGAGTAAGAGGTACTTGATCTCCATGTGTAAGCAAGGATCTCCAAGTGGACTCAAGAACTGAAGATTAACTGAAGAGGGAGAGGACACAAGGCAGCTTTATGTCAGTCTCAAGCTGACTCATCCTCTCTTCTTCTATCCTATATATAGAGCTCTTCTATGAGGTCTAAGGAGGCTGGAATTTTGTGCAAAGCAAGGAAGTGCTGTTGGTTTACAGTTAGAGCTATTGGGTGATTGCTTTTATAGAGGTGAAGAGGAGATTTCTTGCTGCTGGGGAGGTGCTGCTGGATTGGAGCCATTGATGGTTGTAACCTTCTCAGAACCCTTTTACTTCTATCAATAAAGCTTTGAATGTTCTCCTATATACTTGTATTGCATTGATGTATTGTATTTACTTGTATATCTGATTCACTCTAATCCATGCATCAGTTATGAGTACATGTTTCTTGTAGTTTCCCTCTCTTGTTTGTGCAGGATCTGTGTGTAGCTGGGCCGGCAAAGGGAGTAAGGAGCTGGGAACAAGAGACAAAGAGAGAGGACAGGATCGACAAAAGCGAAAGACACCGGTTGGTCAATCTTTTCTTCCTTCTCTGTACTTTCATAAAGGAAAATAATCAAAGCTTTACTTTCAGTTGTTGCTAAGGACTGTCACCCTTAGAGTAGGGATAGGGTCATCCGAGTCGGATACTTTTCCCCACAACAATGCCAACATAAAATGTTGTTGAACTAATGGACCAAATAAATACATATGTATATGGTCCATTTAGCTATAATATCAAAGAGAACATGTAAAAACATATGGATTAAAGTATCACTTTCCTCTACACATGGTTGCATCAATGATATTCTTCTTTGCGTGGATGGTACATGTGCTTTTCAACCAAATTGTCAAAGTAAGAAAATGCATATGTATGGCTGAAAATGTGCCCTTTTACTCATGAAAATATATGTAATGCCGCTACAAATAAATGAGTAAAATCAATAAGGAAATTGATAGGTAAATATGGCAAACCTCAAACCATGCATAACTCTCCCTAAGCTCATTATACCTCCAATAGGCAGGTTGGTTTGGCGGACTTGAATGTGTATCAGGCTCATGAACATACCATGTTGCTGCTATTCAACTCCATCAACTCATCAAGATGCCATGTGCTCCCCCTAAGGCTATGCGCCTCTCATGAACTTTTGTAGTCAATCGTGAAAATGTATCAAATAATTATGGTTTGTAGAGGGGGGTGATCTTTCCTACTCATAATATGAAGAGGAAGAGATTGTCCTTGATCTCTTGATTTTGGCTACTCTTTCCTTCAATACATACACATTATATGATTTCCTAATTTCTTTGGAAATTACTCTCTTGGACTTCTCCTTCCTGATTGTTGTGGGGAAAAGTATCCGATGCGGATGACACTAACCCTTTCTAAAGGTGACAGACTTTAGCAACAACTGAATGACAAAGTTTTCATGTTCATCTTTATGAAAGCACAGAGAGAATAGAAAGAGGATCAACCAACCTGGTGTCTTGCGCTTAGTCGATCCTTGTCCTTCTCGCTTTGTATCCCGTTGCCAGCTCTTTACTCTCCAAGCCGATCCAGCTACACACAGAATCTGCACAACAAAAGGGAGCAAACTACGAGATACAAGCAATCATAATTGAAGCATGGATTAGGTTGCATCAAATATACATGTAAACACAAAAGCATCTATGTAAAACAAGTATATAGAAGAACATGCAAACTTTATTGATAGAAAGTAACAGGGTTCCAGAGGAAGTTACAACCAATGATGTTGGCCCCAATCCAGCAGCACCTCCTCGGCAGCAAGAACTCTCTTCTTCACCTCTAGTAAAACAATCACCCAATAATCCTGGCAGTATACCAACAGCACCTCCTTGCTTATACAAAATTCCAGCCTCCTTAGACCTCATAGAAGAGCTCTATATAGAGGAGAGAAGAAGAGAGGATGAGTCAGCTTGAGGCTGGCATAGAGCTGACTAGTGTCCTCTCCCTCTTCAGTTAATCTTCAGTTCTTGAGTCCACTTGGAGATCCTTGCTTACACATGGTGATCAAGTACCTCTTACTCATCACAGGGCGAATCTCATGAACCAAGTGTCAGTTTGGAAGCTTCCTGGGCAGTTGACACCTTGCAGAATGACTGTGCCACTTGGCCAATCTCGCCCAGCGCAGGTAGCCTTCATTAGATTTGACTTCCAGCGCAGGTACAAGGAGGAGCAGTTGCATTCTAGCGCAGATGCTCAGTGGAGCAGCTGACATGATCCAAAATTAGCCTGTTTTGAAGTGTTTTCAGGTGGAGAACTGATTGGAAGTGCTGTTGTTTGATGACCTTGTTCTTTTAGGGGTAAGAACAACATGTTTAGGGACTGAGGATCCCTGTAATTATTGACATTTCATGCTCCATGTCGCGAGGCACAAAAATGTCTATAACACTGATGCAACATACTTTAGAGTTGAAGATCACTTCCTTTCCTCCATATACCATTTGAATCACACTTAGAATATTTTTCTTCAACCCCTCAACTAGTAGGAAATCAACTGCATTTAACTCCTCATTACCAAGAATAACATTTCCTTTTCCAAACACCTTAGCAACTGTATTATCTCCAAGAAGGACATGACAATCTTTGGTCTTTCTCAAAGACAGAAAACTACTCTTGTCCCCTGAGATGTGATGGGAACATCCACTCTCTATATACCATTGATAATCATGATAAAACATGCATATAGAAATTCCACACTTGAACTTATACTCCTCATTTTTCTTCCACACAGTCCTAGGCTATTTCTTTGCTTGGGATCTCTCCTCTATCTTTTTTCTAGATCTATTATGAATCTGCTTCTCCCTTTGATTGGATGGCTTGAAGATTCTGGAAAATTTACAACCTTTTCCCACTTGCCCAAGTTTGTGGCGCACATAACACCTCACATGACCAAGATATGAGGTGAAGTGATCATTTTTTATGTGGATCATGTTTGATCTCCACATTCGACTACTTTTTCCTCGACTCCATGTTCTAGATATGTAATTAATTGCCGTATGTCCAAACAGGTTGCATGAGTAATAATAACCATTAAAAGCACACGTATATCTGATGCTTTATCCTCCTCTTGGTTGTCCAAATTGTTGCACATTCTGCTAGTAAGATGTGAACATTTTGCTTCTGCAACTGGTTGCCACGTGTCCAAAATTATAACAGATGTAGCACTCTACATCATCCATCAAGGGAGATGGATTATTTCTTCTTCTTTGAAAGATATCATATCTGTGACAATATTTAACCCTAGGAGTGAATTATATTCTACATGCAGGTGCTGCTTAAGGTCTTCTTCTCTACTACTACTATTTTTTCTATTTTTTTCCTTGGTTACTACTCTTGTTGTTGCTATTGTTTTCTCTAATACTTTTGGGTTCTACATTGTTGTTCTTCCCTGCATGTGAGTTGGACTCTCCCTTGTGAAAACCAAGACCATAAATGATCATGGGATACCTTTGGTTCTCAACCAAATTTTCCAAGGCTACAATGCTCTTCTCTAAATCCAGCCTCTTCCTCAACGTGATAACTCTAGCTTCAAGATTTCCAACATGGGCCTCCTTTTCTTTCAGTTTTCTGCGCATAACATCCTCAATCCTTTTGTCTTCTTGATGCTATATCTTCAAGCTAAGAACCTATTTTAACTATGTTTGAAGGATGTTGACTTCTTCCTTTATATTAGCCTCCTTTTCCTCACAGATCTGCAAGAGATTTTCTTGTCTTTTGCATGCAGTTGTTAGTCTACTAACTTCAAAAAATAATTTTCCAATATCTTCTAAATATGACTCAAATTCCACTTGAAAAAGAATTAGTTTATCACATTCATCAATAAGATTATCTGAATCAACAACTCTAACATCAAATTTTTCTAATCATAACTCAAAAGAAATTTATTTGTATTTATACCTTCAAATCTGCTGCGTGTGATCACACTAGGTTTTGCTGAAGCTTCATTTTCTAATTTTTCAGCTACATCATTCACACTAGGGAGAATAATCTTCTTAGGCTGATATTCTATCTTCTGTGGAGCCTTCTTCTAACTCTCGCTCTTGACCTCTCTATTGTATTTTCTACCATCTCCAAACAACACTTGCAGTCTGTCCCAAATCTCCGTAGAAAATTTTAGATCTGTTATTTTCTCCACATCTAATTATGGAAATTCTCATAAATTGTGCATCTCGCTTAAGCATTCTACTACATCACTTTAGATGAAAGTGGATCCTTGCGACACCCTTTACATACAAACTTCCAAATGTTAGTTCCACGAGCTAATAATTAAGGCTTAACGTTTTCATGTCATACCTTGAAATTTTCAAGAGTGAGGACAAATACTCTTGGAGGATTCATTCTGAAAAGAAAAAAAACCAATTTTTTACTAATACTGCTTGGATTTACTCTTCGACGATTAAGATCCAACCAAGAGCATCACTCTGATACCACTTGTGGGAAATTTGAGTCTCTAATACTACTTGTTGGAAGAGATGGACAATACAAGGGGGGCGGGAATCATTATTATGCTATGTGGATCAATTTTACCACTTCTTTTTTTTCTTACAAAATAATTGAATCATGCATTAGTAAACCAACAACACATATAAACAACACATGAATAATCACAAACATAAGCATTGATCATCATAATCACAAGTAACCATGGGAAAAAACACATCAATAAAACAACATGCACACATAGAGACACAAGATATAAGGTGGATACCCAAAGGGTTAAAACCACCACTGACTGAAAGTCTTCATCTTCATCTTTCTTATTAATCTTCAAATCTTCTTTTACATATGATGACTGTTCACCCCTAGTGTGTTGGAAATAATACTAAGAAGGGGGGTGAATCAGTATTATCAGTTCAATAATTTTTCATTTCCCAAACAAATTTTTATATGCTACTTCTGTGAAGTGAACTAGCATGTACACGCTATTGTTATTAGAGAAACCAGTGTATACCCAGAGAACTTATGATTTAATCAGTTTATCATGTGTTGGTCTTTAATCAGTGCATCAGTAACTTGTTAAACAGGGTAGTAAAACCATAATAAACAATCACACATAAGCAACACACATGAACACCAATATTTAAGGTGGAAACCCAATGCGGGAGAAAAACCACATGCTGTTGTCATCTCTGTCTTCTTTTAATAATAAGAAAATATGTTTACAATCTTGTATTGGTGAAGACTCATACCAGTACGCAGACAACCCACTTGGAGAAGGCTACAACCTTCTCTCGTTTTCTGGCTTCTACTGGAAGGGATTTTAAACCTAGAGCTCTTGTACTAGCTAATGTGTTTACTAGTACGTAGGAACTAGCCTACAGAAAGCTATGACCTTCTCTCCTCTTCCAGGGACCACGTTTCATAAATTTTTCAGACTGAATTCTCCTACCATACAACAATATACACGAAAGCCTCGTTTCATTAAATTTCCATATTGGACCCATCAAAACTTTCAAACTGCATCAACCAATAATTAGTTAATCTGAACAGTCATATCATTGTCACGAGAACAATGTGCTTAACCCAGAAACCTGCATCATCATTTAGAACCAGCTGCAACCACAAAAATCATGCATCAAAATGTCTACGCTACTTTACTGAACCCAACCTGCATGTATACACTACTTCCTTTAAGAAAACCTACTTATACCTTCAAAACTACTAAAACATAAAACTTCTTAATCAAGTCTGTACCAACCAGAAATATACTGAACATCTACTGCCAATTTACAGAGCTTTACACAAGCAGTGGCAAAAATCATCCTTCTCACTTATACAATCAATCAATCAGATATCAAAATCCTTATGCATTCAGTTTTACATTCAGATCTAATAAGATTTCATTGACAAACAACAATAAAACAACAAAATTGATCAGATATATCAGTCAGATATGAATAATAAGATTTTCCTTTGTATATGCTACTTGGAAGAGTAGAACCTGCATGTACACGCGCTTTTACCGAGATGAACCAGCATATAGATCTGCAACTATTAACTCATAACTTCGCTGCTATTCCAGACTTCAGACAAACCCATATCATGACATTTAAAGAATAAAACAGGTGTACATAATCAGATCTAGCCCATCCAATATCAGATCATTCAATAATAAGTAATTTTAGGTCTCATGATCTTGATACAACATTGAATCAAGGTGTAGAGAATATTTCAGATCAAATCACAAACATAGCCCCTACAACATAACATATACTTCAAATAGAATTATTCCTTAGAAACCCTTTCACTTGCCCACCCTCGCCTTATGATCTTCTCCTCCTTATATAGTTTTATGCCTTTCTCAACACCTCGGACCAAAACCACTTAGGCCCCATGGTATTCTTGGATGTGATCAAATAGTTGTTACGCTCTTTTTGTTTTGTGAACCAACGTGTATATGCTATTTTAACTAAGTGGACCTGCGTATACATCTCAAACTACTTTTCACCATCCTTTACCTTCAACTTCTTCATTCTGATTAGTAGACTTTAATTCCATTTTCTTGTTCTTCTGTACCAATGCCCTGTTACATCTGAATGGACCTGTTACATTGTGGGTTTCCTTTCATCAAAACTGAATTGACCTGTGAGTGATTTGTCGTCAAGGACAACACTTGTATCATAATGCCAACAATATCCCCCTTTGGACTTGATGGAAACCATGCTGGTGTTGATTATTGCAAGCTGTAGAAACTATTAGAGATAAAAAGCAACACCAAAATACTCTCCCCCTTTGACATCAAGGGCAAGGGGTAGACCAAGCTATTCTCCCCCTTTGATATACATTATGTTTTCCATGCTCCCCTTGAGTGCATGCCAAGGCTGCAGAGATATGTTTCAAAAGAATAACATGACTCTATAACTCAACTATGTGAGTATGACCTCCCTATGACCAATGACTCATACATCAATCACCCAACCAAGTGGGGGTACACCATATTTGACTCATCCACCCATCTAAGTGGGGATATACCATATTTGACTCATTCGCCCAGCCAAGTGGGGATATACCAATCGTTTATACATGTCAGGAATACAAAAATTATTGCATCATCCATCCCATGCAAAGTGGGGATACATTTTACATCATATGTCCAATAGAACTCATTCAAATATATACCATGACAGAAGAAGTCATAGCACACCCAACATCTTTACATGACTTATGCAATAAATGATATAAGTATCTGAAGCCATATTTGAACTCAGCAACCATGATGCCAAGAATACAGAAGGTGTGTGAAGGCTATTGCTCCCCGTGAACCTGTGCTACTTGTGTGTTGTCAACAAGTCATTCATCAAGGCATCTTTGTCAGTTAGATAAAAATCAATGAACAAATCATATCGTCAAACTGTAATCATCAATATCACACAGAGCACCCATATCAGAGTCTGACCCACTGTTTTTCTATCAGAGAAAACATATAGACTCCTTCAGCCACAGAAAACCATGTGTATATGCGAATGTAATTCATGAAACCCGCGTATAATAACCTTCATCTGAAAACTGGATTTAACAGCAGGATGATGCAGCAACTACTCCCAACTTTTGTCTGAGATATTCAAATGTTTCTCTAGGAAGTGGTTTAGTGAATATATCAGTAACCTGTTCTTTGGAGGGAACATATTCCAATTTAACCTTTTGTTCAAGCACTTGTTCTCGTAGAAAATGGTAATTAATGGGTATGTGCTTGGTCTTGGAGTGCATGACAGGATTTTTTGAAATATTGATGGAAATTGTATTATCACATAGAATGGACATGGGTGGAGTACATGTGATATGAATGTATTGCAACGTTTGCATCATCCAAAGTAGTTGTGTGCAGCAAGATGCAGCAACCACATATTCTGTTTCAGCTGTAGATAAGGAAATCGAACTTTGTTTCTTGCTGAACGATGACACTAACTGAGAACCCATATAGAATGCACCTCCACTAGTGCTCTTTCGATCATCAACATTTCCTGCCCAATCTACATCTGTATATGCATGAAGAGTAAGGTATGTATCTTTAGGATACCATAGTCCAAAGTCCTGAGTTCCTTGAAGATATTTGAAAATTCTTTTGACTGCTTGGAGATGTGATTCCTTTGGATTTTCTTGGAACCTTCTTAACAATTCCTACTTCATGCATGATATCAGGTCTGATACCTGTTAGATAAAGCAGACTTCCAATCATATATCTGTAAGTTGGTTTGTTTACTACTAGTGATTCATTGTTAGAACTGAGATTGCATCCTGTTTCCATCAGAGTACAAACTCGTTTAGAATCTTCAATTCCATACTTCCTCAAGATCTGATTGAGATATTTGGTTTGTGAAAGAAAGATACCATCTTTTGTTTGCTATACTTGTAGACCAAGAAAATAAGTAAGTTCACCAAGTAAGGACATTTCAAATTCTTACTGCATTACTAAAGCAAAATTCTCACTCACGGATTCTTCATTGCTACCAAAAATGATATCATCAACATAAACAACAATAATTAACAGTTTATCGTTTTCAATCTTTGTGTATAAATTGCTATCTGTAGAACCTTTTGTGAAACCTTTTTGTTGTAGATATTTGTCAAGGAGGTAATACCAAGCCCTTGGAGCTTGTTTCAGACCATAGAGAGCCTTTTTGAGCTTGCATACGAGTTTTGCATCATTTCCAAGAATGAATCCTTCTGGTTGTTCAATATAAACTTCTTCTTCTAAATGTCCATTAAGAAAGGTCAATTTTACATCCATTTGATATACTTTGAATTTTCAAAAACTAGAAAGAGCATGAAACATCCTTATGGCTTCAAGTCATGCAACAGGTGCAAAAGTTTCTTCAAAATCTATACCTTGTTGTTGAGCATACCCTTTGCAAACAAGTCTTGCCTTGTTTCTAATAACGTCTCCATTTTCATTCAGCTTATTCTTGAATATCCATTTTGTTCCTATAACATTTTTATCATGAGGTTTACGAACTAACTCCCAAGTACATGTGAACTCAGAAACCATGATGCGAACAATACAGAATGTGTGTGAAGGCTAATGCTCCCCGTGAACCTGTGCTACTTGTGTGTTGTCAACAAGTCATTCATCAAGGCATCTTTGTCAGTCAGATAAAAATCAATGAACAAATCATATCGTCAGACTGTAATCATCAATATCACATAGAGTACCCATATCAGAGTCTGACCCACTATTTTTCTATCATAAAAAACATATAAACTCCTTCAGCCACATAAAACCGCGTGTATATGCGACTATAATTCATGAAACACGCGTATAATAACCTTCATCTGAAAACCGGATTTAACAGCAAGATGATGAGCAACTACTCCCAACTTTTGTTTGAGATATTCAAATGTTTCTCTAGGAATCGGTTTAGTGAATATGTCAGCAACATATTATTTGGAGGGAACATATTCCAATTTAACCTTTTGTTCAAGCACTTGTTCTCGTACAAAATGGTACTTAATGGGTATGTGCTTGGTCTTGGAGTGCATGGCATGATTTTTTGAAATACTTATGGCACTTGTATTATCACATAGAATGGAGATGGGTGGAGTACATGTGATATGAATGTCTTGCAATGTTTGCATCATCCAAAGTAGTTGTGTGCAGCAAGATGCAGCAACCACATATTTTGTTTCAGCTGTAGATAATGCAATCAAACTTTGTTTCTTTCTGAACAATGACACTAACTTAGAACCCATATAGAATGCACCTCCACTAGTGCTCTTTCGATCATCAACATTTCCTGCCCAATCTACATCTGTATATGCATGAAGAGTAAGGTATGTATCTTTAGGATACCATAGTCCAAAGTCCTGAGTTCCTTGAAGATATTTGAAAATTCTTTTGACTGCTTGGAGATGTGATTCCTTTGGATTTTCTTGGAACCTTCTTAACAATTCCTACTGCATGCATGATATCAGGTCTGATACCTGTTAGATAAAGCAGACTTCCAATCATAGATCTTTAAGTTGGTTTGTTTACTACTATTGATTCATCATTAGAACTGAGACTGCATCCTTTTCCCATTGGAGTACAAACTCGTTTAGAATCTTCCATACTTCTTCAAGTTCTACTTGAGATATTTTGTTTGTGAAAGAAAGATACCATCTTTTGTTTGCTATACTTGTAGACCAAGAAAATTAGTAAGTTCACCAAGTAAGGACATTTCAAATTCTTATTGCATTACTAAAGCAAAATTCTCACTCATGGATTCTTCATTGCTACCAAAAATGATATCATCAACATAAAAAACAATAATTAACAGTTTATCATTTTCAATCTTTGTGTATAAATTGCTATCTGTAGAACCTTTTGTGAAACCTTTTTGTTGTATATATTTGTCAAGGAGGTAATACCAAGCCCTTGGAGCCTGTTTCAGACCATAGAGAGCCTTTTTGAGCTTGCATACGAGTTTTGCATCATTTCCAAGAATCAATCCTTTTGGTTGTCCAATATAAACTTCTTCTTCTAAATGTCCATTAAGAAAGGTCAATTTTACATCCATTTGACATACTTTGAATTTTCAAAAACTAGAAAGAGCATGAAACATCCTTATGGCTTCAAGTCTGGCAACAGGTGCAAAGTTTCTTCAAAATCTATACCTTGTTGTTGAGCATACCCTTTGCAAACAATTCTTGCCTTGTTTCTAATAACTTCTCCATTTTCATTCACCTTATTCTTGAATATCCATTTTGTTCCTATAACATTTTTATCATGAGGTTTACGAACTAACTCCCAAGTATCATTCTTTTCAATTTGGTCAAGTTCTTCATCCATGGCCTTGACCCAACATTCATCTTTGTAGGCTTCATTTACATTCTAAGGTTCTGTGGAGGTTAGTAATCCTAGATAACTTGAGGTCCCTGTAAGAGTTCTTCTTGTTTTTACTCCAGACACTTTTTCTCCTATAATTTGAGATTCTGGATGATTCTTCTAAACATAACTAGATGGAATCTTTTCCCTGTCTATTGTATCTTCTTCTGGTTCTTCATTAGTTTCTTCTTCTATATCATTTTGATTTGATGGGGGAAATCATTCCCCATCTTCCTCATTGTCATATTCCTATATTGATTTCATTTGTTCTGGATTTTTGCATGCTTCATCAATTACAACATCAATGCTTTCAACAATTTTCCAAAGTCTTTTATTCCAACATTTGTATCCTTTACTTCTAGATGAATAACTAAGAAGAATTTCTTCGAGTGCTCTGGGTTGAAACTTACCAAGTCTTCCATCAGTCCTTTTAACGAAACATTTTCTTCCAAAAACTCTAAAGTTTTTTACAGTAGGAGGCTTACCATACCAAAGCTCATGTGGAGTTTTATTACTATTTACCCGTACATTCACTTTGTTAAGAATAGTCACAGTAGCAAATGCAGATTCACCCCAGAAGGTTGCAGGAGTTCTAGATTGATCAAGTATAGCTCGAGCCATTTGTTGAATTTTTCTGTTCATTCTTTCCACCATGTCATTTTGCTGAGGAGTTCTTGCGACGAAGAATTACCTTTTTATTCCATGTTGTTCACAAAAGTCAAATAATTCATCTGATATGAATTCTCCCCCTCGATCAGATCTGAGACATTTGATTTTTCGATCTGATTCATTTTCAACTAAAGCTTTGAAGTCTTTAAACGTTTCAAATGCTTCATCTTTATGCTTTAGTGGACCTATCCAACACATCCTGGAAAAATCATCAATAAATAAAATAAAGTATTCTTCTCCACGAAGTGACTTTTTCGTTGTTGGACCACATAAATCAGTATGGATGAGTTCAAGAGGCTTACTTGCTGATCCTTCTTTCTCATTGAAGTGAAATTTGGTTTTCTTACCGACTTGACATGGTTCGCATATGGTGTTTTCTGGGATGCTGATATCTGGAAGATCATGAATTTCCTTGAGCCTGCATGCTTTTCTTATCCGAGGAAAGCTTAGATGTCCTAATCTTCTGTGCCATAGCCAGTTTTCATCTTTTTTTCTTAGAAAGAATTGTTGTTTTCGTCCTTTGAGTATGTATACATTATTTTGATTTCTTGTACCTATGATCACAGTCCTTCCTGTCTCAAGCTCATGAACCACACATCCGTTTGATCAAAACACAACTTCATTTCCTTGATCAATTTTTGAATGACACTCAACATGTTATGCTATAAACCATCTACATACATGACATTTCTAGCTTTAACCTTTTTTTTCAAGAAAACATAACCTTTACCTTTAATGACAACTGGAGTGTCATTTCCAAATGAGACATTCTTTTCATTTTCTAAAGAATTATATGAATGAAGTCTCTCTTTATCACCTATCATGTGTTTGGAGCATCTGTTGTCAATGTACCATTGATTTTCTTGTTCTTCTACATAGAGAGCTATGCCATATCTTTCTGTTTGAGATTCCTTCTTTCTCCATATCTTGGGATTTAATAATGTTTGCTTCTTTTGAAGTGTTGGTCGAGATTTTCTCCTGCATTCAAATTCTTCATGGCCAAAGTTGTTACAAATCAGACATTCTATTTCATTTTCAAGAGGAGAAAAGTTATTATAGGAACTTTTCTTGATTCTTGTTACACTCCTTTGATTTTGTCCTTCTCTAGTCATGATGGTTTGTAAGCAACACATTGAGTAGCCTTATGCACAAATTTATGACATGAAAAAACATTTCCCATTGAAGAAATTTCTTCGATCATAGAATCTTTTGGCATTGTTTACCTGTTGGTTGAATCTTCTACTGATATTCATCCTTGGAGTAAATTGAGTATGACTCATCTGATGAATAATTTTAGGCCTTTGTTGAAGATTAACATAATGTTCACTGGTCTTTTATACATCAAGATAGCTTATGGTGGAGGCTGATGACTTTTATGATTGAGATGATTCTTCAGTATATCCAAGACCTATCTTTATCAGAGGAGAATACTCAACTTTCATGATTTCATTTAAAGTTTCATATCCTTTAGAAAATCTAAGATTAAGAGATTTTGTCTTCTCAAGTTCTTTTCTTAGACCCACGATTCCATATTCTAGAAGTTCATTATGTTTTTCTCTTTCATTGAGTTGGTGTGTCAACGTATCTATGATCATATTCTTTTATTCTAAGTAGATTTTGAGTTTTGTGATTTCTTCAAGAAAGTATTCCTCTTCTAAGGCATCCAAAAAAATCATCATTGTCATAAGCCATGAGCAGTCTATAATCTTGTTCAGTTTCATGTTCATCACTATTGGATAAACCATCACTATCTTCATGCGTATAATAATTCCTTTTATTGACAACCTATTTTCTATTGCCTTTTTCATATTCCTTTCCCTTTTCATATTTATCTTTATGAGGACATTTGGCAGCATAATGGCCAACTCTCCCACAAGCAAAGCATTTGAATGGTAACTTACCTCTGAATCTTCCGGAACCCCGTTGAATCTTTTTGACAAAATTTACCTCATCTCCTTCTTTTGAAATGTATCCTGGTTCGTTGTGCTCTTCCTTTTATTTTCCCTTTGTTGAAGCTTTAAAATCGGCTTCCCTCATATCTGATGGACCTCCTTTCCTCATTTCAAAGGCAGTTAGGATTCCATGGAGTTGAGTCACTGTAATATTTTGAGGATCATGTTTTTCTTCTATGGCATACACTTTTGACTCAAATTTAGAAGACAAAGGTCTCAAAATTTTCTCAACTAAAGTACCTTTCCTTATCTCTTCACCCAGATTCTTCATACAGTTAACAATATCATATGTACGTAAAAAGTAACTAGAAACACTCTCATCACTATGCATCTTAAGAGTTTCATATTGAATTCTGAGAGTTTGAAGCTTAACACATTTTACCTGAGAGTCTCCTTCGTAGCTCTAAATGATTTTGTCCCATATATCTTTGGTTGTCTTGAGC
Organism: Pinus tabuliformis; assembly: GCA_031772625.1. Lineage (NCBI taxonomy): Eukaryota > Viridiplantae > Streptophyta > Pinopsida > Pinales > Pinaceae > Pinus > Pinus tabuliformis. The sequence goes on from CM062810.1 coordinate 695,436,566, forward strand.
TGCATGACATGACAAATTTTGATTCTGACAGACTTCCCAATAATGTATTGACAACATTAGCATTGGTTTTGTATAACTTCTTACCTGTAGAGTTTGTAGGTATTGCTGCTGGAAATTGATATCCTCCTTCCACAATTTCCCAAACATCAGCTCCAAGTGATTGAAGATAGGCTCTCGTTCTTATTTTACAATATACCAAGTTTCTCCCATTTAAGATTGGTGGTCTGATAGATCCCATGCCTTTGTGATTATTCATCTTGAAATATCTTCATTTAAGCGATCAAGCTTCTTCTGAAGGACCCGCTCCGATACCAATTGTTGGAAATAATACTAAGAGGAGGGGTGAATCAATATTATCAGTTCAATAATTCTTCATTTCCCTTATCTCTTGTGAAGTGAACTAGCGCGTATACGCTACTGTTATTAGAGAAGCTAGCGTATACCCAGAGAACTTATGATTTAATCAGTTTATCATGTGTTGACCTTTAATCGATGCATCAATAACTTGTTAAATAGTGCAGTAAACCATAATAAACAATCACGCATAAGCAACACACATGAACACCAAGATTTATGGTGGAAACCCAATGCGGGAGAAAAACCAGCTGTTGTTGTCATCTCTGTATTATTTTAATAATAAGAAAATCTATTTACAATCTTGTACTGGTGCAGACTCATACCAGTACATAGGCACCCACCTGTAGAAGGCTACAACCTTCTCTCATTTTCCAGCTTCTATTGGAAGGGAGCTACAACGCCCTAGCTATTGTACTAGCCAATGTGTTTACTAGAACGTAGGCGTCGGCCTACAGAAGGCTACGACCTTCTCTCTTCTTCCAGGTACCATGTTTCATAAATTTTCAGACTGGATGCTCATGGCATACAACAATATACATGAAGGCATCATTTCATCAAATTTCCATACTAGACACATCAAAACTTTCAAATTGCATCAACCAATAATTAGTTAATCTGAACAGTCATATCACCGTCAACAGAACACCGTGCTTAACCCAGAAACTTGCATCATCATTCAGAACCATCTACAACCTCAAAAATCATGCATCAGAATGTATACACTACTTTATTGAACCCAATCTGCGTGTATATGCTACTTCCTTTAATCAAACCTACGTATAACTTCAAAACTATTGAAACATAAAACTTCTGAATCAAGTCTGTACCAACCAGCAATATACTGAACATCTACTATCAATTTACAGAGCTTTACACAGGAAGTGGCAGAGATCACCCTTCTCACTTATATAATCAATTAATCGGATATCAAACTCCTTATGCATTCAATTTTGCATTCAGATCTAAGAAGACTTCGTTGACAAACAACAATAAAACAACATAACTGATTAGATAGATCAGCCAGATCTGAGGAATATGCTTTTCCTTTGTATACGCTACTTGGAAGAGTAGAACCTGCGTGTACAGGTGCTTTTACCGAGACGAACCCGCATATAGATATGCAAATATTAACTTAGAACTTCGCTTCTATTACAGACGTCAGACAAACCCAGATCATGACATTTAAAGAATAAAGCAGGTGTACATAATTAGATCTAGCCTAACCAATATTAGATCATTAAATAATAAGTCATTTCATGTCTCATGATCCTGATCCAACATTGAATTCAAGGTGCAAAAAATATTTCAGATCAAATCACAAACATAGCCCCTGCAACATAACATATACTCCAGATAGAAGTATTCCTTAGAAACCCTTTCACTTTCCCACCGTGGCCTTATGATCTTCTCCTCCTTATATAGTTTAAGGCCTTTCTCAATACCTCAAACCAAAACCACTTAGGACCCGTGGTATTCTTGGACAGGATCGAATAGTCATTACTCCACTCAATATTGTGGGCTAATACCATGGTATTGACCCCTGGTATTGTCTCCTCTTGAATTTCCTTGATTTTCCAACATATACGTGCTTTTCTTCTTGTGAAAGTGTGTGTATATGTATACGCTCTTTTTGTTCTGTGAACCATCATGTATATGTTGTTTTGACTAAGTGGACATGCGTATACATCTTAAACTACTTTTCATCATCCTTTAGCTTCAACTTCTTCATTCTGATTAGTAGGCTTTAGTTCCATCTTCCTGTTTTTCTGTACCAATGCCTTGTTAGTTTTGAATGAACCTATTACACTGTCGGTTGCCTTTCATCAAAATTGGATTGACTTGTGAGTGATTTTCCATCGAGGACAACACTTGTATCATAATGCCAACATAGTGTGCAAGCCACAACTTTCCAATCACGTGAGCTGCTACTTGCTCCAGGCCACTACCTGTATGAACTTTGCAGGTCTCGACTTGCTGGAAGCCACCACTCCCTCGAATTTGTAGGCCACCAACTGCTAAAATCCACCACTCATAATAAGTCTCATCCAACCATCACTGGATGGAAGCCACCATTCCCAAGTTCTCATGCCTCTACCTAAAGGATGTTGCTACACCCTATCACATCGAGCCACTATTTACTTCACTAAAGGCCCCAAACTTTAAGGACCTATTATGGACCTTGTTTCATAATGTTTAATACTAGATCCACTCGTCTATGTAATCAAACACTTGTAAGCCACATTTCATCAATTTTCTCAGAATATCCTCTATGCTCATACAACTAAAAATCTACAACCTAATAACCAATTTGCATACAAAACTTTGTTACACAATCAATCTATGCAATGTAGATCCTTGCAATACAATTAGTTCACATAATAAATCTGTTTATCAACCTGAATAATCCAACAACACCACAAACTAATAATCTTAACATCATTCTCATTCATCACTAACATACTCTAGAAACCATTCAAAAGGCATATAAAGGTGCTACAACAAAAGACTCTCCAATAGAACCCCTGTAACATAAACATATCAACAATTTAAACTCTGATCTAAAATACCTATAGCACCAACTACAACAATACTCCAAGCTCCATATCAACAACAACTAGCATCAATACAATCTGCAACATAAGCATGTTAGACATATAGATACACTACAACTCCATCATCCTCTGACATATGCTCCAAATATCATCTCTGATCTGCACTTTATTATTTGCATTCATATACCTTACTCTCTGATTCTATCTAACCCCTTCTACTGCACACTCTGACCATTTTATCAATGATGAATGATGCAATCAAGATAAAGCACTAATCCTCATTCTCTTGACTTGATCACCTTCTAGAATATGGAGCAACCTTTTTGAGACTATTGGATCAAATGCCATGTGCGAAAAGCATAGAAAATGTCCTTGGAATTGATTAGAATATGTACACAATATGAGAAATCCACCTACAAGAAGTAACACACCTCTTACTCTCTGGAACGATGTTATAACACAAGTAAATGGCTATGTAGACTGCATTACAATGCAAGTTGTCTTCTTATTCAACTGTGTTACACTAATTCTTTGCCACCAAACCTTTTTCAAATTACTCGAGCACTTTCAGAACCTATCTATCTTCCTTTGCAAGCATCTCTAGAACCTGTAGAGCCTCTACAACCATTGGGAACACCTCAGTAACATGTTATCAAACCTCTAATCATCATGACAAATCCTCCAGATTTATTGAGATCAATGCCAACATAATTGACTCCGTGGTTGAATCCTTAGGTAGACATCCTAGGTTGACATCAACGCCAACACCATGAAGCCAAAAATGCATAGACAAACCAACATTGAATCTATATGAGCTAACCTTACATCAAGATCCAAAATGCCATTTCTTGAGAAAGATTGTTATGCTCCTTATTTCCACCTTTTATACATGAAATTTTCAACATCATCCGTCGTTTGAAAGATCCGTATTATCCACCCTATTACCGGTAATAATTCTTTAGCAGTATAACATTTAATGGGCTCAAAGTTTGATTTGGTCCATGCCTTTAGATTTTTAGAGCTTATTCTTCTACTTAGAAAATGACATATGCACAAGTCCTCCATCCCCAATATCTCATTTAGCTTTCTCTTCTCACCTAGAAACAAGTTGACTTGATTTTGTTTTTTACTTTAATGCATTGCTATCAGTTTTTATGTTTTGTCACCCTCCAATTTTTGAAACCCCAAGCTCTCTGAGGATGAGATCGGAGAGTCACTCATGTGGTTGAAATCCAACTATTCTCTGATGAATCCTACCTCTGTAAGTGAATAAATTCTTGTGTTTGAGCCAGATAATAGAGTTTTGAGGTCCTTGGAAGTCTCTTCTGAAGTAAATGTGACTCTCCAATCAATTATATGCATTAAATCACCATGTTTGTGCATCCTTTATGTTAATTCCCTTGGATTCTAGTCCACTTTTTAGGACATTTTTTGGTCCAACAATTAAGGATATTAGTAGATTCATTTCCTAGCCTTGTCACAATATCCCTTGTTGGATTTTCCTCTTGTACACTGGATTCAAATAAAGCTTGAACCATTTCACCAATACTGACAACAACCTAATCTTCTAGCAAGCTATATCCTAGGTTTGATTGCCTCCATGGCTATGACATGCCAATAGATCAATATAATTTTCAGTTGGACCATATTTATTGGCCCTCCAGTGGATTGTCAAAATAATCAGTCACCTCTTTGTCTAGAATCAACATGAGGTTAGTCCTCCTTACCTCATATCACCCTAGTCGCTACTATAAATGAACCTTGTGGAAACCCTAAGTCACCCTCTCTAGTTGCATAGATCTATCACCTTGCCAAAATTAATCCTCTCAAAATTATTAAAGAATAAATATCCTCTATACGAATTCTAAAAGCCCTTAAATTCCACTTGTTTTTCCTTGATTCCAAAGGATAATTCCTATGATAATGATGCAAGAAAATTTTAGTGTTCCCGCATTTTCAAATACTATGACTTAACATCATAATTCAAAACTCTCATTGATATGTTTCAGAGAGATAATACTCCCATACACTGTCAACAATACATAACATGCATGCAACATAATACCTCAATGTAATATTAACTGACCGACGATTAAACCTAGGAAAGACTTTAATGATGCTATCTGCAATAATCGAATATTTATGATATAATATCAAAACTTACCATATGTTAGGCATGATCGTGTCCACAAAACTCCATGTCCATGCAAGGTTCTCATTAGGCCACACTGAAAGGTTTCCAATTCGTTAATTGAAATGTACAACAAAACCCAAAACACCATGCTTCCATAATTCAATTGAAGCTGCCAATGCATTTTCCTTTTCTAATGCACTCACAAACTAATATTCACAGTACAAATAAATAGATGCATGAACTGATGAGTTAGATCAAAATAACTCTTTCCACAATTCCTATTGACCTCACGCCTCCAACGATCTACTAGTATTTGGGTTCCTTCTCTTATTCAATTGTACTTCTACTGAAACATTGACATTAGCTTCATTTTCCTGAGGCCTTCTTTTGTGCACAAAAAACAAATTCTTCAATCAGAGAATCAATACACAATTAAACTTTGACTGAGAGAAAATCAAATGCAAAATACATACATGGTCTTCATACATTAATTCATAGTAACAAGATCATAGTCCATTACAATAAAATTCTTTTTTCATTAAAATAGCTTTGTGCATACATGTGCTTGGAGGCATTCATTCTCTCTATGGCTTGATCTCTCATTCATTTGGCATTCTCCCCTTTCCTCATTTACCCATATGATTACAATAAGTAGAATTGGGAAACGCAATAGCTTTTCTAGATCCTAAAAGCACTCCAATAGTTTCTAAGATTTCTAGACTTTTTCCCATCGTAACAAAATGCTAATAGTTTCCAAGATTTTCTCTCGTGCAACCTCTCATGCCTTAAAAGGAAAATTTTCTTCTTAAAAATCTTATCTCTATTCATAGTCGCTTTAGAAATAAATAAATTAACATTATTTACAATAAGGATTTAGAATTCCTTTTTCATGTTAAAACTTGGTTTGGAAGTTTGTCTCCAAAAAAAACTTAATGACTTTGAAGCTCTAATACTCTAAATAATAATTTTTCTAAAAATACCATTTCCATTTTCCGAAGTCTTCTATCTAATAGAGGGTTTCATTTCTGATTTCCATTTTGAACCTGTGCAGATGATTAGAGGTCGTTGTCAGTCTATATGTTTCGATTATTTTTCGAGATCTAGGTCTTTGGAGGCGTGAATTAGGTCACACGAGATCTAAAATACTAGGCATCTATCTTGTATTTTCATTCTTAAAAGAATTTTGCATTTTCATTTTCAATGGACTGCAACGGCGGCGTCCCTTTCTTTATGAAGGGTTTTCTTATATCACCATGATTTGTCTGAGAATACTCTCTAAAATAAAAGTTTGTTAGATACCATTTCCATCTTTTGAAGTCTTCTATCTAACAGAGGGTTTCATTTCTGATTTCCGTTTTGAAACTGTGGAGATGATTAGAGGTTGTTTTCTTATTAGAAGCTTGATGACCAGGCATCTATCTTGTATTTTCACTCTTAAAGAATTTTTCATTTGGGTAGTTGATGTATGTAAACCATATAGCCATTGGAGCTTCATTGAGGTTTGATATGGCATTGTCTTTGCGGGTGTGCTAGTTGGCGGCCTGTCAGATTAATGAAATGTCTGTGTCAGATTAATGAAATGTCTTTGTTTTGTTCTTTGAGGAGGTCAACCTTTCCAACCATCCAAGCATATTTTGGCTAAGGTCTGTGTAGTGTGTTTTGTGTTGGAATTTTTGATTGATTCTATATTTTGGCTGAGGTTTGCGTAGTGTGTTTTGTGTTGGAACCTTTGGTTGATTGTTTGACATGGCCGATGGCTAATCCAATTTCAATGAAGTGCTTACACATTTAAAAGTCTCCCACATAACATATGAAATATTCTGGTATTTACAGTTCCATGGATTATCATGTGTAATGGATTAACCTCGCTTTTGTTGTAATGGTGTAGGATAATGTCAAATGCTTCTCTGCTTAAACCCTCATACTATAAAAGGAATAAGACTTTTCATCTTAGGAATGCTTTTCTCTGCTAACCTCAATTTTATAATGGGTTTTTAAACAATGTCAAGGACAATATCAAATGTTATCAAATGCTTTTGTTTATCAAATTCTTTTCTCTGCCTAACCTCGAGACTTTAAAAGGAATAAGACTTTCCATTATGGGAATGCTTTTCTTTGCTAACCTCGAGTTTGTAATGGTTTTTTGTAATGGTCTAGGTTCTAGAGGATAATATCAAATGTTATCAAATGCTTTTCTCTTCTTAACCTGAGAATTTAAGATGAATAATACTTTCCATTCTGGGAATGTTTTTCTCTATTTAACTTTGAGACTTTAAAAGGAATAAGACTTTCCATGAGAAGGCTTTTTCTCTACATAACCCTAAGACTTTAAAAAGAACAAGAATTCCATGGGAATGCTTTTCTCTATGCTTAACTCTGAGTTTTTAAAAGGAATAAGACTTTCCATGGGAATGATTTTTTCGGCTTAACTTTAGAAGGAATAAGACTTTCCATGCAGAGTATTGCTCATGTAATTTAAAAGGAATAAGACTTTCCATACAGATTACTGCTCATGTAATTAAAATTTTTCTTTTCAAATATGAAACAAATAGCATTATTCGAAGTGACTTCATCAACAAAATTTGTGTTCCAAAATATTCTTCCCCTACTTATTCTTCTTACAACAAATAAGCATGAAGCACTTGATTGCGATCATTTGTTTTGTTATCATTTCATGATACTAAAATTATATAATTCCATCTACTCTTGGGTGGATTTGATTATGTAGAAAAAGCAGCCAATTATTTGTTAAAATAATTTTTCATTATGTAATTTCATTTACTCTATTAAGTGGATTTGATTATGCAGAAAATGCAGCCAATTCATTTGTCAAAGGTTAAAACAATTTTTCATGTGCAAATTTTTGCATTTCATTTTTGTCAAATTATATATATATCTTTCTAGGTTATCAATTATGGAAATGAGATTAGAGAGATAGAAGACATTTACTCTATTAAGTGGATTTGATTATGCAGAAAATGCAACCAATTCATTTTTCAAAAGTTAAAACAATTTTTCATGTGCAAATTTTTGCATTTCATTTTTGTCATATATATATATATATATATATATATATATATATATATATATATATATATATATATATATATATATATATATATATATATCTTTGTATATATATATATATATCTTTGTAGGTTATCAATTATGGAAATGAGATTAGAGAGATAGAAGATAAAAGTAGGGATGAAATCATAAGAATGCCAAGGAGGTAGACATATGTTTATTCAATTAATCTTTTAAAGTTCACATTGGATAATTTTGAGGTTCAAACAGGTTCAAACTCCTTTGTTTTATATCTTTGTCATTCCTTTGTTATAGACAAATCACTGCAGTCTTTAGAGGCATGTCCAAGTATTGTGGAGTTCCAAGGTTTATGTGAAAACCATGAAAAACTATAATCATAGTTGTTGGAATCAATTTTGTATTGGATGTAATGTCTTATACTTATGCTCATGCTTGATTCCCATGTTATTTTATTTAATTTTGAGTTTGATTCTTCACTTGCAAAGACCTAGGAAATGGCAAGAGCGAATAGGAAGAATTGTTGACAACAAAGATATCTATTTGAGATGAAGTATGTTTTGTCTGACTTCACTAGTTGCACTCGAGGGAATTATTTGATTTGGTAGAAGATAAATACCATAGCGATTCACTGGTTAAGATAAAACGTGAGCGTTTTGTTTGCTCAAACTTTCAGTGCGATTTTGATCCACCACATTAGAGATAGTAGTGTTGGAACTGATTGCATTCAACTATAGGTTAGTATCATTGCTTTTATCTGACCAACCATTGGGCAGACGCGTAGTAGAATTTTTTGTTTGTTTGATACACTTTGGTTGATTTTTAGTTTGATGACATGATTCTACATACTAGTTTATTTGGATGTCATAGTTCTTGATATCGAAATTCGTTACAACATTGCTCCCCTTGTATTTTATGGTAGTAATATCATAAGCCCTAGTAGCTTCGTATATTGGTTTTGACATATACAAAATTAGAAGCTTCCAAGGTTTACGATATTGCTACCATACATTCAAGAGGCACAATGAGATAACAAATTTCAATATCAAGAACTATGACATATAGGTGATTCAGTGTGCATAATCATGTCACCAAAATGGAAATCGAACAAAACGTGTCACAAACAAATAATTATACTATTCCACATTTGCCTGATAACTAGTCGAATAAAAAACAACGATGCTAACCCACAAATGGATGTGATCAATTTCAACAATATTTTTTTTGATGTGGTGGATCAAAATCAAACCGGAGGTGTGAGCAAACAAAACTCTCAAATTTATCTCAATTGTAGGTGAATCGCTTTGGTATTTCTCTTTTGCCAAATTAGACAATGCCCTTAGGTGCAACTAGTGAAGTCAGAGAAAACTAAGTTCCTCCCTCAAATGATGGTGCCCTATACTTTGTAGATCTCTTCAAAGGTGCAACATATTGCTTGCCTTCAATGGTGGTATTCCCTTTTTGTGATTTCCAATATGAAAATGTGCCTCCAATATTTCCCATGACAATACCAAATCCATACTTGCCACTTTTTCACGCTCCCACTAAGAAATGGGAGAATGAAAAAGAGGCAAAAATGGATATGGTACTATTGTGGGGAATATTGGAGGCACATTTCCATATTGTTAATCACAAAAAGTGAATACCACCAATAGGGACATGCAATATGTCATGCCTGTGAAAGGGTCTATTAGGTATAGGGCGTCATCATTTGGGAGAGGAAGTATGTTTTATTTTACTTCACTAGTTGCGCCCCAGGGCATTATCTGATTTGGTAAAAGATAAATACTATAATGATTCATTGGTAGCTACAATAAAAAATGAAGGGGTCTATGAAGTATAGGGTGCCATCATTCAAGAGAGAAAGTATGTTTTCTCTGACTTCACTAGTTGCACCCAAGGGTATTATATGATTTGGTAAAAGATAAATACCATAGTGTTTCACTGGTAGCTAAGATACAAATTGAGTGTTTTGTTGGCTCAGAGCTTCGGTGTGATTATGATCCACCACAGTAGAGATAGTATTGTTGGAACTAGTTGCATTCATATACAAGTTAGTATCATTATTTTTATCCCACCAACTATTAGCCAGACGAGTAGTAGAATTCTTTATTTGTCTGATACACTTTGGTTGGTTTTTAGTTTGATGACATGATTCTACAACTAGATTATTTAGATGTCATAGCTCTTGATATCGAAATTTGTCACTGCATTGCACCCCTTGTATTTTATCATAGCAATATCATAAGCCTTAGTAGCTTCGTATATTGGTTTTGACAAATACAAAAGAAGAAGTTTGCAGAGTTTATGATATTTCTACCATACATTCAAGGGGCACAATGTGATAACAAATTTCAATATCAAGAATTATGACATCAATTTGCATAATCATGTCATCTAAATGGAAATCAAACAAAATGTGTCAAACAAACATATAATTCTACTACTCCACATTTTCCCGATAACTAGTTAAATAAAAACAACGATGCTAACCTAAAAATGGATGTCATCAATTTCAACAATATTGTCTTTGATGTGGTGGATCAACATCAAACTTAATGTATGAGCCAAAAAAACTCTCAAATTTTATCTCAATTATTGATGAATCGCTTTGGTATTTCTCTTTTGCCAATTCAGACAATGCCCTTAGGCGCAACTAATGAAGTCAGAGAAAATTGAGTTCCTCTCTCCAATGATGACACCTTATAATTGGCAGACTCCTTCACAGGCATAACACCACCAACATGGGCATGAAATATGTCATGCCTGTGAAGGGGTTTATCAAGTATAGGGCACCATGAGTTTGTTTTATCTGACTTCACGAATTGTGTCCAAGGGCATTATTTGATTTGGTCAAAGAGAAATACCATAGTGATTCACTGGTAGCTAAGATATAAATTGAGCGTTTTGTTGGCTCGGATCTTAAGTTCGATTCTAATCCACTACACTAGAGATAGTATTGTTGGAACTAATTGCATTCATGTACATGTTAGTATCGTTGCTTTTATCTCACCAACTATGACATGTAGTAGAAGTCTTTGTTTGTTTGATACACTTTGGTTGATTTTTAGTCCGATGACATGATTCTGTAGACTACTTCATTTGGGTGTCATAGTTCTTGACATCGAAATTTGTCATTGCATTGTGCCCCTTGTATCTTATGGTAGCAATATCATAAGCCTTACTTGAACGCCATCATTTAGGCGAGGAAGTATGTTTTATCTGATTTTGCTAATTGCGCCTGTGGGCATTATTTGATTTGGTAGCAAAGAAATACCATAGCGATTCACTTGTTGCTTGTTGGTGTCGTTAAAATGCTTGTTTTGTTGATTGATTGAATGTTGTTTTCTATTTGAAAACATTGTTTTGCATTTGTTTTACCTTGTATTTCAAATTTTACTTTTCGTGAAAATGTATTAGATTCGTTGCATTGAAAATTTATTTTTTGAGATTCATCATTGAAAATATATTACATTTTTCAGTGATTGAAAGATAAAAACAGTATTCGATGCATCAAATCATTCAAAACAAAAAGAAAATCATAATTCATATAAATGCATCTTTGTAAAGTAAAACCATTTTTCTTTCGAAAAAGTTGCATTTAGGATAGTGGAAACTAGAAATCATTTTTTACTTTTGGCATTGCATTTAGTGAAATGAAACATTAAGTTTTGTTTTCACATTTTGCATTTGGAAGACGAAAGTGAAAGTTAGTGGAAGGCATTTTGCATGATGCATTTTGTTGATACATTATTGATTGAAATTTTTTCCTTGATTAGTCTAGTTTTCGTTGAAACGAAATGTTTTCCTTTTCTCATGTAGTTGCATCTTAGGTGTTTAGGTGACATCATTAAGGCCTTGAAACTGAAACATAATTGAAGATCAACTTTAAAATCTATCAATTAATCTAAATAGATTTTGAAACATTAGCATTCATACTGAGTGGTCTAGGCTAGAGACGTGTTCCAGCATCTATAAAACTTAGCAGTTGTCATTCACTTTTGCGTTAGACAATGCTAGCACGGACTTGTGCTCCCCATACCGTCAAGTATATAAAGGGAGACCTTCATAGGTTGCAAACCTTTAGCCATAGTGAGTTGAGTCTACCACCCTGTAAACATGATACACCAAACACAACATTCGGGGAGATTGCCTGCATGTACGTCAAGTCTTTGGTAAATTTATTTGCTAGGGTGTATATTGCAGTTCATGGTTACTTGGTAATCCCTTTTGCCTAGAGTATTCTGAGTAGTCATTTCGATCTTTTCCGACTCCTTAAACTTGAAAATATCATCGAGCACTTGTCCTTTCAAGCTCGCTAAACCAACAAAAGCAACTAGAGTCACCTTTTTCGTCCTTTTCTCGACTCTTACAACATGAAAAAGAAAAGTTTTTGTTTCAAATTATAAAATTAATTAACCATGGAACAACACCCTTCCTATGGAAATAATCCTTAGTAGAATATTAGGTTGATACCAATGGCAACGTTTCCTGAGTCTACCAGTCAAGGAAACCCCTCTGATGGGAATTCTAGTCCTTTATCTTCTTTTGGAAAAGTTGGTGCTCCTTATATGGCAACGTTGACTCTTCCAGGATTGACCATTGGTCTGCCAGTTTGGTTGTTTTCGACCTCGGTGGTTTTGAGTGTCCAAATAGCGTTTCAACCAAGTTCTCCTCCACCTGAACAACATCAACCTCACGTTGATCCTAAATTTGACCTCTCTGCGTCTTTGCATATTTCTTCACCTCATTCTTCCTCTTCGCCTAGTGAAAGTTTGGATTCTAGTAACCTGGAAGCTAAGAAGAAGAAGAAGAGACTGAATAAGAGGAAGCAAAATAAGCAAGGGGGGAACCGAACAACTATTGTTACCAATGCAACTAATGAAGAGAAATCTTCCAACTAGCCCCAGAAATTAAAGTTCCCTTGCATGTTATGTAAGGGTGACCACCTTGTTCGGAATTGTCCTGGTATTCCCAAGGTCTTAGAAGTGTGGTCCATAGGTTCACATCGACCTTTGTCACCATGCTTTGGCGATCGTGCTAGTGATACACCCTCAACTAATAACAGTAAATCTCATGGGAGAAAAGGAAATGTCAAATTCCCTTGTAAGTTGTGTGAAGGTAATCATCCCATTCACCTTTTCATTTTAATAGATGAAGCTTCCAAAGTGTTGGAAAACCTTACAACTTCCCAGCCTAATCTTCCAATTGGTTATCGAAGTATTCCCCCTAATCCTTCACTAGCTGATCAAGTGATTGATCAAAAGCCGTTATTGCTCAACCCCATTCTCTCTAAAAGTGAGTCTCATGAGTCCGTTCTTGACCTGTTATCTCAAAATCAAGCCCTGGAAGGCTGCAAACAAGGAAGACTTCAAGTAACTATTTCAAGCCAATCTTTAGACTAAGGCTTAGCCTCCCTAGCCTGAGAGCGCTCTCTCAAAGGGTTATTGATTTTGACTAATAATAAGATGGCTAACTCGTGTGGAATAACATTGACAAATATGAAGGCTGGACAAATATTAAACTAATTTCCATTGGGCCTATGGAGTCAACCATACTTCAGTAAATAATGATACTGCCTTTACATAGAAGTTAGGGCATTTAGCATTTAGATGTTCAGAACACAACTCATATAAAACCATAGTTCATAAATGCATACAGGAAGTCATCGCACAATCAGTGAATTCTGAGTGATTATACATCTATGCAACTGTAAAAGACATTAAGGAAAGAATAAAATCACACATTCTGAACATGGAAATCCCTCATGAATCCTGAGAAGAAAACCAACCAACTTATATTACTGAACTCTGTCTTTACATAAGCCAAAACAGTCCTCTGTTATAAAATTTTCCAACCCCCATTACATTGTTGTCTCAGCTATATATAGAGTCCTTATTCTAACTAATTCGAGCTTCCTCCTCCAGCATGAGGGGAATTCGATAACTACCTCTAATGACACCTATCAACTATTCAACTAACTAATAAATACAATAAAGTGCTGACTGGAGTTTTTTAAGAGTTCTAAATTAACTATGACTCTAACTCCATTTTTCATGCATAATGGCTTCTCCTCGTTCTTTGACAGCTGGTCCTCTTTCAATTTAGCTGAGATGGCTGAGATGGGTATTTAATGCTCCATGTTGACCTTGAATGCTGAATCTGTTTAACTGCTCAGAAATATCAGGAGACTACCCTTGTTTCTCGGCTTCAGTTTTCCTCATTATTTTCGAATGCACATAAGCATGTACTTTAGCCTTTAATTACCCAAAATGTGGAAGACTGCCACGTTTTGATGCATTGTAAGCTTGGGCTATGAACATATGTGCAGGAAAAAAGTTTTTTACAGGCAACTCGTTTGATGTATCTCGAACGGTGATAAAGGGGCTTTACAACAACAGAAATTTAAAATTGAATTTGAATATTCAACCTTTTTTAAGCATCCAACTATCTTGACCTGATTTACTGTTGGCAGCTCCAGATGATGTTCTTGCATACCCTTTACACGTTTCCCTTTCAAATTTCCCGCTCATAACTCAAACTATTTGATTTACGTTGAAATCATCACCTACAGCAGTTTCGTAGCGCGCTACGAAACTACTGAGTTATTTTAAAATAGCTTGTGCTCCTGCAGTGATTATTTGAGGAAAGGATCTCAGAGGTTCTTGGAGTATGCGAAAATTTGCAATTGCAGTAAAAACTCGGCCTGGAGTAAGCTCTATATGCATCAGTACACATGAGCCAAATGATATAACAGAAACTGCAAGCGGTGATAACCACAGCAGAAAAATGGTTATAGCAGCATAATACATAAGCCCCCTTATCCAAATGCATTCTTTGCCACGAGCAGCGTCAACTTCCCTATGAAACCATTCATGCCAGGCCTGCAAATTAATAATCTTCATGTTGCTTATTGCTTCATTAGTGACCTTCATACGGTTATATTTGGAAGAGAGTACCTCTTTTCAAGACTGGTAAGGAGAAGCGAAAGTGACCAAGTCATTGCTTGAGAACAAAAATACACCAGATCAGGAGAACTAGCATGACGCTGTCCAGAGCACAATGTATTTCTTCTCAATATTACGGTTCCTCTTAGACCATACAGACAGAGTGTCATCTCCTTTGCTTTGGTAAACATATAGCCCACCTACCCACTCCTCGCTTTTGTTATATGGAGTGACCCATATCTGATTGTTAGTGAAGGCCCCTCGGAGCTGAGGAGGATCATTGTGATCGAGCAAGCTTGCAGCAGTGCCACCTGGGACAACTTTTTATCCCACTGGATTGCCAATCTTTGTCTTCTTTGATGGATTGATAACATGAAATTCAGATGGCTGATAGAGGCTCAATTTAATTTGGGCATCCTTCTCTGTTTGGGCTACGTGCCTCTCTACTTTCCAAAAACTTTTCCTTGGAGTTTGTCCATTCTTCACTGTTTGCTTGGCCATCTTGACCTGAACAAAGGAATTGTATGTACCATCAACATCCATGTCCAGGTAAAACGTAACATAATGGTCATGGATGACACCAATTATATTCTGAGCGAGCAAAGTCCCATGAAGTTCGTCCTGGGATCTGATCTAGTTAACATTCCCATATTTTCTACCTTTGATCATCAAGATCCCACTTAGTCCAACCTTAATTCTGATAAGGCCATCGGTCTGAAATTCCCAATCCACGATATAATCATAGTTTGCAACAGATGTTACCATACGGGATACTAAAGTAACCTTTGGTCTGACTTCTCGAATCTCCATGCCTGAAATTTGACATTCTGTGTGGCGCCAAGCTATGTCACCTTCATATCGCTCAAATATGCAGACCATGTTAGGTCTTACATAAGGTGCTCCATCGGCACTAGCCATGACCCCGTCCATGTAGTAGGCATTTCTTGGAAGTCATTGAGTGGATCAAGAGACATAGCAGTCAGTCCAAATCCAGTATATTGAGGATGCTCATATTCCTCTTCCCACCAAGATTTCCAGCTTTTGTTTGCAGGGATGCCAATACCACCCCTATCGTTATCCATTTGGTCCAATCTTCTCAATCTTCAACTATCTTTTGCCATTCAAAACCCGAGGGATTGAACAAGAATGGAGCAAACAACCATGTCACCACCAAAAACCACATCGAAAGTGTTATTAATAGGTAAGAGACAAAATCTTTTGCAGCAGAGCAATAAATGTTGTAGACAAAGAGAAGCATCATCAGCTCCAGTCCTTTTGTGAAGTGTCTCCTCGAATAAAGCCTGTAATTCTCTGCATATTTCTCATGCTTCACCACAAAACCTCGCCCAGTGGCCCTATACTTTGCACTACCATGCAAAATTGTCCTGCCAAAATAATGAGTCTTTGCACCCAGAGAGAATGTGAAAAAGACAGAGGAAAGTTGCATCTGCATGATAAAAAAATCACTTAATGCAGACCGGAAGCCTCGTTCCAAGCCAATCTCCATAACCATTGGCAAGGCCATTAGTAGACCTATCTGAACCAGAGACTGCGATGCAAGAACTGCCTCAAGAGGAAATTTTTTTCTCATATCTGCTTGGTTAACCAGTGACTTTTCTAATCCACTCGGTACCAAATACAGCCGTCCATAAAGAAAGATAGACGAAGTGTATAGGCTGACAACTGTTGATGGATTTTGACGGATATGACAGTTGTGAAATATTGGCTATGGATTCAAACAAGTCCCCAATTTCATAGTGCAGCCAGTGCAAAATATGAATTATGCGCTACGAAATCACCTAGACAATTTCAGCTTTGAAATTTTTTTCTTGAGTGATAACAGTGGCTCCACTTGGGATAGTGTGCTCCTGTGGTACACTAAGAACTCGTAGGTCCAATGCTTTATCTTTTTTATTACAAACAAAAATCTGCTTGACAAACATTCCCTTCAAGCTTCTTGGGCCTTCACCTCGGGCTTAAGCTTGATGATGACTGTAGGAGAAAGAAATCTACATCTACTGAAAAATAAATGCTCAGTCAACCTTGAGATTATTTTCATTTTCCTACCTACCTACCCTAACAATTCAAATTTCTTTCAGCTCAATCAATGTGAAATTTCCAATGTAGCCAATCATTTGTCTTATCTAATATTTGATTTCTTTGACTGCATCGGAGTTCAGAGCCAATATGATATTGTGATGACCACTGCCACTGAAATTGCCTCTGATCTTCATAGAAAAACTGAAACACTGGAGAGTAAAACTCTTCCATATAGTCAGCTATAGGATCCCAGAATACATGCTCAACTTGATGATTCTTGTAACTTTCTGGTTGTGCAAACTGATCTTCAACAACAGTGTACACTTCCTCAATCGTGAAAGAGAAAGGAAGCAACACTCTCTCCTTGTGTTCTACCATAGAAAGCTTCTGAAAATAATGATCATGATTATGAAAACTATATGCCTGAATTTGACCTTGTAAACCTTCAATGTCTTTCTCAATGTCATTAGCAACTTCATTCAAAAATTTCATCTTATCTTCTGACTTACACTCAAATGATTTTAGATACGAGGACAAGGACAAAGAAAAACTTTCATTTGTATCTCCATTACTATGATCTTTATTCCATTGTTTGAAACCTTGAACTGAAGGAGAATTTGCCGCCACCTCTGATCTATCTATCCATTCCTCCAAAAACATAAACCAAAAGTCTTCAAATGACTTAATGGATTTGGCAGGAAAGCTTTCAATCCACCGTTTACATTTCCCTTGAAATGAATCATAGAAAAACATAATGCAAACATCCTCATGCTTAACTCTAAGAAGCTCTGTAAAATCACAAAAATCTGATATATGCTTCAAAGTTAAACTCAAATCTTCTCCATTGAATTTTGGACCATTCCTTAGAAAATATGCATCCTTGGGAAAATGATTTGGGAAACCATGAATTCCTGAAAAATCTTTGCATGCATACCTTGAGATAAGAATGGTAGCATCTGGGTCCTTCATAACTCCAATGGAATCACCATGAATCTATGAATTTCAAATTCTTCAACAATGGAGTCGCCAAGGTAGATTTGCAACCTCGAAAACCTTCTGAGCTCCTGCTACCTTCAGAAGTTCAGCTTCATGATTTCGGGAATGAATAATCTTCAGACTCCCGGCAGGCGCACCAAAATGTTATCTCAAAATCAAGCCCTGGAAGGCTGCAAACCAGGAAGACTTCAAGTAACTATTTCAAACCAATCTTTAGACTAAGGCTTAGCCTCCCTAGCCTGAGAGGGCTCTCTCAAATGGTTATTGATTTTGACTAATAATAAGATGGCTAAATCTTGTGGAATAACATTGACAAATATGAAGGCTGGACAAATATTAAACTAATTTCCATTAGGCCTATGGAGTCAACCATACTTCAGTAAATAATGATACTGCCTTTACATAGAAGTCAGGGCATTTAGCATTTAGATGTTCAGAACACAACTCATATAAAACCACAGTTCATAAATGCATACAGGAAGTCAGAGCACAATCAGTGAATTCTGAGTGATTATACATCTATGCAACTGTAAAAGACATTAAGGAAAGAATAAAATCACACATTCTGAACATGGAAATCCTTCATGAATCCTGAGAAGAAAAACAGCCAACTTATATTACTGAACTCTGTCTTTACATAAGCCAAAACAGTCCTCTGTTATAAAATTTTCCAACCCCCATTAGATTGTTGTCTCAGCTATATATAGAGTCCTTATTCTAACTAATTCGAGCTTCCTCCTCCAGCATGAGGGGAATTCGATAAGTACCTTTAATGACACCTATCAGCTATTCAACTAACTAATAAATACAATAAAGTGTTGACTGGAGTTTTTTAAGAGTTCTAAATTAACTATGACTCTAACTCCATTTTTCATGCATAATGGCTTCTCCTCGTTCTTTGACAGCTGGTCCTCTTTCAGTTTAGCTAAGATGGTTGAGATGGGTATTTAATGCTCCATGTTGACCTTGAATGTTGAATCTGTTTAACTGCTCAGAAATATCAGGAGACTACCCTTGTTTCTCGGCTTCAGTTTTCCTCATTATTTTCGAATGCACAGAAGCATGTACTTTAGCCTTTAATTACCCAAAATGTGGAAGACTGCCACGTTTTGATGCGTTGTAAGCTTGGGCTATGAACATGTGTGCAGGAAAAAAGTTTGTTACAGGCAACTCGTTTGGTGTATCTCGAACGGTGACAAAGGGGCTTTACAACAACAAAAATTTAAAATTGAATTTGAATATTCAACCTTTTTTAAGCATCCACCTGTCTTGACCTGATTTACTGTTGGCAGCTCCAGATGATGTTCTTGCATACCCTTTAGACGTTTCCCTTTCAAATTTCCCGCTCATAACTCAAACTGTTTGATTTACGTTGAAATCATCACCTACAGCAGTTTCGTAGCGCGCTACGAAACTGCTGAGTTATTTTAAAACAGCTTGTGCTCCTGCAGTGATTATTTGAGGAAAGGATCTCAGAGGTTCTTGGAGTATGCGAAAAGTCGCAATTGCAGTAAAAACTCGGCCTGGAGTAAGCTCTATATGCATCAGTACACATGAGCCAAATGATATAACAGAAACTGCAAGCGGTGATAACCACAACAGAAAAATGGTTATAGCAGCATAATACATAAGCCCCCTTATCCAAATGCGTTCTTTGCCACAAGCAGCGTCAACTTCCCTATGAAACCATTCATGCCAAGCCTGCAACTTAATAATCTTCATGTTGCTTATTGCTTCATTAGTGACCTTCATACGGTTATCTTTGGAAGAGAGTACCTCTTTTCAAGACTGGTAAGGAGAAGCGAAAGTGACCAAGTCCTTGCTTGAGAACAAAAATACACCAGATCAGGAGAACTAGCATGACGCTGTCCAGAGCACAATGTCTTTCTTCTCAATATTACGGTTCCTGTTAGACCATACAGACAGAGTGTCATCTCCTTTGCTTTGGTAAACATATAGCCCACCTGCCCACTCCTCGCTTTTGTTATATGGAGTGACCCATATCTGATTTTTAGTGAGGGCCCCTCGGAGCTGAGGAGGATCATTGTGATCGAGCAAGCTTGCAGCAGTGCCGCCTGGGACAACTTTATATCCCACTGGATTGCCAATCTTTGTCTTCTTTGATGGATTGATAACATGAAATTCAGATGGCTGATAGAGGCTCAGCTTAATTTGGGCATCCTTCTCTATTTAGGCTACATGCTTCTCTGATTTCCAAAAACTTTTCCTTGGAGTTTGTCCATTCTTCACCGTTTGCTTGGCCATCTTGACCTGAACAAAGGAATTGTATGTACCATCAACATCCATTTCCAGGTAAAATGTAACATAATGGTCATGGATGACACCAATTATATTCTGAGCGAGAAAAGTCCCATGAAGTTCGTCCTGGGATCTGATCTGGTTGACATTCCCATATTTTCTACCTTTGATCATCAAGATCCCACTTAGTCCAACCTTAATTCTGATAAGGCCATCGGTCTGAAATTCCCAATCCACGATATAATCATAGTTTGCAACAGATGCTGCCATACGGGCTACTAAAGTAACCTTTGGTCTAACTTCTCGAATCTCCATGCCTGAAATTTGACATTCTGTGTGGCGCCAAGCTATGTCGCCTTCATATCGCTCAAATATGCAGACCATGTTAGGTCTTACATAAGGTGCTCCATTGACACTAGCCATGACCCCGTCCATGTAGTAGGCATTTTTTGAAATTCATTGAGTGGATCAAGAGACATAGCAGTCATTCCAAATCCAGTATATTGAGGATGCTCATATTCCTCTTCCCACCAAGATTTCCAACTTTTGTTTGCGGGGATGCCAATACCACCCCTATCGTTATCCATTTGGTCCAATCTTCTCAATCTTCAACTATCTTTTGCCATTCAAAACCCGAGGGATTGAACAAGAATGGAGCAAACAACCATGTCACCACCAAAAACCACATCGAAAGTGTTATTAACAGGTAAGAGACAAAATCTTTTGCAGCAGAGCAATAAATGTTGTAGACAAAGAGAAGCATCATCAGCTCCAGTCCTTTTGTGAAGTGGCTCCTCGAATAAAACCTGTAATTCTCTGCATATTTCTCATGCTTCACCACAAAACCTCGCCCAGTGGCCCTATACTTTGCACTACCATGCAAAATTGTCCTGCCAAAATAATGAGTCTTTGCACCCAGAGAGAATGTGAAAAAGACAGAGGCAAGTTGCATCTGCATGATAACAAAATCACTTAATGCAGACCGGAAGCCTCGTTCCAAGCCAATCTCCATAACCATTGGCAAGGCCATTAGTAGACCTATCTGAACCAGAGACTGCGATGCAAGAACTGCCTCAAGAGGAAAAAAAATTCTCATATCTACTTGGTTAACCAGTCACTTTTCTAATCCACTCGGTACCAAATACAGCCGTCCATAAAGAAATATAGACGAAGTGTATAGGCTGACAACTGTTGATGGATTTTGACGGATATGACAGTTGTGAAATATTGGCTATGGATTCGAGCAAATCCCCAATTTCGTAGCGCAGCCAGTGCAAAATATGAATTATGCGCTACGAAATCACCTAGACAATTTCGGCTTTGAAAATTTTATCTTGAGTGATAACATGACCAACCATTGGTTGAGAAAAGGATAGACTTGACTCCATCTTCAGTTAATCGTACCCTTCTGGTAGAGAGCGAACCCCATACTGCTCAGGTTCTTTTGGTTTCTTCAGTTTCAAATAAACTAAAGGGAAATCCTCTTGTTCCTAAGGTGCATGAGAGTATTTCTCTTGTTCCCATAGAAAAATAGGGTAGCTCTCATATTCCTATGACACCCCCTCCAAGTAGTTTGGTCACTTCTTTTGATTGGATTCGACTGGCAGGATATCTTATTTCGTCGTATCTGCCTTTCCAGATTACATTACAGGCTTACCATATGGTCGTACCTAACATAGTCATAGATAAGGGTGCATCAGTTAGTATTTTGTCCTCAACTGCTTGGCAAGCTTTAGGTTCTCCTCAGCTTGTCCCCGTCACCCAGAATATGTTAGCTTTTAACAAAGGAACCAGTGAAAACTTAGGGATCCTTCCTCAGTTTCCTATTACTTTGGGATGAAACACTGTCTATATAGACATGATGGTTGTCCAAGTCCCTTTAGATTTTAATCTACTTCTTGGTCGTGACTATGTTTATGTCATGGGAGCTCTTGTTCTTCCCTCGTTCGAGTGATGTGTTTCTCGCATGAAGGAAACATTGTGATCATTGATCAACTGACATTCATTGGTCTTGAATCAACTCCCAATCAACCATCATCCCTAAATGATTCTCATATGCAAGAATTATCACCCGCTCCATAGGTTAATTACGTGGCCACCTGTTCCATGCCCACCTCTACTGATGATCTAGTGGATGATGCAGTATAGCATGTATTAGGGGCATTAGAGCCTGATTTTTCATTTGGATCCCTACACGTGTATCCCATATAGAGTGTTGTTCTCCCATCTGATGAGAACCTCTTGGAAGCCATGTCCTCTTGTGGGTTGTGATAAAGGGTTTGGAGGAGAGTTCCTTGTCTTGTGTCAAGCTCGTTAAAAATTGAAATAGGTACCCATGAGGATAGTTATTTTATTATGTCAACCTTGTTAAAAATTGAAATAGGTCTCCATGAGCAGAGTTCTTTTACTTGTTTCAAGCTCATTAAAAAATGAAACAAGGTGTCATGAGCATGGCTCTTTTCCTGTGTAAAACTCGTTAAAAAATGAAACAAGTCCCCTTCCAATTCAAGTCTTTAATTAGATCTCATAAAATTCCAGTCGAATCTTTCACTTGATCTCGTATAGTGAACCTTCATTTCATCTACCTGTTAGTAATCAGTAGTCTACTTAGGTGAGCGAAATGAATCTTGGGGGGCATGTACCTCGAATTGAGTCATTATGCTTGTTACACAGTAATTTGTCACTGTCTCCCTATCAGTGTTCCTACTATGTCGTGGGACCCAATTACTCATGCTCATGCTCTCTAATGTTGCTAAATTACCCACTTTGCCAGAGTTTCTGCATCATCGCGACTGTTAACACCCAGGTTGTTCCCTATGACTCCCAAGGGAATACGGTCGGGGTAACCACTAACCAATCTTTGGACAGTTCCTAGCCAAACTGCAATAAGAGAGGGCTCTCTCTTTATAATTTGTCTCTGTTTTGAGGGTGTTTTAGGCTAGTTATTATGCTCAGGTTTTTAGTTTATTATTTTGGTTGAAGGATATCTTTCTGTACTTGAAGTGTGCAATCTGTAGATGAGTTTATTTCATTGGGTAATGGAGTCTGTGGCTATAAGTGTTTAGAAACCTTGAGATGATTTACTGAAATTACAGGGCCATTTAAATACTTCATATAACAAAATTTGATTATGATGGTGACATGTGAACAACCAATGAAAAGCATTCAAGAATTTTTCACTAAGCTGGTGTGTGGGAATGAGATAGATGCCTCAGGAGAAAACTTGAATTCCTGAAAATATTTATCACAGTGAAAGATATAGCTTGAAAGTGTAGCAATTAATAATTACACCTTATTTAATCTATCTGGAAGAAAACATTTATAACAGCTTAGATTGAGTTCAGGGTAATCTGTAATTAAATCCTGGAACTATTCTTTTACTTTGCCATTAAGAGTAAAACACAGAAACATGAAAGAACATAAAAGACTAGAAAACATATAACACAGAGGTTAAAAGACGACTTATTGTGCTATGAAATATGCAGGAATCCTGTAACAATCAGCCAGCCACCACAGTGCATCAAGGAACACAGAGCTTTAGAAATTCCATCCACCTTTTGTATTATCTCTCTGAAAGTTGTACAACAACAGTAGTATAGAAAAATAAAACTCGCAACAACCCCTTGCAAACTCATGCAAAGGGGACTTTATAGAAATGTTTATACAAAATATCTCAGGCATTGAGTCATCTGAGAAATAAATATCTTCATTACTTCGTACAGAAAGGTAGAAAAGAAGTTATTACAGCTTTGAATGCATCATAACTGCTCTTTAAGTCTGTCAGAGGATATTTTGACCTTTGGAGGTCACTGAGTCGGTTGGAACGCTTTACTTTAATGCTGGAAAATGTGCCTTTATGTTTGCAGCACTGTATTTTCTCGGCCTGCCACCTGTGACTGTGCTTGCTGCTGTGGTGACCGAATGGCCCTGCTGAGTTGGCTCAGCCTTTCATCTTTCCTCTGTATGCTTATCTACCAAAATTTTCCCTGTGTATGATCACTTATAAATTGGACAAAACATAACATTACAGGTTCTGGCTTGATAATATCATCTGTGTCAATTTAATCCAGACTTCCTGTGTGGGCAATTGGTGCTTGACAATTGCCTCTATGGTTTCATCTGCTTCTGTATATTTATAAAAATTTGGAGGCACATCGAATAGATGATTGATCTCGTTCATGATAAAAAAAATAGGTTTTCCACCCTATTATATAGAGTTTTCCTTGATGCCAGCCCTGATTCTGCTGAAGTGCTGGGTTGTCCTGCAATTTGACATGCAGCAAAGGCATTGACCCTTTTAGTGTAATTTTCATGGGTAAGCAGTCTTCCCACACTCATTAGTATGCTGGGGAGGCCTCTGTTTTGTAATGCCTGAAACCTGTCCATGAACTTGTTGATTTCGGTCTGCATATCTTGGGTTCTCCTTTCTAACGTTCCAACCAGGTTTCTTAACGTCAGGACCCTTTTAATCATTGAGATTGTCTCAGTCCTGTGAGCAATTCCCATGGAGGTCAGTTGAGAGCTTGTCCTGTTATTCAATATGTTCATCATCCTATTGGCAGCATCAGGCATGTTGCCAAGGCTTGCTCTTGCTCTGTGTATTTGCCTTTGCAATGAGTGCTGATTGTTCATCTATGGTCTCAATGAACTGCCACTGATTGGTAATGGACTGGCCAATATTGGCCCAA
Organism: Pinus tabuliformis; assembly: GCA_031772625.1. Lineage (NCBI taxonomy): Eukaryota > Viridiplantae > Streptophyta > Pinopsida > Pinales > Pinaceae > Pinus > Pinus tabuliformis. The sequence goes on from CM062810.1 coordinate 695,461,584, forward strand.
AGGACTATTTTGAGCTCTGATGTCACCTTATCTAGTGTGAGCTCTTTTTCAAGCGCAGTTATTGTCTTTTTGAGAGCTTTTATTTCTCTTTCCTTCTCAGCCACATTCTGTTTGCTCTTATCATATCTTTCATTTACTTTAGCCAAAGATTCTTTGGCTTGATTAAGCTCTAACATTTGAGCTTCCAGGACTTGAATTTCATTTTGAAGCTTCTGCATATCCAGGCTATGAGTCTGCTCTGTTGTTGGTGCAGCTGTCGATGTAGTTGGTGCTGTAGGTTCTGTTTGCTGAGGAGGAGGAGCAATAGTTGGAGCAGCTTCCTCAAGGTTGATTATTTCAAGAGGAGGCTGGGAGGTTTGACCTTCTTCTCTTTGCTTCAATGCTGCCTGTAGTGCTGCCTTTGCAGCCTCTGATTCTCCCAGTTTGTCTTGAGTTTGGATTAGCTCCTTGTACAGGGATATCAATAGGGTTGTGGCCTCTTGATCATGTCTTTGCTGGGCAACATCATCTGTTTGAGGGTGGATTGTAGTTGGGAGTTTGATCTTTCTCCTCAAGGCTGCCATGTCTGCATCCCTCAATTTTAGTATCTCTTGTATGCCTTTGATATTTTTGGGATCATGCCCCATTTCTATGATGATGTCCTCTAAGGACCTTATTCTGTTGTCCTTAGCCTGGGATGATGCTCTCTCCAACTCTAGCTGAGAGGCTGTATTGTTAAGGCTATTTTGTAGCCTGTAGTTATCCAATGTTTGGTCTGCCAGGGAAGCATAGACCATCTCACCCGTTTGCTTATGCAGTTCTATCTTGTCCAATGGGTGGATATCCTTGGCAAGGACTTCCAGGTTAGTCCTCAAGTAGTCAGAGGCAGATTGGGGCTGCACTGCTGTTGGCATAAAATGACTCATGATCATTTTGCCTTCCTGCACATCATATGCAGACATGAGTCTTTGCTGATTGGTGGGAGCCATGTTCAACAGATGATTATACAGCTGTCTCTTTATGGGCTCATTTCTCCTCTTAATGTCGATGAACTGCTGTTTAATACTGAGTCCACCTTCCCTTTGTTGACTCGAGGAACTCACTTCTCCTCCCATTGCTCTATCCTGTTCCTGTTGAAAGGAACTTGCTGATGCTTCCCTGCTGGGTGGGACCATACCAAAAGGCTGTCTTATTGGCATTTCTTCCTCTGAGAAAGGATTGATTCTCTGTCTTTTCTCCCCATGAGTTGTTGATGTTGTAAGGGGAGTCTCTCTGTCCCTTTTCCTGCTTGTATCCTCCTTTTGTGGAGTTTGGAGTATTGATGCCTCATCTGAAGTTTCTTGCCTTGGAGGCACAGTTTGTTCAGTGGATTTAGGGGCTTCCACTGTTTGCTTTTGTTGGACAGGCTGTTCCTGCCTTTGTTCTTCCTGTTGTTGCCCTTCTCCTTGCTGCTCCATTTCTTCTTGTTGCTGCACTAGGGTTTCCATTTGCTCTTCTGTCATAGGAGGTGGTTGTTCCACCTGCCTTTCTTTACCTTTGCTGGATGTTTGTGGAGGATTCACGATAGCTTGCTGATGTTTTGTTGAGGATGAGGCAGCTGCTCCAAGTTGTATTTTGTATGAGAGGGGGACCTGTCCACAAGTTTCTAAGTCTGCTTCTTTTTGAATATTTCTAGCCTCTCTTTCTAGCAGCTCTTCACTAGTAATTTCCTCTTCTAGGGTGCCCTTTTCCCAGCTCAATGCATTGGCATACTGCTCAATCTCAGGCAACCTTATGTGTGAATAGGTACACAATTTGTATCTTATCCTCCTGAGGGAAACAAAATGATTGGGGTCATAGGGTATCCACTGAAAACTAGTTTGCAGTTTGAGGCCCTCTAAGATACTATCTGCCTCTTTCCATCCCTCTTCTTTTTTGTTATATAGGAAGGGGCCCAGCTGGCTCCTTACCTTCAACTGTGCCTTCTTGTTCTTACTGTGGAAGTGGAGGTAGTCGGCATTCCCAAATTGCCTGAAATATTCTAAGGCAAAAAGTCTCATAGGGACATACCTTGGCAGCCTATAAGGCTTCAACTCACAGCCATATACTCTGATGATTGTGTGGTCTTGGTAAAGGTACCAATTACCAATGCTGTAGGTTTTGTTTAGATGGAGAATTCTCCTCATGTCATCAGTTAACCTTGGAGGAGCAACACCATACAATACTGTCATGGCTGGATGAATGAACAAGTCTATGAACTCACAGTATGTGTATGGTGATACAGAGGTACAATGAAAAACAGAGGTCCAAAACACCACTGACCTTGGATTCCCCTGGGCATTGACTTGCTTCAGGGGAATGGGGAAGCTGGCTGGCTGATAAAACAAGAATAGATGGTATATGTACGAAGTATATCTGAACAGTCTCTCCCTTTTCAAATTCATCAGCTGGTCATGGATCCTATCTGCAATATATGTGGCATAGTCATAATGTACAGCTGGAGGCTTTCCAAGAGAGAATATAGACAACATTGCCATTATAATTTCATCCACCTCCTCCATTCCCATGAACCCTAGGACATAGCTGATCAGATCCACTAGCATTCTGCCCAATTGATTAAGTATACATATCCAATAGGAGGGGTTCTGATGGCTTCAGAGCCTGGTTGTACAAACAGCTGGTTGATTTTGATGATCTGGTCATTTGACAACTTATTCCCCTTCTTTATGAAGTTCTTCATGTAGAGGGGGGTCAATGGTTTTGCAGTGTGGAAATGCAGCATCTCGTTTATGCTCTCTGGGGTGATATGGAACAGAATTGAGCCTGTGGGGCTGAGTACAGCTCTTTGGCATGGATCATAGCACTCCTGGCATCTGTGGATCAACTCTGGCATAGGATTTACCTGGGGGAGGTTGTAGATGGGCAATTTTGAGTCCCAAATCCCTAGGATATCAGCTCCACTAAGGTGCTGGGCTTTCAACTCATTTAGCAACTGAATATTGTGTTTGGAGCCTAATGGAAACCAATCCAACATTCGATAATCCATATCTCCCAGAGCTTTCCATTCTAACTCCCTATGAGGGGCATTGAGAGGCTTGATGTTCAGAGCAATTGGAGTTTCCATGGTCTATTAATCTTCTGTCTTGCAGGTGAACTGGTCGAAGTAGGCAGAACAACACAGAGGTGATTACTTGCAATGAAAGTGTGAATTTCAGGGACCAGAGGGTGAAGTGGGCACACAGCAATTGAAATATTGCTTGAATTATGAATAAGACCAATGTCTGGTCTCACTCTGTCTTTTGTGGCAGGTTTTTAATGGATTGACCAACTGTCTCACGATTGCCCGAGCATTTTACAGTTTTTGATAAGAACTCGGGAAATCAAGTCTCAGCTAGTGTATTTCGAGCTTGCAATTGGAAATAGTGGCTTTGCAGAGGGAATTTGCCGGTAAAATGATGAGTTTTAGTGTCCTTTGAGCCTTCTGAGTAATTTACAGACAATTTAGGCGTATGGAGGATAAATGATGAGAAATACCTGGTAAGCAGCGAGCAATGGTCGTAAATGTGGGCAGAATTGGTGCTCTGGAGGTCTCTAGGTCGATTCCAGCGGGGTGGCGCAGTTTTGGACGTAAAAGACCATGCAGCGGAAATAATAGCGAATGAGCAAAATGTATGCAAAACGTGATTTTTGGCCAAAATATGGACCTTTTGGCAATTTGGCGCCTTTTCTCGGATGACGTTAGCATGACGTCATAGGGTGGGGTCAAGCTCGGATGACGTCAGCATGACGTCATTGGGTGAGGTGGCGAGCTGCTATTGGTCCACGGGGATGATGCGGTGGCAGACACGTTGGCACAAAAGCGGACAAAAGTACTGATGCGATGGCGGCATGGTTCTGACGTAGGCATGACGTGGGACCAGCAAACCGGGCGGTAAGTGCCATAACGGTCACGGTTAAGTGCCATAGCGGTTGCGGTTTCTTGGAGCGGTTACGATACGACCCTGGTTTTGTTAGAGGCCGCTCCGAGAGCCTTGAATGGGTGACGCGTGGCCGCGCAATGACGTAACCCTTCGTCATTTTCTCGGGCGCTAATTGTCTGTCATGGGGGCCGCTCCGATATCAATGAGGACTGTCGGATCACTTGGCTCCGATCCGACGGTTGACGGAAGGGCGATGTGATCGGTGGATATGGATGCGGGCGGGTATAATTTATTATTTGTTTTTGAAAGCAGCGCCCGGCAGAAAACCTTAGGATATGGGTTTTTTGTAAGGTTTTCAATGTATTTCGAAAAATCAAACATATGCGCCAACTTTGGTTAAGCGGCGAAAGTGGGTTTTTTGGGTTTTTTCATAATTTCAATGGGGTTATGGGTAGGAAGGGGTTTTTATAGGGTTTTTCTTTGCAAATGATGGTTTAATGAGTGGAATGACTTCAAAGAAGGGAGAGGGGTAAGGTTTAGGTTCATCAAAGTGACCAGATGTCATTTTGATTCCTTTTTAGAGAACATATGGCTATAATGCCAAGGGGAGGGATATTTATACAAAATTTGGGGTTTATACACCATGGTGTTAATAATATTAGGGGAAAGGTAATATAGGGGAGTTACATAGTAGAATTAGAGTTAATATGGATGAAAGAGTGAATGAGGGAGAAATCACTAAGTTTATTTGAGACTTACTTAGTTTTAGGAGTAGATCAAAATGAAAAGATTTTTACACAAGAAATGTGGCTTTTAAAGGAACAAGAAACACCATAACACCTTAGAATTGTCTCATCAGTCTCCATGGATGAAGGGATGTTAGTAATAAAAGTGGAAGGGGAAATTGGGGAGTTAGACATGCTCCTTTGCCTTGCTTTTCTTATCTGGACCAGCAAGATTGAATTTGAAATGAATACCACTTCTGCAACCCCATCTACTTACCCAGCTACTTTGCCTAGCATTTTTTTGTTTCTTCTTGGAGGGTGCATTTAGACTTGCAGACCCTTGTGTGCCTTTTCTTTTCATTGGCTTTTCTTTTGCTCTTCTATCTACTTCTACCCTTATTTCTTCCAAGGTCCCAGTTTAAGCTGTTGGGAGCCTCTTTTTCTCTACCTAAACTACTTGTATGCCAAGATTAAACAGTTTGGACAGACTCCTTTCTCTATTCTACAACAGAAAATTCAAAACATGCCATGATCCAAATTAGGCTGTTGGACCATCCATCAAGCTTTAAGATAACATGAAACTATTTACACACCTTGTCTTCTTGGAAATATGGGAGCTTTGTACCATCAAAGCAGAGCATATTTGGCCCTTTCATAACCAATCATGAAATATGAAGCCTATTGATATAGGTAGCTAACAGTGGCTCCACATGGGGATGGTTTTTCATTTGAAAGACCAAGAACAGCAGGTCAGAATGCCTTGACCCTTACCTGCTTTCACCACACTTGAAGTATGCTATCTTGAAATGCCAAAAATTGTGCACTTTCCTTCTTGGTAGATCTCTGAGTCTATTTATCTTTTGCTGATAGTTAATAACACTTGAGAAACTGCATTTTTACATTTTAACAGAAAGTAATATATACATTTGGGTATGTACAATGGAAGCTCATGCTGTACTTATGGGTGGTAGTCAAAATTGTGCTTCATCATCCTACCATTCACAGGACCTTCATCCAAGTCAGTTTCAATTAGACTTTTAAGGAAATATGTATTGTTTCCTTGCACTGCTTGGACAGCAAATGGTCCTCTCCAAAGGGAATCAAATTTTCCGTGTTTTCCCTTCTCCTCTCTTCTTGAATCCCACTTGAGGACTTTGTCACCAATGTTGAAATCTTCTGCCTTAGTTCTTCTATCAAAGGCCTTCTTTAATTTTTCTTGTAGAATTTGAACTCTGCTGAAAACTTGGTCTCTAGTTTGCTGTAAACATATGATTTGATTGATTCTTCTTTGCATATCATTTGGTTCAGCTTGGCTTTCTTGAAGAAGTTTCATAACAGGCACTCCTAGTGATGAAGGAAATTTGGCCTCTAATCCATAAACTAACTCATATGGGCTGGTCCCAATTGATCTTTTGGTTGTTAGTCTATCTGCCCATAAGGCATTGACCAGCTTTTTGTGCCAATTCTTCTTGTTTTCTTCCAGCACCTTCTTGATGATGTTTACCAGACTTTTATTTGATGACTCAGCAAGGCCATTACCTTGGGGATAATATGCAGTAGAATGGCCCAAGGTGATGTGAAATTTATGGCAGAAGTTCACCATTTTCTTGGATCTGAAAGCAGCAGCGTTGTCTGTTATTATTTTGTCAGGACAGCCAAATCTAGCCAATATGTTGTTCTCCAAAAACTGAATGATAGTAGAATCATTTGCTTGTCTGCATGGAACAGCTTCAATCCACTTGGTGAAGTAGTCTGTGGCTGTCAAGATCCATCTATGTTGGCCTGAGGATGAGGGGTGAATTTCCCCAATGAAATCCAATCCCCATTGTTGAAAAGGTCTCTCTGTTGCAATAGGCCTCAAGGGAAGTGGCAGCAACTGTCTCTTACCCTCAAACACTTGACATTTATGACATGAGGTGGTGAATTTCTTGACATCCGAGAACATAGTGGGCCAATAGTAACCAGCCCTTAGTATTTTATCCACAGTGGACTTCCAGTACAAGTGTCCACCGCAGTCACCTGCATGAAATTCCTTTATGATATTGTCAGTTTCATTCTCAATTAGGCAGTTTAGCAATATTCCTTCATGGTTTTTCCACAATAAATTTCCATCCATAACACAAAATTTAGAAGCTTTCATTTTTAAAAACCTACATTTAGTTCTGGACAATCCTGGGGGAGCACACAGGTTTTGTAACACATAACATATATCAGAGTACCAAGGGGATTGTTCAAAGGCTACATTGATCTTTGGAGTCGCCAGCTCCGGTTCACTGTCCAGCTGATTAATGTCTAAGGCTTGGAAATTGGCTTCTGTCATTAGTTTGGCCAAACCTTGTCCTTTTATTAGTTTTGTAGGTTTTATCTCAATATCAAATTCCAAAATGTTGGCAATCCACTTTCCTCTTCTGCCCTCTAAATTTTCTTGGGTGAGAATGTCTTTGACAATAGGACTTGGTACATAAGCTATAACATGGGAGTATAGGATGTAAATCCTAAAGTCTTTAATGGCTTTGACCAAAGCATAAGCTTGCTTTTCCATGATTTGATATTTCAGGGGTGCATCTCTAAGAGCTTTACTAAAGAAAGCAATTGGCTTCTCATTTCCTTGGTCATCTTTTTGCAACAAAACAGCAGCAATAGTATGTTGGGAGGCAAAAGAGAAAATGATAAATTCTCTGTCAAACTGAGGATTGGTCAGCACTGGGGTTTGGGTAAGGGCCAGTTTTATACTTTCAAAGGCTTGATTGGCTTCAACAGTCCATTTGACTTTTGAATCCTTTTTTAGCATGTTATTTAATAATCTGATTAGTTCTGCTAAGTTTGGGATAAACCTTCTCAAGAAATTGATTTTTCCCAAGAATCCTTGCAACTCTTTGACATTCCTTGGGTGGGGCATTTGCAGGATATCCTGTATCCTATCTGGGTCAATTCTAATGCCATTTTTAGAAATGATGTGGCCCAATAGCTTACCTTCCTCTAAACCAAATAGGGATTTTTTGGGGTTCAAGGAAATTCCATATTTTCTGCATTTTAGAAAGATCTGTCTCAAATGTTTTATATGTTCTTGGTCTGATTTTGAGAAAGGTGTAAGGTCATCTAGGTAAATGACTAAAAAGTCATGAATCTCTTTGGAAAAAGCAATTTCCATTTCTCTTTGAAAAGTTGCCCCTGCATTTTTCAATCCAAAAGGCATCTTTACATACTTGAAAGTTCCCCATGGGGTAGTGAATGTTGTTTTATCTTGATCATCAGGGTGCACCAGGATTTGATTGAAGCCTAAAAACCCATCCAGTAATGAGATCCTTGAGGCCCCTACCACCCTTTGGAGAATGTGATCCATCTTAGGTAAAGGGTAGTTGTCTTTGAGGGATACTTGGTTCAGATTCCTTAAGTCCACACATAGCCTAATTTCACCAGTCTTCTTCCTTGTAGGGACTAAGTTGGAGATCCATTCAGAGAATCTGATTGGTGCTATGATGCCAGCCTTGAACATTTTCTGTACCTCTTGTTCCATTGCTGGGAGAAGCATAGGATTGATTCTCCTCAATTTTTGTTTAAAGGGTTTTCGATTAGGCTTGAGGGGGATTGTGTGCTGGATAACAGAGGTATCATAGGACTTTATATCCTCATAACTCCATGCAAAAACGTCCTGGAACTCCTTAAAGAGGTCAATGTATTTAGGCTTTTGGTCAGGAGGTAGAGATGCAGACAATTTTATTATTTTGGGCTTGTCAATTGTACCTATGTTGCATTCTTCGATGGCTGCATTTAAGGGCTGCATTTTTGGTTTTCTGGGGATATAATTTGAATCAAAGATGTCCTCTAGTGGGGTTAGGCCTGTTGGTAAAAAATTGTCTTTCAGCTGTATGATTTCAGTTTCAGCATTGGCCACTTCCTCATCATTGATTGATTGAATTTGCTGAATGTTGTCTTGGTTGAAAATAGTTGGATTTAGCATTTGTTTTGTTGTTCTAGGTGATATTGAGTGAGCAATCTGTTGAAACTGTATTTGTGATTGACTTGCTGTATCAAGTATTTGTGATTGACTTGCTGTATCAAGTATTTGTGATTGACTTGCTGTATCAGTGTCAATATTTAATCCTGCAAATTCTTGCTGTAGGGTTAAAAAATGGTTTATTTGCTTGTCATCCTCAAATACTTGCCAATCATTAATATTGTTCGGAATGGAGGGTCTGTGTTTTACCTCAGCTGTAAAACAATGATGAGGCTCAAAAGGCAGCTTGCAGGTACTTGCAAAGGTGGTTAAACTATGAGCATTTAGATTGTGGGTTCTAGGAATTTTAGTGATTTGGAATTCAGAGAAAAAGTTTAGTACCTCAGCAACAACAGACCTATAAGTCCTTAGTCTTTTGTCATTGGTGACGAAATTTCCCTTCACTTGTTGAATAACTAGATCTGAATCACCCATGATTGAAACCCTGGCAGCTTGTAAGAACCTTACAAACTTGAGGCCTAGTAAAAGAGCTTCATATTCTGCCATGTTGTTAGTACATCTGAAATTCAGTCTATAGGCTCTGCCTTCTGCATGACTATTTTCTTTATTGTGTACCGAAACTCCAGCTCCTGCCCCTAACTTGTTGACTGAGCCATCAAATTCAAGGAACCATAGAATATCCTGTTGGGAAGGGGATCTAATGATCTGTTCATGGGCTGGCAATGTGAGTAGAAGTTGTGGTTTTTCATCTAACTTGTCTTCTAGGACAATCTCTTCCTTTGGTGGGATCAATGTGACTTCTAGAGCAGTAGGTTGGCTTAATTATGGTTGAACCATTGTTTCTTGGGTGACAGTTTGTTCATTTGTGTCTTCCTCCTGTATGATTATCTTGGTTTCAACCTCACCTGTTGAGGGAGTTGTGGTGTCATTGAAGAGAATGTATGAGTCTATGTCTGAATGGATAGCATATATGGGAAAGTTTTGAGGCTTTTCTTCACTGCTGACCATGTATTTCATGAGTGTTTCTCTGTACAATCTTTTTGGTTGCCCAAAAACAGAGATGGTGGCATATGACATGTCTAATTGCAGGGAACCTTGGAGTTTAGCTCCCCAAGATCTTGATAACAACATCCCATACTTAGGTGGGATATCAGCAACTACCACATCCATTAGAATTGTTTTGTTTGGGTATTGGACCAGAGACACACACAAATCTTTTATGAGACCTAAACACTTGACTTGGCTGGAGTCAAAGGAAAACAGGTCCTTGTTTGGTCTTGTTATATCTAGGTTCAATCTTTCCATGACTGTTTTTGGCATGGGATTGTGAGAGGCACCTGAGTCAAACATTGCATTGTGTAATATTTTATCATGAATATGTAAACTCACATAGAAAGGTAATACCCCTGTGACTACCATTTTCCCATCCACTTCTGGGCCGAACAGTAATTTTGGGGTGTCATCCAGCACATTGACATCATCTTTGTTGCCAGTGAGTTGGAGGGACTTCTTGATCTGTTGTTTGTAGATGTCATGCTTGGCTAGTTCTGAGAGTGGAATTGCTATCTTTAGTTTGCCAATTTCATTTTCTAGGTCAAAAGATTTTTCAGAGTGGGTCTTGGGGTTATGGATAACAGTCCTTTCCTTGTTTACTATATCTTCTTCTTGGTTTTTATCTTGACTTTGAGACCTGCCTGTTTTACTCATCTCTTGAGGAGCAGTATTTAAATCAGGGTGAGAGGATGAAGTTTCCACGGGCTGCTGTTGTGGTGAAAATGGTTCAGTGACCTCTTCAATAACTACTTCATCTGTAGGTGGATTTGTTTTGTCATTAGGTTCTGTGACTATGGTTCTTGTAGGCTGTTGTTTACCCTTTATCTTTTCAGGCTGATTTACATTCACAGTCCTACTCCTTAGTTTGTACTATTTATGGACTTCATAGACAGCAGTATCATAACCTTGTTTGAAGTCAAAGGATTCACCTAATTTAGTTTGGAATAGTTTGATTTCATCGTCCTTGTGATCTTCTTGGGTTAAGAAAACTTGACTTTCACCATCTAGACCCATTAAATTAATCTCAGGATCTTCATTGGGCTCTGTTGATGTGGAAGTTTCTACATAATTTTCTTGGAAAGGGGGTCTTATGTCTTGGTCAACACTGGCCTTGCCAACATTTGGGTTTTGAGTTCTCCTAAAATTTGGATTCCTAGGAGGGTTGTTTTGTTGTGCTTCCCATGATGATTTTCTTTCAACCGATTCCACTCTATCACCCAATCTTTTCATTCCAGTGAGAATTGCATCTAGCTTTTGATCAAAGGCAGAGGGTTCCTCTTTGAAAGCAGTCCTATTTTCCAACCTTGCCCTGTTTCTTTTGGCAATTAGGTTGGCTTCCACTGTGACAGCAACCCTTTGGGCTTCTGCAAGGGATTGAGGATCTCTTTCCTTCAGCTGGTAGGCCATGTCAGGGTCAAAACCATCAGGGAATTTGTACAAGGCTAAATCAGGAGGAGGTCTTAAATTTTGTGGAATTGCATTATATACATTGTTAAATCTTGCACAATACTCCAAAACAGTCTCTTGGGGACCTCTCTTGATAGTGTCATATTCCCCAAGTATGTACAGAGGATCTTTCTTCTTCTCCCACCTACTAGTAAAGGCTTGATACAGTTCATCAGGAGTTGTGATGGAATTTTCATTCAGAGATCTAAACCAAGTTCTTACATCCCCAGTTAGGCTTTGAACAAACATCCTCATTCTAACACTGTCATCATCTATTTCATAGGTCTCAAAATGGTCTTGCATCCTTTTAGCATGCTGGACAGCTGTCAGAGGGCCATTGGAGTCAAAATATGAGATTTTGGTTTGGTAATCTTGGGGTAGAGCTGCAGCATTAGCTGGTATTTGCAAGGGTGCATACCTGTTAGCCATACTTACAGGGTTTAGAGGATTAACAGTGGTAGCTGGGATAATAGGGACAATGGGTATCACTGGGGTGATAAGTAGGGGTGAACCTAGAATGTTGGTCAAGGGGATATGTGCAGTGGGTGAGGATGTGAACGGAGGGCTTTGAGATGTTGATGGTGAACTAGGGGAATTAGGATTAGACCGGAAAAGAACCTTGCATGGGGTAGAGATAAGGCTGGGATGATCTGAATCTGAGGTCAAATCAGCAGGATGCTCCTGCCTTGGCTGCCTCCTAATGTTTTTAGGGATGGTATTTGGATTATCAACAATGATGGGTGGATTAGGGTCAGGATTTGCCCTAGTATACCGTGGATTTTTCTTGGGAGCCAGCTTCTAACTGTTTTTGGATTTTATAGGAAATTATTATATCTACAAGGACTGGATTAAAGATTTTGAAATCGCTATATATGTTTCAAAGCTATGAAGATTGACTGAAGCAGCTCTTCCCTAAAGCTGTTAATGTGACACAGAAACAGTTTTGAAGGCTTCCTGACTGATATACAGGCCTGATCTATAGCTTTGGGAGATAGATAGATATTGAAAAATCCTAAAGTCCCCAGTGGAGTCGCCAATTATGTTAACACCCAGGTTGTTCCCTATGACTCCCAAGGGAATACGGTCGGGGTAACCACTAACCAATCTTTGGATCACAGTTCCTAGCCAAACTGCAATCAGAGAGGGCTCTCTCTTTATAATTTGTCTCTGTTTTGAGGGTGTTTTAGGCTAGTTATTATGCTCAGGTTTTTAGTTTATTATTTTGGTTGAAGGATATCTTTCTGTACTTGAAGTGTGCAATCTGTAGATGAGTTTATTTAATTGGGCAATGGAGTCTGTGGCTATAAGTGTTTAGAAACCTTGAGATGATTTACTGAAATTACAGGGCCATTTAAATACTTCATATAACAAAATTTGATTATGATGGTGACATGTGAACAACCAGTGAAAAGCATTCAAGAATTTTCCACTAATCTGGTGTGTGGGAATGAGATAGATGCCTCAGGAGCAAACTTGAATTCCTGAAAATATTTATCACAGTGAAAGATATAGCTTGAAAGTGTAGCAATTAAGAATTACACCTTATTTACTCTATCTAGAAGAAAACATTTATAACAGCTTAGATTGAGTTCAGGGTAATCTGTAATTAAATCCTGGAACTATTCTTTTACTTTGCCATTAAGAGTAAAACATAGAAACATAAAAGACTAGAAAACATATAACACAGAGGTTAAAAGAAGACTTATTGTGCTATGAAACATGCAGGAATCCTGTAAAAATCAGCCAGCCACCACAGTGCATCAAGGAACACAGAGCTTTAGAAATTCCATCCACCTTTTGTATTATCTCTCTGAAAGTTGTACAGCAACAGTAGTATAGAAAAATAAAACTCGCAACAACCCCTTGCAAACTCATGCGAAGGGGACTTTATAGAAATTTTTATACAAAATATCTCAGGCATTGAGTCATCTGAGAAAGAAATATCTTCATTACTTCGTACAGAAAGGTAGAAAAGAAGTTATTATAGCTTTGAATGCAGCATAACTGCTCTTTAAGTCTGTCAGAGGATATTTTGACCTTTGGAGGTCACTGAGTCGGTTGGAACGCTTTACTTTAATGCTGGAAAATGTGCCTTTATGTTTGCAGCACTCTATTTTCTCGGCCCTGCCACCTGTGACTGTGCTTGCTGCTGTGGTGACGGAATGGCCCTGCTCAGTTGGCTCAGCCTTTCATCTTTCCTCTGTATGCTTATCTACCAAAATTTTCCTTGTGTATGATCACTTATAAATTGGACAAAACATAACATTACAAGTTCTAGCTTGATAATATCATATGTGTCAATTTATTCCAGACTTCCTGTGTGGGCAATTGGTGCTTGACAATTGCCTCTATGGTTTCATCTGCTTCTGTATATTTATAAAAATTTGGAGGCACATCGAACAGATGATTGATCTCGTTCATGATAAAAAATAGGTTTTCCACCCTATTATATAGAGTTTGCCCTGATGCCGGCCCTGATTCTGCTGAAGTGCTGGGCTGTCCTGCAATTTGACCTGCAGCAAAGGCATTGACCCTTTTAGTGTAATTTTCATGGGTAAGCAGTCTTCCCACACTGCTTAGTATGCTGGGGAGGCCTCTGTTTTGTAATGCGTGAAACCTGTCCATGAACTTGTTGATTTCGGTTTGCATATCTTGGGTTCTCCTTTCTAACGTTCCAACCAGGTTTCTTAATGTCAGGACCCTTTTAATCATTGAGATTATCTCAGTCCTGTGAGCAATTCCCATGGAGGTCAGTTGAGAGCTTGTCCTGCTATTCAATATGTTGATCATCCTATTGGCAGCATCAGGCATGTTGCCAAGGCTTGCTCTTGCTCTGTGTATTTCCCTATTTGCCTTTGCAATGAGTGCTGATTGTTCATCTATGGTCTCAATGAACTGCCACTGATTGGTAATGGACTGGCCAATATTGGCCCAAACGACTGTTTTGAGCTATGTTGTCACCTTATCTAGTGTGAGCTCTTTTTCAAGCTCAGTTATTCTCTTTTTGAGAGCTTTTATTTCTCTTTCCTTCTCAGCCACATTCTGTTTGCTCTTATCATATCTTTCATTTACTTTAGCCAAAGATTCTTTGGCCTGATTAAGCTCTAACATTTGAGCTTCCAGGACTTGAATTTCATTTTGAAGCTTCTGCATATCCAGACTATGAGTCTGCTCTGTTTTTGGTGCAGCTGTCGATGTAGTTGGTGCTGTAGGTTATGTTTGCTGAGGAGGAGGAGCAGTAGTTGGAGCAGCTTCCTCAAGGTTGATTATTTCATGAGGAGGCTGGGAGGTTTGACCTTCTTCTCTTTGCTTCAATGCTGCCCATAGTGCTGCCTTTGCAGCCTCTGATTCTCCTAGTTTGTCTTGAGTTTGGATTAGCTCCTTGTACAGGGATTTAAACAGGGTTGTGGCCTCTTGATCATGTCTTTGATGGGCAACATCATCTGTTTGAGGGTGGATTGTAGCTGGGAGTTTGATCTTTCTCCTCAAGGCTACCATGTCTGCATCCCTCAATTTTAGTATCTCTTGTATGCCTTTAATATTTTTGGGATCATGCCCCATTTCTATGATGATGTCCTCTAAGGACCTTATTCTGTTGTCCTTAGCCTGGGATGATGCTCTCTCCAACTCTAGCTGAGAGGTTGTATTGTTAAGGCTATTTTGTAGCCTGTAGTTATCCAATGTTTGGTCTGCCAGGGAAGCATAGACCATCTCACCCGTTTGCTTATGCAGTTCTATCTTGTCCAATGGGTGGATATCCTTGGCAAGGACTTCCGGGTTAGTCCTCAAGTAGTCAGAGGCAGATTGGGGCTGCACTGCTGTTGGCATAAAATGACTCATGATCATTTTGCCTTCCTGCACATCATATGCAGACATGAGTCTTTGCTGATTGGTGGGAGCCATGTTCAATAGATGATTATACAGCTGTCTCTTGATGGGCTCATTTCTCCTCTTAATGTCGATGAACTGTTGTTTAATACTGAGTCCACCTTCCCTTTGCTGACTCGAGGAACTCACTTCTCCTCCCATTGCTCTATCCTGTTCCTGTTGAAAGGAACTTGCTGCTGCTTCCCTGCTGGGTGGGACCATACCAAAAGACTGTCTTATTGGCATTTCTTCCTCTTAGAAAGGATTGATTCTCTGTCTTTTCTCCCCATGAGTTGCTGATGTTGTAAGGGGAGTCTCTCTGTCCCTTTTCCTGCTTGTATCCTCCTTTTGTGGAGTTTGGAGTATTGATGCCTCAGCTGAAGTTTCTTGCCTTGGAGGCACAGTTTGTTCAGTGGATTTAGGGGCTTCCACTGTTTGCTTTTGCTGGAGAGGCTATTCCTGCCTTTTTTCTTCCTGTTGCTGCCCTTCTCCCTGCTGCTCCATTTCTTCTTGTTGCTGCACTAGGGTTTCCATTTGCTCTTCTGTCATAGGAGGTGGTTGTTCCACCTGCCTTTCTTTACCTTTGCTGGATGTCTGTGGAGGATTCACGACATCTTGCTGATGTGTTGTTGAGGATGAGGCAGCTGCTCCAAGTTGTCTTTTGTATGAGAGGGGGACCTGTCCACAAGTTTCTAAGTCAGCTTCTTTTTGAATATTTCTAGCCTCTCTTTCTAGCAGCTCTTCACTAGTAATTTCCTCTTCTAGGGTGCCCTTTTCCCAGCTCAATGCATTGGCATACTGCTCAATCTCAGGCAGCCTTATGTGTGAATAGGTACCCAATTTGTATCTTATCCTCCTGAGGGAAACAAAATGATTGGGGTCATAGGGTATCCACTCAAAACTAGTTTGCAGTTTGAGGCCCTCTAAGATACTATCTGCCTCTTTCCATCCCTCTTCTTTTTTGTTATATAGGAAGGGGACCAGCTGGCTCCTTACCTTCAACTGTGCCTTCTTGTTCTTACTTTGGAAGTGGAGGTAGTCGGCATTCCCAAATTTCCTGAAATATTCTAAGGCAAAAAGTCTCATAGGGACATACCTTGGCAGCCTATAAGGCTTCAACTCACAGCCATATACTCTGATGACTGTGTGGTCTTGGTAAAGGTACCAATTACCAATGTTGTAGGTTTTGTTTAGATGGAGAATTCTCCTCATGTCATCAGTTAACCTTGGAGGAGAAAACCATACAATACTGTCATGGCTGGATGAATGAACAAGTCTATGAACTCACAGTATGTGTATGGTGATACAGAGGTACAATGAAAAACAGAGGTCCAAAACACCACTGACCTTGGATTCCCCTGGGCATTGACTTGCTTCAGGGGAATGGGGAAGCTGGTTGGCTGATAAAACAAGAATAGATGGTATATGTACGAAGTATATCTGAACAGTCTCTCCCTTTTCAAATTCATCAGCTGGTCATGGATCCTATCTGCAATATATGTGGCATAGTCATAATGTACAGCTGGAGGCTTTCCAGGAGAGAATATAGACAGCATTGCCATTATAATTTCATCCACCTCCTCCATTTCCATGAACCCTAGGACATAGCTGATCAGATCCACTAGCATTCTGCCCAATTGATTTAAGTATACATATCCAATAGGAGGGGTTCTGATGGCTTCAGAGCCTGGTTGTACAAACAGCTGGTTGATTTTGATGATCTGGTCATTTGACAACTTATTCCCCTTCTTTATCAAGTTCTGCATGTAGAGGGGGGTCAATGGTTTTGCAGTGTGGAAATGCAGCATCTCATTTATGCTCTCTGGGGTGATATGGAACAGAATTGAGCCTGTGGGGCTGAGGACAGCTCTTTGGCATGGATCATAGCACTCCTGGCATCTGTGGATCAACTCTGGCATAGGATTTACCTGGGGGAGGTTGTAGATGGGCAAGTTTGAGTCCCAAATCCCTAGGATATCAGCTCCACTAAGGTGCTGGGCTTTCAACTCATTTAGCAACTGAATATTGTATTTGGAGCCTAATGGAAACCAATCCAACATTTGATAATCCATATCTCCCAGAGCTTTCCATTCTAACTCCCTATGAGGGGCATTGAGAGGCTTGATGTTCAGTGCAATTGGAGTTTCCATGGTCTATTAAGCTTCTGTCTTGCAGGTGAACTGGTCGAAGTAGGCAGAACAACACAGAGGTGATTACTTGCAATGAAAGTGTGAATTTCAGGGACCAGAGGGTGAAGTGGGCACACAGCAATTGAAATACTGTTTGAATTATGAATAAGACCAATGTCTGGTCTCACTCTGTCTTTTGTGGCAGGTTTTTAATGGATTGACCAACTGTCTCACGATTGCGCGAGCAGTTTACAATTTTTGATAAGAACTCGGGAAATCAAGGCTCAGCTAGTGTATTTCGAGCTTGCAGTTGGAAATAGAGGCTTTGCAGAGGGAATTTGCCGGTAAAATGATGAGTTTTAGTGTCCTTTGAGCCTTCTGAGTAATTTACAGACAATTTAGGCGTATGGAGGATAAATGATGAGAAATACCTGGTAAGCAACGAGCAATGGTCGTAAATGTGGGCAGAATTGGTGCTCTGGAGGTCTCCAGGTCGATTCCAGTGGGGTGGCGCAGTTTTGGACGTAAAAGACCATGCAGCGGAAACAATAGCGAATGAGCAAAATGTATGCAAAACGTGATTTTTGGCCAAAATATGGACCTTTTGGACATTTGGCACCTTTTCTCGGATGACGTCAGCATGACATCATAGGGTGGGGTCAAGCTCGGATGACATCAGCATGACGTCATCGGGTGAGGTGGCGAGCTGCTATTGGTCCACGGGGATGATGCGGTGGCAGACACATTGGCACAGAAGGGGACAAAAGTACTGATGCGATGGCGGCATGGTTCTGACGTAGGCATGACGTGGGACCAGCAAACCGGGCGGTAAGTGCCATAACGGTCACGGTTAAGTGCCATAGCGGTTGCGGTTTCTCGGAGCGGTTACGATACGGCCCTGGTTTTGTCAGAGGCCGCTCCGAGAGCCTTGAACGGGTGACGCGTGGCCGCGCAATGACGTAACCCTTCGTCATTTTCTCGGGCGCTAATTGTCTGTCATGGGGGCCGCTCCAATATCAATGAGGACCGTCGGATCACTTGGGTCCGATCCGACGGTTGACGGAAGGGCGATGTGATCGGTGGATATGGATGCGGGCGGGTATAATTTATTATTTGTTTTTGAAAGCAGCGCCCGGCGGAAAACCTTAGGATATGGGTTTTTTGTAAGGTTTTCAATCTATTTCGAAAAATCAAACATATGCGCCAAATTTGGTTAAGCGGCAAAAGTGGGTTTTTTGGGTTTTTTCATAATTTCAAAGGGGTTATGGGTAGGAAGGGGTTTTTATAGGGTTTTTCTTTGCAAATGATGGTTTAATGAGTGGAATGACTTCAAAGAAGGGAGAGGGGTAAGGTTTAGGTTCATCAAAGTGACCAGATGTCATTTTGATTCCTTTTTAGAGAACATATGGCTATAATGCCAAGGGGAGGGATATTTATACAAAATTTGGGGTTTATACACCATGGTGTTAATAATATTAGGGGAAAGGTAATATAGGGGAGTTACATAGTAGAATTAGAGTTAATATGGATGAAAGAGTGAATGAGGGGGAAATCACTAAGTTTATTTGAGACTTACTTAGTTTTAGGAGTAGATCAAAATGAAAAGATTTTTACACAAGAAATGTGGCTTTGAAAGGAACAAGAACCATCATAACACCTTAGAATTGTCTCATCAATCTCCATGGATGAAGCGATGTTAGTAATAAAAGTGGAAGGGGAAATTGGGGAGTTAGACATGCTCCTTTGCCTTGCTTTTCTTATCTGGACCAGCAAGATTGAATCTGAAATGAATACCACTTCTGCAACCCCATCTACTTACCCAGCTACTTTGCCTAGCATTTTTTTGTTTCTTCTTGGAGGGTGCATTTAGACTTGCAGACCCTTGTGTGCCTTTTCTTTTCATTGGCTTTTCTTTTGCTCTTATATCTACTTCTACCCTTATTTCTTCCAAGGTCTCAGATTAAGCTGTTGGGAGCCTCTTTTTCTCTACCTAAACTACTTTTCTGCCAAGATTAAACAGTTTGGACAGACTCCTTTCTCTATTCTACAACAGAAAATTCAAAACATGGCATGATCCAGATTAGGCTGTTGGACCATCCATCAAGCTTTAAGATAACATGAAACTATTTACACACCTTGTCTTCTTGGAAATATGGGAGCTTTGTACCATCAAAGCAGAGCATATTTGGCCCTTTCATAACCAATCATGAAATATGAAACCTATTGATATAGGTAGCTAACAACGACTTTTGTCAAAATAACCGCGCTGATGGGCGCTCCATAATAAACCGAATGCGCTGCCAGCGCGGAAGTACACGTGATTCCCGCGCTGGTGGAATTTCATGAGACAGTGGCTCTGTTATTCATATCGGATCGTGCTGACATGACCTTCTCTGTTATTCAGCAGCGATGTCAGCGCCCCAATGCAGTTCTGAACCCACGCTGATCTAGTTTGGGCAAGTTTGTTCTAACAGCCGACCTTCCAGATGACTTCCGACTTGGTTGTTGGCCTTGTAAATGTTGCGCTCCCTTCTCTGGCATGTCTGTTTCATCATTTGAGCCACCTTCCTTGGAGATAAGCTCATCCTCCCACCATTCATGGAGACTCCTTCTCCTATTTAAGCCTCTACCATTGCCATGAGCAGCTAGTTTGGAATTCGTAGTGCTTGGAGTGTTGCTGCTAGTGTGTGAACCTGATAGGTAGCTGGTGTGACAAGTGTGGGATTGCTAGGGAGCTTAAGGAAGGTTGTGAAGTGTTTCTTTCTTATGTAAACTTGTGTGAGAGAGAGCTTTTGCCTTGGAAGATCTACCTCCAAGGGTGAATGCTTAAGAGACTTGCTGGTTGAACCCTCTTGAGAAGGATTTGACGTCAGAACTATGGTTGTATTCTTCTTTGTTTATTAATAATAGACGACTATCATTATGGTTCCACTCTTAATGTCCTTATGATGACGTTTGAGTTATATCCTTTCTGAATGATATATAGTTACATCTACTGGATTTTATGCTTGTGTTTGTATCATTCTTTGCACGTGCAGGTGTCCGTACACGAGGATCGTGAGGACCGTGACCAACCGAAGCAAAGGGACGGGAGCATCAACTCTTCTACAAGTATTAGCATTGGAATCCAGGTAGGCCTTCATCATTGGTCTTTTATGTGTAATTAGGAACCTGCGTGTTAGCGTTGTTTGATTGTTGCTAGAACTCGTTTGGACTAGTAGGGATCGCCTCTATCCGCAGAGGGGATTTACCTCCACAACAATTTGGCGACTCCACTGGGGATTTTTTACCTTGGTGTTTGATTTGTAAACTTTAGATGGAGCTTGAAGCACGGCCAGATAGCCTTCGAAACGCTATTGCTCTGTATCAGCGAAGTAGATCAAAGCCACTTCAGTCCATCTCCGGTTTGGTTTACGAACTGAACAGCTTGGAGCTGGCTTCTATCATTTTTTGTTCATTTTTTCCTTGAGTTTGATTTTTGCTCTCTTTTCAAAGTTTGGGGATTAGTTCTCTGTTTTTGGATTTCTTGGTTCGGTCTGGGAAGTGCCTTGATTTTTTAAAGACTGATTATCTTGGTTTGGGAGTTTTTGGCTTGATTGTGCCCGTTTTTTAGCTTTAGCGCGGTTTATAATAAAACAGTCGCGCTGCCATCGCATATATGTTTCTTTGACTTCTTGATCATCGCGTTTATACACTGAACAGTCACGACAGTCCTGGAAATTGGACCAGCGCGGTTAAGCCGTGTACTTGCGCGCTGACAGCGCTTTGTTGCTACGCGTGGTTCTTGATCAGCGCATTGTTGCTGTGTATCACCCGTGCTGATACCTGTAGAATTGAATTTCTTCAATTCTGCCTCCTGAGCCTGTTGGTCTTGCTATCCCCTTTTGTTTTCACTTGGTTTATGACTTGATTTTCATTGTCTGAAGATTGAAGAACTTTCTTGTGAAGTCTTGTTGAGCGAATCTTGCTTTTTGCGTCTTGTGACCTAGTTTTGTCATCCCAATTTCATTGGATCAGCTTTGCTTGGTTACTCGCTTACAAAAGTTCGTTTACTGGTTGCTTTTGGTTTTGTGAAACCTTACTCTTTGCTTGCTTTTGCTTGGTTGTTTAGGTGATTGTTAATGAACCAGTCTTCACATTGTTTCGATTACTTCTCACTACCCGGAAACGGATCACAGTTGTTTGGGGTCAACCGGTTCTTTTCACATTTGTTTGTTATTATTTCTCAAAAGTTTGTTTAATGCACTTTGCCATCAACAAAAAAAAATCTCTTTGCTTTGTATTGGTTAATGAGAACTAGAAGTTTTATTTATTTATTAATGATTAGTGATCTTAAAGAAAAGATTGTGAATTTCCGTTAGCTGCATTAGAGAAACTGTTTGTTGTTTTGTGATCGTTTCGCTTGTATGAAAGCCTTATAACTCTCTTCTAATTAGCATTCATCAAATGGAATGACATATTTTGGCATATTGTTTGCGTTTAGGAAATTTTGAGATATTTCATACGGTAGGGCCTGAAAATCGAAACGTAATTCAAGATCAACCGTAAAATGAACTGAATGAACTTAAAAACACATTGGAACATAACGCTCACTGTTTAGAGGTCTAGGCTAGAGATGTGCTCCGACGTCGTTAAACCTAGTCAGTGTTGTTTCACATTGCGGTTGGGTGATTCCTCCTTTTGTGACTCGATAGTGGTCTAGCACGGACTTGAGCTCCCACGTACCGTCGAGTATATAGGGGAGACCCCACTAGGTTATCATCCTTTATCCACAGGAAGCCGTGTCTGCTGCATTACAAGCCGTAACGCACCGAACACAACATTCGGGAAGATTGACTGCCATATGGGAAGTCCTTGGTTTTCATATGACTGCCAAGGTGTATATGCAGTTTTACGGAATTGTTTGGTAAACCCTTTACCTAGTCTCTCCAGAGTAGTCACTTTTGATCCTTTTCGGACTCATTAAAAGAAAAGGCTCACTTGAGGATTTTGTCACTTCAGGCTCACAAAACATTCGAAGCCGACTAGAGTCACCTTTTTGTCCTTTTCTTGACTCTTAAAACATGAAAAGGTCAAGTTGTGTCCTTGCAACTTAAAATTTATTTGGCCGCGATTAACATTACCTGGTTAGATCTTGTTTGCGTTAGCTTGAGTAGGTTTCTTTTTCGTTCTCGATGGCCACTTTTCCGGGGTTCACCAACCCAAGTATCCCTCCTGACGGGAATCCTGGCCATTTCCCTCCTCTCGGGAATGTTGGTGCTCCTTATATGGCAACGTTGTCCCCCCCAGGGTTAACTGTTGGCTTGCCGATTTGGTTGTTCTCAACCTCTTTGGTCCCTGTCGTCTCACCGTCTAGTCAATCTGTCCCTCCACCTGAACAACATCATGTTGATTCTAAGGCGGATCTCTCCCCTTCTACGCCCACTTCTACATCCTCATCTTCTACTTCACCTGGTGAAAGTCTAGATTCGAATAACCAGGTGGCTAAGAAGAAGAAGAAGAAGACGAAGAAGAAGAAGGCTCCTAAGGGAGAGGTTACAAGTGCAGCTACCCCCTCAAGCACACCTGAAGTCGGGCCCCCTTCCGCTTCTCCACAGAAGTTCAAGTTTCCTTGTCGATTATGCAAGGAGGACCATCTTCTTCGCGATTGTCTTGGCATTCCCAGGGTACTAGAAGTATGGTCTCGCGATCCAGCCCGCCCCTCCTCGTCCTCTGAAGCTCACAGCGATGCTACCTTATCTGTTGGGAATGGTAAGGGAAAAGGGAAGATTCGAATCCCCTGTAGACTTTGTGAAGGCAATCATCCCCTTCACCTTTGTCCACTCATGGATAAAGCCTCCAGTGTTTTGGCAGGTCTTACAGCTCCTTCACCCCAACTTCCCGTTGGTTATCAATGTCTCTCTGCAGCTGCGGATCGTCCCCCTGCTAACAAAGAGATTGCTTCGAATTCTTCTCTTGTCCAGACCCCTCTTCTCGCACCCGACTGTCTCCAGCTTGTTCCAGACCAACCATTGGTCAGAAAGGGTGTTGACTAGAGTTCGTCGCTCGCTCACTCTGTTTCGGAAGAGAATCACGCCCATGTTCTTCTCGTCTCTTCAGATTCTCCTGAGTCCTGAAATGACTCTCCTAACAGAGCTGCTCCGTAAGGTTCTCCTTCAGTTCCTTTAGCACGTGGGGGCGATCATACGATTCCCCCACCAAGTAGTTTGGTCGCTTCGTTTGATTGGAATTGCCTGATCGCCGGTCGCCTTCCATCCCATATGCCTTTCCAGATCACGGTACATGCCTGTGCTAAGGCAGTACCTGGCACTGTTTTGGATGAAGGGGTGTTTTTCAGTCTTATGTCGTACACTACTTGGCAAGCTTTAGGTTCCCCGCAGCTTGGGCCAGTCACTCAGAATCTGTTGGCCTTCGACAGAGGAGCATGTCCATCTCTAGGAGTTCTCCCGAAGTTCCCTATTACTTTGGGAGGCAAAACCGTCTATATAGACGTCTTGGTTACCCAAGGTGTTTTAGAATTTAGTCTTCTCCTTCGTCGCGACTATGTTTATGCTATGGGGGCCCTTGTCTCTTCGCTTTTCCGTGTGGTTTTCTTTCCACACGATGGAAGAATTGTGACTATCGATCAATTATCATTCGTTAGTCCCCCGATGCCTCCTGCACAGTTGTCGTCCCCTCCTAGTTTTTATCCACCAGTTGTATCTACCCCACCGCAGATCAACTACGTGGCCACCTATCCCGTGCCTGTATCCAGTGATGACGCCATCATGCATAGTGTCCTGGGGGCATTGGGTCCTAACTTCCAAGATGTGGTCCTTCCACCGGGAGTGACACTCGTGGAAACATCGACTTCCTGTTCTTTATGATGCAGTTCGGTCGGAGCATAGTTCACTTTCGTATGTCAAGCTCCTTAAAAAATGAAATTAGGTCTGGTCGGAGCATAGTTCTTATCCTGTGCCAAGCTCCTTAACAAATGAAACTAGGTGTCACGAGGATAGTTCTCTTAAGTGTGTCAACGTCACAAAAATAATGAAACATGAGCTCGTGCAACTCGAGTGCGATGATAATATTGTCAACCTTCACTCCATTTTTAATGGACTAAAGCTTGGGGGGCATGTACCTCGAATTGAGACATCATGCTGGGGGGGCATGCCCATTTTCCCTTGTCTTCAAGCATAGTTTGCATATGTGTGGTCATGTGTGCTTTTAAGCTTGCATAAAATAAAATCCATTTCCAAGCATAGTTTGCATGTGTATTGTCATGTGTGCTTTTAAGCTTGCGTAAAAATAAAATATGTGGGTCGTGTGTTATGCAACTGATACATTAGATTACATTTGTGTTAGACATTTGCACAGCATATAAAAACATCATCACATGTAAAAGATCCATCCAAAATAGGTATATATATATATATATATATATATATATATATATATATATATATCGTGTGGCGCACCAAGGCACTCAAAAATAAGTGTGCATGTCTAGATAAGGCCTGTGTTCTCCGTACATCTGAGACACATGTCTCTCAAAAAACCATCAATAGGAAATAAAGACCTAAATATCTACTGTGGTGGGTTATGCTCTCTATAATCTGTAGCCGCTCGTGCCACCCGCCTCAAAAGGCGGTGCATCCTAGGTTCTACCCCCACTGTATGGATCTGAGATGCTATGGGGACCTCCTCTATCCCCTGGTAATCTGGAATCCCTGACAATAAGCCCTCGAGGTTCCGTATCACGGTCTCCATCGTATCGACTCCCGGAGGAGCCAGGGCCAGAGCTCCAATGCCCTGTGCATCCCTCCGCACCTCTGGGGCCAAGCCAAGGGGTCTCGTCGGTCCTACATCTGCATACCATAGCATTCATCGTTAAGACATGTACATCAAAAATCAAAAACATTACAAAAAATAAAAAATCAAAAGAGATCAAGTGGCTTACCACCATCGTCCCACTGCTCTCCAGCAGGCAGCGACATATCTGGGTCTCCACGGAAGTCTACGACAACATATGGCCAGTCCTCCACAAAAATAGTATGCCTATCCAGCCACTCTCAGAAGTACACTCCCCATGCCACTGGTCGACCGCCACCTCCTCGTGGCATGACATGGCCCCATCGTGTGGCCCTCGTCTCTCGAGGGCCTCTAGGTGGATCCACGACCATGTCCTGCAGCTGTAATGCCAGTACCCGCTCCAGCATGAGCGGGACTAAAATCGACCCATAGCCAAACTGCTTCGACTCACCACGTCGGCAGTTGCTCAGCTGTCTCTTCATACTGGTTGTTACTGCCGCTGCCCAGTTGAATATGGTAGGATTTAAACATTCGAGAGCCAATCGAAGATGGGCCTTCGAGGCCTCGTGATTGGCCAGGGAGCCCGCTGCCCGAGTCACCATGAAGAGTATAGTTCGAAGGACGATGTCCTCCACCGTAGGAATAGCTACTTTCCCGCTCTGCGACTTGCGTGCCTGTGGGCACACCTGGGCCATCAACATATCTAGAGTATCACCGCCGGGTCGCTGCCCCTCTAGAATGGGCATCTCACCTCGACGTGATAACTCGGTCAAAAAATAGATATATGTATAGTCAAACTCAATGTCTCGGCCTTGGATCACAAACTTCCCATCAGTGGGATTCCAGGCTCTGATCAAGAATTCAAGAAGGTCAGGCTGTGCTCGCAGGCGTAGAGTTAGGAAGAATTTGAGCAACCCGCACGCCCGCATTTCATTTTGGCACCCAGCATCGGAAAATGCCGCTATGTCCTCGTTATCATGAGCTCGCTCCTGCCAAACGAATGCCATTTTACCCTGCATGATCAAAAAATTCATTAGGGCCCTGTCCATAAAGTTTCATACGTTCAATTTGTTAAAAAACTTGTTGTGCGCCGTCAGGGCGACTGTTTTGAAAACAGTCGCGCTGATCATGGCACCCTTTGATATTTTTTCTGGGTCAGCGCGGAAGTACATCACTCTTCCGCGTTGATCTGGGGGTGGTCGGTGTAAATATTTTTCGATCAGTGTGGACTCGATAAGGAAATCCGCGCTGACCGAGAGCGGATTGAGTTTCAAAAAATCTGCCCAAACCATCACTTCCCACCGTTAAAATGCAGCTAAAATACTTCAAAATGGAGCGTAGAGGAGGGTGAACCTACCTGGAACAGACTGCAGGATGGTTGATGCACGTACGGAGTGGAATTCGTCTCGTCAACCTCACAGCTCCAAGACGTCCTCCAAAGCTCCAAATGGTAACAATGGTAAAAAACTTTGTTTACCCCCCTATTTATGGTAAAATTTCATAATTAAATATTATTTTTCATAAATGTGGGATTTTTTGATGATTTTTACCATGTGCTTGGTGCCAATATAGTTTTACTATGTTTTTATGCATGTGGTCCATATTATTTCGAGCAGGTTTACGCGTGCGATGTTTCTTGTGCAGATTTTCATGCCGGTGGAATTATGACGGTTCTACACACACTTGGTCCCAAAACGTCGTCTTTAAGCTCTTTTTTGACGTGAAATAAGAAAAGATAGCCGAGTCCCCGTCTCGACTCATTAAAAAAAGTGAGAGGTGATCGCCTTTAAAGCTCTTTTTTGACCGTTTAAACTCAAAAAGATTGCCGGGTTTTTGTCGTTTTGAACTCGTTATTGGCTCCAAAACGACGTGCTTCTCACCGCTTTTCTACTTTTTCGGGTCGAAGTCACTACTTAAGAAAATTAATCCTCGATCATACTGGTCGGGTGGTTCTTTCGAGCATTGTTTTATACTTTTTCGGGCCAGACACAACTTTACGAAAAAGGACCCCCCCTGGAGTTCACTTTTCTGTTGTCTTTTCAGACTCTCTAAACAGGAAAAGACGTCGAGTTATTCCTTTGTCCAACTCGTTAAAACTTAATGACATCGGATTCTGTCGTAATGATGCCTTCCAAGCATATGCTATCCCCGTCAAGCTTGTCATTAAAAAAATAATCGGGGTACTCGCCAGAAATGGTGGGGAAAATGGAATCATAATCATTGTCATGTTGGCAGTATGTCGCTCTTGAACATGGCACTTGTCTGCATTCGTGTCTGGGTGGGAACCTCTCATCTGGTTTTACACTGGCCTCCATTGGTTTGGGTTATCCTCTTTGACTTTTCATCTGCTCATTGCCTTGTCACCATGACCCTTGATCATTTGAATATCAATACTGCCAAGTTCACTGTCGTGCCGGTGATATGTTCAAGAGAAGTTGACCTCTGCAAGAATACTCAACCTCCCTCTGATACCTCGCACAAAATATCTTATCCTTCTCTATCTCGTGTCAATGATGTGGGAAACATTATGGCCCACCTCCAATCAAGGTCACTTCCTGTCGACTTCAGCTCATTATCCAGGAAGTTGACCTAGGGACTCCCTTCAGGTGCCTTAGAGCCCGCATGCCTCAATGGCAGGTTCTTCGTATTCGACGCGAGGTTTTCATCAATGGCCTCCGATCGAATGATTCTGTGGGTGTTCGATGCTAGCTCATTGTTTCACATGCCGTATATTGTACCTATAGTACCTCGAGGACCATTGTCATTATTGGTGGTACCTCTCGCGTCTGTTAACGATTTTCAACATTGACTGGTAATCAGACGATGTTATTGCGTGTTCGACTTCAACTCCTATATTCACATGCTTGGACTTGTACTTTGTTCGGGTCGAGATGGAGCGCAAGACCCTGGGTTTTGTCTATTGAAATCCAGGCTGCGATTTTGTGGATTATTATGATCATTACATGACTCGTTAATGGATGGCTACACCCATACCTGAGTCTTCATGGATGGCTGTGACCATACCTTTATTATCATCATGGTCTCATTAGCTGGGTGGCTACGTCCATGCCACAGACCTATTTGTTATATCTTTTGGATGGCTGCGCCCATGCCTAGACTACATGTAATTGATTCTCAGAGATATCAGTTGTACATATGTGCAGGTTCTTCCTGGTGGTGTTCCAGTTCAGCCAGTTTCGTAAAGCATTTCACCCCTCCCACTCTCTCGAGCTTCATGCTTTAGGGGGCATCTGTTACACAGTAATTTGTCACTGTCTCCCTGTCAGTGTTCCTGCTGTGTCATGGGACCCAATTACTCATGCTCATGCTCTCTAATGTTGCTAAATTACCAACTTTGCCAAAGTGTCTGCATCATTGTGACTTTTGTCAAAATAATCGCGCTGATGGGTGCTCCATAACAGACCAAATGCGCTGCCAACGCAGAAGTACACGTGATTCCCTCACTTGTCGAATTTCATGAGACAACGCGTTTGTTATTCATATCGGATCGCGCTGACATGACCTTCTCTGTTATTCAGCAGTGATGTCAGTGCCCCAGTGCAGTTCTGAACCCGTGTTGATCCAGTTTGGGCGAGTTTGTTCTAACAGCCGGCCTTCTAGATGACTCCGAACCTGGTTGTTGGCCTTGTAAATGTTGCCCTCCCTTCTCTGGCATGTCTGTTTCGTCATTTGAGCCACCTTCCTTGGAGATAAGCTCATCCTCCCACCATTCATGGAGACTCCTTCTCCTATTTAAGCCTCTACCATTGCCATGAGTAGCTAGTTTGGAGTGTTGCTGCTAGTGTGTGAGCTTGATAGGTAGCTGGTGTGACAAGTGTGGGATTGCTAGGGAGCTTAAGGAAGGTTGTGAAGTGTTTCTTTCTTGTGTAAACTTGTGTGAGAGAGAGCTTATGTCTTGGGAGATCTACCTCCAAGGGTGAATTCTTAAGAGAATTGCTGGTTGAACCCTCTTGAGAAGGATTTGACATCAAAACTATGGTTGTATTATTCTTTGTTTATTAATAATAGACGACTATCATTATGGTTCCACTCTTAATGTCCTTATGATTATGTTTGAGTTATATCCTTTCTGACTGATATATAGTTACATCTACTGGATTTTATGCTTGTGTTTGTATCGTTCTTTGCATGTGCAGGTGTCCGTACACGAGGATTGTGAGGACCGTGACCAGCTGAGGCAAAGGGATGGGAGCATCAACTCTTCTACAAGTATTAGCGTTGGAATCCAGGTAGGCCTTCATCATTGGTCTTTTATGTGTAATTAGGAACATGCCTGTTAGCGTTGTTTCATTGTTGCTAGACCTTGTTTGGACTAGTAGGGATCGCCTCTGTCCGCAGAGGGGATTTACCTCCACAGCAGGTTCTTCATGTTTGACGCGAGGTTTTCATCATTGGCCTTCGATCGAATGATTCTGCGGGTGTTCGATGCCAGCTCATTGTTTCACATGCTGTATATTGTACCTATAGTACCTTGAGGACCATTGTCATTATTGGTGGTACCTCTCACGTTTGTTAACGGTTTTTAGCATTGACTGGTAATCAGACGATGTTCTTGCATGTTCGACTTCAACTCCTATATTCACATGCTTGGACTTGTACTTTTTTTCGGGTCGAGATGGAGCGCAAGACCCTGGGTTTTGTCTATTGAAATCCAGGCTGCAATTTTGTGGATTATTATGATCATTACATGACTCATTAATGGATGGATGCACCCATACCTGAGTCTTCATGGATGGCTGCGACCATACCTTTACTATCATCACGGTCTCATTAGCTGGGTGGCTATGTCCATACCACAGACCTCTTTTGTATGTCTTTTGGATGGCTTTGCCCATGCCTAGACTACATGTAAATGATTATCAGAGATATCAGTTGTACATACGTGCAGGTTCTTCCTGGTGGTGTTCCAGTTCAGCCAGTTTCGTAAAGCATTTCACCCCTCCCACTCTCTCAAGCTTCATGCTTTAGGGGACATCTGTTACACAGTAATTTGTCACTGTCTCCCTGTCACTCCTCCTGTTGTGTCATGATACCAAATTAATTATGCTCATGTTCTCTAATGTTGCCAAATGACCCACTTTGCCAAAGTTTCTGCATCATCGTGACTATTGTCAAAATAACCGCGCTAATGGGTGCTCCATAACAGACTGAATGTGCTGCCAACGCGGAAGTACACGTGATTCCCACACTGGTTGAATTTCATGAGACAGCGTGTCTGTTATTCATATCAGATCGCGCTGACATGACCTTCTCTGTTATTAAGCAGCGATGTCAGCGCCCCAGTGCAGTTCTGAACCTGCGCTGATCCAGTTTGGGCGAGTTTGTTCTAACAGCCGGCCTTCCAGGTGACTCAAGACCTGGTTGTTGGCCTTGTAAATGTCACCCTCCCTTCTCTGGCATGTCTGTTTCATCATTTGAGCCACCTTCCTTGGAGATAAGCTCATCCTCCCACCATTCATGGAGACTCCTTCTCCTATTTAAGCCTCTACCATTGCCATAAGCAGCTAGTTTGGAATTCATAGTGCTTGTAGTGTTGTTGCTAGTGTGTGAGCTTGATAGGTAGCTGGTGTGACAAGTGTGGGATTGCTAGGGAGCTTAAGGAAGGTTGTGAAGTGTTTCTTTCTTGTGTAAAATTGTGTGAGAGAGAGCTTTTGTCTTGGGAGATCTAGCTCCAAGGGTGAATGCTTAAGAGACTTGCTGGCTAGACCCTCTTGAGAAGGATTTGACATCAGAACTATGGTTGTATTCTTCTTTGTTTATTAATAATAGATGACTATCATTATGGTTCCACTCTTAATGTCCTTATGATGATGTTTGAGATATATCCTTTCTGACTGATATATAGTTACATCTACTAGATTTTATGCTTGTGTTTGTATCGTTCTTTGCATGTGCAGGTGTCCGTACATGAGGATCGTGAGGATCGTGACCGGCCGGGGCAAAGGGATGGGAGCATCAACTCTTCTACAAGTACTTGCGTTGGAATCTAGGTAGGCCTTCATCATTGGTCTTTTATGTGTAATTAGGAACCTGTGTGTTAGCATTGTTTGATTGTTGCTAGACCTTGTTTGGACTAGTAGGGATTGCCTCTATCCACAGAGGGGATTTACCTCCACAACAATGCTGGGGGGCATGCAAACTTATCTCAAGAATAACTTATCTTTGTTTCAATCTTCCGTAAAAACGAAACCAAATCCAAGCATAGTTCTTTCTCATGTTTCAAGCTTGTGAAAAATGAAACCGTCTTCAAGAATACTCGAGGATAGTTTCTAATGCTTCAATCTTGTGTAAAAATGAAATCGTTCCCATTTTATATCTCATGATTTCCATTTTTATCAGGTTGTTTTGCCAGATAAGCCTTGGTTTTTTCATTCCATTGTCACCATCTCTTTGGTCGATCATATGCTTTCACTTGGCTGTTTTACCCTTGACTGCGGAACATCTGTGATGAGTGGTCTTATTATCTAGCCTCTCTAACTTTATGTGTTTTTAGAAGTTCCATCATCACCGGAACCAGTTGCTATCCTTCTATAACACTCGTTCCTCCTGGTGGAGTCATCTTTGAGCTCTTTTCTGACTCTCGAAAACTAAAAAGATTGTCAAGTACTTGTCGTTTTCAAACTTGTTAAATTAAATGAATTGATGTTGTCTCATTATACATTTACCCCTTTTATAGGCTGATATAGACTATTATACAAAAAAGGAACACCTTGGTCGATATGGTCAAGAGGTTCTCTTGGATATTGTTTTCTACCTTTTCGGGTTCGAGGGACAAACTACAAAAAGGGACATGATGGAGTTATATATATCGTCTCTTTTCAATCTCTCTAAATATGAAAAATATAATGAGTTATTCTTCTGGTGGACTTGTTAAAATTTTTTATGACAAAAGACTTGGCACCATGACAAGATCGAGTTTCTCCTTCCTAGGACCCGTAAAACTTATTAGGGTGGATTCATCTGAAGGATGAACTTATACGAAAAGCATATGGTATCCTCTTCAAGCTTGTGTAAAAATAAATAGGTACTCACTAGAAGTAGTGGGGAAAAATGAAGATGAAACATCTCTTGTATTAATAGCATGTTTCTCTTGAACATGACACTCATATGTTTCTCGTGTCAGTTTTGGGACATCCTCACTTAGTCACTTGTCCTTCCAGGTTTGGGTAATCCATTTTGCCTCTCATTTGATTATTCCACTTCGTCATTATGACCTTTAGTCCTATGTTGAGTCAAATGCTGCCACACTTTGAAGTTGTGTTACCAATATGTTCAAGAGAAGTCCTATCTTCAGTCTATTTCCTATACATTGTCTGACTCTTTGCTACAGTCTTGGATCCTACTCATTCCATTCCAATTTATTCCTTGTTTCGTGTTAATGATGGGGGGAATCATTATGACCCTCCTTCAATGGGTCACTTCCTGTCGAATTCAGCTCATTATCCAGGAAGATGACTTAGAAACTGCCTTTTAGTACCTTAGAGATTGCATGCCTTAATGGAAATATATACGTATCCGATGACAAGTTTTCACTATTGACCTTCGGTTGGGTGATTCCATGAGTTTTCGGCTTCAGCTTCATTATCACATTCATGAATTGTAATGTCATACCTTGAGAGCCATTGTCATTATGGGTGGTTCCTCGCGTTCCTATTAACGATCCACATCAATAACCGGTAATCAGGTGGTTTTCTAGCATGTTCGACTGCAACACGTTCATTCGCATGTTAGAGTTCATACTTTGATCGAGTAGGGATGGGGCGCAAGACCCTGGGTCTTATCTAATATGACTCAGGTTGCGTGGATTTATATGTTGTTCATGATTGTACACATGTTTCTGCTATACATATGGTTGTGACCATACCATGGGACTTTATATCTATGATGATCCTTCTATATCAAATGGCTGTGTCCATGCCTTGGATCTTAGATTACAATTGATCCTTCTATATTGAATGGTTGCGCCCATGCCATGGATCCTTCCATATAGGCCTTATTATCTGGATGGCTGCATCCATACCGTGGATTCATGTTTGACATCAAATATGTATATGTATATGCACCCTATATTTTCAAGTCTCTTGACATTGATTGTCCTCGTCCTTGCAAAAGCTTGTAAAACATCTTAGCCATCACTCCTCGTTCTGCCTTCATCCTTTAAGGGGTATTTGTTACACAGTATTTTGTCACACCTCCTGCACTTCCTCGTGACATACCCTGAAGTTCCCAAAACATGACCGTAATGAAGTGTACTCATTCATATATGCAGTTCAGAGCCTTCCTAAGACATTGATTGGAAAATTCCTTGATCTTCCCCTGAAGGAAATAGCTCTTAAACCTTAATTTGAGAATCATCGCCCTTATGATGCTAAAAATCGTGATGGTCGCATGTTGCACTATGTCAAACCCACGATGGCATTGCTCTATTTACTTGTATTCCCTTGATGATCCCAAAAAGAAATTCTCCCAAAGAGGATGAGAAGCTTCGTGATCTAGAAGCTTCCAAAGTAGCGAGATGGAGGTTGTTCGACATAGATGAAGTCGAATTCTCCCAAATTGGCCTCTTGGTCTTATCCCTATGAGCTACCTCCTTGAGATGAGGGCCTACTCCTATATTTGGAGAGATCCTAACTTCCTTTCCCATCCTATATATTCATCCTCTCCCATTCCCAAATGGTTGGTTGGTCAGGTTAGAGGTTGGGTTGGTCTATGTCTATTTGCACCGTTATGCTAAGATTGTGCCTAAAGGCGATTCATTTGACTTGGAGAAGGAGTGCTTGGAGAGTTCTTGGCTTGGACTTGGATTACCACTCAAGGAGAGCCTATAACCATCAAGGCTTTGGTTGTAAGCTTCCCTTTATTTTCAAATAATACATAATTGTTGGTTCATCTTCCCAAAATGCATATGTTCATGTATCATTTAGCGTGACATTCCTGAACTGCTTGTATCACAGGATTGTTCCTGCTTCTCTTAGTTTTCACTTCTTGATCACTTATGCACGTATATAAACATTGAAAGAAGTAGGAAAAATCCCGTGATACAAGTGGTTCAGGGTCCTCAACAAAGGAGATCAGAATAGTATCAGAATGAGGTAGGCCATCTCTTTCGTTCTTATTTTCAATTGTAACCTAGGAAGATGTCTAGTTGATTATCACTTCAATTTATATACCCACTCATTGGGCTAGAGGCATTGTCTATGTCCGCAGAGAGGATTAACCTTGTCAACAGGAGGCCCCAACCTTCAAGCACTTCTTGTGGACCTCATTTCATAATGTTTCATACCAGATCCATTTCTCTTTGCAATCAAACACTTTTGAGCCACATTTCGTCCATTTTCATATTGAACTCACAATACCTCTATGCTTATACAACTGAAAGCAATCTGCAACACAACAACCAATCTGCATACAAAACTTTGCAACACAATCAATCTGTGTAATGTAGATCCCTACAAGAAAATCAACTCACATAATCAATCTACCTATTATAATCCAAAAACGCCATACAATAATTATTGAAACATCATACTCAACCATCACTAACATACTCTAGCAGCCATAAAAAACACATACAAAGGTGCTACAACAAAAAACTCTTCAATAGAACCCATGCTACACAAACATATCATCAATCTATGATACAAAATCTCTATTGCAACAACTGCAACAATACATCGATCTCCATATAAACAACAACTAACATCAATACAATATGCAATGCAAGCATGTTATACATATAGATAAACTACAACTCCATCATCCTCTGACATACGTTCCTAATCAGAGCTTTAATCTGCACTCTATCTCTACATTCTTGTAGCTTACTCTATCATTCTATCTAACCCCTTATATTTCACACTCTGGCCTTTTTATCAATGATGAAAGATGCAATCAATAAAAAGTACTAATCCTCATTCTCTTGAATTGATCACCTTCTAGAATGTTTAGTGGGATTTCTTGAACTATTGGACCAAATACCTTGTGCAAAAATCTTAGAAAATGTCATTGGAATTGACTAAAATGCACACATAATTTGGGAAATCCACCTATAGGCAGTAACACACTTCCTACTCTCAGGGAATGCATTATAATGCAAGTATAATGCTCTGTAGACTGCACTATAATGCAATTTTTCTTATTATTCAACATATTACACGGATTCTCTACCCAAATCATTGCCAAATTACTCCAACACTTCCAGAACCTGTCCATCCTCCTCTGTGACAATCTCCAAAACTTGTAGAGCCTCTTTAAAAATTGGGAACACCTCAATAACATGTGACCAAACCTTTGATCATCATGACAAATCCTCCAAAATTTTTTATAACAATGCCAACACAGCTGAATCCACAATAGACTTCTTAGGTAGACATCCTAGGTTGAAATCAATGCCAACACCAGGAGGCCAACATGCTTCCCCTTTGGTGTTGATGTCAACCTACAACCAAAACACCAAGATAATCTCCATACATCTCCAACTGACCAATCTAAATATCGCTCAAGTTGTCGTACCACTCTCCCCCTTTGACATCAATGAAAAAGGGCAAACAATTATGGTTGAACCACATGCTGAACATTGCTAATCTCAATTGATATGCAAATGAAAACTGATCAGATCATCATGCCAACAAGCCAACACCATGCCATCAAACCAAACAAGTCAACTCGATGCATCTATGCTAACACCATGTGCTTCCATGCTAGGTTGAACAAACCCCCTCTCAACATGTAATGCGGTTGAAAAAAATATCACCATGTTGTTGTACATTAAGTTTTGTTGCTGGCATATTTATCTTTGCCACATGCAAGAGATACTCCTCATACAAAAAATACTCAACTCATACATGACTAAAATATATGCAATGATTATAGGGCTTCATAGGCCTAATACATGGCTACTAGAAATATATATCATGGTTGTACAATGCCTCCAAACAACCAATATATGGTTGAACCATGAATTCTCTCTCATGCATGAGCATCACTCATATGACTCAACCGATGATCCATAAGAAAAACATGATAGTACTTTGATACAAAAATGACTCCAAGCTCACACATGGTTGAACCACATGACATCTACCATCCAAAACGTGGTTGTAACAACTAACATCACTTAAACATAACTCACTTCAACACATTATTGACATGACCCAAGTCTCTCACTCTTGACTCTAGGACCAATCCGCCAATAACCTTTGATTAAAGCAACACATTACAATGCTTCATATTGAGAGTACATGGCTGAAAGTGATGTATGCCAAGACTCATGACTCTCTTCTCCTTATGCATAGCTGAAAATGATGATATACAATGTAAAATATATGGTTGTTACATCATGCTCATGAAAGTGCTTTCACAGCAAAATAATATCTCCTCATAAATTATGCATGCCAACATAAAATGTTGTTGAACTAGTGGACCAAATAAAATACATATGTATATGGTCCATTTTAGCTATGATATCAAAGAGAACATGTAAAAACATATGGATTAAAGTATCACCTTCCTCTACACATGGTGGCATCAATGATATTCTTCTTTGCGTGGATGGTACATGTGCTTTTCAACCAAATTGTCAAAGTAAGAAAATGCATATGTATGGCTGAAAATGTGCCCTTTTACTCATTAAAATATATGTAAAGATGCTGCAAATAAATGAGTAAAAGAAATAAGGAAATTGATAGGTAAATATGGCAAACCTCAAACCATGAATAACTCTCCCTAAGCTCATTATACCTCCAATAGGCATGTTGGTTTGGCGGACTTGAATGTGCATGAGGCTCATGAACATACCATGTTGCTGCTATTCAACTCCATCAACTCATCAAGATGCCATGTGCTCCCCCTAAGGCTATGCGCCTCTCATGAACTTTTGTAGTCAATCGTGAAATTGTATCAGATAATTATGGTTTGTAGAGGGGGGTGATATTTCCTGCTCATAATATGAAGAGGAAGAGATTGTCCTTGATCTCTTGATTTTGGCTACTCTTTCCTTCAATACATACACATTATATGATGTCCTAATTTCTTTGGAAATTACTCTCTTGGACTTCTCCTTCCTGATGAAACATACTTTGGAGTTGAAGATCACTTCCTTTCCTCCATATACCATCTGAATCACACTTAGAATATTTTGCTTCAACCCCTCAACTAGTAGGACATCAACTGCATTTAACTCCTCATTACCAAGAATAACCTTTCCTTTTCCCAACACCTTAGCAAGTGTATTATCTCCAAGAATGACATGACCATCTTTGGTCTTTCTCAAAGACAGAAAACCACTATTGTCCCCTGACATGTGATGGGAACATCCACTATCTATATACCATTGATAATAATGATAAAACATGCATATAGAAATTCCACACTTGAACTTATACTCCTCATTTTTCTTCCACACAGTCCTAGGCTACTTCTTTGCTTGGGATCTCTCCTCTATATTTTTTCTAGATCTATTATGAATTTGCTTCTCCCTTTGATTGGCTAGCTTGAATATTCTGGAAAATTTACAAACTTTTCCCATGTGCCCAAGTTTGTGGCACACATCACACCTCACATGACCAAGATATGAGGTGAAGTGATATTTTTTATGTGGATCATGTTTGATCTCCACATTTGACTACTTTTTCCTCGACTCCATGTTCTAGATATGTAATTAATTGCCTTATGTCCAAACAAGTTGCATGAGTAATAATAACCATTAAAAGCACAAGTATATCTGATGCTTTATCCTCTTCTTGGTTGTCCAAATTGTTGCACATTCTGCCAGTAAGATGTGAACATTCTGCTTCTGCAACTGGTTGCCACATGTCCAAAATTATAACAGATGTAGCACTCTACATCACCCATCAAGGGAGATGGATTATTTCTTCTTCTTTGAAAAATATCATATCTGTGACAATATTTAACCCTAGGAGTGAATTATATTCTACATGCAGGTGCTCCTTGCGGTCTTCTTCTCTACTATTACTATTTTTTCTATTTTTTTCCTTGGTTACTGGTCTTGTTGTTGCTATTGTTTTCTCTAAGACTTTTCGGTTCTACATTGTTGTTCTTCCCTGCATGTGAGTTGGACTCTCCCTTGTGAAAGCCAAGACCATAAATGATCATGGGATACCTTTGGTTCTCAAACAAATTTTCCAAGGCTACAATGCTCTTCTCTAAATCCAGCCTCTTCCTCAATGTGATAACTCTAGCTTCAAGATTTCCAACATGAGCCTCCTTTTCTTTTAGTTGTCTGCCCATAACATCCTCAATCCTTTCATCTTATTGATGCTATATCTTCAAGCTAAGAACCTATTTTAACTATGTTTGAAGGATGTTGACTTCTTCCTTTATATTAGCCTCCTTTTCTGTAGGAATTTACAGGGTACGTTCCTCAGAAAGAATACCAAAAGGACACCGCTCACAACCAGATCACAGATCAATACACCAGTATTTTTGATGTGGTTAAAACCCTCAAAGAGGGAAACAGTCCACGGCCTGTCCCAACGTGGGTACTACAGGCAATTTATTAATCAAAGAATAAAAATTTACATAAGCTTCTCTCATGCACGGATTACCCGAACAATGACCCTCCATGCGCTTTAAATAGAACTCATGGACCAATCGGGTGTCAAGCCACAGATCAAGTGTCGGTAATACCG
Organism: Pinus tabuliformis; assembly: GCA_031772625.1. Classification (NCBI taxonomy): domain Eukaryota; kingdom Viridiplantae; phylum Streptophyta; class Pinopsida; order Pinales; family Pinaceae; genus Pinus; species Pinus tabuliformis. The sequence continues at coordinate 695,500,101 of CM062810.1, forward strand.
AGGAGAGAATGAACCGTCGGATCACTACATATCGTGACCGTCGGATTGTAAGTTACAAAATGTACAACGGTAAAGAAACACACTTTACCTAACTCTATACCTAACTCTACACTAGACCAAGTTGAACTTAACTATATCCTATGTGTCGGAATATCCTAACATCCCCCCTTAAGAACAACTTGGGATAGGATTGAAGGATTTACAAATATGACACAATAGGAGAAGGAAGGAGGCACTAGAGCCTATCCCCCCTTAGTGAAAACTTCCTGAACTCCAAGCATATATCGAAGTTTAGTGAACTTCGCCTCTGTGAGAGCCTTTGTGAAGATGTCTGCAACCTGATCATCTGTTGGATAATATTTCACTTCAAGAACATGGTCATGAATGAGATTTCTGATGAAGTGCATGTGTAGTTCAATGTGTTTGCTGTGCTGATGCTGGACTGGATCTTTGCATAGCTGAATGGCACTTTGATTATCACACCAAAGTGTGGTTGGATGCTGCTGCTCAAAGCCAAACTCTGATAGGATCTGACGAAGCCACAAGGCTTCCTTACTAGCTTCCACGGCACCACGATACTCTGCTTCTACTGACGAAAGAGAAATGGCAGCCTATTTCTTACAAGCCCATGTAATAGGTCCTGAACCAAGAGTGAAGACATAACCGGCAGTAGACTTCCGATCATCAGGGTCACCAGCCCAATCAGAATCAGTGAAACCAACTAACAGAGGAGCTGCTTTGGCACTGTAATGAATCCCAAACTGTACTGTACCTCGAACATAACGAAGTATTCTTTTAGCTGCTTTCCAATGACTTTCACGGGGGTTTTCCATAAAACGAGCAACAAGGCCAACAACAAAGGAAAGATCAGGACGAGTATGGGTTAAATACAAGCGTTTTCCGACAAGTTGACGGTATAAGGTAGCATCAACTTCAGGAGAAGTACAAGAGACTGAAAGTTTGACTCCAGATTGAAAGGGAGAAGGGGCGGGCTTACAGTCTTCCATGTGAAAATGACGAAGAATATCACAAGCATACTTGGACTGGGAAAGGAAAATACCCTCCAGGGATTGCAAGACTTGAAGACCGAGAAAATAGTGTAAGTGTCCTAAGTCTATCATTTCAAATTTCCTTTTAAGGCTGGACTTCACATGGTTTATAAGGTTGGGATCACTACCAATAAGAATAAGATCATCAACATAAAGAACAAGGATGATAAGAGAGTTGCCCACTTTCTTGGTGTAGACAGTATTGTCAGAATGACACCTAGAAAAGCCAGATTCTAAAATAAAGCTATCCATTTTGGCATACCAATCCCGAGGAGCTTGCTTGAGGCCATAAAGGGATTTCTTAAGTCGAAAAACAAGGCTGGAGTCTGTTTGTATGAAGCCAATGGGTTGTTCCATATAGATTTCTTCCTGCAAGTCCCCATGCAAGAAGGCAAATTTAACATCCATCTGATGGACTTCCCATTTTAAAGAGGCAGCAAGGGAAAGAACAAGGCGGATAGAGTTCATTTTGGCAACAGGGGAGAAGGTTTCAGTGTAGTCAACGCCTTCAACCTGTGAAAAGCCCTTAGCAACGAGACGAGCTTTATGTTTATCAATTTTCCCATCTGGTCCATACTTGGTTCTGTAAACCCATTTACATCTAACAAGTTTGCGTCCCTTTGGTAGAGGAACAAGATCCCATGTATCATTTGTCATCAATGAATGATATTCTTCATTCATAGCTGCTTCCCAATGTGGATGTCCTGAAGCTTCTGCAAAAGTGTTAGGATCATGATTTACTGGAGCTTGAGCCAGTAAAGAAGAGGCTCTTTCAAACTGAGAACGTGTACGTCGCTGATCTGTAGGATCACCGGCAAGATCACCTGCTGCATCCCGAGTAGCACGGACCCATATTGGAAGTTGAGGATCCTGAGAAGGTGGGGGAGGATTATCATCCTCGCTTTCATCATCTGAAGAAGAAATTTTTTCAAAAGTAGAAGAGATAGGAAGAGGTGGCACATCCGCCGAACTAGGCTCGCAGGCCGATTTATTTTCATCAAATTTTACATCTCTTCTAATGATAACATTTTTGGACTTAAATGGAATAAGTCTATAACCTTTTACATCTTCAGAATATCCAACAAAAGTACATTTCTCACTCTTAGGTTCTAAAGATTTATGCTTTTCATCTGGAATATGGGCCCATGCTTCACTTCCAAACACACGAAAGTGACTTACATCTGGTTTAATGGAACTCCAAGCTTCTTCTGGAGTGATATTCTCTAGAACCTTAGTAGGAGTGAGATTGATTATATAATTTGCACAATTAATTGCTTCGGCCCAAAAGCTAAGACTGAGTCCTTTAGATTGCAGCATACAATTAGCCATTTCCTTTAAGGTGCGATTTTTCCTTTCAGCTACACCATTTTGTTGTGGAGTGTATGGAACAGTATGTTGCATTTGAATTCCATTTTCGGTGCAAAAGTTGATGAATGTGTTTTTAACATATTCTCCACCATTATCAGTTCTTAGCTTAAGAATTTGATGTCCAGATTTTTTTTCAACAAAGGCTTTGAAGGCCAAAAAGGTGTTAAATACTTCGCTCTTGAGTTTTAAGAAGTATACCCAAGTGCGTCTGGAGAAATCATCAATGAAAGTTAAGAAGTACTTGCAGCTAGAGAATGAAGCAATAGGAAGAGGACCACATAAATCACTGTGCACAAGCTGTAAAGGGGCTGAGGCGTGCCAAGAGGCACGTTTGTCAAAACTGTCCCGATGATGTTTTCCGAGTACACATCCGGAACAAACACCATCTCTGCAAGATACCATAGGAAGACCTGTCACCATATTTTCTTTACATAGATGCTGAAGGGAGCGATAGTTTAAGTGACCAAATCGTTCATGCCAAATTTTGCTCACTTCATCATTATGAGCAATAAATACTGAGGGAAGATTTGATGACCCAAAGTTGTGAAACTTATACAACCTTTTGGAATCATCAGCAAGACCAGTAGCTAGAATCTGTTTAGGATATTTTAGATCCTTGATTACAACATCATGAGGTGAAAATTCAACAGTTTTACCTTCACCTGAATGAGTTATCTGATAGACAAATAGAAGGTTGCAGGATAAGGTTGGAACACATAATACATCATTAAACTGACCATTGTCTAGATGAACAGTTCCAGTCCCTACAACATTAAGAGATCTATCATCACCAATATATATATTTTTGGTGTTACAATCATTTAAAGAAGAAAACATGGCTTGGTTTTTGGCCATGTGATAAGAGGCTCCAGAATCAATGAGCCACTCATGAGAATGAGAAGAAGAAGAAGAGACATTTAACGCATAACCAGACTGAGATGATTGACAACGACATGCAGAAAGTGCCATTCTGGAAGTTGAAGTTGAAGTAGGCTCCACATGGATGTTATGTTTCTTCATTGCGGCTTCCAAGGCTTCCATCTTCTTAAAGCATTTAGATTCTAAGTGGCCATCTCGATTACAAAAGTTAAAATGTCTATCAGTCTTCTTCCATTTGTTTTCATTGGTCTTATCATTTTGCTGAAATGATCTTTCATTTTGAGGCTGAGATGGTTTAGGACCATTATTTTGAGGATATGACTTCTCAGGATTCTTTGAACTTGGTTGTTGCTGGGCGGCTAACGCTTTCGTGGAAGAGTTTCCAAGATTAAGAAGACCAAGGTGTAAGAGTTTTTCTTGTTCTCTTATTAAGGAATCACAAAAGGAGTCAAAGGAAGGGGCCTTGTAGTCTTTTCCTTGACAAATGAAAGCTTCCCTTGTAGAATGGAAAGTGGAAACAAATACAGAGTAGGCTGGTCCCAACTTAGTAAGGATGGAATAAATAAGGTTACCATATTCTTTCTTAACTTTAACACCTTCCAAGAGATATCTAAGGGTCTTGAATTTGGACAAGAAATCTTCAATGCAAGAAAAATTATTAGGATCCAAAGTAAGCAACTCATTTTCAAGTTGATGGGCTCTAATTTCATTTTTAATCCCAAAAACTTTAGCGAGTTTTTCTAATGCTTCATGAGGAGTCTCAAGTTCTGCAATGTGGAATCTAAGATCAGGAGAAATAGACATCCCTATCAAACCACGTGCTTGATCTTGTCTATTTTCCCATTTTGCAGCCTTGTCTTCATCTTTTGGTTTCTTCTCTTGGTCTGTGGCTATTCTGAAGAGACCTTTACTTCTAAGTAAATCTTCCATGTGGGCTACCCATTGGAAGTAGTTAGTGCTGTCAAGAATGACTTGGCATGGACTTTCCATTTTTCTAAAAAACAACTGAAGCTGAAGATGCTGAAAGTAAGTGTTCCAATCGATAGATCTCAAAAAAATAGGCGGTTTTAAAAAAAAACGGCTCTGAAAAAGGCTTCCGGATGAAGAAGTTATGGCTTTTTGAAAAAAAATTGTTGACGTTGCCGGCAAAGTGCGCGAATGTGCGGGAATGAAAAAAAATCCACCCCCACAAAATGGAGACTTGAACCCAAGACCTCTACTCTCTTAAAATAGCTTTGAACCAATTGATCTATACAAAAAAATTGAGAGAGAGAGAGAGAGAGAGAGAGAGGGGGGGGCCTTGGTTTGCGTGCTTGCCTTGAGAAAGCTCTTTTTCCCTACAAAACACAAAACACAAAACACAAAACCCAACACGAATATGCAAAGAAAAACGAACCTTGCGGCTCGAAGTTAGCTTTAGCCAAAAAACTAGAAATTTTAAAAAAAATCTCAAAGTTAGCTTTAGCCGAAAAACTAAATATTTTTCTCAATGTTTCTGATTTTCTGAGATCACACTAAGGTGCAGGGAAAAGAGCATACGCATGAGAAAAATCCTTCCTTTCTGTTTCTGATTTGCCCAGATCGCACAGAGTCGCAGGGCAAAGAGCATACGCAGAAATGAAAGGTATAGATCCGGTTAAAAAAAAGGCTAACTAAACTGAGACCGAAATAAGCAGAGAGAAAATAACAGTAAACTGCAAAAAACACTGTATACCTCCCGATCTGAAAAATGACGCAGCTAGGGCTACCGGAAACCTTTTCGCGTGAAACGAAAGGGGTTCCTCACTAGAACAGATGCTCTGAATGCAACAGAGCAGTCATCTCGGCCCGAAAGCAGTCAGAAACAGCAGATCTAGGAAACGACAGCCGCATGCAGTTCTACCGGCTTCAGATTTGGATCACCAACGGACGCGACCCTCAAATAGCTCCGATACCATGTAGGAATTTATAGGGTAAGTTCCTCAGAAAGAATACCAAAAGGACACCGCTCACAACCAGATCACAGATCAATACACCAGTATTTTTGACGTGGTTAAAACCCTCAAAGAGGGAAACAGTCCACGGCCTGTCCCAACATGGGTACTACAGGCAATTTATTAATCAAAGAATCAAAATTTACATAAGCTTCTCTCATGCACGGATTACCCGAACAATGACCCTCCATGCGCTTTAAATAGAACTCATGGACCAATCGGGTGTCAAGCCACGGATCAAGTGTCGGTAATACCGAGGAGAGAATGAACCGTCGGATCACTACATATCGTGACCGTCGGATTGTAAGTTACAAAATGTACAACGGTAAAGAAACACACTTGACCTAACTCTATACCTAACTCTACACTAGACCAAGTTGAACTTAACTATATCCTATGTGTCGGAATATCCTAACATTTTCTTCACAGATCTGCAAGAGATTTTCTTGTTTTTTGCATGCAGTTGTTAGTCTACTAACTTGTTGAAGCCCCGAAAATTGGGTCGAAAACAAGGGGGATACCCACCTGGTCCGGACCTTGGTTGGCAGCTCCTTATACGTTTGGTATAGTGGGTCCAACTAGGGATAATGGGACCAGTTTCCCAATCTAAGGGGGTGTGTGTGTGCAAATTTGGATTTTTGCTGATCTAAGAATACTTAAAGCTAATCTAATTCAAACTTTTAAACTAACTCTATGCTATTGTAATATAATGAGAAACATCACATCTAATCTATACTAACCTGGGGTGTATTTCTTCTATTATGCAATCTAAAAAGATTTCAGACAATAACTGGTAATAAAGATCATTCAGCTATCATAAGAATGGAAATTAATTTAAGATGAACCATTTTGCATAAAAAGTTAGGCAAAACAATTGTGAACAGCATATCGCATAATAAGTTATTCATATATCAAACATAAATAAATGATTCCACCGTACAAAAGTGCCAAATGGTAACTCAGACATTCATGCAACAACATATAAACAACTACAAACTGTATATCACTTTATGAATATAAGCAGAAATGGCCAAGAGATAAAAGTACCATTTATGACTGGTTCTACTCATAAGCTTCAAGCAACAATGATCTATCTCTCCTTGCTCCAACATCTACTAAGAGTACAGAAGTGCAACAACAGTTGCAGATATCAAATGCAAACATTAATAAACCTTGATCCATCCATTCATCAAAACCCCCTCCAAGGGTGCAAAAGTGCATGTTCTGAGGACAAGTTTTTGACAAATTTCTGGACCCTTCTCCAAATGCATGAGAAGGGTTTAAATACTGCTAACTAAAATAACTTAATTACATAAATTTCGAATACGGTTTAAATGACCGCCCTTTTTCTTAAGCAAAACTATTTCTAAAAATTGAATCTAATTCCTAACTATTTCTGTATTTGTTCCTCAGTGCTGCGAGCATGCAACATTTGTCTGGGAAGAGTCGGTTGGTCGTCATCTGATTTTGTTTGTGCTATGAAAATAGAAATGGCAAGTGCTGGCATCACTTTCTAGTAAACTAGAAGATATTTTTGAGAATCTTCCTTTGGCTGGGTGGATTTACTACATGTATACTTGGTAATAACCCAAATTTCTCTCAAACTGCTTCTCCTTTCGCTATTTTGGTTTCCAGCCTTGTAAATGACTAAGCAAGTTAGGGACTTTGCTTTCTGGACAATTTTCTTAGCGATGCGCGATTAGCGCTAGGCGCTAATCGCGCATCGAAAACTGCCTCTGTTCTTTGTTCTAGGCTTTTCTGATGCATTTTCCGCTTTTAACGCTTTTTCCTTCACCAGGTAGAAGTTTCAGGATTTTTCGTAAACATGCTGCTTTTGTGAGCTTTCTGACCCTGAATGTTGAATCACCTATTGACATCAGCATTTGTTGAGTGATACTCTGGAATCTGCAGTTCTGTTGCATGCGGCATCCGTTTATGAAGGCATCTCTTCTCTGTTCTCCGAGCATTGACGTTTTCCCCTTTTCCTTAGATGTTTCCCCCTCATTGCTTCATATTGTTTCCTGTTTTTTATTCCTACAGTTCACGCAAAGGAAAAGAGTAAGGATAATCAATACTGATACAAAAGCTCTGATCTCTATGAATGTATAAAATCATGACACTCATCATGAACTGACTCTTCGAAAAACACAAAACTGTCCTTCTTGAATACTTTGGCGTACATTCATTAATTTATTTTAAGCCACCCGCCTAATTTTTGTTTATAGACAGCTTTTCTTGAATGTTGAGCCGACGAAATTCGCGATGGGCGATAGCAGCATCGCGTCATCGTATTACCTAGATGTGTCCTCGCAACTTTTTCAGATTAGATTATCGCAGATCGCGTTTATCGCAGATTTCAGATCGTGTTTATTGCAGATCGCATTTATCGCAGATCGCGACGAGTCGTTAAATCATTGGGTGCTGCTTATGCGATATTGCGATATGCGACGTCGCACATCGGTCGTCAGAGATTTCTTAAGATTGACATTTAAGAGCGCTTCATAATGTACGCAATGCGATGAATTTCGTGTCGCCTCTTTGCAGTTTATTATGCTCATAAGGAAATGCTTTATTCTCTTCTCGCGATGCGATATAGTTTTAAGGAGTTAAATACAAAAGTTTTTATAAAAATGTTTTTTGGATTTTTTATTAAGGTCCCCATTTTCTTAGTGTTATTGCTAACACTAAACAAAGAGGGGGGTTGTTGGTGGCCACAACATAAGTTCAAAAAATAATTTTCCAATAACTTCTAAATATGACTCATATTCTGCTTGAAAAAGAATTAGTTTATCACATTCATCAATAATATTATCTGAATCAACAACTCTAACATCAAATTTGTCTAATCATAACTCAAACGAAATTTATTTGTATTTATACCTTCAAATCTGTTGCGTGTGATCACACTAGGTTTTCCTGAAGCTTCATTTTCTAATTTTTCAGCTACATCATTCACACTAGGGGGAATGATCTTCTTAGGCTGATGTTCTATCTTCTGTGAAGCCTTCTTCTAACTCTTGTTCTTGACCTCTCCATTGTAGTTGCTACCACCTCCAAACAACACTTGCAGTCTGTCCCAAATCTCGTAGAAAATTTCAGATCTGTTATTTTCTCCACATCTAATTATGGAAATTCTCATAAATTGTGCATCTCGCTTAAGCATTCTACTACATCACTTTAGATGAAAGTGGATCCTTGTGACACCCTTCACATACAAACTTCCAAATGTTAGATCCAGGAGCTAATAATTAAGGCTTAACGTTTTCATGTCATACCTTGAAATTTGGAACAGTGAGGACAAATACTCTTGGAGTATTCATTCTAAAAAGAAAAAAAAAACAATTTTTTACCAATACTCCCTGGATTTACTCTTCGACGATTAAGGTCCAACCAAGAGCATCACTGTGATACCACTTGTGGGAATTTGAGGCTCTAATACTACTTGTTGGAAGAGATGGACAATACAAGGGGGGCGGGAATCATTATTGTGCTATGTGGGTCAATTTTACCACTTCTTTTTTTTCTTACAAAATAATTGAATCATGCATTAGTAAACCAACAACACATATAAACAACACATGAATAATCACAAACATAAGCATTGATCATCATAATCACAAGTAATCATGGGAAAAAACACATCAATAAAACAACATGCACACATAGAGACACAAGATATAAGGTGGATACCCAAAGGGTTAAAACCACCACTGAGTGATAGTCTTCATCTTCATCTTTCTTATTAATCTTGAAATCTTCTTTTACATATGATGCCTGGCCACCCATAGTGTGTTGGAAATGATACTGAGAAGGGGTGTGAATCAGTTCAATAATTTTTCATTTCCCAAACAAATTTTTATACGCTACTTCTGTGAAGTGAACTAGCATGTACATGCTACTGTTATTAGAGAAACTAGAGTATACCTAGAGAACTTATGATTTAATCAGTTTATCATGTGTTGATCTTTAATCAGTGCATCAATAACTTGTTAAACAGTGTAGTAAAACCATAATAAATAATCACACATAAGCAACACACATGAACACCAAGATTTAAGGTGGAAACCCAATGCGGGAGAAAAACCACATGCTTTTGTCATCTGTGTCTTCTTTTAATAATAAGGAAATATGTTTACAATCTTGTCCTAGTGCAGACTCATACCAGTACGCAGACACCCACCTAGATAAGGCTACAACCTTCTCTCGTTTTCCAGCTTCTACTGGAAGGGAGTTTAAACCCCAGAGCTCTTGTACTAGCTAATGTGTTTACTAGTACGTAGGCACTAGCCTATAGAAAGCTATGACCTTCTCTCCTCTTCCAGGGACCACGTTTCATAAATTTTCAGACTGAATTCTCCTGCCATATAACAATATACATGAAAGCCTCGTTTCATTAAATTTCCATACTGGACCCATAAAAAATTTCAAACTACATCAACCAATAATAAGTTAATCTGAACAAAAATATCACTGTCATGAGAACAATGTGCTTAACCCAGAAACCTGCATCATCATTTAGAACTAGTTGCAACCACAAAAATCATGCATCAAAATGTATACGCTACTTTACTGAACCCAACCTGCATGTATACACTACTTCCTTTAAGAAAACCTGCTTATACCTTCAAAACTACTGAAACATAAAACTTCTTAATCAAGTTTGTACCAACCAAAAATATACTGAACATATACTGCCAATTTACAGAGCTTTACACAGGCAGTGGCAAAAATAACCCTTCTCACTTATACAATCAATCAATCAGATATCAAACTCCTTATGTATTCAGTTTTACATTTAGATCTAAGAAGATTTCATTGAGAGAAAACAATAAAAAAACAAAACTGTTAAGATATGTCAGTCAGATCTGAAGAATAGGATTTTCCTTTGTATACGCTACTTGGAAGAGTAGAACCTGCGTGTACACATGCTTTTACCGAGATGAACCAGCATATAGATCTACAAATATTAACTCATAACTTCGCTGCTATTCCATACTTCAGACCAACCCAGATCATGACATTTAAAGAATAAAACAGGTGTACATAATCAGATCTAGCCCATCCAATATCAGATCATTCAATAATAAGTCATTTTAGGTCTCATGATCTTGATACAAAATTGAATTCAAGGTGCAAAAAATATTTCAGATCAAATCACAAACATAGCCCCTACAAAATAACATATACTTCAGATAGAAGTATTCCTTAGAAACCCTTTCACTTGCCCACCCTAGCCTTATGATCTTCTCCTCCTTATATAGTTTTATGCCTTTCTCAACACCTCGGACCAAAACCACTTAGGACCCATGGTATTCTTGGATGTGATCAAATAATTGTTACTCTGCTCAATATTGTGGGCTAATACTATAGTATTGACCCCTGGTATTGTATCCTCTTGAATTTCCTTGATTTTCCAACATATACATGCTTTTCTTCTTGTGAAAGTGCTTCTATATGTATACGCTCTTTTTGTTTTGTTAACTAGCGTGTATATGCTATTTTGACTAAGTGGACCTGCGTATACATCTTAAACTACTTTCCACCATCCTTTACCTTCAACTTCTTCATTCTGATTAGTAGACTTTAATTCCGTTTTCCTGTTCTTCTGTACCAATGCCCTGTTACATTTGAATGGACCTGTTACATTGTGGGTTGCCTTTAATCAAAACTGAATTGACCTGTGAGTGATTTGTCGTCAAGGACAACACTTGTATCATAATTCCAACAATATCCCCCTTTGGACTTGATGGAAACCATGCTGGTGTTGATTATTGCAAGCTGTAGAAACTGTTAGAGAGAACAAGCAACACCAAAATACTCTCCCCCTTTGACATCAAGGGCAAGGGGTAGACCAAGCTATTCTCCCCCTTTGATATACATTATGTTGCCCATGCTCCCTTGAGTACATGCCAAGTCTGCAGAGATATGTTTCAAAAGAATAACATGACTCTATAACTCAACTAAGTGAGTATGACCTCCCTGTGACCAATGATTCATACATCAATCACCCAATCAAGTGGGGATACACCATATTTGACTCATCCACCCATCCAAGTGGGGATACACCATATTTGACTCATCCACCCAACCAAGTGGGGATATACCAATTGTTTATACATGTCAAGAATACAACAATTATTGCATCATCCATCCCATGCAAAGTGGGGATACAAATTACATCATATGTCCAATAGAACTCATTCAAATATAGACCATGACAAAAGAAGTCATAGCACACCCTAGATCTTTACATGACTTATGCAATAAATGATATAAGTATCTGAAGCCATAGTTGAACTCAGCAACCATGATGCCAACAATACAGAATGTGTGTGAAGGCTAATGCTCCCCGTGAACCTGTGCTACTTGTGTTTTTTCAACAAGTCATTCATCAAGGCATCTTTGTCAGTTAGATAAAAATCAATGAACAAATCATATCGTCAGACTGTAATCATCAATATCACATAGATCACCCATATCAGAGTCTGACCCACTGTTTTTCTATCAGAAAAACATATAAACTCCTTCACCCACAGAAAATCGCGTGTATACGCGACTGTAATTCATGAAACCCGTGTATAATAACCTTCATCTGAAAAATGGATTTAACAGCAGGATGATGCAGCAACTACTCCCAACTTTTGTCTGAGATATTCAAATGTTTCTCTAGGAAGCAGTTTAATGAATATATTAGCAACCTATTCTTTGGAGGGAACATGTTCCAATTTAACCTTTTTTTCAAGAACTTGTTCTCGTAGAAAATTGTACTTAATGGGTATGTGCTTGGTCTTGGAGTGCATGACATGATTTTTTGAAATACTGATGGCACTTGTATTATCACATAGAATGGAGATGGGTGGAGCACATGTGATATGAATGTCTTGCAATGTTTGCATCATCCAAAGTAGTTGTGTGCAACAAGATGCAGCAACCACATATTCTATTTCAGCTGTAGATAAGGCAATCAAACTTTGTTTCTTGCTAAACCATGACACTAACTGGGAATCCATATAGAATGCACCTCCACTAGTGCTCTTTCGATCATCAACATTTCCTGCCCAATCTACATCTGTATATGCATGATCACAGATCGCGTTTATCGCAGATCGCGATGAGTCATTAAATCATTGGGTGCTGCTTATGCGATATTGCGATATGCGACGTCGCACATCGGCCGTCGAAGATTTCTTAAGATTTTCATTTAAGAGCGCTTCATAATGTATGTGATGCGATGAATTTCGCGTCGCCTCTTTGCAGTTTATTATGCTCATAAGGAAATGCTTTATTCTCTTCTCGCGATGCGATATAGTTTTAAGAAGTTAAATACAAAAGTTTTTATAAAAATGTTTTTTGGATTTTTTATTAAGGGTCCCCATTTGCTTAGTGTTATTGCTAATACTAAACAAAGAGGGGGGTTGTTGGTGGCCACAAAAATTGCGATTCACCTGGAAGAACCAGTTATCTCTGTTTTTCTATTGAATTCTAACTTCCAAAATAGAAATTTTTTCATAAGTCTAAACTTCGTTATGGACAGATAGAGTACATTATGCCTTATCCTATTAATGATATTTTTTTTCAACCTTTTTCTATTCTAATTGCTTGCTTCCTCAGGCTTTGTCCTTGTATTTACATCAGCCATTACTTGGTCTTGGAAAGGTAGAATAAAGTCTTCTCTATGTGCCGGCTTTTTAAAATATGCTCATTTTTCGTAGGTAGAGCCTCTGCTACCAGCAGGCGTCCATAGCCTCGACAGGGTTACCTGTTACCTAGCAATGATCCTTTATCCTACCTAAGGCTATCTACAACGCTCGAAGAAAAATCCACATTGACACTTTTTCCTTTTTTATTCTCTAAAGAACAATGTCTTGGTTTGGTAGCCAAATTATGACACAGTCATTCACTTGATTTACACTTTTGCTTAACAAGCTGGCTCGTGATGAGACCCCTTGTCTTTTGATTGCAACAATCTTGAGTCATTGCCCTGTTTTGGTAGACAGTATTGGCAAAGTCAGCAAGTTATAATATCTATGATCATGATAAGTCGGCTCGTGATGAGACCTCTTATTCTTTTAAGAAATAGTGTTTCTTGGATTGTTCCTCTGAATGCTGCGATTTTCTTTAGCAGGGAGGAAGTCATTGTTTTTCCTTAAGAAAGCTCTAGACAACAATAATAGAGTTTGAAAACAACAGTTTTACAGAGAATTCTTATTTTTCTATTGATACCTTTCATTGTGCTGATATAAAACAATTTCTTCGCTAAATGTTGCTTTCATCAAATTTTTGAAGTTGAAACTAGTATCATATCTAGGTTAAAGGTTTTTAACTCTATCTGTCTATAATAAAGATCAGATTTGTGAAAAAATTTGTTATTTATACAAGAGAAAATCTCAAAATATGAAAGAGAATTGGTGTCTTTTCCGTGAATACCTGTAGTAACCATTTACAACTAGTTTTATTATGCAAAAGAAAAGAAAAACCAAAACTATTCTACAAAATAGAAGAATAATCTTCTATGGAAAATATTTTTTGAGGATTTGTCCATTAACAGGCAAAGAATCCCTTCTACCTGCTAAATCCTGCAACACAAACGTTGATGGACCTATGACTTCAACAATTTGAAAAGGACCAAGCCACATCTTTTGAAATTTCATATGTTTTCCCTTTTCTTCATGAGCCTTATCCCATTTCAAAACTAAATCTCCCATCTGAAAATTTTTTCTGGTCATTATGCTTGAACGGAAAGAGGATTTTAATCAGCGCTTGGTGATGAGCATGGGTTTTCTTAGCTTGTTCTCGTTGTTCTTCTAATTTAATTATTTCCATTTGTCTTAGTTGTATGGAAGAATCAGATACTTCATTGATGTATTGTACTAAAGACAAAGAGGGGATGACTAAGTGAGTTGGAATAACCACTTCCTTCCCATCAACTAAATTAAAGGGGGAAGTGCCGATTGAAGCTTTCTTCGTTATTCTATCTGCCCATAAAGCATTTACCAAAGCTTTGTGCCAATTCTTTTGGTTTTGGTCAACTGTTCTTTTAATAATCTTGATTAGGTTTTTATTTGTTGACTCAGCTAACCCATTACCTTGTGGATTATAGTTGGACGAATATTTCATTTTGAACCCTCTTTTAAGTGAAAACTCAGTCATTGCATTCCCAAAAAATTATGATGCATTATCAAACATTAAAGCCGTTGGTAATCCAAACCTAGTGATTATAAATTGATCTATGAATTCAATAATATTTTCAGAATTAGCTGTCTTGAGGGGAACTGCTTCTACCCATTTAGAAAAATAATCTGTTGCCGTGAGGATGTATCTATGCTTCTTAGAAGAGTGAGGAACGATCTCACCTATTATGTCCAAGCCCAACTGACTAAATGGTTGCTCGATGTTTACTGGATGTAGTGGCAGGGACAACTTCTTTTGTCTTCCAGCAGTTGTTTGGCAAACTTGACATTTCCTTACGTAACTGTGTGAGTCTTTGAACAGCGTAGGCCAGTAATATCCTGCACATAAGATCTTATGTGCAGTAGCATATCCAGCATAATGTCCGCCTGCTGGTCCATCGTGGAGTTCCTGCAAAACTTTTTCAGCTTCAGTTTTCTCAAGACATCTAAGAAGAACAGAAGCATAATTCTTTCTAAAAATAACATCATTTATGAGATGATATTGTTTAGCTTTCAATCTCAGAGCTCTTTTCTTAGTGTGATCTAGGTGTGATGGAGCATATCTGTTCTTAAGATAATAAATGATGTCAGCATATAATGATTTTGCATCGTTTAGGATTACCTCATATAGTTGTACCTCTTCAGATGGGACTTCAGGGATTTGTGATGCTCCAGCCAACATTTTGCAGAAGCCTTGACCTCTTATAATGTTTGTTGGTTTGATCTGAAGGTCGTATTCCTGTAAAGAAGTGATCCAATTTGCTTTTTTCTCACCGATATGCTTCTGTATTAGAATATTTCTTACCGCTGGAAACGGTACTATGATCTTAGTATGGGTTTTAAGTAAGAAAGGTCTGAAATATTTGACCGCCTTGAAAACAGCATAGGCCTGTTTCTCTACATATGAATAATTGAGTTCAGCACCTTGTAAATTTGAGCTAAAAAACGCAATTGGAGCTTCCTTTTTTTCTTGATTTGCTTGAGTTAGAATCGCAACATAAGATTTCTCTGAGGCAAATGTGTATAAGATAAAATATTCTGAAAAATTCGGGGTTGCTAAAGATGGAGCATTAATAATAGCTTGTTTGATCAAGTTGAATGCTTCATGTTCATCTTGACCCCATTTAAATTTGAATTATTTTTAATCATGGTTTGCAAAGGAGACACAATTCGTGAAAAATCTGGGACAAATCTCTTTACAAAATTGATTTGACCAAGGAAAGATTGCATGGCTTTTTTATTATGAGGTAGGGATATTTCAGAAATTTCTTTGATTCTGTCAGGCTCAATGTGAATACCAGATTTTGACACTATGAATCCTAGAAGTTTTCCTTCACTTAATGCGAAAAAATATTTCTTTGGGTTAAGTGAAATCCCATACCTTAAACATCATTGAAAGATCTGTTTTAAGTCTCTGATATGGTCGCTTCGCTTCTTGGAGTACATTGTTATATCATCCAAATAAATTACTACGGATTTATTGACTAAACCCTTCAATGCAATGTCCATGGCTCTCTGAAATGTAGCGCCGGCATTGATCAAACCAAATGGCATCTTCCGATATGCGTATGTGCCCCATTTAGTTCTGAATGTGGTTTTCAATTGATCATCGGGATGTACCAGCACCTGATTATATCCTAAAAATCCATCCAAGAAAGACATCAGTTCTGAGCCTGCTACTGCCTGTAATATCTGTTCCATAGGTGGGAGAGGAAAATTGTCTTTTTGACAGGCTTTGTTGAGATTCCGAAAATTGATATAGATTCTAATATCTCCGCTTTTCTTTCTAACGGGTACCATACTGGAACCCATTTGGAATGTCTGACGGGGAAAATTATTCTGGCTTTTAATAACTTGTTTAGCTCAGTTTTTATCTAATTTTCTAAATTGGGGTGGATCTTTCTCAGTTTCTGTTGGACAGGTTTTTCGTTGTCAATCATAGGAATAGTGTGCTGAATGATAGAAGTGTCATACGTCTTCAGCTCATCGTAATTCCAGGAAAAGACACTTTTATATTATCTCAAAAGACGAATATACGCTAGTTTTTCTTCCGGGGCCAGGCCTATGCCTAGAGTAACGTTTTGTGGTTTATCATCGGTCCCTAGGTTTACTAATTCGTAGTTCATAGTTGAACTGTAGAGCTTTGAATTGGCAGGCCTTTTAAACCGATTTTTCAAATCGTATAAGTCTTCCAACTTAACCACCGATTTAGGTAGAGCATTATCAGTGCCAGTTTGTTGTATTTGTTGATCGTGATGGTCTTCATCATTTATCTGATTGGAGTAGGATCCTTCAGAAGTGAGGAAATTTACAATATTAGGATCGTCGTTGAATACTCTCCAACTTGTAATGTTGTCAGGGATGGATGGTCTAAAGATCAATTCTATTGAGAATCTATCTAGACTAAACTCTTCGGAGGGAATAAGCCTAGAGGCTACGTTAGCCAAAAGGTCTGTGCTTGCATTTTGGAGTCTTGGGATTGAAGAAATATTTAATGCTATGAAATGCTCAGTCAGATCTTGTACTAAAGATTGATAGTGTTTTAAATGACTTGATAGGCAATGTATAGTATTACGTACCTATTTGACGACAATCTCCGAGTCTCCGAAAACTTGAAGATACTTGACATTCAACCTGATTGCTTTGTATAGGCCTTGCACCAAGGCTTCATATTCTGCTGTATTGTTTGTGCAATCGAATTCGAGTCTGCACGTAAGCATGGTCTTATTTCCTTCTGGACTAATCAGAACACATCCTGCTCCTGCTCCTTCATTAGATTTAGAGCCATCAAAATATAATTTCCAAAACAAAGATGTATTTACAGGTTTATCTTCAAAATTAACACACCTTGAATTATCAGTTTGGGAAAAGATTTCGACTTGGGATAAAACTGAATTTTGTAAGTAAGGTGATGTATGAGCATTGAAATTGCCGAGAAAAGAATCTACCGAGTAATTGCCTATGATATTGTTGTTATACGCTATTGCTTCATTTTCTCCCTCCAATTCCGTTACTATGTACTTCTGGTGTAATTCTCGTTCAACCCTTATTTGATTCGGTTTGCCATTATATGGTAACCACATGTGTGACCGGTCATTTGAAAAGTATCCATGGAGTTTCTCGGACCAATCCCTGCTAAGAATCAAGCCATAGAATTCTGGGATATCAGCCACTAGAATGTCAATAACCTGACATACCTTCGGGTTAGATGACAATCTTATGGTTACTTGATTAAGTTCACCAATCACTTCTACTTGAGATCGATCAAGCTGAACTATGCACACTGCAGATTTTTGTGGTTGAACACTTAACTTGGCACATATTGATCTGGGTAAAATATTCGTTGAAGCACCAGAATCTACCAAACAATTGTGCACATTCTTATTGAAAATTTCATAAGTGAGAAGAAAAGGGGGAGTTTGAGATCTTGATCTTCCTCCAATCAAGGCGATGTCATTTGGATCAATCTTATTGATCGTGTTGGTTGGAGGTCTTCCCATGTTGTGGGAAGCTACAACAGTAGGCAAAGATGTAATAGGCACGGCATGTAATTCTTTCATCATTATCTTCTGTTGATGTTTCAATTTGCTCAATTCGTAAAGGGTAATATTAGCCCTAGTCTTTTTCATGTCGTCAATAATATTGTATTCCATTTCATCCGACACTATCAGTGTTCTTGATGAAGTTGTTTGATATGGTTGGACTGTGCTAGATTGAGTCGCTTTAGCGGTCATTTTCTTTGTTGCGAATTTATCTTTTATTGCAGAGCTTGCGCCCTTCTGCTTAGGGGTAATTTTGGGAGGATCAAGTTGATTTTTGCTTCGTGTGCTAACCGGAAATGCTTCTTGATCTTTTTCTTGTGGGAGGATGAAATCCCACATTCCTTGTAATTCCACAACTTCTTCGTCATTAGTCTGTCCTTCAGTGGTACTGTCTTCTTCTTCCTCTTCTTCGAATTCGACATTTTAAATAGTGTTGGGTGGTTTCACATCCATTGAAGGACCTATTTTAAAAGCTCTGTAGGGCTTTTTTGAAGAAGTTTCTGCTACTTGTTTTTTTATGTCAATCATCTCATTGGACATGGTCTTTAATACTTTCTGCAATCCTTCCAAATCGAAAGGGTCTTTTGTTTGTTTCTTCTTGGAGTCTTCTTTGAAGGTAACTTTTTTAGACTTGCGTTCCTCTAACGCAGATCTTTTTTCCAGGGCTATTACGTGTTTCTCTACTGCTATCGCTTCTGTCAAGTTTTCAACTAAGGTTGTTTTATTTTACCTATCCACGAAGTTTGCTAATTTTGATGGTAAGGCCGTAATATACCATTCACATCGTACTTCTTCGTTGGATTGGGAAGTAGTGGGAATTTTGTTGAGGATCTTATTGAACCGTAAATTGAAATCTTTGATGGGTTCTCTAACCTCGGCTTTAAGGTTGGATAGGTCATTGATTAACGTTGTCGTTGATCTGTCATCACCAAAATTGGTGAGGAATTGACTTTGAAAAATGTCCCAACATGTGATAGACCCGGAGGGTAATGAAAAGTACCATGACCCGACTGTTCCTTGCATTGTATAGGGAAAAAGCCGAAAAATAACATCTTCATTAGTAACTCCGTTGAGATTGACAGAAAGCATGAAATTGTTTATGTGTTCTTCTGCTAGCATGCCTGCTTCTGGATTGAATTTGGGTAGCCATTTCTCAGGATGGGCCGGTATTTGACTCAAGGGTGGAGGAATTAAAACTGCCCCAGGATTATTCCATGGAGAGTGGTCCATCATCGAGTTGCTAGTGAATGAAAGCACAGAAGATGATCCATGTGGCTGGGAAGATGAGGCTACTATGATCATAGATGATTGAAGAAGGGTTGTGAGAGTTTTGGTAAGTGGATGAATGATGGTTTGGAATGAAGATGTGGGTGGCTGACTTCGCGGTGAGGGAGTTGAAATGGACGATGTAGATGAAAGAGTCTCACTGTCAGACTCTTGTGGTGTTTTCCTTGGTCTTTTCCTGGTGGGGAGAGGGAATTCAGTTGGCTGGATGACAAATTTGTCACTCTTTAATCTAGTCAGGGGATGAGCAGGATTGTACTGTGAAGTCACGTTGCTTTGAGATTTATCAGACCTCTAAGTAGAAATGGAAAATCCCTGGAGTTTTTGAATTAGAGTTTGAACCTCAGGGGGTTCAATGGTAGATTGGTCTGAAATATTAGGGTGTGTAGCAGCGGTTAATACTCGAGCGACTTCTGACTCAGGATTCAAACTTGCTGGGGAAGTTGGGGGAGTTGATGAGGGCGATTTACTCTCAGAATGGTATTTAGATTTTGATTTAGGTGCCATTCATAGTTCGGGCCCTCCTTCTAGCGCCAAATATGTTGAAGCCCCGAAAATCGGGTCGACAACAAGGGGGATACCCACCCGGTCCGGACGTTGGTTGGCAGCTCCTTATCCGTTTGGTATAACGGGTCCGACTGGGGATAATGGGATCAGTTTCCCAATCTAAGGGTGTGTGTGTGTGCAGAGTTGGATGTTTGCTGATCTAAGAATACTTAAAGCTAATCTAATTCAAACTTTTAAACTAACTCTATGCTATTGTAATCTAATGAGAAACAACACATCTAATCTATACTAAACCGGGGTGTATTTATTTTATTATGCAATCTAAAAAGATTTCAGACAATAACTGGTAATAAAGATCATTCAACTATCATATGAATGGAAATCAATTTAAGATGAACCATTTTGCATAAAACGTTAGGAAAAACAGTTGTTAACAGCATATCGCATAATAATTTATTCATATATCAAACATAAATAAATGATTCCACCGTACACAAGTGCCAAATGGTAACTCAGACATTCATGCAACAACATATAAACAACTACAGACTGTATATCACTTTAGGAATATAAGAAGAAATGGCCAAGAGATAAAAGTACCATTTATGATTGGTTCTACTCATAAGCTTCAAGCAACAATGATCTATCTCTCCTTGCTCCAACATCTACTAAGAGTACAGAAGTGCAACATCAGTAGCAGATATCAAATGCAAACATTAATAAACCTTGATCCATCCATTCATCAAAACCCCGTGTAGGGGTGCAAAAGTGCATGTTCTGAGGACAAGTTTTTGACAAATTTTTGGACCCTTCTCCAAATGCATGAGAAGGGTTTAAATACTACTAACTAAAATAACTTAATTACATAAATTTCGGATACGGTTTAAATGACCGCCCTTTTAATTAAGCAAAAATATTTCTAAAAATTGAATCTAATTCCTAACTATTTCTATATTTGCTCCTCAGTGCTGCGAGCATGCAACATTTGCCTGGGAAGAGTCGGTTGGTTGTCCTCTGCTTTTGTTTGGGCTATGAAAATAGAAATGGCAAGTGCTGGCATCACTTTCTAGTAAACTAGAAGATATTTTTGAGAATCTTCCTTTGGGTGGGTGGATTTACTGCGTGTATACTTGGTAATAACCCAAATTTCTCTCAAACTGCTTTTGCTTTTGCTATTTCGGTTTCCGGCCTTGTGAATGAATAAGCAAGTTAGGGACTTTGCTTTCTGGACAATTTTCTTAGCGATGCGTGATTAATGCTAGGCACTAATCGCACATCGAAAACTGCCTCCGTTCTTTGTTCCGGGCTTTTTTGGTGCATTTTCCGCTTTTAGCGCTTTTTCCTTCACTGGGTAGAAGTTTCAAGATTTTTCGTAAACATGTTGCTTTTGTGAGCTTTTTGACCCTGAATGTTGAATCACCTATTGACATCGGCATCTGTTGAGTGATACTCTGGAATTTGCGGTTCTGTTGCATGCGGCATCCGTTTATGAAGGCATCTCTTCTCTGTTCTCTGAGCATTGACGCTTTCCCCTTTTCCTTAGATGTTTCCTGCTCATTGCTTCATATTGTTTCCTGTTTTTTCTTCCTATAGTTCACGCAAAGGAAAAGAGTAATGATAATAAATACTGATACGAAAGCTCTGACCTCTATGAATGTATAAAATCATGACACTCATCGTGAACTGACTCTTCGAAAAACACAAAATTGTCCTTCTTGAATACTTTGGCGTACATTCATTAATTTATTTTAAGGAACGCGCCTAATTCTGGTTTATAGACAGTTTTTCTTGAATGTTGAGCCGAGGAAATTTGCGATGGGCAATAGCAGCATCGCGTCATCGTATTACCTAGATGTGTCATCGCAAATTTTTCAGATCAGATTATCGCAGATCGCGTTTATCGTAGATTTCAGATCGTGTTTATCGTAGATCACGACGAGTCGTTAAATCATTGGGTGTCGCTTATGCGATATGCGACGTCGCACATCGGCCGTCGGAGATTTCTTAAGATTTTCATTTTAGAGCACTTCATAATGTACGCGATGCAATGAATTTCGCGTCGCCTCTTTGCAGTTTATTATGCTCATAAGGAAATGCTTTCTTCTCTTCTCGCGATGCGATATAGTTTTAAGGAGTTAACTACAAAAGTTTTTATAAAAATGTTTTTTGGATTTTTTATTAAGGGTCCCCATTTTCTTAGTGTTATTGCTAATACTAAACAAAGAGGGGGGTTGTTGGTGGCCACAACGTAAGTTCAAAAAATAATTTTCCAATAACTTCTAAATATGACTCATATTCCACTTGAAAAAGAATTAGTTTATCACATTCATCAATAATATTATCTGAATCAACAACTCTAACATCAAATTTGTCTAATCATAACTCAAAAGAAATTTATTTGTATTTATACCTTCAAATCTGCTGCGTGTGATCACACTAGGTTTTCCTGAAGCTTCATTTTCTAATTTTTCAGCTACATCATTCACACTAGGGGGAATGATCTTCTTAGGCTGATGTTCTATCTTTTGTGAAGCCTTCTTCTAACTCTTGTTCTTGACCTCTCCATTGTAGTTGCTACCACCTCCAAACTACACTTGCAGTCTGTCCCAAATCTTGTAGAAAATTTCAGATCTGTTATTTTCTCCACATCTAATTATGGAAATTCTCATAAATCGTGCATCTCGCTTAAGCATTCTACTACATCACTTTAGATGAAAGTGGACCCTTGCGACACCCTTCAAATACAAACTTCCAAATGTTAGATCCACGAGCTAATAATTAAGACTTAACTTTTTCATGTTATACCTTGAAATTTGCAACCGTTAGGACAAATACTCTTGGAGGATTCATTCTGAAAAGAAAAAAAAAACAATTTTTTACCAATACTCCGTGGATTTACTCTCCGACGATTAAGCTCCAACCAAGAGCATCACTCTGATTCCACTTGTGGGAAATTTGAGGCTCTAATACTACTTGTTGGAAGAGATGGACAATACAAGGGGGGCGGGAATCATTGAATCATGCATTAGTAAACCAACAACACATATAAACAACACATGAATAATCACAAACATAAGCATTGATCATCATAATCACAAGTAACCATGGGAAAAAACACATCAATAAAACAACATGCACACATAGAGACACAAGATATAAGGTGGATACCCAAAGGGTTAAAACCACCACTGAGTGACAGTATTCATCTTCATCCTTCTTATTAATCTTGAAATCTTCTTTTACATATGATGACTGGTCACCCCTAGCGTGTTGGAAATAATACTGAGAAGGGGCGTGAATCAGTTCAATAATTTTTCATTTCCCAGATAAATTTTTATACGCTACTTCTGTGAAGTGAACTAGCATGTACATGCTACTGTTATTAGAGAAACTAGAGTATACCTAGAGAACTTATGATTTAATCAGTTTATCATGTGTTGATCTTTAATCAGTGCATCAATAACTTGTTAAACAGTGTAGTAAAACCATAATAAAAAATCACACATAAGCAACACACATGAACACCAAGATTTAAGGTGGAAACCCAATAAGGGAGAAAAACCACATGCTTTTGTCATCTGTGTCTTCTTTTAATAATAAGAAAATATGTTTACAATCTTGTCCTGGTGCAGACTCATACCAGTACACAGACACCCACCTGGAGAAGGCTAAAACCTTCTCTCGTCTTTCAGCTTCTACTGGAAGGGAGTTTAAACCCGAGAGCTCTTGTACTAGCTAATGCGTTTACTAGTACGTAGGCACTAGCCTATAGAAAGCTATGACCTTCTCTCCTCTTCCAGGGACCACATTTCATAAATTTTCAAATTGAATGCTCCTGCCATATAATAGTATAGATGAAAGCCTCGTTTCATTAAATTTCCATACTGGACCCATCAAAAATTTCAAACTGCATCAACAAATAATCAGTTAATCTGAACAAAAAGATCAATGTCATGAGAAAATTGTGCTTAACCCAGAAACCTGCATCATCATTTAGAACTAGCCGCAACCACAAAAATCATGCATCAAAATGTATACACCACTTTACTGAACCCAACCTGCATGTATACACTACTTCCTTTAATAAAACCTGCTTATACCTTCAAAACTACTAAAACATAAAACTTCTTAATCAAGTCTGTACCAACCAGAAATATACTGAACATCTACTACCAATTTATAGAGCTTTACACAGGAAGTGGCAGAAATCACCCTTCTCACTTATACAATCAATCAATCAGATATAAAACTCCTTATGCATTCAGTTTTACATTTAGATCTAAGAAGATTTGATTGAGAGACAACAATAAAACAACAAAACTGATAAGATATGTCAGTAAGATCTGAAGAATAGGATTTTCCTTTGTATACGCTACTTGGAAGAGTAGAACCTACGTGTACACATGCTTTTACCGAGATGAACTAGCATATAGATCTACAAATATTAACTCATAACTTCGCTACTATTCCAGACTTCAGACAAACCCAGATCATGACATTTAAAGAATAAAACAGGTGTACATAATCAGATCTAGCCCATCCAATATCAGATCATTCAATAATAAGTCATTTTAGGTCTCATGATCTTGATACAACATTGAATTCAAGGTGCAGAAAATATTTCAGATCAAATCACAAACATAGCCCCTACAACATAACATATACTTCAGATAGAAGTATTCCTTAGAAACCCTTTCACTTGCCCACCCTAGCCTTATGATCTTCTCCTCCTTATATAGTTTTATGCCTTTCTCAACACCTCGGACCAAAACCACTTAGGACCCATGGTATTCTTGGATGTGATCAAATAATTGTTACTCTGCTCAATATTGTGGGCTAATACTATAGTATTGACACTTGGTATTGTATCCTCTTGAATTTCCTTGATTTTCCAACATATACATGCTTTTCTTCTTGTGAAAGTGCTTCTATCCGTATACGCTCTTTTTATTTTGTGAACTAGCGTGTATATGCTATTTTGACTAAGTGGACCTGCATATACATCTTAAACTACTTTCCACCATCCTTTACCTTCAACTTCTTCATTCTGATTAGTAGACTTTAATTTCGTTTTCCTGTTCTTCTGTACGAATGCCCTGTTACATTTGAATGGACCTGTTACATTATGGGTTGCCTTACATCAAAATTGAATTGACCTGTGAGTGATTTGTCGTCAAGGACAACACTTGTATCATAATGCCAACAATATCCCCCTTTGGACTTGATGGAAACCATGCTGGTGTTGATTATTGCAAGCTGTAGAAACTGTTAGAGAGAACAAGCAACACCAAAATACTCTCCCCCTTTGACATCAAGGGCAAGGGGTAGACCAAGCTATTCTCCCCCTTTGATATACATTATGTTGCCCATGCTCCCTTGAGTACATGCCAAGTCTGCAGAGATATGTTTCAAAAGAATAACATGACTCTATAACTCAACTAAGTGATTATGACCTCCCTATGACCAATGATTCATACATCAATCACCCAATCAAGTGGGGATACACCATATTTGACTCATCCACCCATCCAAGTGGGGATACACCATATTTGACTCATCCACCCAACCAAGTGGGGATATACCAATTGTTTATACATGTCAAGAATACAACAATTATTGCATCATCCATCCCACGCAAAGTGGGGATACAAATTACATCATATATCCAATAGAACTCATTCAAATATAGACCATGACAAAAGAAGTCATAACACACCCTAGATCTTTACATGACTTATGCAATAAATGATATAAGTATCTGAAGCCATAGTTGAACTCAGCAACCATGATGCCAACAATACAGAATGTGTGTGAAGGCTAATGCTCCTCGTGAACCTGTGCTACTTGTGTGTTTTCAACAAGTCATTCATCAAGGCATCTTTGTCAGTAAGATAAAAATCAATGAACAAATCATATCGTCAGACTTTAATCATCAATATCACATAGAGCACCCATATCAGAGTCTGACCCACTGTTTTTCTATCAGAAAAAACATATAAACTCATTCACCCACAGAAAATCGCGTGTATACGCGACTGTAATTCATGAAACCCGCGTATAATAACCTTCATCTAAAAACTGGATTTAACAATAGGATGATGCAACAACTACTCCCAACTTTTGTCTGAGATATTCAAATGTTTCTCTAGGAAGCGGTTTACTAAATATATCAGCAACCTGTTCTTTGGACGGAAAATATTCCAATTTAACCTTTTGTTCAAGCACTTGTTCTCGTAGAAAATGGTACTTAATGGGTGTGTGCTTGGCCTTGGAGTGCATGACATGATTTTTTGAAATACTGATGGCACTTGTATTATCACATAGAATGGAGATGGGTGGAGCACATGTGATATGAATGTCTTGCAATGTTTGCATCATCCAAAGTAGTTGTGTGCAGCAAGATGCAGCAACCACATATTCTATTTCAGTTGTAGATAAGGCAATCAAACTTTGTTTCTTCTTGAACCATGACACTAACTGAGAACCCATATAGAATGCACCTCCACTAGTGCTCTTTTGATCATCAACATTTCCTGCCCAATCTACATCTGTATATGCATGAAGAGTAAGGTATGTATCTTTAGGATACGATAGTCCAAAGTCCTGAGTTCCTTGAAGATATTTGAAAATTCTTTTGACTACCTGGAGATGTGATTCGTTTGGATTTGCTTGGAACCTTCTTAACAATTCCTACTACATGCATGATATCAGGTCTGATACCTGTTAGATAAAGCAGACTTCCAATCATAGATCTGTAAGTTGGTTTGTTTACTACTGGTGATTCATCATTAGAACTGAGACTGCATCCTGTTGCCATTGGAGTTCAAACTCGTTTAGAATCTTCCATTCCATACTTCTTCAAGATCTGCTTGAGATACTTGGTTTGAGAAAGAAAGATACCATCTTTTGTTTGCTATACTTGTAGACCAAGAAAATAAGTAAGTTCACCAAGTAAGGACATTTCAAATTCTTGTTGCATTACTAAAGAAAAATTCTCACTCACAGATTCTTCATTGCTACCAAAAATGATATCATCAACATAAACAACAATAATTAGCAGTTTATCATTTTCAATCTTTGTGTATAAATTGCTATCTGTAGAACCTTTTGTGAAACCTTTTTGTTGTAGGTATTTGTCAAGGAGGTAATACCAAGCCATTGGAGCCTGTTTCAGACCATAGAGAGCCTTTTTGAGCTTGCATACAAGTTTTGCATCATTTCCAAGAATGAATCCTTCTGGCTGTTCAATATAAATTTCTTCTAAATGTCCATTAAGAAAGGTCGATTTTACATCCATTTGATATACTATGAATTTTCAAAAACTAGAAAGAGCATGAAACATCCTTATGGCTTCAAGTCTGGTAACAGGTGCAAAAGTTTCTTCAAAATCTATACCTTGTTGTTGAGCATACCCTTTGCAAACAAGTCTTGCCTTGTTTCTAATAACTTCTCCATTTTCATTAAGCTTATTCTTGAATATCCATTTTGTTCCTATAACATTTTTATCATGAGGTTTACGAACTAACTCCCAAGTATCATTCTTTTCAATTTGGTCAAGTTCTTCATCAATGGCCTTGACCCAACATTCATCTTTTCAGGCTTCATTTACATTCTAAGGTTCTGTGGAGGTTAGTAATCCTAGATAGCTTGAGGTCCCTGTAAGAGTTCTTCTTGTTTGTACACTAGACCCTTTTTCTCCTATAATTTGAGATTCTGGATGATTCTTCTAAACATAACTAGATGGAGTCTTTTCCCTGTCTATTGTATCTTCTTCTGGTGCTTCATTAGTTTCTTCTTCTATATCATTTTGATTCGATGGGGGAAATCATTCCCCATCTTCCTCATTGTCATATTCCTCTGTTGATTTCATTTGTTCTGGATTTCTGCATGCTTCATCAATTACAACATCAATGCTTTCAACAATTTTCCAAAGTCTTTTATTATAACATTTGTATCCTTTACTTCTAGATGAATAACCAAGAAGAATTCCTTCGATTGCTCCGGGTTGAAACTTACCAAGTCTTCCATCAGTCCTTTTAACGAAACATTTTCTTCCAAAAACTCTAAAGTGTTCTAAGGCATCCAAAAAAATCATCATTTTCATAAGCCATGAGTAGTCTATAATCTTGTTCAGTTTCATCTTCATCACTATTGGATAAACCATCACTATCTTCATGCGTATAATAACTCCTTTTATTGCCAACCTTTTTTCTATTGCCTTTTTCATATTCATTTCCCTTTTCATATTTATCTTTATGAGGACATTTGGTAGCATAATGGCGACCTCTCCCACAAGCAAAGCATTTGAATGGTAACTTACCTCTGAATCTTCCAGAACCCCGTTGAAGCTTTTTGAAAAAATTTACCTCATCTTCTTCGTCTGAAATGTATCCTGGTTCGTTGTGCTCTTCCTTTTATTTTCCCTTTGCTGAAGCTTTAAAATCGGCTTCTCTCATATCTGATGGACCTCCTTTCCTCATTTTGAAGGCAGTTAGGATTCCATGGAGTTGAGTCACTGTAATAGTTTGAAGATCCTGTTTTTCTTCTATGGCATACACTTTTGACTCAAATTTAGAAGACAAAGATCTCAAAATTTTCTCAACTAAAGTAGCTTCCCATATCTCTTCACCTAGATTCTTCATACAGTTAACAATATCATCTGTACGTAAAAATTAACTAGCAACACTCTCATCACTATGCATCTTAAGAGTTTCATATCGAATTTTGAGAGTTTGAAGCTTAGCACGTTTTACCTGAGAGTCTCCTTCGTAGCTCTAAATGATTTTGTCCCATATGTCTTTGGCTGTCTTGAGTTGCATGACTTTGACAAATTTTGATTCTGACAGACATCCCAATAATGTATTGACAGCGTTGGCATTGGTTTTGTATAACTTCTTACCTGTAGAGTTTGTAGGTATTGCTACTAGAAATTGATATCCTCCTTCCACAATTTCCCAAACATCGGCTCCAAGCAATTGAAGATAGGCTCTCGTTCTTATTTTCCAATATACCAAGTTTCTCCCATTGAAGATTGGTGGTCTGATAGATCCCATGCCTTTGTGATTATTCATCTTGAAAGATCTTCCTTTAAGCAATCAAGATTCTTCTGAAGGACCCGCTCCGATACCAATTGTTGGAAATAATACTGAGAGGGGGGTGAATCAATATTATCAGTTCAATAATTCTTCATTTCCCTTATCTCTTGTGAAGTGAATTAGCGCGTATACGCTACTGTTATTAGAGAAACTAGAATATACCCAGAGAACTTATGATTTAATCAGTTTATCATGTGTTGATCTTTAATCGCTGCATCAATAACTTGTTAAATAGTGCAGTAAAACCATAATAAACAATCACACATAAGCAACACACATGAACACCAAGATTTAATGTGGAAACCCAATGTGGGAGAAAAACCTCCTGTTGTTGTCGTCTCTGTCTTCTTTTAATAATAAGAAAATATATTTACAATCTTGTACTGGTGCAGACTCATACCAGTACGCAGGCACCCACCTATAGAAGGCTGCAACCTTCTCTCATTTTCCATCTTCTACTAGAAGGGAGCTACAACACCCTAGCTATTGTACTAGCCAGTGTGTTTACTAGTACGTAGGCATCGGCCTATAGAAGGCTATGACCTTCTCTCTTCTTCCAGGTACCACGTTTCATAAATTTTTAGACTGGATGCTCCTGGCATACAACAATATACATGAAGGCATCATTTCATCAAATTTCCATACTAGACACATCAAAACTTTCAAATTGCATCAACCAATAATTAGTTAATATGAACAGTCATATCACTGTCAATGGAACACTGTGCTTAACCCAGAAACCTGCATCATCATTCAGAACCATCTACAACCTCAAAAATCATGCATCATAATGCATACACTACTTTATTGAACCCAATCTGTGTGATTACACTACTTCCTTTAATCAAACCTACGTATACCTTCAAAACTACTGAAACATAAAACTCCTGAAACATAAAACTTCTGAATCAAGTCTGTACCAACCAGAAATATATTGAACATCTACTGTCAATTTACAGAGCTTTACAAAGGTAGTGGCAGAGATCACCCTTCTCACTTATACAATCAGTTAATCGGATATCAAACTCCTTATGCATTCAGTTTTGCATTCAGATCTAAGAAGACTTCATTGACAGACAACAATAAAACAACATAACTGATTAGATAGATCAGTCAGATATGAAGAATAGGCGTTTCCTTTGTATACGCTACTTGGAAGAATAGAACTTGCGTGTACACGTTCTTTTACCGAGACGAACCAGCATATAGATATGCAAATATTAACTTAGAACTTCGTTGCTATTACAGACTTCAAACAAACCAAGATCATGACATTTAAAGAATAAAGCAGGTGTACATAATTAGATCTAGCCTAACCGATATTAGATCATTAAATAATTAGTCATTTCAGGTCTCATTATCCTCATCCAACATTGAATTCAAGGTGCACAAAATATTTCAGATCAAATCACAAACATAGCCCCTGCAACATAACATATACTTCAGATAGAAGTATTCCTTAAAAACCCTTTCACTTTCCCACCCTGGCCTTATGATCTTCTCCTCCTTATATAGTTTAAGGCCTTTCTCAATACATCAAACCAAAACCACTTAGGACCCGTGGTATTCTTTGACAGGATCAAATAGTCATTACTCCACTCAATATTGTGGGATAATACCATGGTATTGACCCCTGGTGTTGTCTCCTCTTGAATTTCCTTGATTTTCCAACATATACGTGATTTTCTTCTTGTGAAAGTGTGTGTATATGTATATGCTCTTTTTGTTCTGTGAACCATCATGTATATATTGTTTTGACTAAGTGGACATGCATATACATCTTAAACTACTTTTCACCATCCTTTATCTTCAACTTCTTCATTCTGATTAGTAGACTTTAGTTCCATCTTCCTGTTTTTCTGTACCAATGCCCTGTTACATCTGAATGAACCTATTACACTGTGGGTTGCCTTTCATCAAAAGTGAATTGACTTATGAGTGAGTTTCCATCAAGGACAACACTTGTATCATAATGCCAACATAGTGTGCAAGCCACAACTTTCCAATCATGCGAGCTGCTACTCACTCCAGGCCACTACCTGTATGAACTTTGCAGGTCTCGACTTGCTGGAAGCCACCACTCCCTCGAATTTGTAGGCCACCAACTGCTAAAATCCACCACTCATAATAAGTCTCATCCAACCATCACTGGATGGAAGCCACCATTCCCAAGTTCTCATGCCTCTACCTGAAGGATGTTGCTACACCCTATCACATCGAGCCACTATTTACTTCACTAAAGGCCCCAAACTTTAAGGACCTCTTGTGGACCTTGTTTCATAATGTTTAATACTAGATCCACTGGTTTATGCAATCAAACACTTGTAAGCCACATTTCATCGATTTTCATATTGGACTCACAATATCCTCTATGCTCATACAACAGAATGGAATCTACAACATAATAACCAATTTGCATACAAAACTTTGTTACACAATCAATCTATTCAATGTAGATCCTTGCAATACAATTAGCTCACATAATAAATATGTTAATCAACCTGAATAATCCATCAACACCATAAACTAATAATCTTAACATCATACTCATTCATCACTAACATACTGTAGCAACCATTCAAAACGGATATAAAGGTGCTACAACAAAAGACTCTCCAATAGAACCCATGTCACACAAACATATCAACTGTTACACAAAAATATCGTCACTATGATTATTTACAGTCAGTATGGGTCTATCATCACTTGTACTGTCCTCCTAAGAAAGTCTAAGACCTCAACTCTTCAAATCAAGCTTTGGAAGTGAGAGAAAGACATTAAAAATCAATGTAACTCTGGTTCCGCACTTTCTCTCATGGTCACCTGCAGTCCCGCACCTTCTGTGTACAAAAGCTGTGTACCTACCCGCTCTGTCCCTAACGGTGTAGGTGCGGACCCCTGTGAAAGTCAAAAGGCGCAAGTTTTATCTTAAAAAACTCACTTTGGGTTAATTCTAGAGTTTTCTAGAAGGAATTTTGATGTGGATTGTTCGCTCTGAGGTGGTTCATGGATCCCAAAAGAGAAGGAGCTAATCCCTTGACTAAAGGAGCTATCCCTTTGAAGGAGGGCTTTATCCCTTTGAAGGCGGACCTAGTAACTTCCCTCCATTGCACTATAAATACAGGCATTGGGGTGAGGACTAAGGAGGTTAGAAGCTGAACATTTTGAGGGTAAATGCTGGTGAAATTAAGACTCTTTGGTTGAGCTTGAGAGGAGAGATCACATACCTCTTGGTTCCATTAGAGAGTGAGTGAAACTTCCCCAGTGGAGTCACCATTTTGTCGCACGGAATGAGTCGATCTTGCGGACAAGATAGACCTTCCTAGAATCTAAAGAAGACCTAATGATAAGCAAACCAACTAGACAAGGAACCTCAGAATCCAATGAAACATCCCAACTCAGAGTTAAATTTGGGAAACATCTCTCGAACTATCCCCATTGACATTTCGGTTAAGCTCGGGATTGTTGAGAACATTCATATAGGTGCCTCGTGTACAGATGACGAAATTCAATTATATAAGGCCCTATTTCAAGACTTCTGCGACGTGTTTGCCTGGTCCTATGAGGAAATGCCAGGAATTGATCCCGTGATTGTTGTTCATGAGATCAAGACTTACCCGGATGCTAAACCCGTCCGGCAACATTTGCGTCAAATTCACCCACGAAAAGCTGCTGCAATTAAAGCAGAAGTTGAAAAACTGTTGAAAACATGTTTCATTTATCCGATCCCGTTAACGGATTGGGTATCGAATATTGTTCTGGTTAACAAAAAACAGGGAACAATAAGAATGTGCATCGATTATAGGGACATTAATCGAGCCTGTCCAAAGGACAATTACCCAACCCCCTATATCGATCAAATCATTGATGATTGTGCCGGCAACGAAATATTTTCCTTTATGGACGGTTTTTCCGGATATAATCAAATCAACATTCTACTTGCCAATCAACCAAAAACGGCTTTCATTTGTCCATGGGGGACATTTTCTTATTGTAAATTACCTTTTGGGCTTAAGAATGTCGGAGAAACTTTTGAAAGGGCAATTACTTATGCATTTCATGACATCAAACACATTGTGCAATCGTATCTCGATGATTTGCCTGCTCATTCATTGCATCGAGCTGATCACCTCGTCCATTTATGAGCAATCTTTATGAGGTGTAGGCATTATCGTATTCGGTTGAACCCACACAAATGTGTCTTCTATATAGAAATGGGTCGATTGCTGGGATTTGTAGTTTCGAAAGCTGACATTCGCGTTGATCCCTCAAAGGTCAAAGCTATCATCAAATTGCCTCCTCCTTCGAGTCTTCGCCAACTCCAAAGTTTGCAGGGGAAAGCAAACTTTTTACAACGATTCATTCCTAACTACGCCGAAGTTACAAAGGGTTTTACCGGTTGTTGAAACAAAATACTCAATTCTCTTGGGATGAGATAGCTCAAAAATCTTTTGATGCACTCAAACACGCGTTGACCCATGCACCGTTGTTGCATCCTCCCAACTACAACCAGGATTACTTCTTGTCTCTCGCCGCCTCCCATTCCACCATTGGAATGGTCTTAGTTCAGGAAGATGAATTCGGAACGAAACATGTGATATATTACCTTAGTTGAACGTTAAATCCAACTGAGCTAAAATACTCACATGTGGAGAAATTGGCATTGGCAGCTGTTCAAGTTGTCCAACGTTTTCGTCACTACATTTTACTACGTAAAACTACGGTAATTTCGGATTGCAACCCTATGATCTACATTTTGACCAAACAATTGCTAGGGGGCAAGTACTCTAAATGGATCGTTATCCTGCAGGAGTTCAACTTGGAGTTTGAGAAATCTAAGTCTAAGAAATCTTTAGTTTTTGCAGAATCAATGTGTGACTTCCCGCGTGCTGACACGGAAACTGTGGCAGAGGAGCCCATTGCGGACGAATCTTTGTTTCTAATCAGCACTTTAGATCCGTGGTATGGGGATATCATCATCTATCTCTAGACCCAATCCTTTCGGCCAGAAATTTCAAGGTTGGAACGTCGGAAAATTCGATTCCAGTCCCAACAATTCAAAATTATTGGAGATACTCTTTATCGCCGTGGGGCGGACTCTATTTTTCGACGTTGCTTAACTCTCGAAGAGGCTGAAAGGGTTCTAAATGACTGTCACTATGGAACGTGTGGCGGTCATATGTCTGAGTATGCCACAACCCAAAAGATATTGCGCGCTGCCTATTTCTGGCCGTCCTTGTTTAAAGATTGTATTACGGTGGTCCGAAAATGCCACAACTGCCAGATTTTTGATCGTAAGATGCGCACTCCACCTGCTCCTCTCCACCCTATAATTGCCGTTGGTCCTTTTGCCAAATGGGGTATCGATTTTATTACATGTAACCCTCACTCGGCCGGGGGGCATGCATATATCATCCTTGCTGTAGATTATTTTACTAAGTGGGCCGAGGCGATGCCTACATTCGAGGCAGACGGCAAAACAACTGCAATTTTCATGTTCAATCATATAATTACTAGGTTTGGTGTCCCACAAGCGATAATCACTGATCATGGGCGTCATTTTCGAAACGTTATGATGACCAAACTTACAGGCTAGCTTGGGTTACGTCACGATAGTTCAACCCCTTATTATCCACAAGCGAATGGTCTGGTTGAATCCATCAACAAAGTTTTAGTTATCATGATCTGACGAATCATTGGGATTCATCAGTCGAATTGGCACAAAATGCTATTTTCAGCGCTTTAGGCGTACCGAACCTCAGTAAAAACATCAACAGGGTTCACTCCTTTCCAACTAGTATATGGTTTGGAAGTCGTGTTACCCATTGAATGCGAAATCCCATCACTGCAAATGGCCATCGAGTTACTTCCAGCCACTTTTGAAGAGGAAAAGCGTTTATTATACTTAGCTCAATTAGATGAGAATCGACGTGATGCTGCATTGGCGATCAAGACTCATGCAAAGCGAATGAAAGCTCAGTATGATCGAAATGTGAACCCTCGAAATTTTTCGGAAGGGGATCTAGTCTTAGTTTATGATCAAGCTAATGATAAATTAGGCGCTGGAAAATTCGTTCCTA
Organism: Pinus tabuliformis; assembly: GCA_031772625.1. Lineage (NCBI taxonomy): Eukaryota > Viridiplantae > Streptophyta > Pinopsida > Pinales > Pinaceae > Pinus > Pinus tabuliformis. The sequence continues at coordinate 695,535,048 of CM062810.1, forward strand.
TGTGGCATGGTCCCTATGTTGTCAAGCGAAAGCTAGCCAAAGGGGCTTATGAATTGGTAGACTTTGATGGGGACTCTTTGGGTAAACCCTGAAATGGCCTTTACTTGAAGAGGTATTATGCTTAAAAGAATGGGGTATGGAGATTTTTAGTTAGGATAGTTTTTCTTTCTAGCTGGTGTGTTTTAGTTTAAAAAAAGTGTGCTTAGCTTAGAGAGTGTTTTTCCGTCATTATTCCTGCTTATCTTGGTTTTACTCTTGATATTGCAGATGTTGATGCCTCTCCAAACATACATTGGATTTGCTGATCGTGCTTGTCGTAATACACGGAACATCTCTTCCGCAGCTTGGGTTATCTATTCGCCCTATGACGAGTTAGTTTCTATGCATGGGGTAAGCCTCGGTCAAACAACAAACAACATTGCAGAGTACAGTGCAGTGATTGATTTATTGTCTGAATCTATTTCATTTGGGATTCGGAGTTTGACAGTGAGGTTAGATTCTGAACTCGTTTTGTTACAGCTTAATAGAGTGTATGCCATTAGAAATCCAGTGTTATTAAGATTATTTTTGAGAGTGCGTCTCTTGGAACGTGAGTTTGATTATATTGAATATCAGCATATTCCAAGGTCTTTAAATACATTAGCAGATGCAATTTCTTCTCGAATGTTAAATGGACATTTGCAATAATCATACATGTAAATTTAAAACCATTCCATAACATGATTTACAAGATAAGCCGATAATAGTGATATATATATATAGGAGTGTGTCAAAAAATACATCGTCTTCGATCATAGGTTGAAAAACACCTTATGATCGGCAAAAATGATAAGTACAAAAAACAAAAATGTCACATGTGCCCACAAAAGGCGATCATCCTATCACTAGTGATGATCTCTATAAGAAACCACTGCCCGAGCCACCTTGCAAAGGAACCTCCTAAAAGGTCTCGGGACTCCAATAACATAGCGCTGAAGTCGACGAGGAATGTCGTCTACAGTGGTCTCAGGAATATCCCCTGTCAAGCACTCAAGATGACCCTCCAACTCGGCCAAAACCTCTGTTGATTCGTCCTGTGGGGCTGGCGCGGGTGCAAATGGTTGCCTCCTCTCGAAAGGTCGGAGAGCGGCTGGTCGTTGTGGACCCACATCTGCATTTGAAATTTTTACTATTAGTTTTGAGACCATAGAAAAATAAAAAAATTAAAATAGGAAAAGTTGAAAATGATTTTACCTGACTCGTCCCATTGGCTCTCCTGGTGGAAGAACCATATCTGGGTCACCAAAGAAATCTATCCTAGCGTAAGGGAAGTCCTGAATGGAAAAGACCTGACTTTCCAACCATTGGAAATACTCAGGTTTGAACCAAGCAACTTCTGTCCTCTCGTCTAGGTGACGGGCCATGACTACGACCCATCGCATCAGTTTGGGCTCTCGAGGAAGCCCAGCTCCAATAGTAAGGTGTTGTGGGATCAGCATAGGAACCCTCTCCAGGCCAAAACTCACAACCAAAGCCCCATAACCAAAGGTATTTAGTCGTCCGCTCTTGGCCCTGGTCAGTTGGCCTTTCACATTGGCGAGCACAGCATTGCACCAGTTGAAGATGGTGCCTCAAAAGCAATCAACAGCCATACGCATCTGGGATCCAGTGGCAATATGTAATGCGGAAGCTCTGCAAAGTCTGGTGACAATAAATGCAATCACCATGAGCTCAGGACAGGATATGGTCTTTATGTCTATCCCTTTGTCTCTAGCCTTGCTGTTGCAGTACTCTAGCCGGAGGCTATCGATAGACTGGCCACCTGGCCTAGTCCCGTGCAAAGTCAAGTCTTCGCCTCTCTTAGGCAAACCAGTCAAGAAATAAATGTCCGCCGGCTCGATTTCGAGCCGGTGGCCGCCAATGAAAAAACATTGGTCCTGTATGCTCCATCTGTCAACCAGCCACTGTAAGAAATCCACCTGAGCCCTCATGCCAGGAATGGTCCAGAATTTGTACAGTCCGCATGCCCTCAAAGCATCAAGTGAAGGCTGATGATTCCATGCGGCAGTATCCATGTCCTCATGCTATCCTTCACGCCAATCTAACATGATATACTTTTTGCATCAAGTATAAAGATTAATTAAATTACTAGAAAACATTTTGATTGGTCCATTTTTTAGAATTTTTGAATTCAAAACCCTTGTGGCGGGGTATGCACCCTCTGAGTTAGACACAGTGCGTGGGCCCGCACTTTGTCTACATGGAAGGTGCAGACTCCGAGCTTTTTCCCAATGGAGAAAAAGTCGGGGTCTGTGGGTCCGCAATGGTAAACCTGCGGACCCCTGCGCACGGGTTTTGCGCCTAAAAACCCTCCCAAAAAATGAAATGAAAGACTAAATCAAAAAAATAAATGGTTGAAAATGAAAAGTAGGATGATGTGGATTACCTGGAGAAGACGGCGCTCGATTCCGACGGTTGGATTTTCCACAATCTTCACGGGAAGTTTTCTAAGCAAAAGCACTATTTTCTCACCCAAACTCGAACGGTAAAAATGAATCGACAAAGGCCCTTTTTATAAGTTTTTTGAGTAAATAAATCACAAATTTGTTTATGTTTCACTTTGAAAAGGTATTTTGCAATGCTTTTATCCATTTCAAACAGGTGTGAGTAATGTTTGTGTTTTTGTGCAGAATAAAGGATTATTCAGGCGGAATCTATCATTTTCAACAGAAAAACATGTAGAGTCATCTTTAAGCTCTTTTTTGACTCCTAAAACATGAAAAGATTGCCGAGTGTTTCTTTTAAACTCGTTAAAACAGAATTAAAAGACGGTCCACTTACAGCTCTTTTTCGACCGTAAAAACATGAAAAGGTTGCCAGATTTTTGTCGTTTCGAATTTGACATTGGTTATAAAACGACGTGGCATTGATCGATTTTTTACTTTTTCGGGTCAAGGGCACTATTAACGAAAAGTACTCCTTGGTCGTAAAAGATCAAGCGGTTCTCTCAAGTATTATTTTATACTTTTTCGGGCTTGGGAGACACAAATTTACGAAAAAGGTCAACCCTGGAGTCTTCTTACATTTTTTTAGACTCTCTAAAATTGAAAAACGCCGAGTTTCTCCTATAATGGACTCGTTAAAATTTCACAGTAAAGGAACTGTTCAAATACAAATAGGAATGAACCACTCCTTCTTAGGGTTCGAATTTAAACTAAGTTGGACTCATCCGAAGGATGAGCTTATAATCAACCAAATGTTATCCTCCTCAAGCTTGTCAAAAATAAAGAGGTACTTGCCAGAAATGGTGGGGGAAAAGAGAGAAAAATGAGTCTGTTTGTCATACTTTGTAACCACTCTTGAATACGACACTTTTATTCACCTAGGTTGGGAAATCCTTTGCCTAACAGTTGATCAAACCACATTGAAAGTCTTCAGGCAGTTTCTGGGTATTAACTTTGGGTCAATTGTCACCAAGCCATCTGTCGTGTCGTTATGTGTTCAAGAGGTCATTGCCAATAAGCCATTCATATGTAAAAATATCTGTCATCCATCTTGACCATCCCTAAGTCATTCCTTGCAACTAAATTTCTTCAACTTGATCTATGATTTCGTGTTGTGGGCTTGCCTACGACGTATTGCTTTCTATCAACATCAGCTCATTATCTAGAAAGATGATCTAGGAATCGTCAGTACCTTGAGATCTGCATGCCTCAATGGCAGGTTTCTCGCCTTTGATGACAGTTTACATCATTGAATTTCGATCGAAGGATTCCGTGATATGTTCGACATCAACACATTTATTCACATCTGTTGGGTCCCTATAATACTAGTGATTACCCCATTACTATTGTAGTTATACCCCTTATTTATATTGTTGTGCCGCTATTACCCACATATTGTTATTTCTGTGCCCCATAGAATCCCTCTATTATTATTTTTGTGGCTTTATATTATTATTGTTAGGTCGGCTGGATTATATTGTGACTCCTTAGACTCCTATATATAGAAAGGAGGTTTTGTCATTTGTATCATCCAAGAATTGTTCATTTATGTAATTTAAAGGAGGTTTCACCCTCGAAGAGGCTGAATTCTAAGGCGTTGATCTTTCTTTTCTATCTTTTCTTGAGCTGGTTTCATAACATTTGGTATCAGAGCTTTGGATTCTAGGGTTTCGCTGCTTCAAACAGGTCATAGTGGCATTTTCGCTATAACTTTTTTTCTGTGACGTTTCAGAAGTCGCAAAAAAAATTCATTTGAGAAGAAATCACGCTGAACCTTGGGTCCAAATTTCAGAGTTTTTCGCGTGATAGTTTCGGAGATATGATCTGAGGAAGTTGGTCTTTTTGCAGACTCCTGAATTACACTCAAAACAGGTGACCTGGGGAAAATCGTCATAACTTTCTTTCTGAGAATCAGATTGAAATTTCGTAAGAAGTTACAGAAAGAGGACGAACTGTAGTTTTCTTTTATATATTTTTTAGAGTCAAAGGTTGAAAAAGTGACACGTGGCACGTCGTACAAGTTCGCTCTACTGAACTAGTCTATAATCAAGTCACTGTGGGAGATTTCGCATAACTCTTCCTTGGAGAATCCAATTTGGGTCAGACTTGTGGCATTGGAAAGAGGACACAGAGGGCTACTACAGGTCACAAATTCAGAACTAGATAATTAGAAAGTACAGAGATACATTGGAGGCAATATCGAGCTCCTACAAAGTGAAAAAAGGTGTGTAGATTTTCTTTAATTTTTGCTTAAGCTTGGTTTGAAAATTTGTTTTGAAGGAATTCAAAGGGCATATTAGAGAATTATTATCGGTAACTGATGCCTCGAGGAAAGAAAATGCAAACACCTAGTAAGGAGCCTCAAAGCTCTAGCATGACTCATGAAGAAGAAGAAGAAATGCTATATGATATATCAAAATTACAAGAACAAGTGCAACGAGTGTCACTTGCACAAAAAGCAATAGAATCTAAAATGGATGGTTTAAGGAAAGATGTAGAAGCTAAGATGGACGGTTTAAAGAAAGGTGTAGAAGCTAAGATGGATGGCATGGAAGCTAAGGTGAATGGCATGGACGCTAAAATTGATGGCATAGATGATAAGATGGATAAGTTGCTACAAGAAATGGTCACTAAGGGTGAAAGAGTACTAAAGGAAACTCATGATTAGAACAAAATAAATGTTAATCATGATTCCATAGACTCTAATGTTGGATCGAAGACCCACCATGTTCCAAAAATCGATATGAGGAAGTTTGATGGCAAGGATCCCGCCACATGGATATTACAGATGGAGCAATTCTTCGATCTCAATAATGTGCAAAACACACAAAAGGTACGTATGGCAACTTTATATTTGGAACCAAATCAGTTTGTATGGTATCAATGGCTTTGTTCTCGTAAACAGTTTATCACTTGCGCAATTTTTATGGAAGAATTGATAGCACATTATGAGGATACAAAAAGCAACACTTTTTTTAGCCAATTGATAAGTCTCAAACAAAAGGGTTCAATAATGGAGCACATTGAGGAGTTCCAAAAATTGAACATAAGGGTAAAAGATATTCCAGAGGAGCATAGGATTGATGTGTTCATAGGGTCTTTAAAGGATAATATCCAACATGATGTGCGCCTTTGGGAACCTGATTCATTAGAGAAGGCATTCAGGTTAGCAAGAAAAATGGAAAGCAAAATTATGGCAACTAGGAAGCATACCATTCACAACTATAAAGACGGAAGTGTTGTTGCCCATAGTCTTCCACAACCTAGAAGGTTGAAACCACAACAATTGGAAGAAAAAAGAGCAAAAGTGCTTTGTTACAATTGTGATAGAAAATACACAAAAGGTCATAAGTGTGCTGAGAAGAAATTATTCTACATAGATTGTGAAGAGGAAGAAGAAAAGGAGCAAGAAAGGTCAAAAGAAGAGGATATATTCCAGGAACAAAGCCTAGATGAAGAACAAATAAATCCAACCATATCTTGTAATGCATTGGTGGGAATTACCACTCCCCAAACCATCAAGATAGAAGGACAAATCAAGAAGAAAATGGTAATAGTGTTGATTGATTCAGGAAGCACCCACAATTTTATTCATTGTAGGGTAGCAAAAGAATTGAATTGCTTCCTATATCCAGCACCAGAGTGTCAAGTGATGATTGCAAATGGAGGAACAATAAATTGTTCTGGAAAGTGCCATAATATCAAGCTATCCATGGGAGAATATGTATTGACTAGCCCAATGCTTTCCATTCCAATGGGAGGTGCTGATGTTGCACTAGGAGTCCAATGGCTACAATCCTTGGGTACAATAGCTTTTAATTTTCAAGAACTTTTCATGAAATTTTCTGTGGAAGGAAAGGAATTTGAATTAAGGGGTATTGCAGGGAAACCAGGAAAGATAATCAGCTCTAATGGCATGACAAAGCTTCTAAAAAAGGAGCAAAGAGGTGTAATTGCACAATTATGTTCGCTAGATGTTTCCACATTGGAATCATCTATTTCTCTAGATCTCCAAAAAGTCCTGGACAATCATTCCAAGGTATTTGAGACTCCCAAAACTCTCCCACCTATGCGTGATCATGATCATGCTATTCATCTGATTCCAGGAAGTGTTCCTCCAAACATCAGGCCGTACAGATATCCATATGTCCAAAAAAGTGAAATTGAACGTATGGTTGCAGAAATGCTAGAGGCTGGTATAATTCAACCGAGTCAAAGTTCTTTCTCAGCTCCAGTAGTATTGGTGCACAAGAAGGATGGATCATGGCGCATGTGTCCAGATTATAGGGAGCTCAACAAGCTCACTATTAAAGATAAGTTCCCCATTCCTGTCATTGATGAATTACTGGATGAATTGCATGGATCAATTTACTTCACCAAGCTAGATCTTCGTTCGGGATATCATCAAATCAAAATGAAGATTGAAGACATTCCGAAAAAGACATTTAGAACTCATGAGGGTCATTATGAATTTTTGGTCATGCCTTTTGGCCTTACCAATGCACCTTCAACATTTCAAGGTTTGATGAATTCAATTTTCAAACCATTCCTTAGAAAATTTGTGTTATTATTTTTTGATGATATACTAATCTACAACAAGTCTTGGAAGGATCATGTTGAACATGTTGACAAGGTGCTACAACTATTGGAGGAGAAACAATTATATGAAAAAAGATCCAAATGTTTCTTTGGAGTCCAGGAGGTGGAATATTTGGGTCATATTGTATCTCATGAAGGAGTTAAGGTAGACCCTAGCAAAATTAAAGCCATTAAGGAATGGAAAATCCCCACATCCATAAAGCATCTGCGAGGATTTCTTGGGTTGACAGGGTATTATCGCAAGTTTGTTAAGAATAGCAGCACATCTAACAACATTATTGAAGAAAGATTCATTTTCATGGACTCCGGAAGCAACAAAGGCCTTTAAACATCTTAAGGAGGCAATGTGCCAAGCACCAGTCTTAGCTATGCCGGACTTCACAAAAACCTTTATTATGGAATATGATGCTTCAAGAAATGGATTTGGTGTTGTTCTAATGCAAGATGAAAGACCCATTGCTTTTGAAAGTCGGCCAATCAAGGGAAATTTTTTAAGCAAAGCTATTTATGAGAAGGAAATGTTGGCAATACTCCATGCACTTAAGAAATGGCGACCCTACCTAATGGGAAGACACTTCAAGGTAAAAACGGATCATGATAGCCTTAAATAATTTTTAGAACAAAGATTATCCTCTGAAGAGCAACAAAAGTGGGTCACAAAGATGTTGGGTTACGACTTTGAAATCATCTACAAGTCTGAGGGAAAGAGTGTCATCATGTTGGTAGTTGACAGACTTACCAAGTATGCACACTTTTGTGCATTATCACATCCATTTAAAGCCAGTACAGTTTCTACTGCATTTATGGAAACAGTTCAAAAGCTACATGGAAACCCAAAGATTATTGTAAGTGACAGAGATCCCATTTTCACTGGAAATTTTTGGACAGAATTATTTTCTTGTCTTGGTACTCAGTTAGCTCATAGCTCATCTTATCATCCTCAATCTAATGGGAAAACTCAGATAGTAAACAAATGTTTGGAAGGATATCTGCGTTGCTTTGTATCTGATAAACAGACACAATGGGTCAAATGGTTACCTCTGGCTGAATGGTGGTATAACACTTCCTTCCATACAGCAACAAAAATGACCCCATTTATGGCACTTTATGGGTACCAACCACCATCAATCACATCATATTTAAGAGAAAATTCTAAGGTTCAAGCAGTGGAACATCACATCGAACATCAACAACAAGTCCTCCAACTCTTAAAGGATAACCTCGTGTTGGCACAAAATAGAATGAAACAACAGGCAGATCAACATCGCAGTGAAAGAAGTTTTGATGTAGGTGATTGGGTATTCCTACGGCTACAACCATATAAGCAAATGTCCCTAAAGCAAGCTAAGAAGGATAATAAATTATCACCAAAGTATTATGGTCCGTACAAGGTGTTGGAAAATATTGGTACTATGGCATACAAATTGGAGCTTCCTGCAGCTTCTCGATTGCACTCAGTTTTCCATGTTTCATGATTAAAGAAGGTTATAGGCGACAAGCTCCCAGTTCAAACAATATTTCTAGAACTTGACGAGGAAGGAAAAATTATATTGGAACCGAAAGCAGTCATAGAAACAAGAACTCGGAAGCTACAAAATTGATCAATTTCAGAGTATCTTATCAAGTGGAAGAACTTATCCGCTGAAGATTCCACATGGGAGGATGAGAATTTTATGCAGAAGTATCCAGAACTGCTCAAGCGTTGAGGACAACACTTTTTTTGAAGGAGAGGGGCATGTTGGGTCCCTATAATACTAGTGATTACCCCATTACTATTGTAGTTATACCCCTTATTTATATTGTTGTGCCGCTATTACCCACATATTGTTATTTCTGTGCCCCATAGAATCCCTCTATTATTATTTTTGTGGATTTATATTATTATTGTTAGGTCGGCTAGATTATATTGTGACTCCTTAGACTCCTATATATAGAAAGGAGGTTTTGTCATTTGTATCATCCAAGAATTGTTCATTTATGTAATGTAAAGGAGGTTGCCCCCTCGAAGAGGCTGAATTCTAAGGCGTTGATCTTTCTTTTCTATCTTTTCTTGAGCTGGTTTCATAACAACATCTCATGGATTGTACTGGGTACTTTGAGAGCCATTGACATCACTGGTGGTTTCTCTCACACTTGTTAACAATTTACATCATTGACTGATAATCAAGTGGTTTCTACCATGTTCGACATCAACACATTTATTCGCATGGATAGAATTGTACATTTTCGAGAAGTAGAAATGAAGACCCTGGATCTAGTTTCTACCATCCAGGCTGCGAGGAATTTTGTATTCATTGTATTGTGGACTATTCATAAACAGATGGCTGCGTCCATATTGTATTCACATGAGCCTATACTTGTGATGTTTTACAATACCATTCCTATATCAGAGCAGTAGATAGTTTTCTAGTTAATTTTGATCTGAGTATGGGAATGCCTACCTCAGCGATGATATGATCTCATATATATATCTTGCATTGAATGTTTTTACAGGTTCCGACCGGGCTCTCCACAAGATGATCCTCGAAATGATAAGTACTTCGCTCTTACTATATGATAAATGAAATCCTCATCTACTACAGACTTCGCAGTTTAGGGGGCAATCTGTTACAAAAAAATATCGTCACTATGATTATTTACAGTCAGTATGGGTCTATCATCACTTGTACTGTCCTCCTAAGCAAGTCTAAGACCTCAACTCTTCAAATCAAGCTTTGGAAGTGAGAGAAAGACATTAAAAATCAATGTAACTCTGGTTCCGCACTTTCTCTCATGGTCACCTGTGGTCCCGCACCTTCTGTGTACAAAAGCTGCGTACCTACCCACTCTGTCCCTAACGGTGTAGGTGCAGACCACTATGAAAGTCAAAAGGTGCAAGTTTTATCTTAAAAAACTCACTTTGGGTTAATTCTAGAGTTTTATAGAAGGAATTTTGACGTGGATTGTTCACTTTGAGGTGGTTCATGCATCCCAAAAGAGAAGGAGCTAATCCCTTGACTAAAGGAGCTATCCATTTGAAGGAGGGCTTTATCCCTTTGAAGGAGGACCTAGTAACTTCCCTCCATTGCACTATAAATACAGGCATTGGGGTGAGGACTAAGGAGGTTAGAAGCTGAACATTTTGAGGGTAAATGTTGGTGAAATTAAGACTCTTTGGTTGAGCTTGAGAGGAGATATCACATACCTCTTGGTTCCATTGGAGAGTGAGTGAAACTTGTCAAAGTAGAGGAGACATCTTGTTGGACCCTGGGAGGAGCTTGTACAGCGTCAAGGCAAAGGTTTTAAAGTTCCTCTTCTTTTGAATTAATACAATCAAACTCATTTTTCTCAACAAGTATCTTATGTTATTTGTTTCATGGACTCCTTGACTTTCATGTTAAATATGTTTTATGCAATTGGTTTTTCAGGTGCTATTTAATTTGTTTGCCTTGTTTGTGTTTGCAGATTCACGAAAAGGAGCTCATTTGGATCAAAGGAGTAAGGGCATCCACAAGATTGCGTCGAACCAAAGGTAGGCCCTAAAAACACTTGCTTGGTATTGTTTATTGAAGCATATTTAGAGAAAGATAGTGTCTGGTTGGTTTCCTTGTCATTAGGTCTTCTTTAGATTCTAGGAAGGTCTATCTTGTCCGCAAGATCGACTCATTCCGTGCGACATCAACAATTTAAACTCTGATCTAAAATACCTATAGCACCAACTACAACAATACTCCGAGCTCCATATCAACAACAACTAGCATCAATACAATCTGCAACATAAGCATGTTAGACATATAGATACACTACAACTCAATCATCCTCTGAGATATGCTCCAAATATCATCTCTGATCTACACTTTATTATTTGCATTCCTATACCTTACTCTCTGATTCTATCTAACCCCTTCTACTGCACACTCTAACCATTTTATCAATGATGAATGATGCAATCAAGACAAAGCACTAATCCTCATTCTCTTGACTTGATCACCTTCTAGAATATGGAGCAACCTTTCTGAGACTATTGGACCAAATGCCATGTGCAAAAACCATAGAAAATGTCCTTGGAATTGATTAGAATATGTACACAACATGAGAAATCCACCTACAAGCAATAACACACCTCCTACTCTCTGGAACAATGTTATAACACAGGTAAATGGCTATGTAGACTACATTATAATGCAAGTTGTCTTCTTATTCAACCGTGTTACACTAATTCTTTGCCATCAAACCTTTGTCAAATTGCTCGAGCACTTTTAGAACCTATCCATCTTCCTTTGCAAGCATCTCTAGAACCTGTAGAGCCTCTGCAACCATTGGGAACACCTCAGTAACATGTCATCAAACCTCTAATCATCATGACAAATCCTCCAGATTTATTGAGATCAATGCCAACACAATTGACTTCGTGGTTGAATCCTTAGGTAGACATCCTAGGTTGACATCAATGCCAACACCATGAGGCCAACAATGCACAGACAAATCAACATTGAATCTATATGAGCTAACCTTACATCAAGATCCAAAATGCCATTTCTTGAGATAGATTGTTATGCTCCTTATTTCCACCTTTTATACATGAAATTTTCAACATCATCCATCGTTTGAAAGATCTGTATTATCCACCCTATTACCTGTAATAATTCTTTAGCAATATAACCTTTAATGGGCTCAAAGTTTGATTTGGTCCATGCCTTTAGATTTTTAGAGCTTATTCTTCTACCTAGAAAATGACATATGCACAAGTCCTCACTCCCCAATATCTCATTTAGCTCTCTCTTCTCACCTAGAAACAAGTTGACTTGATCTTGTTTTTTATTTTAATGAATTGCCATCAATTTTTATGTTTTGTCATCCTCCGATTTTTGAAACCCCAAGCTCTCTGAGGATGAGATTGGAGAGTCACTCATGTGGTTGAAATCCAACTATTCTCTAATGAATCCTACCTCTGTAAGTGAATAAATTCTTGTGTTTGATCCATATAATATAGTTTTGAGGTCTTTGCAAGTCTCTTCTGAAGTAAATGTGACTATCCAATCAGTTATATGAATTAAATCACCATGCTTGTGCATCATTTGCGTTAATGCCCTTGGATTCTAGTCCACTTTTTAGGACATTTTTTGGTCCAACAATTAAGGATATCAGTAGATTCATTTCCTAGCCTTGTCACAATATCCCTTGTTGGATTTTCCTCTTGTACATTGGATTCAAACAAAGCTTGAACCATTTCACCAATACTGACAACAACCTATTCTTCTAGCAAGCTATATCCTAGGTTTGATTGCCTCCATGGCTCTGACATGTCAATAGATCAGTATAATTTTCAGTTGGACCATATTTATTGGCCCTCCTGTGGATTGTCAAAATAATCATTCACCTCTTTGTCTAGAATCAACATGAGGTTAGTCCTCCTTACCTCATATCACCCTAGTTGCTACAATAAATGAACCTTGGGGAAACCCTAAGTCACCCTCTCTAGTTGCATAGATCTATCACCTTGCCAAAATTAATCTTCTCAAAATTATTAAAGAATAAATATCCTCTATACGAATTCTAAAAGCCCTTAAATTCCACTTGTTTTTCGTTGATTCCAAAGGATAATTCCTATGATAATGATGCAAGAAAATTTTAGTGTTCCTGCATGTTCAGCTACTATGACTTAACATCATAATTCAAAACTCTCGCTGATATGTTTCAGACAAAAAATACTCCCATACACTGTCAGCAATACATAACATGCATGCAACATAATACCCCAATGTAATATTAATTGACCAACGATTAAGCCTAGGAAAGACTTTAATGATGCTATCTGCAATAATCAGATCTTTATGATATAATATCAAAACTTACCATATGCTAGGCATGATCATGTCCACACAACTCCATGTCCATGCAAGGTTATCGTCAGGCCACACCGAAAGGTTTCCAATTCATTAATTGAAATGTACAGCAAAACCCAAAACACCATGCATCAAGAATTCAATTGAAGTTGCCAACGCATTTTCCTTTTCTAATGCACTCACAAACTAATATTCACAGTACAAATAAATAGATGCATGAATTGATGAGTTAGATCAAAATAACTCTTTCCACAATTTCCTATTGACCTCACGCCTCCAACGATTTGCTAGTATTTGGGTGCCTTCTCTTATTCAATTGTACTTCTACTGAAACATCGACATTAGCTTCATTTTCCTGAGGCCTTTTTGTGTGCACAAAAAACAAATTCTTCAATCAGAGAATCAATACACAATCAAACTTTGACTGAGAGAAAATCAAATGCAAAATACATACATGGTCTTCATACATTAATTCATAGTAACAAGATCATAGTACATTACAATAAAATTCTCTTTCATTAAAATAGCATTGTGCATACATATGCTTGGAGGCATTCATTCTCTCTATGTCTTGATCTCTCATTCATTCGGCCATCCTCCCCTTTCCTCATTTACCCATATGATTACAATAAGTAGAATTGAGAAATGCAATAGCTTTTCTAGATCCTAAAACCACTCCAATAGTTTCTAAGATTTCTAGACTTTTTCCCATCGTAACAAAATGCTAATAGTTGCCAATATTTTTTCTCGTGCAACCTCTCATGCCTTAAAAGGCAAATTTTCTTCTTAAAAATCTTATCTACTCAATCTTATCTCTATTCATAGTCCCTTTAGAAATAAATAAATTAACATTATTTATAATAAGGATTTAGAATTCCTTTTTCATGTTAAAACTTGGTTTGGAAGCTTTTCTCCAAAAAAAACTTAATGACTTTGAAGCTCTAATACTCTAAATAATAATTTTTCTAAAAATAATTATAGCTCATCACACTCTTTAGACTATAAACAAAAATAAGATGTATTAATACCTGGCCAACATTACATAAATATTGTTTACATTTACATACCCTCCTTGAAATTGAATATTACATACCCTCTTTGAAATTGAATATATAAGGAAAAATATATATTATTAACTATTAAATTTACCTAAATGATATAAAGAAAATAAATTCCTATTATGAGATGTTGTTTTGATAAATAAAAAAAATTGAATTTCATTAAAAACACATTACATATTACATGTGAATCAAATGGATTGAATTTCCTTAAAAATACATTACATGTGAAACATTTTTTGGATTGAAATTTTCCATCTAATAAAATTGAAAGTTATTATTAATTGGTATATAGACGTTTTAGAGGTATCTAGATATCTTAAAATAGCGAGCTTGTTTAAATATTGGAAAAAAGGTCTCCAGAATTTAAGTAAAAGTCTCCAGAATATAATCATAAATTAATATAAGAAGACAATTCTCATTAAAGTTTTTCCCATGGCTAGGTGTCCATTTAAAGGTGAGAAGATGTAACGACGGAAATTCCGTTAAAGGTGAGAAGATGTAACGACGGAAAGTCCATTAAAGGGGATTCCAGGTGACGTGTCGGTCTAGTAGACTCTCACTCTGCGCAAAATAATGTGGACCATCCGATCAGAGTATCCGACCATTAATCTGAGCCGTGAATTTCTCCCGAGTTCTCCTTAAATTGCAGAGTGCGGGCATTCCAAACCCTCGTTCATATTTAGCGATTTGGTTGTAGTCTCCAGGATTCGATTCTGGGCGTCTTCAGTTTCTGAGTTAGAGTGATAGATCGAGCTTGGTGGTTAATATTTCGACTTCCTTCCTCATATTTTCGTCATTTCCAACATTTAGGAATGCTATGTGCTGGAGAATTGGGGTTTTAGAATGAGCTAGCGCACTGCGATGGCCACGTTCGTTTCTTTGTGAAGGGTTTTCCTTTATCACCACCATTTATCTGAAAATACTCTCCAAAATACCATTTCCATTTTCCGAAGTCTTCTATCTAATAGAGGGTTTCATTTCTGATATCCAATTTGAACCTGTGCAGATGATTAGAGGCCGTTTTCAGTCTATATGTTTCGATTATTTTTCGAGATCTAGGTCTCTGGAGGCGTGAATTAGGTCACACGAGATCTAAAATACTAGGCATTTATCTTGTATTTTCATTCTTAAAAGAATTTTGCATTTTCATTTTCAATGGACTGCAGTGGCCGCGTCCCTTTCTTTGTGAAGGGTTTTCTTATATCACCACGATTTGTCTGAGAATACTCTCTAGAATGAAAGTCTGTAAGATACCATTTCCATCTTTTGAAGTCTTCTATCTAACAGAGGGTTTCATTTCTGATTTCCGTTTCGAAACTGTGGAGATGATTAGAGGTCGTTTTCTGATTAGAAGCTTGATGACCAGGCATCTATCTTGTATTTTCACTCTTAAAGAATTTTTCATTTGGGTAATTGATGTGTGTAAACCATATAGCCATTGAAACTTCATTGGGGTTTGATATGGCATTGTCGTGGCGGCCCGTCAGATAAATGAAATGTCTGTGTCAGATTAATGAAATGTATTTGTTTTGTTCTTTGGGAAGGTCAACCTTTCCAACCATCCGAGCATATTTCCGAGCATATTTTGGCTGAGGTCTGTGTAGTGTGTTTTTGATTGATCGTATATTTTGGCTGAGGTTTGTGTAGTGTGTTTTGTGTTAGAATCTTTGATTGATTGTTTGACATGGTCGATGGCTAATCCAATTTCGACGAAGTGTCTACACATTTAAAAGTCTCCCAAATAACACATGAAAGATTCTGGTATTTACAGTTCCATGGATTATCATGTGCAATGGATTAACCTCGCTTTTGTTGTAATGGTGTAGGATAATGTCAAATTTTTCTCTGCTTAAACCCTAATACTATAAAAGGAATAAGACTTATACTATAAAAGGAATAAGACTTTTCATCTTAGGAATGCTGTTCTCTTCTAACCTCGATTTTATAATGGGTTTTTAAACAATGGTTAAGAACAATATTAAATGTTATCAAATGCTTTTTTCTATCAAATTCTTTTCCCTGCCTAACCTCGAGACTTTAAAAGGAATAAGACATTCCATTATGGGAATGCTTTTCTTTGCTAACCTCGAGTTTGTAATGGTTTTTTGCGATGGTCGAGGTCCTCGAGGTAATATCAAATGTTATCAAATGCTTTTCTCTACTTAACCAGATGAATAAGACTTTCCATTCTGGGAGTGTTTTTCTCTGTTTAACTCTGAGACTTTGAAAGGAATAAGACTTTCCATGAGAAAGCTTTTTCTCTGCATAACCCTGAGACTTTAAAAAGAACAAGACTTACATGGAATGCTTTTTTCCCTGCTTAACTCTGAGATATTAAAAGGAACAAGACTTTCCATGGGAATGCTTTTTTCAGCTTAACTTTAAAAGAAATAAGACTTTCCATGCAGAGTACTTGCTCATGTAATTTAAAAGGAATAAGACTTTCCATACAGAGTAATTCTCATGTGATTCAAATTTTGGTTTTCAAATATGAAACAAATAGCATTATTGGAAGTGACTTCATCAACAAAATTTGTGTTCCAAAATATTCTTCTCCTACTTATTCTTCTTGCAACAAATAAACATGAAGCACTTGATTGTGATCATTTGTTTTGTTGTCATTTCATGATACTAAAATTATATAATTCCATCTACTCTTGGGTGGATTTGATTATGTAGAAAAAGCAGCCAATTCATTTGTCAAAAGTTCAAACAATTTTTCATGTGCAAATTTTTGCATTTCATTTTTGTCAAATTATATATATATATATATATATATATTATAAAATATCATCTCTCACTACTTCTATATGGAACAAAATTTATTGCATTTTTAATCAAATTATTTTCATTCTTTCACTAACTTTAGGAAAACAAAATTTAGTTTGAAAAATAAGATGGAATTAAAACTATTGCATTTCTTAAATATATATATATATAAATCTATATAATATATATATATATATATATATATATATATATATATCTTTGTAGGTTATCAATTATGGAAATGAGATTAGAGAGATAGAAGATAAAAGTAGGGACGAAATCATAAGAATGCCAAGGAGGTAGACATATGTTTATTCAATTAATCTTTTAAAGTTCACATTGGATAATTTTGAGGTTCAAACAGGTTCAAACTCTTTGTTTTAGAGGCATGTCCAAGTATTGTGGAGTTCCAATGTTTATGTGAAAACCATGAAAAACTATAATCATAGTTGCTGGAATCAATTTTGTATTGGATGTAATGTCTTATACTCATGCTCATGCTTGATTCCCATGTTATTTTATTTAATTTTGAGTTTGATTCTTCACTTTCAAAGACTTAGGAAATGGCAAGAGCGAATAGGAATAATTGTTGACAGAAAAGATATGTATTTGAGAGGAAGTATGTTTTATCTGACTTCACTAGTTGCACCCGAGGGCATTATTTAATTTGGTAGAAGATAAATACCATAGCGATTCACTGGTTAAGATAAAACGTGAGCATTTTGTTTGCTCAAACTTTCTGTGCGATTTTGATCCACCACATTAGAGATAGTACTGTTGGAACTGATTGCATTCAACTACAGGTTAGTATCATTGCTTTTATCCGACCAACCATTGGGCAGACGTAGTAGAATTTTTTGTTTGTTTGATACACTTTGGTTGATTTTTAGTTTGATGACATGATTCTAAATACTAGTTTATTTGGACGTCATATTTCTTGATATCGAAATTAGTTTTAGCATTGCTCCCCTTGTATTTTATGGTAGTAATATCATAAGCCCTAGTAGCTTCGTATATTGGTTTTGACATATACAAAAGTACAAGTTTCCAAGGTTTACGATATTGCTACCATACATTCAAGAGGCGCAATGCGATAACCAATTTCAATATCAAGAACTATGACATATAGATGATTCAGTGTGCATAATCATGTCACCAAAATGGAAATCGAACAAAACGTGTCACAAACAAATAATTATACTATTCCACATTTCCCTAATAACTAGTCGAATAAAAAACAACGATGCTAACTCACAAATGAATGTGATCAATTTCAACAATATTTTCTTTGATGTGGTGGATCAGACCCCTTCAATGGTGTAACATATTGCTTGCTTTGAATGGTGGTATTCCCTTTTTGTGATTTCCAATATGGAAATGTGCCTCCAATATTTTCCATGATAATACCTAATCCATACTTGCCACTTTTTCACGCTCCCACTATGAAATGGGAGAACGAAAAAGAGACAAATATTGATATGGTATTGTTGTGGGGAATGTTGGAGGCACATTTCCATATTGGTAATAAAAAAAGGGGAATACCATCAATAGGGGCATGCAATATGTCATGCCTCTGAGGGGTCTATTAAGTATAAGACGCCATCATTTGGGAGAGGAAATATGTTTTATCTGACTTCACTAGTTGCGCCCCAGGGCATTATCTGATTTGGTAGAAGATAAATACCATATTGATTCACTGGTAGCTAAGATGAAAAATGAAGGGGTTTATTAAGTATAGGGTGCCATCATTCGGGAGAGAAAGTATGTTTTATTTGACTTCACTAGTTGCACCTAAGGGCATTATATGATTTGGTAAAAGATAAATACCATAGCATTTCACTGGTAGCTAAGATACAAATTGAGTGTTTTGTTGGCTTAGAGCTTCAGTGTGATTCTGATCCACCAGAGTAGAGATAGTATTGTTGGAACTAGTTGCATTCATCTACAGGTTAGTATCATTGTTTTTATCCCACCAGCTATTGGCGAGACTTGTAGTAGAATTCTTTGTTTGTTTGATACACTTTGGTTGGTTTTTAGTTTGATGACATGATTCTACAACTAGTTTATTTAGATGTCATAGCTCTTCATATAGAAATTTGTCACTACATTGCACCCATTGTATTTTATGATAGCAATATCATAAGCCTTAGTAGCTTCGTATATTGGTTTTGAAAAATACAAAAGAAGAAGTTTGCAAGGTTTACGATATTGCTACCATACATTCAAGGGGCACAATGTGATAACAAATTTCAATATCAAGAATTTTGACATCTAGATGATCCAATTTGCATAATCATGTCATCTAAATGGAAATCGAACAAAATGTGTCAAACAAACATATAATTCTACTACTCCACGTTTGCTCAATAACTAGTCAAATAAAAACAACGATGCTAACCCAAAAATGGATGTGATCAGTTTCAACAATATTGCCTTTGATGTGGTGGATCAGAATCAAACTTAAGGTCCGAGCCAAAAAAACTCTCAAATTTTATCTCAATTATTGATGAATTGCTTTGGTATTTTTCTCTGTTTAACTCTGAGACTTTAAAAGGAATAAGACTTTCCATGAGAAGGCTTTTTCTCTGCATAACCCTGAGACTTTAAAAAGAACAAGACTTTCCATGCGAATGCTTTTCTCCCTGCTTAACTTTGAGATTTTAAAAGGAATAAGACTTTCCATGGGAATGCTTTTTTCGGATTAACTTTAGAAGGAATAAGATTTTCCATGCAGAGTACTGCGCATGTAATTTAAAAGGACTAAGACATTCCATACAGAGTACTACTCATGTAATTCAAATTTTGCTTTTCAAATATGAAACAAATAGCATTATTGGAAGTGACTTCATCAACAAAATTTGTGTTCCAAAATATTCTTCTCCTACTTATTCTTCTTGCAACAAATAAGCATGAAGCACTTGATTGCGATCAACTAGTAATCTCTTTATTCTTTATGCATGAAGCACTTGATTGCGATCATTTGTTTTGCTATAATTTCATGATACTAAAATTATATAATTCCATCTACTCTTGGGTGGATTTGATTATGTAGAAAAAGCAACCAGTTAGCTCATTTTTTTTATAAAATATCATTCTCTGACTACTTCTAGGATGGAACAAAATTTATTTCATTTCTTAATCAAATTATTTTCATCCTCTCACTAAGTTTAAATGAAATATTTAGTTCAGGTTTTTTTTTTTTTTTTTTCTTTTAAATCATCCTCTCACTACTTCTAGATGAAATATGTAGTTTGAAAAATAGGATGGAATTAATACTATTGCATCTCTATATATATATATATATATATATATATATATATATATATATCTTTGTATGTTATCAATTATGGAAATGAGATTAGAGATATAGAAGATAAAAGTAGGGATGAAATCATAAGCATGCCAAGGAGGTAGACATATGTTTATTCAATTAATCTTTTAAAGTTCACATTGGATAATTTTGAGGTACAAATAGGTTCAAACTCCTTCGTTTTATATCTTTGTCATTCCTTTGTTATAGACAAAGCACTGCAGTCTTTAGAGGCATGTCCAAGTATTGTGGAGTTCCTAGGTTTATGTGAAAACCATGAAAAACTATAATCATAGTTGTTGGAATCAATTTTGTATTGGATGTAATGTATTATACTTATGCTCATGCTTGATACCCATGTTATTTTATCTAATTTTGAGTTTGATTCTTCACTTGCAAAGACTTAGGAAATGGCAAGAGTGAATACGAAGAATCGTTGACAACAAAGATATGTATTTGAGAGGAAGTATGTTTTATCTGACTTCACTAGTTGCACCCGAGGGCATTATTTGATTTGGTGGAAGATAAATACCATAGCGATTCACTGGTAACTAAGATAAAATATGAGCATTTTGTTTGCTCAAACTTTCAGTGCGATTTTGATCCACCACATTAGAGATAGTACTGTTGGAACTGATTACATTCAGCTACAGGTTAGTATCATTGCTCTTATCCGACCAACCATTAGACAGACGCGTTGTAGAATTTTTTGTTTGTTTGATACACTTTGGTTGATTTTTAGGTTGATGACATGATTCTACATACTAGTTTATTTGGATGTCATAATTCTTGATATCGAAATTTGTTACAGCATTGTGCCCCTTGTATTTTATGGTAGTAATATCATAAGCCCTAGTAGCTTCGTATATTGGTTTTGACATATACAAAAGTAGAAGCTTCCAAGGTTTACGATATTTCTACCAAACATTCAAGGGGCACAATGTGATAACAAATTTCAATATCAAGAACTATGACATATAGGTGATTCAATGTGCATAATCATGTCACTAAAATGGAAATCTAACAAAATGTGTCACAAACAAATAATTATAGTATTCCACATTTGCCTGATAACTAGTCGAATAAAAAACAACGATGCTAATCCACAAATGAATGTGATCAATTTCAACAATATTTTCTTTGATGTGGTGGATCAGAATCAAACGGGAGGTGTGAGCAAACAAAACTCTCAAATTTATCTCAATTGTAGGTGAATCGCTTTGGTATTTCTCTTTTGCCAAATTAGACAATGCCCTTAGTTGCAACTAGTGAAGTCAGAGAAAACTAAGTTCCACCCTCAAATGATGGTGCCCTATACCTCGTAGACCTCTTCAAAGGTGCAACATATTGCTTGCCTGGTTTTCCATTTTTGTGATTTCCAATATGGAACTGTGCCTCCAATATTTCCCATGACAATACCAAATCCATACTTGCCACTTTTTCACGCTCCCACTAAGAAATGGGAGAATGAAAAAGAGGCAAATATGGATATGGTACTATTGTGGGGAATATTGGAGGCACATTTCCATATTCGTAATCACAAAAAGGGAATACCACCAATAAGGGCATGCAATATGTCATGCCTGTGAAGGGATCGATTAAGTATAGGGCACCATCATTTGGGAGAGGAAGTATGTTTTTTATAAGAATGAGTTGTGTTTTGGTGGAGATTTTTGTCCTATTTTAACAAATTGGAAATAACTTATTTATCACACAAGGTTAAATAACTTATTTATCACACAAGGTTGATGATTAGATTTATAAGAATGAGTTGTGTTTTGGTGGAAATTTTTGTCCTGTTTTAACAAATTGGAAATAACTTATTTATCACACAGGGTTGATGATCACACAATGTTGATATTCACAATAGGATTATAAATAGTATTTGATTTATTTATTTATTTTAAATACTGATGTAATATTACCTCAGCAGCATAGATTCATGTATTTATGTTAGATTATAATATTATCTCAACATAGATTCATGTATTTATGTTAGATTATTACTGTATTTATGTTAGATTATTACAGTATTGATTTATTTATGCATAGATCTATTTATTTTAAATACAGATCTAATATTATCTCTGCATAGATTCAATTGTATGGATCTATTTTAAATACGGATCTAACATTATTCTAGCATAGATCTATCAATTATCCCAGCATAGATCTATCTTAAATACGATCACACAATAAGATTATCAACAGTATAGATCTATTTTAAATATGGATCTAACATTATCTCTACATAGATTCATGTTAGATTATCATCTTTTATCTGACTTCACCAGTTGCGCCCCAGGGCATTATCTGATTTGGTAAAAGATAAATACTATAATGATTCATTGGTAGCTAAGATAAAAAATGAAGGGGTCTATGAAGTATAGGGTGCCATCATTCAGGAGAGAAAGTATGTTTTCTCTAACTTCACTAGTTGCACCCGAGGGCATTATATGATTTGGTAAAAGATAAATACCATAGTGTTTCACTAGTAGCTAAGATACAACTTGAGTGTTTTGTTGGCTCAGAGCTTCGGTGTGATTCTGATCCACCACAGTAGAGATAGTATTGTTGGAACTAGTTGCATTCATCTACATGTTAGTATCATTGTTTTTATCCCACCAACTATTAGCCAGACGAGTAGTGGAATTCTTTGTTTATTTGATACACTTTGGTTGGTTTTTAGTTTGATGACATGATTCTACAACTAGATTATTTAGATGTCATAGCTCTTGATATCGAAATTTGTCACTGCATTGCACCCCTTGTATTTTATGATAACAATATCATAAGCCTTAGTAGCTTCATATAGTGGTTTTGAAAAATACAAAAGAAGAAGTTTGCAGGGTTTACGATATTGCTACCATACATTCAAGGGGCACAATGTGATAACAAATTTCAATATCAAGAATTATGACATCAATTTGCATAATCATGTCATCTAAATGGAAATCAAACAAAATGTGTCAAACAAACATATAATTCTACTACTCCACACTTGCCCGATAACTAGTTAAATAAAAACAACGATGCTAACCCAAAAATGGATGTGATCAATTTCAACAATATTGTCTTTGATGTGGTGGATCAACATCAAACTTAAGGTCTGAGCTAAAAAAACTCTCAAATTTTATCTCAATTATTGATGAATCGCTTTGGTATTTCTCTTTTTCCAATTCAGACAATGCCCTTAGGCGCAACTAGTGAAGTCAGAGAAAATTGAGTTCCTCTGTCCAATGATGACACCTTATAATTGGTAGACTCCTTCACAGGCGTAACACCACCAACATGGGCATGCAATATGTCATGCCTGTGAAGGGGTTTATCAAGTATAGGGCACCATCATTTGGGAGAGGAAGTTTGTTTTATCTGACTTCACTAATTGTGCCCGAGGGCATTATTTGATTTGGTCCAAGAGAAATACCATAGTGATTCACTGGTAGCTAAGATACAAATTGAGCGTTTTGTTGGCTCGGATCTTAAGTTCGATTCTGATCCACTACACTAGAGATAGTATTGTTGGAACTAGTTGCATTCATGTACATGTTAGTATCGTTGCTTTTATCTCACCAACTATGACATGTAGTAGAAGTCTTTGTTTGTTTGATACACTTTGGTTGATTTGTAGTCTGATGACATGATTCTATAGACTACTTCATTTGGGTGTCATAGTTCTTGACATCGAAATTTGTCATTGCATTGTGCCCCTTGTATCTTATGGTATCAATATCATAAACCCTACTCGAACGCCATCATTTAGGCAAGGAAGTATGTTTTATCTGATTTTGCTAATTGCGCCCATGGGAATTATTTGATTTAGTAGCAAAAAAATACCATATCGATTCACTTGCTGCTTGTTGGTGTCGTTAAAATGCTTGTTTTGTTGATTGATTGAGTGTTGTTTTCTCTTTGAAAACATTGTTTTGCATTTGTTTTACCTTGTATTTCAAATTTTATTTTTCGTGAAAATGTATTAGATTAGTTGCATTGAAAAGTTATTTTTTGAGATTCATCATTGAAAATATATTATATTTTTTAGTGATTGAAAGCTAAAAATAGTATTCGATGCATCAAATCATTCAAAACAAAAAGAAAAGCATAATTCACATAAATGCATCTTTGTAAAGTAAAACCATTTTTCTTTCGAAAAAGTTGCATTTAGGATTGTGGAAACTAGAAATCATTTTTTACTTTTGGCATTGCATTTAGTGAAATGAAAGATTAGGTTTTGTTTTCACATTTTGCATTTGGAAGACGAAAGTGAAAGTTAGTAGAAGGCATTTTGCATGATGCATTTTGTTTGATGCATTATTGATTGAAATTTTTTCCTTGATTAGTCTAGTTTTCGTTGAAACGAAATGTTTTCCTTTTCTCATGTAGTTGCATCTTAGGTGTTTAGGTGACATCGTTAAGGCCTTGAAACTGAAACATAATTGAAGATCAACTTTAAAATCTATCAATTAATCTAAAGAGATTTTGAAACATTAGCGTTCATACTGAGTGGTCTAGGCTAGAGACGTGTTCCAGCATCTATAAAACTTAGCAGTTGTCATTCACTTTTGCATTAGACAATGCTAGCACGGACTTGTGCTCCCCGTACCGTCAAGTATATAAAGGGAGACCTTCATAGGTTGCAAACCTTTAGCCATAAGAAGCTGAGTCTACCACCCTGTAAACGTGATACACCGAACACAACATTCGGGGAGATTGCCTGCACGTACGTCAAGTCTTTGGTAAATTTATTTGCAAGGGTGTATATTGCAGTTCATGGTTACTTGGTAATCCATTTTTCCTGGAGTATTCTGAGTAGTCATTTCGATCTTTTCTGACTCCTTAAACTTGAAAATATCATCGAGCACTTGTCCTTTCAAGCTCGCTAAACCAACGAAAGCAACTAGAGTCACCTTTTTCATCCTTTTCTTGACTCTTAAAACATGAAAAAGAAAAGTTTTCGTTTCAAATTATAAAATTAATTGACCATGGAACAACATCCTTCCTATGGAAATACTCCTTAGTAGAATATTAGGTTGATACCAATGGCAACGTTTCTTGAGTCTACCAGTCAAGGAAACCCCTCTGATGGGAATTCTAGTCCTTTATCTTCTTTTGGAAAAGTTGGTGCTCCTTATATGGCAACATTGTCTCTTCCAGGATTGACCATTGGTCTGCCAGTTTAGTTGTTTTCAACCTAGGTGGTTTTGAGTGTCCAAACAACGTTTCAACAAAGTTCTCCTCCACCTGAACAACATCAACCTCACGTTGATCCTAAAGTTGACCTCTCTGCTTCTTCGCATATTTCTTCACCTCATTCTTCCTCTTCGCCTAGTGAAAGTTTGGATTCTAGTAACCAGGAAGCTAAGAAGAAGAAGAAGAGGCCGAATAAGAGGAAGAAAAATAAGCAAGGGGGGAATCAAACAACTATTGTTACCAATGCAACTAATAAAGAGAAATCTTCCAACTAGCCCCAGAAATTAAAGTTCCCCTACATGTTATGTAAGGGTGACCACCTTGTTCGGAATTGTCCTGGTATTCCCAAGGTCTTAGAAGTGTGGTCCGTAGGTTCACATCGACCTTTGTCACCATGATTTGGCGATCGTGCTAGTGATAAACCCTCAACTAATAACAATAAAGCTCATGGGAAAAAAGGAAACGTCAAATTCCCTTATAAGTTGTGTGAAGGTAATCATCCCATTCACCTTTTCATTTTAATAGATGAAGCTTCCAAAGTGTTGGAAAACCTTACATCATCCCAGCCTCATCTTCCAACTGGTTATCGAAATATTCCCCCTAATCCTTCACTAGATGATCAAGGGATTGATCAAAAGCCGTTATTCGTCAACCCCATTCTCTCTGAAAGTGAGTCTCGTGAGTCCGTTCTTGACCAACCATTGGTTGAGAAAATGATAGAATTGACTCCATCTTCAGTTAATCATACCCTTCTGGTAGAGAGCGAACCTCATACCACTCAGGTTCTTTTGGTTTCTTCAGTTTCAAATAAACTAAAGGGAAATCGTCTTGTTCCTAAGGTGCATGAGAGTATTTCCCTTGTTCCCATAGAAAAATAGGGTAGCTCTCATATTCCTACGACACCCCCTCCAAGTAGTTTGGTCACTTCTTTTGATTGGATTCGACTGGCAGGATATCTTCTTTCGTCGTATGTGCCTTTCCAGATTACAGTACAGGCTTACCATATGGCCGTACCTAACATAGTCATAGATAAGGGTGCATCAGTTAGTATTTTGTTCTCAACTGCTTGGCAAGCTTTAGGTTCTCCTCAGCTTGTCCCCATCACCCAGAATATGTTAGCTTTTAACAAAGGAACCGGTGAAAATTTAGGGATCCTTCCTCAGTTTCCTATTACTTTGGGAGGAAACACTGTCTATATAGACGTGATGGTTGTCCAAGTCCCTTTAGATTTTAATCTACTTCTTGGTCGTGACTATGTTTATGTCATGGGAGCTCTTGTTCTTCCCTCGTTCGAGTGATGTGTTTCTCGCATGAAGGAAACATTCTGATCATTGATCAACTGACATTCATTGGTCTTGAATCAACTCCCAATCAACCATCATCCCTAAATGATTATCATATGCAAGAATTATCACCCCCGCTACAAGTTAATTACGTGGCCACCTGTTCCATGCCCACCTCTACTGATGATCTAGTGGATGATGCAGTATAGCATGTACTAGGGGCATTAGAGCCTGATTTTTCATTTGGATCCCTAGACGTGTATCCCATATAGAGTGTTGTTCTCCCATCCGATGAGAACCTCTTGGAAGCCATGTCCTCTTATGGGTTGTGATAAAGGGTTTGGAGGAGAGTTCCTTGTCTTGTGTCAAGCTCGTTAAAAATTGAAATAGGTACCCATGAGGATAGTTATTTTATTATGTCAACCTTGTTAAAAATTGAAATAGGTCTCCATGAGCAGAGTTGTTTTACTTGTGTCAAACTCGTTAAAAAATGGAAAAAGGTGTTATGAGCATGGTTCTTTTCCTGTGTAAAACTCGTTAAAAAATGAAACAAGTCCCCTTCCAATTCAAGTCTTTAATTAGATCTCGTAAAATTCCAGTCGAGTCTTTCACTTGATCTCGTATAGTGAACCTTCATTTCATCTACCTGTTAGTAACTAATAGTCTACTTAGGTGAGCGAAAGGAATCTTGGGGGGCATGTACCTGGAATTGAGTCATTATGCTGGGGGGCATGCAAACTTATCCTTCCAGGTTTGGGTAATCCATTTTGCCTCTCATTTGATTATTCCACTTCGTCATTATGACCTTTAGTCCTATGTTGAGTCAAATGCTTCCACATTTTGAAGTTGTGTCGCCAATATGTTCAAGAGAAGTCCTATCTTCAGTCTATTACCTATACATTGTCTGACTTTTTGCTACAGTCTTGGATCCTACTCATTCCATTCCACTTTATTCCTTGTTTTGTGTTAACGATGGGGGGAATCATTATGAACCTCCTTCAATGGGTCACTTCCTGTCAAATTCAGCTCATTATCCGGGAAGATGACTTAGAAACTCCCTTTTAGTACCTTAGAGATTGCATGCCTTAATGGAAATTTATACGCATCCGATGACAAGTTTCCAATATTGACCTTCGATCGGGTGATTCCACGAGTTTTTGGCTTCAGCTTCATTATCAAATTCATGAATTGTAATGTCATACCTTGAGACCCATTTTCATTATGGGTGTTTCCTCTCGTGCATATTAACGATCCACATCAATAACCAGTAATCAGGTGGTTTTCTAGCATGTTCGACTGCAACACGTTCATTCGCATTTTAGAATTCAAACTTTGATCGGGTAGGGATGGAGCGCAAGACCATGGGTCTTGTCTAATATGACTCAGGTTGCATGGAGTTATATGTTGTTCATGATTGTACACATGTTTCTGCTATACATATGGTTGCGACCAAAAAAAGGGAATACCACCAATAGGGGCATGCAATATGTCATGCCTGTGAGGGGTCTATTAAGTATAAGACACCATCATTTGGGAGAGGAAATATGTTTTATCTGACTTCACTAGTTGCGCCCCAGGGCATTATCTGATTTGGTAGAAGATAAATACCATATTGATTCACTGGTAGCTAAGATGAAAAATGAAGGGGTTTATTAAGTATAGGGTGCCATCATCCGGGAGAGAAAGTATGTGTTATTTTACTTCACTAGTTGCACCTGAGGGCATTATATGATTTGGTAAAAGATAAATACCATAGCATTTCATTGGTAGCTAAGATACAAATTGAGTGTTTTGTTGGCTTAGAGCTTCAGTGTGATTCTGAT
This sequence comes from Pinus tabuliformis, assembly GCA_031772625.1. Lineage (NCBI taxonomy): Eukaryota > Viridiplantae > Streptophyta > Pinopsida > Pinales > Pinaceae > Pinus > Pinus tabuliformis. The sequence continues at coordinate 695,563,391 of CM062810.1, forward strand.
CCACCACAGTAGAGATAGTATTGTTGGAACTAGTTGCATTCATCTACAGGTTAGTATCATTTTTTTTATCCCACCAACTATTGGCGAGACGTGTAGTTGAATTCTTTGTTTGTTTGATACACTTTGGTTGGTTTTTAGTTTGATTACATGATTCTACAACTAGTTTATTTAGATGTCATAGCTCTTGATATCGAAATTTGTCACTGCATTGCACCCCTTGTATTTTATGATAGCAATATCATAATCCTTAGTAGCTTCGTATATTGGTTTTGACAAATACAAAAGAAGAAGTTTCCAGGGTTTACGATATTGCTAGCATACATTCAAGGGGCACAATGTGATAACAAATTTCAATATAAAGAATTTTGACATCTAGATGATCCAATTTGCATAATCATGTCATCTAAATGGAAATCGAACAAAATGTGTCAAACAAACATATAATTCTACTACTCCACATTTGCTCAATAACTAGTCAAATAAAAACAACGATGCTAACCCAAAAATGGATGTGATCAGTGTTATAGACATTTTTGTGCCTTACAGCATTGAGCATGAAATGTCCATAATCCAAGGGATCCAAAGTCCCTAAAAGAGTTGTTCCTACCCCTAAAGGAACAAGGTCAACAAATGACAGCTTCTCCCAGAAGTTCTCCACCAAAAACTGCCTAAAACTGGTCAAATCAGGATCAATTCAGAGGCTCCACTAGCTGCTTGCGTTGAAATGGAGAGGCTACACTGGCTAGGTGCATTGCAATGCAGGTGGAAGCACTACCAGGGTGCGCTGAGCGGGAAATGACAAATAGCAAGCTCATTCAATGAGGTGGAAAGACCATGGAAGCTTCCAGAATCTTCCCCAATGACACTTGCCTCAATGAATTCGACTAGTGATGAGTAAGAGGTTCTCAACCTCCAAGTGGAAGCAAGAACTGACAAAGAGAAGCCACAAGTCAAAACATAAGCTGACTCATCCTCTCTGCTTACATCTATATATGGATCTCTCACCCAGAGGTTCAGGAGGCTGGAATTTTGTACTTTGCAGAGAATTGCTGTTGGTTTGAGATTGAGATTAGTACATTGCGTGATTTATGCTTTGTTGGAGGAGAGGAAGGGATTCCTTTGCTGGAAGGTAGATGCTGGATCGGGACTCACTTGGTTGTATCTCCTCTTGAACTTTATTATCATATCAATAAAGCTATTTGAGTTTCTCCTATATGCTTGTATATCAATGATGTTTTGTTATATTTGCATATTTAGTTTATATCTGATCCTAAACTAGTTATGAATGTAAATCCATGTCTTTTGTGTAGTTTTTCTCTCTTGTGATCTTGCAGGAACTGGGTGAAGTTGGACCAGTGAGAGAGGAGGCAGCGGGAAGCGAACAAAAGAGAGAGTGATTGGATCGAAAAGCTAGCGGAAGACACTGGTTAGTTACATCCTTCTTTCTCTATTTACATCTCATAAAGAAGAATACTCAGATAGTTTTCCTTGTTTGTTGCTAAGGCACTATCACACCTTAGAGTGGGATAGGGGCATCCCGAATTGGATACTTTCCCAACAACAAATTGGCGACTCCGCTGGGGAGAGTATCTTGTTAGTTTATTTTTGTTTCTATTGTTGTTCATATCATAAACTCAAGAGTGCCGAATCGAACTGCATTTGCCATTTACAAATGCAAAGTAGAGATAAACTACTCTAGTCCATTCACTGGGCCTGTTTATGATCTGAAAAGCAGATCCACAAGTGCTCTAACAGCCCTTTGTGATAGATCTTAGTCCTCCTTTAAATCATCCTTCTAATTGTACCTAATTGATAACTTTTATCCGGCCAAAAACCGTAGATTAAACTGCAAACCGTGACCCAGAACCTAGAAACAACTCTCGTTTCATCTTCAGCGCAGACTCTGTGAAGAGGTTTTGCATTTCAACGCAGGTCCTGTGAAGGCTACCTGCGCTGAAGTTCAGTTTCTCTGTGCTGAGGGTGCGCTGATCAGCCTTTGCCTTGTGCAACTGTGGTTCCCTGCTTCCTTTTGCTCAGTTTTATCTCTGTTTTTTGCAGCCTGTTATCAGTCAGTGTACCTATCTGAAACCCCTTTTCTTTGCCTCAATTCCGCCTCAGTTGTATAAAGAAACTGTATTTGTTCTTTGTGTATTTGTTACATCATTTTCAGTTTCCCATTACAAAAGTAAACTAGTCATACTATCGCCCTTAGATCTAGACCTGTCGTAAGTGTCGTTTTGATCCTAAGAGTGAGTTTGTTTGTTGTTCATAGTTGATTAAGCTTTTAATTTTGTCATTTGGTTTGAATTTACGCATTTCTAGTGTCGAAACAAGTAAATCATAAAGTGTCGTAATCGTCTTTTTGATTTCGAGAAAGGAACTTTTTTGTGTTTTCACTTGAAATCGAATTCAAATTTGTACAACAGCTTTCTTTTTAGGCATCAATATTAAGAAAGTGAAAACAAATACATGCATATGTGCATTTGCATTTTGACAATTTGTATGTTGATTTAGGAAAATGTGCATTACTGTGTGCTCTATGCTCTTTGAGAAAAGATGGTGTCTTTCTTTTCCCCTTGTAGCTAGGATTTTCATTGTTGAAAAGATATAAAAGCTTGCTTATCATCTTTAGACTGCATTTAGGAATTGTATCATACATCTCGTGGTGATCCAAAAAGGCAAACTTCTAAGAAAGATCAACCTAAAATAAATTGAATGAACTTAACAACGCTTTGTAACTTAACGCACAACATAGGGGTCTAGGCTAGATACGTGTTATGGCGTCGTAAAACCTGGTCACTGGTCGCCTCACTGATGGTTGGGTGATTCCTCCTGAGAGACGATAAGTGCCAGTACAGATTGTGCTCCCATGTACCGTCGAGTATATATTGGGAGACCCCTATAGGCATAAAACCTTTATCCATAGGAAGCCGTGTCATCCACCCTACTGATCGCAATGCACTTAACACAGCATTCGGGAAGATTGACCGCCCGTACCCTAAAAAGTATTCTGCGGTTTTGCGAAAAGTTTGGCACACCCTCTACCTAGAACTCCAAAGCAGTCCCTTTCGTTCCTTTTCAGACTCCTTAACGGAAAAGGTCCATCTGAGCACTTGTCACTTCAGGCTCATTAAAAATCGAAGGAGACTAGAGTCATCTTTAGCTTTTTCTCGACTCTTTAAAATTGAAAAAGCAAGTTGTGTCTAAAGCGTCTAAAAATTCATTTAGTTCGGAAACACACTTTCCCATTTTGTATTTTGGTTGATCGAGTAATCCGCAATCGTGGAAGAAAGTCAATTGAAACCCCGTCGTTCGCGGAGGCTTACGAGTCAACCGTCTTTGTCTCGGGAATCAAAAATAGTACGGACAAAGCGAACTCGTTTAACTGGTTCGAAATCTCCCATTAAAGTTAGAACAAGTGTTCCGACAACATCCGAGATTCCGGTTCCTCCAAACATTTATGGAAACCCTGCCCCTATAGAAGAAGTTCAACAGCCACAAAGGGACAGTGATACTGATCCTAGTCTGAGAGCAAACACTTGCGTTACTGAACCAGTTCCATCTGCAGCCGGTTCAGTGAGTCTTGATCCTCAAACATCTGTCGCTGTCGATTCAACCCCTTCTTCAACACCAGAAATATTTTACGGACCTGACGGTCTTCCCCTTCCACCTGGTTTGATTGCGATAGAGGAAATTATAGAAGATCCGCAAGCAAGTACTCCAACACATTTTGGAGTCGGGGTCACTCTATTTCCTTCGACATCAGAAGTTAGTCTACCACCAGTGGAAGTTCCTGTAGAATCGCTAGGTAATCTTTTGGATAGACTCAAAATGTCTGAATAACCGTCAACATCTAGGACTGTGTCGAATGACGCAGCAACAGCTGAACTCCCTGCCGTCACTCCGACAATGTTTGCCGGCGTACCATCTGTCCCGACTAGCTCGCAACCGCTAGAAGGAGTCCATCCAGGGACTATTTCGACAGTGTGGTCCGTTCCTGTTTGTTCCTCCGGAGTAATATCTGGCAACTCTTATGTTGAGACTCAGCAAATTGATCCATTTGGAGGTCAATTTGGGCAATCCAGTCCCCAAGGGCAAACAATCCCCTTGACTTTCGGGTTACCACCGTATGGGGGGCAGTATGCCCTTTCATTACCCCCTCTGGGAGGATATCCATAAGGGAGTTCTCAACAGTATTCAGGTTATAATGGAATTACGACAAGTGGTTGGGTACCTATACTACCCCAACAACCAAGAGTTTTGTATTCTATGCAACAATGTGTACCTATGTCGAACATCCCGATGACACCATCTATTGTAACAGTATCACAAGTTCAATCGCTGCCTGTTGTATGTCAACCTCAGATTTCTCAGGTTGTAATGCAACAGCCCCTTGACCATGTGACTCAACCACAATCGCCAACTGGTGGGGTGACACAGGTCCAAACGGGGACAATTACCCCACATCTTGGTCCAACGGTTAGTATAACGCAATAGAGCATGGCTTCACAACCGTGGCTGGTGCAATACCAACAACCACAATTCCAACAAGTGTACCAAGGTTCTGAGCAGCAGATCTTTGCGAACAGTGGATAGCCGTACATTCAAAATGGTCAAAATCAACCACTTTACAGTGGTCATGTCCACCAACCGTATCAGTCGTACCAGCATCAACTACATTATGCTGGTATGCAACGAAAAACTGCTCAGGCAATTCCATCGTACCCTGGGTATGCTTCACCTAACTTGAATCAACAGTTACCATTCGTGGAAACTTTGGAGTTACCTGATTTACATCGGTTAACAAACAATCCAATTGCTTACGCCCCTTGGTGGCCAACGATTCCTCATAAACTTCCATCCGATTTTCCTAAATTTAATGGAAATCGAGGTGAGGACCCATCGAATCACGTGATGACATTTCATCTATGGTGTTCATCAAACACCCTAAAGGATGATTCGATAAGGCTTCGCCTTTCTCAGAGGACGTTAACGGGTCCAGTGGCAAAATGGTATATTGAATTGCCTAGAGCTTCGTTCGACAATTTCAGCACCTTAGCCACGACTTTCTTAACCCATTTTCCATTACCAATAAGGTATGAAACGGGAACAAAAATCTTAACCAACTTCAAACAGACAACGGCCACTCACATATCTGATCATATACATGAGTGGTGGCATCGTCGTAGGATGGTAATAACGTACGTTCCCGATCAGCTATTAGTTGAATGGTTTATCAAGTCGTTACTTCCTGCCATAACGGAAGATGTGGCAAAGGGGGGAGTCGTAACGGAAGAGCAAGTTATCGCTCGTGCGCAATATCTAGACTTGGTCTATACTCAGTCTGGCACGCTCTACGACAAAATACCTGACGCCCCTAGACCGGAATTCTCAATTCCTCCTCCTCCTAAATCAAACAATGACTCTCATGTCGGCGATGGTGTGATTGGCACGACAAACGCGAAATCGAAAAAGGTTGCCTCCAAGAAAGCTCGTAAGATTTCAGATCAAAATGCAAAAGACGAAATTCTTGCTTCGGAAGTAAATGCCGTATCAGCAGATAAGGGCAAAGAAACCAAACAACCAGGAAGCAAGAAGAAACAAAGCAAAGGGACGAAGAAGAAACAGGGTGAGTCATCTCCTGAAAAAACTTCTTCAAACCCTCCTGGAAATAGGAAACCACCCTCCACGGGATGTCACATATGTGATGAGGATCATTGGACCTCACAATGTCCATACAAAGCTGAACTTAAAAGATTCTTTAAGGGTTCACAAACCTCAGCTGTGTTAACTGATCCGTTTCCAAATCCAGGCACAAATCTGATTGATAGTGGAAATGCTTCCCCGTCGCAAGTGCTAATATTGTCGATTTCCAAGCAGAAAAATGATGCTTTGATTTCGACAAGGAACAAAGATTACGGGAATCCGCAGCTGTCGAACGACAAAGGTAAAGATCAACCAAGTAGTTCGGCAAAAACTTCGTCAGAAGTTGTACCACCCATCATTCCTGAATTAACAATAAAACCGCCAAAGTGAGTAGTACACAAGTTGACATTTAATCCTCGCGCCAGAGCAGCGCAACATTATAACATAGTGGAAGATTTGGCACAATCGCCATCCGCTATGTCGACTCTTGAAGTACTACAAAATTGCCCATCCCAAAGGCAGGATTTTTTATCAGCCATTGGTGGGGTTGATCCTAAGGATTCCAATCTTGTATCCTTTGACCACAAAGGATACGATTCTCAGTTACCAGCTCAACTAGCTTTCCTTATTCAAGTGAAAGCCCTCAACAAAACTGTTCATCGAACAATTATTGATGAGGGGGCATCTACATGCATTATGTCGATGAGTTGCTGGAAAACTTTAGGATCTCCAACCTTGTCGCGATCTTTGACGACATTAAAAGCATTCGACGGAAGGACATATACCCCATATGGTATCCTAAATAACTTGAAGGTTGAACTAGGGGGAAAAACAGTAGAAATAGATATTGAAGTCATCGATGGGAATCTTGATTACAACATCCTACTACTAAGGCCATGGATCTATGCCATGGCAGCTATTGTGTCGACCTATTTTAGAAAGATTGCATTTCCCTTTCGAGGAGGGATTACAATCGTCGACCAAAAAAACTTCCTCCCAATGGTTCACAAGTTACGGGAAGCATTCCCATGATCCATGGAATCCCCCATTCGCTTCAAAATATCGAAGTAGGCCTACTGAAAGATCCTATATTAATGGGAACTTTCGATCTTCCACCTCCAATTGATCTGGCGGAAGTAGCGTCGATAGGTACCTGCAATATGATATCTTCCACGAAGATCTCAGAAGACGATATCAACATGGATCATGCAATGGTTTTTCCCCCAAGCCCAATAGAAGTATTGTAGCAATCAATGTTTCTAGCATGGGTGGCAAACCCGAATCAACGCTCATCAAGCGTTTGGGTAGATATGTCTAGAGAATATGGTACCCCTTTAGATCCTTGGTTGAGAGTGCATGGAACCGACGAAGGAATTGTACAATCAATGTTGATTGAAGGGGCACCATGGAATGATTGCCCCATCGTTCCCTTCTTCCAGAATATGAAGAAGATACTCAAGATGACCTTTATCACCCTTCAGTCTTTGAATTCCTATCAAATACTGTAAATACGGTGGATTCCGAGTAAAAATTATCCAATATTGAAGAGACTATAGCCATAAATATCTCGACTAAAACAAATGTTGTAGAGAATATTTATGTCGGCAAAGGTTGTTCTCCTTCAGAAATGGAAATATATAACGCTCTTTTTCGCGAGTTCAGAGATGTCTTTGCTTGGTCATATGATGAAATGCCAGGCATTGACTCGAGTATCATTGAACACGAAATTAAGATGTATCCAGATGTCAAACCGGTACGACAGCGGCTCAGGCAGGTGCACCCCAAGAAAGCCGCTGCCATTAAGGCAGAAGTTGAAAAACTTCTCCATGCTGGTTTCATCTACCTGGTTCCTCTAACCGATTGGGTATCGAATATTGTCCCTGTTATGAAGAAACAAGGGACAATTAGAGTGTGTGTCGATTATAGGGATGTAAACCAAGCTTGTCCGAAAGACAACTACCCTACACCCTTCATCGACCAGATAATTGATGAATGCGCCGGATGTGAAATCTTTTCATTCATGGATGGATTTTTCGGGTATAATCAAATAAATATCCGCCCACAGGACCAGTGAAAGACTGCATTCATTTGTCCGTGGGGCACATTCGCATATCGAAAATTACCCTTTGGTTTAAAGAACGCAGGGGCGACATTTCAGAGGGCAATGAATTATGCCTTCCATGACATCAAGAACATCGTTCAACCATACCTCGACGACCTTCCGGCTCATTCGCGAAAGCGGACTAATCATCTGCAGCATTTAAGAGCGATATTTCTACGTTGCCGACACTACAAGATACAACTCAATCCGCACAAATGTGTATTTTGCATCAGTTCTGGTCATTTAGTTGGCTTTGTAGTCTGCAAGGATGGGATTCATCTTGACCCTTGCAAGGTCCAGGCAATCATCAATTTGCCTCCACCTTCAAATTTGCTTCAGATTCAGAAACTCCAAGGGAAAGCAAACTTTCTGAGGAGGTTCATTCCAAATTACGCCGAACTTGCTAAAGGTTATACACGTCTTTTGAAAAAGGAGGTACCCTTCGTCTGGGATCAGGTTGCGCAAGCTTCGTTTGATGCTTTAAAAGAATCCTTAATAAAAGCATCATTAATGTATGCCCCTGATTATCAAAGAGATTTTAACCTGTATCTAATTGCAGCAGATACAATCATCGCTATGGTTTTAGTTCAAGAAGTCGATGGAATTGAACACCCTATATATCATTTAAGTAGGAACTTAAATGATACAGAAAGTAAATATTCTTATGTTGAAAAATTAGTGCTTGCAGCTGTTCAAGCGACTCAAAGATTTCGACACTATGTCCTCTTTAGGAAAACTACCATTCTGTCAGATTGCAACCCCATGACTTATATATTGTCGCGACAGTTGCTGGGGGGCAAATATTCAAAATGGATAGCAATCCTTCAAGAGTTTGATCTGGAATTTGTAAAATCCAAATAAAAAAAAGCTCTAGTTTTCGCAGAATTATTGTGCGATCTCCCATCGTCGTCCAACGATGAAACATCCGAAGAATCAATCATGGATGAGAATTTGTTTCTGATATCTACAAGCAATCAGTGGTATGGAGATATAATAATTTATCTCCAGACCCAAAAATTCAGGCCAAATACCTCTCACTCTGAACAAAAACGTATACGATACCAAGCAAAAGACTACATGATCGTCGGTGATACGCTTTACCGTCGTGGTATCGATACAGTTCTGAGAAGGTGCCTCACCCTTGAGGAGGCCGAAAAAGCCCTGAATGAGTGTCATTCAGGCGCGTGTGGGGGGCATCAATATGGATATGCTACAACACAAAAAATCTTACGAGCAGGATACTTCTGGCCAACCATGTTCAAAGATTGCATAACCGCAGTCAGAAGTTGCCATGCTTGTCAAATTTTTGATAGCAAAACCAGAAGACCACCCACACCTTTACAGCCTATAGTTGTTGTTGGGCCTTTCGCCAAATGGGGCATCGATTTCATGACATGTAACCCCACCTCGACCGGGGGGCATGGGTATATTATAGTCGCAGTTGACTATTTTACCAAATGGGCCGAGGCGATGCCTACATTAGATAACACTGTTGAAACAGCTGCCCTTTTCTTTTTCAATCATGTAGTCGCCAGATTCGGCGTACCACAGGCTATAGTTACGAATCATGGATCACATTTTCGCAATCACATGATGGTTGAATTAGCTGCCAAGCTAGGGCTCTACCCTGTATTATCCACAAGCCAACGGACAAGTTGAAGCGATCAACAAGGTCCTGAAGCGTATGTTGCAAAGGATGATCGAAGTTCACAAAAGAAGGTGGCACCTATCCTGTACTCAGCCTTGTGGGCTTACCAAGCATCTGTAAGGAATGCGACTGGGTTCACACCTTTCCAACTGGTATATGGCCTGGAAGTAGTCTTACCAGTCCAGTACGAAATCTCGTCTCTTAAACTCGCAATCGATCTCCTCCCCAGAACTTTAGAAGAAGAGGCTCATTTCTTGGAGTTAATCCAATTGGATGAAACCCGTCGTGATGCCGCTTTGGCTAACGAAGCCCATAAGAAACGAGTCAAGGCGCAGTTAGATAAAAATGTCAAACCCAATGTCTTCTCAGAAGGTGACTTGGTCTTGCTTTACGACCAAGAATCCGATAAATTGGGAGCACGTAAATTTAATTCTTTATGGATGGGCACCTATATTGTTAAACGAGTGTTAGCAAAAGGAGCCTACGAGTTAATGGATTATGACAGAATTCCACTGGCGCAACCTCGTAATGGGTTGTACCTCAAGCGTTACTATGCTTAAATAGTAACCAATATGCTTTTGTTGTATTTTGTTTTCGCTAAAGTGGTCGTTTTGGTCGAGTAATCCACCTTTTTAAATTTATTGCAGATGTTGAACCTTTTGAAGACATGTGTTGGATATGCCGACGGAGCGAGTCATAGTTCGCGGAACCTATCCTTCGCAGCCTGGGCCATTTTTTATCCAAGCGACGAGTTAGTAAGTTTCAGAGGTGTATGTATTGGTCAATCAACGAATAACATCGCTGAGTATAGCGCGTTGATAGAACTACTCTCTGATGCCATCACCCATGGTATACGCCGACTAATAGTCAGGCTAGACGCACAACTCGTAATACTACAACTCAATGGTATATATTCCGTCTGCAACCCAGCTATTTATCGCATGTTATTAAGGGTTAAGATTTTGGAAAGACAATTTGATTTGATTCAATACCAACATATTTCCAGAAAATTAAACACATTAACCGACTCATTAGCAAACTATGTGCTAGATAGACATTTGCAACATTTATAAAAAGAAAGACATCATCAATGTTTTACATGTGGATAATTCAACCAGAATAAAACACCGAAAATCAAAATATATATATATAAGATGTTTATGGTTTACATATAATGTTCTGTAACCAAGACAAAGTCGGTCACATGACCCAAAAAATCAAAACGCTAGGGGGCACCCTAGTCTAGTGATGCTCATGATAGCACGTCACAGCCTGTGCGATCATGCGTAAGAGACGAGTCCATCATCTAGGCACACCAATAGTATGCCGCTACAACTGTAGAGGTAACTCGTCGATCCTCACATCTGGAATACCGAGAGTAAGGCTCTCAACCTGCTCCTGCACAGCTGTGAGGGTCTCGGCCACATCAAGGTCACGAAGGATAACCCTCCCGGCAGCCTCTCCTGTTGGGGCAACGGCTGGCACTCTCGCGCGAACAACTGGACGAACAGGACCAACATCTGCATGCACACATGAGTTTGATTAAAGTCTTGATAGAATAAAGCACAAGGAAATTATGAATAAAAACAGTAAACAGTGATATGGTCGAAGATTTTACCAATATCGCCCCACTACTCGCCGTCTGGCAGTACTAAATCCGGATCACGCCGGAGGTCCATGCCAACATATGGATACTCGGAATACACCATCTCCTAACGCTCAAACCACCTGAAGAAGGTATCAGAAAAAGAAATCTGAGATTGATCAGCATGCCTAGACATGTGGTCAAGCCATCTCTGCATGTGTGGTTCAGTAGGAGAAGGCAAGTCGAGTGCAATGTACTGTGGGTGCATGAGTGGTATATTCTCCAAGGCAAAGGCAGTCAAAATAGAACCAAACCCAAAGTTCTTCAACCTCTCGTCCTTTACCTTGGTCAACTGACTTTTCATCTGAAGAAGTACTCCATCACACCAGTTGAATATTTTCGGTTGGAGGCACTCCAAGGCATGCTGCATATAGGATCTGTTGGCTACATGAAGAGACGCACTACCGGCCATCCTACCAATAGTGTACAGGATAGACCTAAGGGACCTGTCAGTGACCTCACGGATAATGATCTTGCCATCTTTACTCGGCTGAGATCCTTCCCTACAATATTGGTAGACATAATCTCTCACAGAGTCACTCCCTCAGGCCGAACCTGACAAAGAAATGGGGGCACCCCGCCTCGACAAGCCAGTCAAGAAGTAAATGTCTACTGTAGTCAAAGGGATAGATTTGCCCCTAATCTGGAATACTTGGTTGATAGGATCCCAAGAATCGAGCAAATACTGCAGTAGTTTGATCTGTTGTCTCATGCTAGAGATGCGGAAGAACTTCAGCAGGCCACATTTCCGCAGCGCGTTCACTGTGACAGGATCATGTAGGGCAATCATGTCCTCTTCTTCATGTTCTCGTTCTCGCCATGTGAGGGTCATTTTGTTCCAATATCTCTGAAAAACAAACATGAGAGGAGTTAGATCCTAGTTTTGATGAGAAACTCGCAAAAAAATTTCATCAAAAACTGTGCAACAAAACCCTTTTCTGCGCCCAGCGCACCTGCCCAGTGTTCCACCTGCGTTGAAGGTCAAACTGCCTTCATACTGCTTGACATTCAGCGCAGGTTTCGAGTGCACAAGGTGCGTTGATGGCAGAGTGACCCCATCAAACCCCAGGGCCCAGAAAAACAGGAAATGAAGCACAGAATGTAGAAAGGAAACCATGAAATGAAAGAGCTCAGGTTCAGCTCCTACCTGGTCCAGACGGCGCCGAGAATCGTCCACAGAATCTCCCGAAATCAGCTGTTGAAACTCAAGGGGGAAGAGGCACCTCCAAAGCTCCAACAAACCAAGTTCAAATGAAATGGTAAAATGAGAGCAATCGAGGGTACAGTGCTATCTTTGAAAAGGGCAAAGCTAGTTATGGTAAAAATCAAAACTAGACCATGTTATCGAGCAGTTTTAGCACATAGTTCATGCTCATTAAAAAATAAACATCAGATCGAGCAAGTGTTTCAATCCGTGTTTAAGCTCGTTAAAAATGGAACCATCCTCCGATAAATAACCATTGTGAATGTAGATTTATCAGCCATTAAAGCCTTGGTCGTGTTTGCACCGTCACCTCCACTTTTCCATTGGCCGATCATTCACCTCCATTTGATTGTTTACCCATTTTGAGGAACAACTGCGAAGAGTGATTTCACTAGCCATCCTTGTGACACTGCCGTGATTGGAAAATTCCGTCCCTTACCTAGAATCAGGTGCTAACCCGTTTATCACTCGTTCCTCAAAAGACGAGTCTTCTTTAAGCTCTTTTTATCTGACTCGTAAAATATGAAAATATTGCCGAGTTTTGGCCTTCCAGCTCGTTAAAGCGACTGGAAGTGCTATCCCTCCTCTAGATTTTAATCTTTTTGGACCTGAGGGATTATTGCACAAAAAGATCGAGCGCTTGTTTTGTTCGGCTCGTTAAAACTATCGAAAACTCATCCCTTCTGTATTGTTTTATAGTTTTTCGGACTTAAGGGATTAGATGACGAAAAAGGAATTTTGGAGTTATCTTTACGTACCTTTTCAAACTCTCTAAAAATGAAAAGGACCGAGTTATCTTTGTCCTTAGACTCGTTAAAAAACATTAATAGCGACAAACTTGTCTTTAGACGAGAACGAGTCTCACTATCGCTAGGCTTGTTAAAACATAGCAATGGGTTTGCCCGAAGGGCAAATTATAGAACAAGCATATGTTATCCTCCTCAAGCTTGACAAAAATAAAGAGGTACTAGTAAAAAATGACTGGGGAAAATTGGGAAGAAACTCAAAGAACTTTTATTGGTAGCAAGTCGCTCTTGAACATGACACTTCCACTATGTGCCTGAGTCGGGTTGGGTTGTTTCATTCACCGGTCACATCGCCATGGTATCGCCATACCATCCACCTTTGGGGTAAATGCTACCGATCCATCACACAAGTGTCACCGATATGTTCAAGAGAAGTCATCCAGAGAAGTCAACCGTGTCCCATCCACTACCATACATTATCCTTCATCCTTTCATGACTGCCACCCTGAACCATATATCATCAGATCGTTTTCACCTCCATCAAAATCATTTGCTCCGTTCCATGTCAATGATGTGGGATACATTAAGGCCCTCCTTTGACGGATCACTTCTTGTCGACATCAGCTCATTATCCAAGAAGTTGATCTAGGAACACCCCCTTCAGTACTTTGAAGCTTGCATGCCTCAATGGCAAGTTTCTCACTTCCGGCGACAGGTATACATCAATGACCTTTGACCAAAAGATTTTGCGTGGTGTTCGACGCCAAGTCCTTTATTCACACCATGTGAATTGTACTACAGTACCTTGAGGGTCATTATCATTATCGGTGATTCCTCTCGCGCTTGTTAACAGTTTACATCATTGACTGGTAATCAAGCGATGTCTTTCCATGTTCGAATTCAGAACATTTCTCACATGGATCGACTTGTACCTAGAGGGAATATTGGACGAGATTGAAGACCCCAGATCTAGTTTCATCCATCCAGGCTGCGATATATATTCAGGAAAAATAAAGACATTTGACATGTACAACATTGCAGCACAGATAATCATCCTACCAAAATGATGATGATTTCATCAAAATCATCAGTCTACCATCAGACGATTGTCTGTTCTATGTATAGAAAAATGAATTTATAAAGCTGAGCATGGGAATGCCCGCCTCAGCTAGATCATGAAAGCAGTATGAAAAATAATGTATTGTATTGTATCTTATTATAGGTCTCCTCCCAGCATTGGAAGAACTTCGGATCCTCCTAATAAAGCATTTCACCCGATAAACGGCCTCATACTTTAGGGGGCAACTGTTATAGACATTTTTGTGCCTTACAGCATTGAGCATGAAATTTCCATAATCCAAGGGATCAAAAGTCCCTAAAAGAGTTGTTCCTACCCCTAAAGGAACAAGGTCAACAAATGACATCTTCTCCCAGAAGTTCTCCACCAGAAACTGCCCAAAACTGGTCAAATCGGGATCAATTCAGAGGCTCCACTAGCTGCCTGCGTTGAAATGCAGAGGCTACACTGGCTAGGTGCATTGCAACGCAAGTGGAAGCACTACCAGGGTGCGCCGAGCGGTAAATGACAAATGGCAAGCTCATTCAACGAGGTGGAAAGACCATGGAAGCTTCCAGAATCTTCTCCAATGACACTTGCCTCAATGAATTCGACTAGTGATGAGTAAGAGGTTCTCAATCTCCAAGTGGAAGCAAGAACTGACAGAGAGAAGCCACAAGTCAAAACATAAGCTGACTCATCCTCTCTGCTTACATCTATATATGGATCTCTCACCCAGAGGTTCAGGAGGCTGGAATTTTGTACTTTGCAGAGAAATGTTGTTGGTTTGAGATTGAGATTAGTACATTGGGTGATTTATGCTTTGTTGGAGGAGACGAAGGGATTCATTTGTTGGGAGGTAGATGCTGGATCGGGACTCACTTGGTTGTATCTCCTCTTGAACTTTATTATCATATCAATAAAGCTATTTGAGTTTCTCCTATATGCTTGTATATCAATGATGTTTTGTTATATTTGCATATTTAGTTTATATCTGATCCTAAACTAGTTATGAATGTAAATCCATGTCTTTTGTGTAGTTTTCCTCTCTTGTGATCTTGCAGGAACTAGGTGAAGCTGGACCAGTGAGAGAGCAGGAAGCGGGAAGCGAACAAAAGAGAGAGTGATTGGATCGACAAGCTAGCGGAAGACACCGGTTAGTCACATCCTTCTTTCTCTATTTACATCTCATAGAGAAGAATACTCAGATAGTTTTCCTTGTTTGTTGCTAAGGCACTATCACACTAGAGTGGGATAGGGGCATTCCGAATTAATTACTTTTCCCAACAACAATCAGTTTCAACAATATTGCCTTTGATGTGGTGGATCAGAATCAAACTTAAGGTCTGAGCCAAAAAACTCCCAAATTTTATCTCAATTATCGATGAATCGCTTTGGTATTTTTCCTGTTTAACTCTGAGACTTTAAAAGGAATAAGACTTTCCATGAGAAGGATTTTTCTCTGCATAACCTTGAGACTTTAAAAAGAACAAGACTTACATGGGAATGCTTTTCTCCCTGCTTAACTCAGAGATTTTAAAAGGAATAAGACTTTCCATGGGAATGCTTTTTTCGGCTTAACTTTAAAAGGAATAAGACTTTCCATGCAGAGTACTGCTCATGTAATTTAAAAGGACTAAGACATTCCATACAGAGTACTACTCATGTAATTCAAGTTTTGCTTTTCAAATATGAAACAAATAGCATTATTGGAAGTGACTTCATCAACAAACTTTGTGTTCCAAAATATTCTTCTCCTACTTATTCTTCTTGCAACAAATAAGCATGAAGCACTTGATTGCGATCAACTAGTAATCTCTTTATTCTTTTTGCATGAAGCACTTGATTGCGATCATTTGTTTTGCTGTCATTTCATGATACTAAAATTATATAATTCCATCTACTCTTGGGTGGATTTGATTATGTAGAAAAAGCAGCCAATTATTTGTTAAAATAATTTTTCATTATGTAATTTCATTTACTCTATTAAGTGGATTTGATTATGCAGAAAATGCAGCCAATTCATTTGTCAAAAGTTAAAACAATTTTTCATGTGCAAATTTTTGCATTTCATTTTTGTCAAATTTTATATATCTATCTATCTATCTATCTATCTATCTATCTATATATATATATATATATATATATATATATTATAAAAGATCATCCTCTCACTATGTTTAAGTGAAATATTTAGCTCAGTTTTTTTTATAAAAGATCATTCTCTGACTACTTCTAGGATGGAACAAAATTTATTTCATTTCTTAATCAAATTATTTTCATTCTCTTACTAAGTTTAAATGAAATATTTAGTTGAAAAATAGGATGGAATTAAAACTATTGCATCTCTATATATATATATATATATATATATATATATATCTTTGTAGGTTATCAATTATGGAAATGAGATTAGAGATATAGAAGATAAAAGTGGGGAAGAAATCATAAGAATGCCAAGGAGGTAGACATATGTTTATTCAATTAATCTTTTAAAGTTCACATTGGATAATTTTGAGGTACAAATAGGTTCAAACTCCTTTGTTTTATATCTTTGTCATTCCTTTGTTATAGACAAAGCACTGCAGTCTTTAGAGGCATGTCCAAGTATTGTGGAGTTCCAAGGTTTATGTGAAAACCATGAAAATCTATAATCATAGTTCTTGGAATCAATTTTGTATTGGATGTCATGTATTATACTTATGCTCATGCTTGATTCCCATGTTATTTTATTTAATTTGGAGTTTGATTCTTCACTTGCAAAGACTTAGGAAATGGAAAGAGAAAATAGGAAGAATCGTTGACAACAAAGATATGTATTTGAGAGGAAGTATGTTTTATCTGACTTCACTAGTTGCACCCGAGGGCATTATTTGATTTGGTGGAAGATAAATACCATAGCGATTCACTGGTAACTAAGATAAAATATGAGTGTTTTGTTTTCTCAAAATTTCAGTGCGATTTTGATCCACCACATTAGAGATAGTACTATTGGAACTGATTGCATTCAACTACAGGTTAGTATCATTGCTTTTATCCAACCAACCACTGGGCAGACGTGTAGTAGAATTTTTTGTTTGTTTGATACACTTTGGTTGATTTTTAGTTTGATGACATGATTCTACATACTAGTTTATTTGGATGTCATAGTTCTTGATATCGAAATTTGTTACAGCATTGCCCCTTGTATTTTATGGTAGTAATATCATAAGCCCTAGTAGCTTCGTATATTGGTTTTGACATATACAAAAGTAGAAGCTTCCAAGGTTTACGAGATTGCTACCATACATTCAAGGGGCACAATGTGATAAAAAATTTCAATATCAAGAACTATGACATATAGGTGATTCAATGTGCATAATCATGTCACCAAAATGGAAATTGAACAAAACATGTTACAAACAAATAATTATAGTATTCGACATTTTCCTGATAACTAGTCGAATAAAAAACAACGATGCTAACCCACAAATGAATGTGATCAATTTCAACAATATTTTCTTTGATGTGGTGGATCAGAATCAAACCGGAGGTGTGAGCAAACAAAACTCTCAAATTTATCTCAATTGTAGGTGAATCGCTTTGGTATTTCTCTTTTGCCAAATTAGACAATGCCCTTAGGCGCAACTAGTGAAGTCAGAGAAAACTAAGTTCCTCCCTCAAATGATGGCGCCCTATACTTTGTAGACCTCTTCAAAGGTGCAACATATTGCTTGCCTTGAATGGTGGTATTCCATTTTTGTGATTTCCAATACGGAACTGTGCCTCCAATATTTCCCATGACAATACCAAATCCATACTTGCCACTTTTTCACGCTCCCACTAAGAAATGGGAGAATGAAAAAGAGGCAAATATGGATATGGTACTATTGTGGGGAATATTGGAGGCACATTTCCATATTGGTAATCACAAAAAGGGAATACCACCAATAAGGGCATGCAATATGTCATGCCTGTGAAGGGGTCGATTAAGTATAGGGCGCCATCATTTGGTAGAGGAAGTATGTTTTATCTGACTTCACCAGTTGCACACCAGGGCATTATCTGATTTGGTAAAAGATAAATACTATAATGATTCATTGGTAGCTAAGATAACAAATGAAGGGGTCTATGAAGTATACGGTGCCATCATTCAGGAGAGAAAGTATGTTTTCTCTAACTTCACTAGTTGCACCCAAGGGCATTATATGATTTGGTAAAAGATAAATACCATAGTGTTTCACTGGTAGCTAAGATACAACTTGAGCGTTTTGTTGGCTCAGAGCTTCGGTGTGATTCTGATCCACCACAGTAGAGATAGTATTGTTGGAACTAGTTGCATTCATCTACAGGTTAGTATCATTGTTTTTATCCCACCGACTATTAGCGAGACGAGTAGTAGAATTCTTTGTTTGTTTGATACACTTTGGTTGGTTTTTAGTTTGATGACATGATTCTACAACTAGATTATTTAGATTTCATAGCTCTTGATATCGAAATTTATCACTGCATTGCACCCCTTGTATTTTATGATAGCAATATCATAAGCCTTAGTAGCTTCATATATTGGTTTTGACAAATACAAAAGAAGAAGTTTGCAGGGTTTACGATATTACTACCATACATTCAAGGGGCACAATGTGATAACAAATTTCAATATCAAGAATTATGACATCAATTTTCATAATCATGTCATCTAAATGGAAATCGAACAAAATGTGTCAAACAAACATATAATTCTACTACTCCACACTTGCCTGATAACTAGTTAAATAAAAACAACGATGCTAACCCAAAAATGGATGCAATCAATTTCAACAATATTGTCTTTGATGTGGTGGATCAACATCAAACTTAAGGTCTGAGCCAAAAAAACTCTGAAATTTTATCTCAATTATTGATGAATCGCTTTGGTATTTCTCTTTTGCCAATTCAGACAATGCCCTTAGGTGCAACTAGTGAAGTCAGAGAAAATTGAGTTCCTCTCTCCAATGATGACACCTTATAATTGGTAGACTCCTTCACAGGCGTAACACCACCAACATGGGCATCCAATATGTCATGCCTGTGAAGGGGTTTATCAAGTATAGGGCGCCATCATTTGGGAGAGGAAGTTTGTTTTATCTGACTTCACTAATTGTGCCCGAGGGCATTATTTGATTTGGTCAAAGAGAAATTCCATAGTGATTCACTGGTAGCTAAGATACAAATTGAGCGTTTTGTTGGCTCGGATCTTAAGTTTGATTCTGATCCACTAAGTTCGATTCTGATCCACTACGCTAGAGATAGTATTGTTGGAACTAATTGCATTCATGTACATGTTAGTATCGTTGGTTTTATCTGACCAACTATGACATGTAGTAGAAGTCTTTGTTTGATTGATACACTTTGGTTGATTTTTAGTCGGATGACATGATTCTATAGACTACTTCATTTGGGTGTCATAGTTCTTGACATCAAAATTTGTCATTGCATTGTGCCCCTTGTATCTTATGGTAGAAATATCATAAACCCTACTCGAACACCATCATTTAGGAGAGGAAGTATGTTTTATCTGATTTCGTTAATTGCACTTGTGGGAATTATTTGATTTGGTAGCAAAGAAATACCATAGCGATTCACTTGCTGCTTGTTGGTGTCGTCAAATGCTTGTTTTTTTGATTGATTGAGTGTTGTTTTCTATTTGAAAACATTGTTTTGCATTTGTTTTACCTTGTATTTCGAATTTTACTTTTCGTGAAAATGTATTAGATTCGTTGCATTGAAAAGTTATTTTTTGAGATTCATCATTGAAAATATATTACATTTTTCAGTGATTGAAAGCTAAAAACGATATTCGATGCATCAAATCATTCAAAACAAAAATAAAAGCATAATTCATATAAATGCATCTTTGTAAAGTAAAACCATTTTCCTTTTGAAAAGGTTGCATTTAGGATAGTGGAAACTAGAAATCATTTTTTACTTTTGGCATTGCATTTAGTGAAATGAAAGATTAGGTTTTGTCTTCACATTTTTCATTTGGAAGACAAAAGTGAAAGTTAGTGGAAGGCATTTTGCATGATGCATTTTGTTTGATGCATTATTGATTGAAATTTTTTCCTTGATTAGTCTAGTTTTTGTTGAAACGAAATGTTTTCCTTTTCTCATGTAGTTGCATCTTAGGTGTTTAGGTGACATCGTTAAGGCATTGAAACTGAAACATAATTTAGGATCAAATTTAAAATCTATCAATTAATCTAAGGAGATTTTGAAACATTAGTGTTCATACTTAGTGGTCTAGGCTAGAGACATATTTCAGCATCTATAATACTTAGCAGTTGTCATTCACTTTTGCATTAGACAATGCTAGCATGGACTTTTGCTCCCCGTACCGTCAAGTATATAAAGGGAGACCCTCATAGGTTGCAAACCTTTAGCCATAGGAAGCTGAGTCTACCACCCTATAAAAGTGATACAACGAACGCAACATTCGCGGAGATTGCCTGCACGTACGTCAAGTATTTGGTAAATTTATTTGCTAGGGTGTATATTGCAGTTCACGGTTACTTGGTAATCCATTTCGCCTAGAGTATTCTGAGTAGTCATTTCGATCTTTTCTAACTCCTTAAACTTGAAAATATCATCAAGCACTTGTCCTTTCAAGCTCGCTAAATCAACGAAAGCGACTAGAGTCACCTTTTTCGTCTTTTCTTGACTCTTAAAACATGAAAAGGAAAAGTTTTTGTTTCAAATTATAAAATTAATTGACCATGGAACAACATCCTTCCTATGGAAATAAACCTTAGTAGAATATTAGGTTGATACCAATGGCAATGTTTCCTGAGTCTACCAGTCAAGGAAACCCCTCTGATGGGAATTCTAGTCCTTTATCATCTTTTGGAAAATTTGGTGCTCCTTATATGGCAACGTTGTCTCTTCCAGGATTGACCATTTATCTGCCAGTTTTGTTGTTTTCAACCTCGGTGGTTTTGAGTGTCCAAACAACGTTTCAACCAGGTTCTCCTCCACCTGAACAACATCAACCTCACGTTGATCCTGAATTTGACCTCTCGGCTTCTTCGCATATTTCTTCACCTCATTCTTCCTCTTCGCCTAGTGAAAGTTTGGATTCTAGTAACCAGGAAGCTAAGAAGAAGAAGAAGAGGCCGAATAAGAGGAAGCAAAATAAGCAAGGGGGGAACCAAACAACTATTGTTACCAATGCAACTAATGAAGAGAAATCTTCCAACTAGCTCCAGAAATTAAAGTTCCCTTGCATGTTATGTAAGGGTGACCACCTTGTTTGGAATTGTCCTGGTATTCCCAAGGTCTTAGAAGTGTCGTCCGTAGGCTCACATCGACCTTTGTCACCATGCTTTGGCGATCGTGTTAGTGATAAACCCTCGACTAATAATAGTAAAGCTCATGGGAAAAAAGAAAACGTCAAATTCCCTTGTAATTTGTGTGAAGGTAATCATCCCATTCACCTTTTCCTTTTAATGGATGAAGCTTTCAAAGTGTTGGAAAACCTTACAGCTTCCCAGCCTCATCTTCCAGCTGGTTATCGAAATATCCCCCTAATCCTTCACTAGCTGATCAAGTGATTGATCAAAAGTCGTCATTGGTCAACCCCATTCTCTCTGAAAGTGAGTCTTGTGAGTCCGTTCTTGACCAACCATTGGTTGAGAAAATGATAGACTTGACTCCATCTTTAGTTAATCGTACCCTTCTGGTAGAGAGCAAAACTCATACCGCTCAGGTTCTTCTGGTTTCTTCAGTTTCAAATAAACTAAAGGGAAATCCTATTGTTCCTAAGGTGCATGAGAGTATTTCTCTTGTTCCCATAGAAAAATAGGGTAGCTCTCATATTCCTACGACACCCCCTCCGAGTAGTTTGGTCACTTCTTTTGATTGGATTCGACTGGCAGGATATCATCTTTCGTCATATGTTCCTTTCCAGATTATAGTACAGGCTTACCATATGGCCGTACCTAGCATAGTCATAGATAATGGTGCATCAGTTAGTATTTTTTCCTCAAATGCTTAGCAAGATTTAGGTTATCCTCAGCTTGTCCCCATCACCCAGAATCTGTTAGCTTTTAACAAAGGAACCAGTGAAAATTTATGGATCCTTCCTCAGTTTTCCGTTACTTTGGGAGGAAAGACTGTCTATATAGACGTGATGGTTGTCCAAGTCCCTTTAGATTTTAATCTACTTCTTGGTCGTGACTATGTTTATGTCATGGGAGCTCTTGTTCTTCCCTCTTTCGAGTGATGTGTTTCTCACATGAAGGAAACATTGTGATCATTGATCAACTGAAATTCATTGGTCTTGAATCAACTCCCAATCAACCATCATCCCTAAATGATTCTCATATGCAAGAATTATCACCCCCGCCACAGGTTAATTACGTGGCCACCTGTTCCATGCCCACCTCTACTGATGATCTAGTGAATGATGCAGTACATCATGTACTAGGGGCATTAGAGCCTGATTTTTCATTTGGATCCCTAGACATGTATCCCATATAGAGTGTTGTTCTCCCATCCTATGAGAACCTCTTGGAAGCCATGTCCTCTTGTGGGTTGTGATAAAGGGTTTGGAGGAGAGTTCCTTGTCTTGTGTCAAGCTCGTTAAAAATTGAAATAGGTACCCATGAGGATAGTTATTTTATTATGTCAACCTCGTTAAAAATTGAAATAGGTCTCCATGAGCAGAGTTCTTTTACTTGTGTCAAGCTCGTTAAAAAATGAAACAATGTGTCATGAGCATGGTTCTTTTCCTGTGTAAAACTCGTTAAAAAATGAAACAAGTCCCCTTCCGATTCATGTCTTTAATTAGATCTCGTAAAATTCCAGTCGAGTCTTTCACTTGATCTCGTATAGTGAACCTTCATTTCATCTACCTGTTAGTAACCAGTAGTCTACTTAGGTGAGCGAAATGAATCTTCGGGGGGCATGTACCTCAAATTGAGTCTTTATGCTGGGGGGCATGCAAACTTATCTCAATCATAGCTTATCTTTGTTTCAATCTTGCGTAAAAATGAAACCAAATCCAAACATAGTTTTTTCTCATGTTTCAAGCTTGTGAAAAATGAAACTGTCTTCAAGAATACTCGAGCATAGTTTCTGATGCTTCAAGCTTGTGTAAAAATGAAATCGTTCCCATTTTACATCTTATGATTTCCATTTTTATCAGGTTGTTTTTCTAGATAAGCCTTGGTTTTTTCATTCCATTGTCACCATCTCTTTGGTCGATCATATGCTTTCACTTGGTTGTTTTACCCTTGACTGCAGAACATCTATGATGAGTGGTCTTATTATCTAGCCTCTTTACCTTTATGTGTTTTTAGAAGTTCCATCATCACTGGAACCAGTTGTTATCCTTCTATAACACTCGTTCCTCCTGGTGGAGTCATCTTTGAGCTCTTTTCTGATTCTCGAAAGATGAAAAGATTGTCGAGTACTTGTCGTTTTCAAACTTGTTAAATTAAATGAATTGGCGTTGTCTCAGTATACGTTTACCCCTTTTTTAGGCTGAGACAAACTATTATACGAAAAAGGAACACCTTGGTCGATATGGTCAAGAGGTTCTCTTGGATATTTTTTCTACCTTTTCGGGTTCGAGGGACAAACTACAAAAAGGGACATGATGGAGTTTTATTTTTCGTCTCTTTTTCAAACTCTCTAAATATGAAAAATATAATGAGTTATTCTTCTGTTGGACTTGTTAAAAAAAATTATGACGAAAGACTTGTCACCATGACAAGATCGAGTTTCTCCTTCCTGGGACCCGTAAAACATACTAGGGTGGATTCATCCGAAGGATGAACTTATATGACAAACATATGGTATCCTCTTCAAGCTTGTGTAAAAATAAATAGGTACTCACTAGAAGTAGTGGGGAAAAATGAAGATGAAACATCTCTTGTATTAGTAGCATGTCGCTCTTGAACATGACACTCATATGTTTCTCGTGTCGGGTTTGGGACATCCCCACTTAGTCACTTGTCCTTTCAGGTTTGGGTAATCCATTTTGCCTCTCATTTGATTATTCCACTTTGTCATTATGACCTTTAGTCCTATGTTGAGTCAAATGCTACCACACTTTGAAGTTGTGTCGCCAATATGTTCAAGAGAAGTCCTATCTTCAGTCTATTACCTATACATTGTCTGACTCTTTGCTATAGTCTTGGATCCTACTTATTCCATTCCAATTTATTCCTTGTTTCGTGTTAACGATGGGGGAATCATTATGACCCTCCTTCAATGGGTCACTTCCTGTCGAATTCAGCTCATTATCTGGGAAGATGACTTAGAAACTCCCTTTTAGTACCTTAGATATTGCATGCCTTAATGGAAATTTATACGCATTAGATGACAAGTTTTCACTATTGACCTTTGATCGGGTGATTCCACGAGTTTTTCACTTCAGCTTCATTATCACATTCATGAATTGTAATGTCATACTTTGAGAGCCATTGTCATTATGGGTGGTTCCTCTCATGCCTATTAACGATCCACATCAATAGCCGGTAATCAGGTGGTTTTCTAGCATGTTTGACTGAAACACGTTCATTCGCATGTTAGAATTCATACTTTGATCAGGTAGGGATGGAGCGCAAGGCCCTGGGTCTTGTCTAATATGACTCAGGTTGGGTGGAGTTATATGTTGTTCATGATTGTACACATGTTTCTGCTATACATATGGTTGTGACCATACCGTGGGACTTTATATTTATGATGTTCCTTCTATATCAAATGGCAGCGTCCATGCCTTGGATCTTAGATTACAGTTGATCCTTCTATATTGAATGGTTGCGCCCATGCCATGGATCCTTCCATATAGTCTTTATTATCTAGATGGCTGCATCTATACCGTGGATTCATGTTTGACATCAAATATGTATATGTATATGCATCCTTGATTTTCAGGTCTCTTGACATTGATTGTCCTCGTCCTTGCAAAAGCTTGTAAAACATCTCAGCCATCACTCCTCGTTCTGCCTTCATGCTTTAAGGGGTATTTGTTACACAGTATTTTGTCACACCTCCTGCGCTTCCTCATGACATACTCTAAAGTTCTTGAAACATGACCATAATGTAGTGTACTCATTCATATATGTAGTTCAGAGCCTCCCTAAGACATTGATTGGAAAATTCCTTGAGCTTCCCCTGAAGGAAATAGCTCTTAAACCTTAATTTGAGAATCATCGCCCTTATGATGCTAAAAATAGTGATGGTCGCATGTTGCACTATGCTAGACCCGCGATGGCATCGCTCGGTTTACTTGTATTCCCTTGATGATCCCAAAAATTAAATTTTCCCAAAGAGGATGAGAAGCTTCGTGATCTAGAAGCTTTCAAAGCAGCGAGCTGGAGGTTGTTCGACATAGAGGAAGTCAAATTCTCCAAAATTGGCCTCTTGGTCTTATCCCTATGAGCTACCTACTTGAGATGAGGGCCTACTCCTATCTTTGGAGAGATCCTAACTTCCTTTCCCATCCTATATATTCATCCTCTCCCATTCCCAAATGGTTGGTTGGTCAGGTTAGAGGTTGGGTTGGTCTATGTCTATTTGCACTGTTATGCTAAGATTGTGCCTAGAGGCTATTCATTTGACTTGGAGAAGGAGTGCTTGGAGAGTTCTTGGCTTGGACTTGGATTACCACTCAAGGAGAGCCTATAACCATCAAGGCTTTGGTTGTAAGCTTCCCTTTATTTTCGAATAATACAGAATTGTTGGTTCATCTTCCCAAAATGCATATGTTCATGTATCATTTAGCTTGACATTCCTGAACCGCTTGTATCACGGGATTGTTCCTGCTTCTCTTAGTGTTCATTTCTTGATCACTTATGCAGGTATATAAACACTGAAAGAAGTAGGAACAATCCCGTGATACAAGTGGTTCAAGGTCCTCAACAAAGGAGATCAGAATAGTATCAGAATGAGGTAGGCCATCTCTTTTATTCTTATTTTCAATTGTAACCTAGGAAGACATCTAGTTGATTATCACTTCAATTTATATACCCACTCATTGGGCTAGAGGGATCATCACTGTTCGCATAGAGGATTAACCTTGTCAACAGGAGGCCCCAACCTTCAAGCACTTCTTGTGGACCTCATTTCATAATATTTCATACCAGATCCATTTCTCTCTGCAATCAAACACTTTTGAGCCACATTTCATCCATTTTTATATTGGACTCACATTACCTCTATGCTCATACAACTGAAAGCAATCTGCAACACAACAACCAATCTGCATACAAAACTTTTCAAGACAATCAATCTGTGTAATGTAGATACCTACAAGAAAATCAACTCACACAATCAATCTACCTATTAACCTGAATAATCCAAAAAAACCATACAATAATTATTGAAACATCATACTCAACCATCACTAACATACTCTAGCAGCCATAAAAAACACATACAAAGGTGCTACAACAAAAAACTCTTCAATAGAACCATGCAACACAAACATATCATCAATCTATGATACAAAATTTCTATTGCAACAACTGCAACAATACATTGATCTCCACATAAACAAAAACTAACATCAATACAATATGCAATGCAAGCATGTTATACATATAGATAAACTACAACTCCATCATCCTCTGACATATGTTCCAAATCCGAGCTTTAATCTGCACTCTATCTCTACATTCTTGTAGCTTACTCTATCATTCTATCTAACCCCTTATATTTCACACTCTGGCCTTTTTATCAATGATGAAAGATGCAATCAATACAAAGCACTAATCCTCATTCTCTTGACTTGATCACCATCTAGAATGTTGAGTGGCCTTTCTTGAACTATTGGACCAAATACCATGTGCAAAAACCATAGAAATTGTCATTGGAATTGACTAAACTGCACACATAATTTGGGAAATCCACCTAAAGGCAGTAACACACTTCCTACTCTCAGGGAATGCATTATAATGCAGGTATAAGGCTCTATAGACTGCACTATAGTGCAATTTTTGTTCTTATTCAACATATTACATTGATTCTCTACCCAAATCTTTGCCAAATTACTCCAACACTTCCAGAACCTGTCCATCTTCCTCTGCGACAATCTCTAGAACTTGTAGAGCCTCTTTAAAAATTGGGAACACCTCAATAACATTTGACCAAACCTTTGATCATCAGGACAAATCCTCCAAGAATTTTTATAACAATGCCAACACAATTGACTCCACAGTAGACTTCTTAGGTAGACATCCTAGGTTGAAATCAATGCCAACACCAGGAGGCCAACATGCTTCCCATTTGGTGTTGATGTCAACCTACAACCACAACACCAAGATAATCTCCATACATCTCCAACTAACCAATCTAAATTTCGCTCAAGTTTCGTACCACTCTCCCCCTTTGACATCAATGGCAAAGGGCAAACAATTATGGTTGAACCACATGTTGAACATTGCTGATATCAATTGATATGCAAATGAAAACTGATCAGATCCTGATGCCAACAAGCCAACACCATGCCAGCAAACCAAACAAGTCAACACAATGCATCTATGCCAACACCATGTGCTTCCATGCTAGGTTGAACAAACCCCCTCTCAACATGTAATGCGGTTGAAAAAAATATCACCATGTTGTTGTACATCAAGTTTTGTTGCTGGCATATTTATCTTTGCCACATGCAAGAGATACTCCTCATACACAAAATACTCAACTCATACATGACTAAAAGATATGCAATGATTATAGGGCTTCATAGGCCTAATACATGGCTACTAGAAATATATATCATGGTTGTACAATGCCTCCAAACAACCAATATATGGTTGAACCATGAATTCTCTCTCATGCATGAACATCACTCATATGACTCAACCGATGATCCATAAGAAAAACATGATAGTACTTTGATACAAAAATGACTCCAAGCTCACACATGGTTGAACCACATGACATCTACCATCCTAAACATGGTTGTAACAACTAACATCACTTAAACATAACTCACTTCAACACATTATTGACATCACCCAAGTCTCTCTCTCTTGACTCTAGGACCAATCCACCAATAACCAAATGATGAAAGCAACACATTACAATTCTTCATATTGAGAGTACATGGCTGAAAGTGATGTATGCCAAGACTCATGACTCTCTTCTCCTTATGCATAGCTGAAAATGATGATATACAATGTAAAATATATGGTTGTTACATCATGCTAATGAAAGTGCTTTCACATCAAAATAATATCTCCTCGTAATGCATGCCAACATAAAATGTTGTTGAAATAATGGACCAAATAAAATACATATGTATATGGTCCATTTTAGCTATAATATCAAAGAGAACATGTAAAAACATATGGATTAAGGTATCACCTTCCTCTAAACATGGTTGCATCAATGATATTCTTCTTTGCATGGATGGTACATTTGCTTTTCAACCAAATTTTCAAAGTAAGAAAATGCATATGTATGGCTGAAAATGTGCCCTTTTACTCAAGAAAATATATGTAAAGCCGCTACAAATAAATGAGTAAAAGAAATAAGGAAATTGATAGGTAAATATGGCAAACCTCAAACCATGCATAACTCTCCCTAAGCTCATCATACCTCCAATAGGCAGGTTGGTCTGGCGGACTTGAATGTGCATGAGGCTCATGAACATACCATGTTGCTGCTATTCAACTCCATCAACTCATCAAGATGCCATGTGCTCCCCCTAAGGCTATGCGCCTCTCATGAACTTTTGTAGTCAATCGTGAAAATGTATCAAATAATTATGGTTTGTAGAGGGGGGTGATCTTTCCTACTCATAATATGAAGAGGAAGAGATTGTCCTTGATCTCTTGATTTTGGCTACTCTTTCCTTCAATACATACACATTATATGATGTCCTAATTTCTTTGGAAATTACTCTCTTGGACTTCTCCTTCCTTATGCAACATACTTTGGAGTTGAAGATCACTTCCTTTCCTCCATATACCATCTGAATCACACTTAGAATATTTTTCTTCAACCCCTAAACTAGTAGGACATCAACTGCATTTAACTCCTCATTACCAAGAATAACCTTTCCTTTTCCAAACACCTTAGCATGTGTATTATCTCCAAGAATGACATGACCATCTTTGGTCTTTCTCAAATACAGCAAACCACTCTTGTCCCCTAACATGTGATGGGAACATCCACTATCTATATACCATTGATAATCATGATAAAACATGCATATAGAAATTCCACACTTGAACTTATACTCCTCATTTTTCTTCCACACAGTCCTAGACTACTTATTTGCTTGAGATCTCTCCTCTATCTATTTTCTAGATCTATTATGAATCTGCTTCTCCCTTTGATTGGATGGCTTGAAGATTCTGGAAAATTTACAACCTTTTCCCATGTGCCCAAGTTTGTGGCACACATAACACCTCACATGACCAAGATATGAGGTGAAGTGATCATTTTTTATGTGGATCATGTTTGATCTCCACATTCGACTACTTTTTCCTCGACTCCATGTTCTAGATATGTAATTAATTTATCCTCTTCTTGGTTGTCCAAATTGTTGCACATTCTGCCAATAAGATGTGAACATTCTACTTCTACAATTGTTGCCACGTGTCCAAAATTATAACAGATGTAGCACTCTACATCATCCATCAAGGGAGATGGATTATTTCTTCTTCTTTGAAAAATATCATATCTGTGACAATATTTAACCCTAGGAGTGAATTATATTCTACATGCAGGTGCTCCTTGAGGTCTTCTTCTCTACTATTACTATTTTTTCTATTTGTTTCCTTGGTTACTGCTCTTGTTGTTGCTATTGTTTTCTCTAAGACTTTTGGGTTCTACATTGTTGTTCTTCCCTGCATGTGAGTTGGAATCTCCCTTTTGAAAAACAAGACCATAAATGATCATGGGATACCTTTGGTTCTCAAAAAAAAATTCCAAGGCTACAATGCTCTTCTCTAAATCCAGCCTCTTTCTCAATGTGATAACTCTAGCTTCAAGATTTCCAACATGGGCCTCCTTTTCTTTCAATTCTACCCATAACATCCTCAATCATTTCATCTTCTTAATGCTATATCTTCAAGCTAAGAACCTATTTTAACTATGTTTGAAGGATGTTGACTTCTTCCTTTAGATTAGCCTCCTTTTCTTCACAGATCTGCAAGAGATTTTCTTGTTTTTTGCATGCAGTTGTTAGTCTACTAACTTCAAAAAATAATTTTCCAATAACTTCTAAATATGACTTTTATTCCACATGAAAAAGAATTAGTTTATCACATTCATCAATAAGATTATCTGAATCAACAACTTTAACATCAAATTTGTCTAATCATAACTCAAAAGAAATTTATTTGTATTTATACCTTCAAATCTGTTGCGTGTGATCACACTAGGTTTTGCTGAAGCTTCATTTTCTAATTTTTCAGCTACATCATTCATACTAGGGGGAATGATCTTCTTAGGCTGATATTCTATCTTCTGTGAAGCCTTCTTCTAACTCTTGTTCTTGACCTCTCCATTGCAGTTGCTACCACCTCCAAACAACACTTGCAGTTTGTTCCAAATCTCCGTAGAAAATTTCAGATCTGTTATTTTATCCACATCTAATTATGGAAATTCTCATAAATCGTGCATCTCGCTTAAGCATTCTACTACATCACTTTAGATGAAAGTGGATCCTTGCGACACCCTTCACATACAAACTTCCAAATGTTAGATCCACGAGCTAATAATTAAGGCTTAACATTTTCATGTCATAGCTTGAAATTTGCAACAGTGAGGACAAATAATCTTGGAGGATTCATTCTGAAAAGAAAAAAAAATAAAAAATTTGCCAATACTCCCTGGATTTACTCTCCGACGATTAAGCTCCAACCAAGAGCATCACTCTGATACCACTTGTGGGAAATTTGAGGCTCTAATACTACTTGTTGGAAGAGATGGACAATACAAGGGGGGCGGGAATCATTATTGTGCTATGTGGATCAATTTTACCACTTCTTTTTTTTCTTACAAAATAATTGAATCATGCATTAGTAAACCAACAACACATGAATAATCACAAACATAAGCATTGATCATCATAATCACAAATAACCATGGGAAAAAACACATCAATAAAACAACATGCACACATAGAGACACAAGATATAAGGTGGATACCCAAAGGATTAAAACTACCACTAACTGACATTCTTCATCTTCATCTCTCTTATTAATCTTCAAATCTTCTTTTACATATGATGAATGGCCACCCCTAGTGTGTTGGAAATAATACTGAGAAGGGGGGTGAATCAGTATTATCAGTTCAATAATTTTTCATTTCCCAAACAAATTTTTATACACTACTTCTGTGAAGTGAACTAGCATGTACACGCTACTGTTATTAGAGAAACCAGCGTATACCCAGAGAACTTATGATTTAATCAGTTTATCATGTGTTGATCTTTAATCAGTGCATCAGCAACTTATTAAACAGTGTAGTAAAACCATAATAAACAATCACACATAAGCAACACACATGAACACCAAGATTTAAGGTGGAAACCCAATGCGGGAGAAAAACCACATGCTATTGTCATCTCTGTCTTCTTTTAATAATAAGAAAATATGTTTACAATATTGTACTGGTGCAGACTCATACCAGTACGCAGACACCCACCTGGAGAAGGCTACAACCTTCTCTCGTTTTCCAGCTTCTACTGGAAGGGAGTTTAAACCCCAGAGCTCTTGTAATGGCTAATGTGTTTACTAGTACGTAGGCAATAGCCTACAGAAAGCAATGACCTTCTCTCCTCTTCCAGGGACCACGTTTTATAAATTTTCAGACTGAATGCTCCTACCATACAAAAATATACATGAAAGCCTCGTTTCATTAAATTTCCATACTGGACCCAGCAAAACTTTCAAACTGCATCAACCAATAATCAATTAATCTGAACAGTCAGATCACTGTCACAAGAACAACGTGCTTAACCCAGAAACCTGCATCATCATTTAGAACTAGCTGCAACCACAAAAATCATGCATCAGAATGTATACGCTACTTTACTGAACCCAACCTGCATGTATATACTACTTCCTTTAAGAAAACCTGCTTATACCTTCAAAACTACTGAAACATAAAACTTCTTAATCAAGTCTGTACCAACCAAAAATATACTGAACATCTACTGCCAATTTACAGAGCTTTACACAGGCAGTGGCAGAAATCACCCTTCTCACTTATATAATCAATCAATCAGATATCAAACTCCTTATGCATTCAGTTTTACATTCAGATCTAAGAAGATTTCATTGATAGACAACAATAAAACAACAAAACTGATAAGATATATTAGTCAGATCTGAAGAATATGATTTTCCTTTGTATACGCTACTTGGCAGAGTAGAACCTGCGTGTACACGTGCTTTTACCGAGATGAACGAACATATAGATCTGCAAATATTAACTCATAACTTCGTTGCTATTCCAGACTTCAGACAAACCCAAATCATGACATTTAAAGAATAAAACAGGTGTACATAATCAGATCTAGCCCATCCAATATCATATCATTCAATAATAAGTCATTTTAGGTCTCATGATCTTGATACAACATTGAATTCAAGGTGCAGAAAATATTTCAGATCAAATCACAAACATAGCCCCTACAACATAACATATACTTCAGATAGAAGTATTCCTTAGAAACCCTTTCACTTGCCCACCCTGGCCTTATGATCTTCTCCTCCTTATATAGTTTTATGCCTTTCTCAACACCTCGGACCAAAACCACTTAGGACCCATGGTATTCTTGGATGTGATCAAATAGTTGTTACTCTGCTCAATGTTGTGGGTTAATACTATAGTATTGACCCCTGGTATTGTATCCTCTTGTATTTCCTTGATTTTCCAACATATACATGCTTTTCTTCTTGTGAAAGTGCTTGTATACGTATACGCTCTTTTTGTTTTGTGAACCAGCGTGTATATGCTATTTTGACTAAGTGGACCTGCGTATACATCTTAAACTACTTTTCACCATCCTTTACCTTCAACTTCTTCATTCTGATTAGTAGACTTTAATTCCATTTTCCTGTTCTTCTGTACCAATGCCCTGTTACATCTGAATGGACCTGTTACATTGTGGGTTGCCTTTCATCAAAACTGAATTGACCTGTGAGTGATTTGTCGTCAAGGACAACACTTGTATCATAATGCCAACAATATCCCCCTTTGGACTTGATGGAAACCATGCTGGTGTTGATTATATAAAGCTGTAGAAACTTTTAGAGATAACAAGCAACACCAAAATACTCTCCCCCTTTGACATCAAGGGTAAGGGGTAGACCAAGCTATTCTCCCCCTTTGATATACATTATGTTGTCCATGCTCCCCTTGAGTACATGCCAAGTCTGCAGAGATATGTTTCAAAAGAATAGCATGACTCTATAACTCAACTAATTGAGTATGACCTCCCTATGACCAATGGCTCATACATCAATCACCCAACCAAGTGGGGATACACCATATTTGACTCATCCACCCATCCAAGTGGGGATACACCATATTTGACTCATCCACCCAACCAAGTGGGGATATACCAATTGTTTATACATGTCAAGAATACAACAATTATTGTGTCATCCATTCCATGCAAAGTGGGGATACAAATTACATCATATGTCCAATAGAACTCATTCAAATATAGACCATGGCAAAAGAAGTCATAGCACACCCTAGATCTTTACATGACTTATGCAATAAATGATATAAGTATCTGAAGCCATAGTTGAACTCAACAACCATGATGCCAACAATACAGAAGGTGTGTGAAGGTTAATGCTCCCCGTGAACCTGTGCTACTTGTGTGTTGTCAACAAGTCATTCATCAAGGCATCTTTGTCAGTCAGATAAAAATCAATGAACAAATCATATCGTGAGACTGTAATCATCAATATCACACATAGCACCCTTATCAGAGTCTGACCCACTGTTTTTCTATCAGAAAAAACATATAAACTCCTTCAGCCACAGAAAACCATGTGTATATGCGACTGTAATTCATGAAACCCGCGTATAATAACCTTCATCTGAAAACTGGATTTAACAGCAGGATGATGCAACAACTACTCCCAACTTTTGTCTGAGATATTCAAATGTTTCTCTAGGAAGCGGTTTAGTGAATATATCAGCAACCTGTTCTTTGGAGGGAACAAATTCCAATTTAACCTTTTGTTCAAGCACTTGTTCTCATAGGAAATGGTACTTAATGGGTATGTGCTTGGTCTTGGAGTGCATGACAGGATTTTTTGAAATACTGATGGCACTTGTATTATCACATAGAATGGACATGGGTGGAGCACATGTGATATGAATGTCTTGCAATGTTTGCATCATCCAAAGTAGTTGTGTGCAGTAAGATGCAACAACCACATATTCTGTTTCAGTTGTAGATAAGGCAATCGAACTTTGTTTCTTGCTAAACCATGACACTAATTGAGAACCCATATAGAATGCACCTCCACTAGTGCTCTTTCAATCATCAACATTTCCTGCCCAATCTACATTTGTATATGCATGAAGAGTAAGGTATGTATCTTTAGGATACCATAGTCCAAAGTCCTGAGTTCCTTGAAGATATTTGAAAATTCTTTTGACTGCCTGGAGATGTGATTCCTTTGGATTTGCTTGGAACCTTCTTAACAATTCCTACTACATGCATGATATCAGGTCTGATATCTGTTAGATAAAGCAGACTTCCAATCATAGATCTGTAAGTTGGTTTGTTTACTACTGGTGATTCATCGTTAGAACTGAGACTGCATCCTGTTGCCATTGGAGTACAAACTCGTTTAGAATCCTCCATTCCATACTTCTTCAAGATCTGCTTGAGATATTTGGTTTGTGAAAGAAAGATACTATCTTTTGTTTGCTATACTTGTAGACCAGGAAAATAAGTAAGTTCACCAAGTAAGGACATTTCAAATTCTTGCTACATTACTAAAGCAAAATTCTCACTCACGGATTCTTCATTGCTACCAAAAATGATATCATCAACATAAACAACAATAATTAGCAGTTTATCATTTTCAATCTTTGTGCATAAATTGCTATCTGTAGAACCTTTTGTGAAACCTTTTTGTTGTAGATATTTGTCAAGGAGGTAATACCAAGCCATTGGAGCCTGTTTCAGACCATAGAGAGCCTTTTTGAGCTTGCATACGAGTTTTGCATCATTTCCAAGAATGAATCCTTCTGGCTTTTCAATATAAACTTCTTCTTCTAAATGTCCATTAAGAAAGGTCGATTTTACATCCATTTGTTATACTTTGAATTTTCAAAAACTAGAAAGAGCATGAAACATCCTTATGGCTTCAAGTCTGGCAACAAGTGCAAAAGTTTCTTCAAAATATATACCTTGTTGTTGAGCATACCCTTTGCAAACAAGTCTTGCCTTGTTTCTAATAACTTCTCCATTTTCATTAAGCTTATTCGAATATCCATTTTGTTCCTATAACATTTTTATCATGAGGTTTACAAACTAACTCCCAAGTATCATTCTTTTCAATTTGGTCAAGTTCTTCAACCATGGCCTTGACCCAACATTCATCTTTGCAGGCTTCATTTACATTCTAAGGTTCTGTGGAGGTTAGTAATCCTAGATAGCTTGAGGTCCCTGTAAGATTTCTTCTTGTTTGTACTCCAGACCCTTTTTCTCCTATAATTTGAGATTCTGGATGATTCTTCTAAACATAACTAGATGGAGTCTTTTCCATGTCTATTGTATCTTCTTCTGGTGCTTCATTAGTTTCTTCTTCTATATCATTTTGATTTGATGGGGGAAATCATTCCCCATCTTCCTCATTGTCATATTCCTCTGTTGATTTCATTTGTTCTGGATTTCTCCATGCTTCATCAATTACAACATCAATGCTTTCAACAATTTTCCAAAGTCTTTTATTATAACATTTGTATCCTTTACTTCTAGATGAATAACCAAGAAGAATTCCTTCGATTGCTCTGGGTTGAAACTTACCAAGTCTTCCATCAGTCCTTTTAACGAAACATTTTCTTCCAAAAACTGTAAAGTGTTTTACAGTAGGAGGCTTACCATACCAAGGTTCATATGGAGTTTTATTACTATTTACCCGTACATTCACTTTGTTAAGAATAGTCACAGCAGCAAATGCAGCTTCACCCCAGAAGGTTGCAGGAGTTCTAGATTCATCAAGTATAGCTCGAGCCATTTGTTGAACTGTTCTATTCATTCTTTCCACCATGCCATTTTGCTGAGGAGTTCTTGCGACGAAGAATTACCTTTTTATTCCATGTTGTTCACAAAAGTCAAATAATTCATCTGATATGAATTCTCCCCCTCGATCAGATCTGAGACATTTGATTTTTTGATCTGATTCATTTTCAACTAAAGCTTTGAAGGCTTTAAACTTTTCAAATGCTTCATATTTATGCTTTAGTGGACCTATCCAACACATCCTGGAAAAATCATCAATAAATAAAATAAAGTATTCTTCTCCACGAAGTGACTTTTTCCTTGTTGGACCACATAAATCAGTATGGATGAGTTCAAGAGGCTTACTTGCTGATCCTTCTTTCTCACTGAAGTGAACTTTGGTTTTCTTACCGACTTGACATGGTTTGCATATGGTGTTTTCTGGGATGCTGATATCTGGAAGATCATGAATTTCCTTGAGCCTTCATGCTTTTCTTATCCGAGGAAAGCTTAGATGTCCTAATCTTCTGTGCCATAGCCAGTTTTCATCTTTTTTGCTTAGATAGAATTGTTGTTGTCCTCCTTTGAGTATGTATACATTATTTTGATTTCTTGTACCTATGATCACAGTCCTTCCTGTCTCAAGCTCATGAACCACACATCCGTTTGATCAAAACACAACTTCATTTCCTTGATCAATTTTTGAATTACACTCAACATGTTATGCTATAAACCATCTACATACATGACATTTCCAGCTTTAACCTTTTTTTTCAAGAAAACATAACCTTTACCTTTAATGACAACTGGAGTGTCATTTCCAAATGAGACATTCTTTTCCTTTTCTAAAGCATTATATGAATGAAGTCTCTCTTTATCACCTATCATGTGTTTGGAGTATCTGTTGTCAATGTACCACTGATTTTCTTGTTCTTCTGCATAGAGAGCTATGCCATATCTTTCTGTTTGAGATTCCTTCTTTCTCCATATCTTGGGATTTGATGATGTTTGCTCCTTTTTAAGTGTTGATCGAGATTTTCTCCTGCATTCAAATTCTTCATGACCAAAGTTGTTACAAATCAAACATTCTATTTCATTTTCAAGAGGAGAAAAGTTATTATAGGAACTTTTCTTGATTCTTGTTACACTCCTTTGATTTTGTGCTTCTCTAGTCATGATGGTTTGTAAGCAAAACATTGAGTAGCCTTATGCCCAAAGTTATGACATGAAAAAACATTTCCCATTGAAGAAATTTCTTCGATCATAGAATCTTTTGGCATTGTTTACCTGTTGGTTGAATCTTCTACTGATATTCATCCTTGGAGTAAATTGAGTATGACTCATCTGATGAGTAATTTTAGGCCTTTGTTGACGATTAACATAATGTTCACTGGTCTTTGCTACATCAAGATAGCTTCTGGTGGAGGCTGATGACTTTTATGATTGAGATGATTCTTCAGTATATCCAAGACCTGTCTTTATCAGAGGAGAATACTGAACTTTGATGATTTCATTTAAAGTTTCAGATCCTTTAGCAAATCTAAGATTAAGAGATTTTGTCTTCTCAAGTTCTTTTCTTAGACCCACGATTCCATATTCTAGATTTTCATTATGTTTTTCTCTTTCAGTGAGTTGGTGTGTCAACGTATCTATGATCATATTCTTTTCTTCTAAGCAGATTTTGAGTTTTTTGATTTCTTCAAGAAAGTATTCCTCTTCTAAGGCATCCAGAAAAATCATCATTGTCATAAGCCATGAGTAGTCTATAATCTTGTTCAGTTTCATGTTCATCACTATTGGATAAACCATCACTATCTTCATGCGTATAATAACTCCTTTTATTGACAACCTATTTTCTATTGCCTTTTTCATATTCCTTTCCCTTTTCATATTTATCTTTATGAGGACATTTGGCAGCATAATGGCCAACTCTCCCACAAGCAAAGCATTTGAATGGTAACTTACCTCTGAATCTTCTGGAACCCCGTTGAAGCTTTTGACAAAATTTACCTCATCTTCTTCTTCTGAAATGTATCCTGGTTCGTTGTGCTCTTCCTTTTATTTTCCCTTTGCTGAAGCTTTAAAATCGGTGTCTCTCATATCTGATGGACCTCCTTTCCTCATTTCAAAGGCAGTTAGGATTCCATGGAGTTGAGTCACTGTAATAGTTTGAGGATCCTGTTTTTCTTCTATGGCATACACTTTTGACTCAAATTTAGAAGACAAAGATCTCAAAATTTTCTCAACTAAAGTAGCTTCCCTTATCTCTTCACCCAGATTCTTCATACAGTTAACAATATCATCTGTACGTAGAAAGTAACTAGCAACACTCTCATCACTATGCATCTTAAGAGTTTCATATTGAATTCTGAGAGTTTGAAGCTTAGCACGTTTTACCTGAGAGTCTCCTTCGTAGCTCTAAATGATTTTGTCCCATATCTCTTTGGCTGTCTTGAGCTGCATGACTTTGACAAATTTTGATTCTGACAGACTTCCCAATAATGTATTGACATCATTAGCATTGGTTTTGTATAACTTCTTACCTGTAGAGTTTGTAGGTATTGCTGCTGGAAATTGATATCCTCCTTCCACAATTTCCCAAACATCGGCTCCAAGCGATTGAAGATAGGCTCTCGTTCTTATTTTCCAATATACCAAGTTTCTCCCATTGAAGATTGGTGGTCTGATAGATCCCATGCCTTTCTGATTATTCATCTTGAAAGATCTTCCTTTAAGCGATCAAGCTTCTTCTGAAGGACCCGCTCCGATACCAATTGTTGGAAATAATACTAAGAGTGGGGGTGAATCACTATTATCAGTTCAATAATTCTTCATTTCCCTTATCTCTTGCGAAGTGAACTAGCACGTATACACTACTGTTATTAGAGAAGCTAGCGTATACCTAGAGAACTTATGATTTAATCAGTTTATCATGTGTTGATCTTTAATCGCTGCATCAATAACTTGTTAAATAGTGCATTAAAACCATAATAAACAATCACGCATAAGCAACACACATGAACACCAAGATTGAAGATGGAAACCCAATGCGGGAGAAAAACCACCTGTTGTTGTCATCTCTGTATTATTTTAATAATAAGAAAATCTATTTACAATCTTGTACTGGTGCAGACTCATACCAGTACGTAGGCACCCACCCGTAGAAGGCTACAACCTTCTCTCGTTTTCCAGCTTCTACTGGAAGGGAGCTACAATGCCCTAGCTATTGTACTAGCCAATGTGTTTACTAGTACGTAGGCATCAGCCTACAGAAGGCTACGACCTTCTCTCTTCTTCCAGGTACCACGTTTCATAAATTTTCAGACTAGATGCTCATGGCATAAAACAATATACATGAAGGCATCATTTCATCAAATTTCCATACTAGACACATCAAAACTTTCAAATTGCATCAACCAATAATTAGTTAATCTGAACAGTCATATCACTGTCAACAGAACACCGTGCTTAACCCAGAAACCTGCATCATCATTCAGAACCATCTACAACCTCAAAAATCATGCATCAGAATGTATACACTACTTTATTGAACCTAATCTGTGTGTATACACTACATCCTTTAATCAAACCTACGTATAACTTCAAAACTACTGAAACATAAAACTTCATAATCAAGTCTGTACCAACCAGCAATATACTGAACATCTACTGTCAATTTACAGAGCTTTACACAGGCAGTGGCACAGATCACCCTTCTCACTTATATAATCAATTAATCGGATATCAAAATCCTTATGCATTCAGTTTTGCATTCAGATCTAAGAAGACTTCATTGACAGACAACAATAAAACAACATAACTGATTAGATAGATCAGTCAGATCTGAAGAATAGGCTTTTCCTTTGTATACGCTACTTGGAAGAGTAGAACCTGCGTGTACATGCGCTTTTACCGAGACGAACCAGCATATAGATATGCAAATATTAACTTAGAACTTCGTTGCTATTATAGACTTCAGACAAACCCAGATCATGACATTTAAAGAATAAAGCAGGTGTACATAATTAGATCTAGCCTAACCAATATTAGATCATTCAATAATAAGTCATTTCAGGTCTCATGACCCTAATCCAACATTGAATTCAAGGTGCACAAAATATTTTAGATCAAATCACAAACATAGCCCCTGCAACATAACATATACTTCAGATAGAAGTATTCCTTAGAAACCCTTTCACTTTCCCACCCTGGCCTTATGATCTTCTCCTCCTTATATAGTTTAAGGCCTTTCTCAATACCTCAAACAAAAACCACTTAGGACCCGTGTTATTCTTGGACAGGATCAAATAGTCATTACTCCACTCAATATTGTGGGCTAATACCATGATATTGACCCCTAGTATTGTCTCTTCTTGAATTTCCTTGACTTTCCAACATATACGTGCTTTTCTTCTTGTGAAAGTGTGTGTATATGTATACGCTCTTTTTGTTCTGTGAACCATCGTGTATATGTTGTTTTGACTAAGTAAGCATGCGTATACATCTTAAACTACTTTTCACCATCCTTTAGCTTCAACTTCTTCATTCTGATTAGTAGACTTTAGTTCCATCTTCCTGTTTTTCTGTACCAATGCCCTGTTACAGTTGAATGAACCTATTACACTGTGGGTTGCCTTTCATCAAAATTAGATTGACTTGTGAGTGAGTTTCCATCAAGGAAAACACTTGTATCATAATGCCACATAGTGTGCAAGCCACAACTTTCCAATCACACGAGCTGCTACTTGCTCCAAGCCACTACCTGTATGAACTTTGCAGGTCTCCACTTGCTGGAAGCCACCACTCCCTCGAATTTGTAGGCCACCAACTGCTAAAATCCACCACTCATAATAAGTCTCATCCAACCATCACTGGATGGAAGCCACCATTCCCAAGTTCTCATGCCTCTACCTAAAGGATGTTGCTACACCCTATCACATCGAGCCACTATTTACTTCACTAAAGGCCCAAACTTTAAGGACCTATTATGGACCTTGTTTCATAATGTCTAATACTAGATCCACTGGTCTATGCAATCAAACACTTGTAAGCCACATTTCATCGATTTTCATATTGGACTCACAATATCCTCTATGCTCATACAACTTAATGGAATCTACAACATAATAACCAATTTGCATACAAAACTTTGTTACACAATCAATCTATGCAATGTAGATCCTTGCAATACAATTAGCTCACATAATAAATCTGTTGATCACACTGAATAATCCAACAACGCCATAAACTAATAATCTTAACATCATACTCATT
Organism: Pinus tabuliformis; assembly: GCA_031772625.1. Classification (NCBI taxonomy): domain Eukaryota; kingdom Viridiplantae; phylum Streptophyta; class Pinopsida; order Pinales; family Pinaceae; genus Pinus; species Pinus tabuliformis. The sequence goes on from CM062810.1 coordinate 695,604,890, forward strand.
CATCACTAACATACTCTAGCAACCATTCAAAAGGCATATAAAGGTGCTACAACAAAAGACTCTCCAATAGAACCCCTGTAACACAAACATATCAACAATTTAAACTCTAATCTAAAATACCTATAGCACCAACTACAACAATACTCCGAGCTCCATATCAACAACAACTAGCATCAATACAATCTGCAACTTAAGCATGTTAGACATATAGATACACTACAACTCCATCATCCTCTGACATATGCTCCAAATATCATCTCTGATCTACACTTTATTATTTGCATTCCTATACCTTACTCTCTGATTCTATCTAACCCCTTCTACTGCACACTCTGACCATTTTATCAATGATGAATGATGCAATCAAGACAAAGCACTAATCCTCATTCTCTTGACTTGATCACCTTCTAGAATATGGAGCAACCTTTCTGAGACTATTGGATCAAATGCCATGTGCGAAAACCATAGAAAATGTCCTTGGAATTGATTAGAATATGTACACAATATGAGAAATCCACCTACAAGCAGTAACACACCTCCTACTCTCTGGAACGATGTTATAACACAGGTAAATGGCTATGTAGATTGCATTATAATGTAAGTTGTCTACTTATTCAACCGTGTTACACTAATTCTTTGCCACCAAACATTTGTCAAACTACTTGAGCACTTTCAGAACCTATCCATCTTCCTTTGCAAGCATCTCTAGAACCTGTAGAGCCTTTGCAACCATTGGGAACACCCCAATAACATGTCATCAAACCTCTAATCATCATGACAAATCCTCTAGATTTATTTAGATCAATGCCAACACAATTGACTCCGTGGTTGAATCCTTAGGTAGACATCCTAGGTTGACATCAATTCCAACACCATGAAGCCAACAATGCACAGACAAACCAACATTGAATCTATATGAGCTAACCTTACATCAAGATCCAAAACGCCATTTCTTGAGAAAGATTGTTATGCTCCTTATTTCCACCTTTTATACATGAAATTTTCAACATCATCCATCGTTTGAAAGATCTGTATTATCAACCCTATTACCGGTAATAATTCTTTAGCAATATAACCTTTAATGGGCTCAAAGTTTGATTTGGTCCATGCCTTTAGATTTTTAGAGCTTATTCTTCTACCTAGAAAATGACATATGCACAAGTCCTCCATACCCAATATCTCATTTAGCTTTCTCTTCTCACCTAGAAACAAGTTGACTTGATTTTGTTTTTTACTTCAATGCATTTCCATTAGTTTTTATGCTTTGTCACCCTCCGATTTTTGAAAACCAAAGCTCTCTGAGGATGAGATTGGAGAGTCACTCATGTGGTTGAAATCCAACTATTCTCTAATGAATCCTACCTCTGTAAGTGATAAATTCTTGTGTTTGAGCCAGATAATAGAGTTTTTAGGCCCTTGCAAGTCTCTTATGAAGTAAATGTTACTATCCAATCAATTATATGCATTAAATCACCATGCTTGTGCATCCTTTGCGTTAATATCCCTTGTTGTATTTTCCTCTTGTACACTGGATTCAAACAAATCTTGAACCATTTCACCAATACTGACAACAACCTAATCTTCTAGCAAGCTATATCCTAGGTTTGATTGCCTCCATGGCTCTAACATGCCAATAGATCAGTATAATTTTCAGTTGGACCATATTTATTGGCCCTCCAGTGGATTGTCAAAGTAATCAGTCACCTCTTTGTTTAGAATCAACATGAGGTTAGTCCTCCTTACCTCATATCATCCTAGTCACTACTATAAATGAACCTTGTGGAAACCCTAAGTCATCCTCTCTAGTTGTATAGATCTATCACCTTGCCAAAATTAATCCTCTCAAAATTATTAAAGAATAAATATCCTCTATACGAATTCTAAAAGCCCTTAAATTCCACTTGTTTTTCCTTGATTCCAAAGGATAATTCCTATGATAATGATGCAAGAAAATTTTAGTGTTCCCGCATGTTCAACTACTATGACTTCACATCATAATTCAAAACTCTCATTGATATGTTTCAAAGAGAAAATACTCCCATACACTGTCAACAATACATAACATGCATGCAACATAATACCTCAATGTAATATTAACTGACCGACGATTAATCCTAGGAAAGACTTTAATGATTCCATCTGCAATAATCGAATCTTTATGATATAATATCAAAACTTACCATATGCTAGGCATGATCATGTCCACACAACTCCATGTCCATGCAAGGTTCTCATCAGGCCACACCGAAAGGTTTCCAATTCGTTAATTGAAATGTACAACAAAACCCAGAACACCATGCTTCCAGAATTCAATTGAAGCTGCCAACGTATTTTCCTTTTCTAATGCACTCATAAACTAATATTCACAACACAAATAAATAGATGCATGAATTGATGAGTTATATCAAAATAACTCTTTCCACAATTTCCTATTGACCTCATGCCTCCATCGATCTGCTAGTATTAGGGTGCCTTCTCTTATTCAATTGTACTTATACTGAAACATCGACATTAGCTTCATTTTCCTGAGGTCTTCTTGTGTGCAAAAAAAACAAATTCCTCAATCAGAGAATCAATACACAATTAAACTTTGACTGAGAGAAAATCAAATGCAAAATACATACATGGTCTTCATACATTAATTCATAGTAACAAGATCATAGTCCATTACAATAAAATTCTCTTTCATTAAAATAGCTTTGTGCATACATATGCCTGGAGGCATTCATTCTCTCTATGGCTTGATCTCTCCCCTTTCCTCATTTACCCATATGATTACAATAAGTAGAATTGAGAAATGCAATAGCTTTTCTAGATCCTAAAAGCACTCCAATAGTTTCTAAGATTTCTAGACTTTTTCCCATCGTAACAAAATGCTAATAGTTGCCAAGATTTTTTCTTGTGCAACCTCTCATGCCTTAAAAGGCAGATTTTCTTCTTAAAAATCTTATCTACTCAATCTTATCTCTATTCATAGTCCCTTTAGAAATAAATAAATTAACATTATTTACAATAAGGATTTAGAATTCCTTTTTCATGTTAAAACTTGGTTTGGAAGTTTGTCTCCAAAAAAAACTTAATGACTTTGAAGCTCTAATACTCTAAATAATATTTTTTCTAAAAATACCATTTCCATTTTCCGAAGTCTTCTATCTAATAGAGGGTTTCATTTCTTATTTCCATTTTGAACCTGTGCAGATGATTAGAGGCTGTTGTCAGTCTATATGTTTCGATTATTTTTCGAGATCTAGGTCTCTGGAGGTGTCAATTAGGTCACACGAGATCTAAAATACTAGGCATCTATCTTTTATTTTCATTCTTAAAAGAATTTTGCATTTTCATTTTCAATGGACTGCAGCGGCCGCGTCCCTTTCTTTGTGAAGGGTTTTCTTATATCACCACGATTTGTCTGAGAATACTCTCTAAAATAAAAGTCTGTTAGATACCATTTCCATCTTTTGAAGTCTTCTATCTAACAGAGGGTTTCATTTCTGATTTCTGTTTCGAAACTGTGGAGATGATTAGAGGTCGTTTTCTGATTAGAAGCTTGATGACCAGGCATCTATCTTGTATTTTCACTCTTAAAGAATTTTTCATTTGGGTAATTGATGTATGTAAACCATATAGCCATTGAAGCTTCATTGGGGTTTGATATGGCATTGTCTTTGCGGGTGTGCTAGCTGGCGGCTCGTCAGATTAATGAAATGTCTTTGTTTTGTTCTTTGAGGAGGTCAACCTTTCCAACCATCCGAGCATATTTTGGTTGAGGTCTGTGTAGTGTGTTTTGTGTTGGAATTTTTGATTGATTGTATATTTTGGCTGAGGTTTGTGTAGTGTGTTTTGTGTTGGAACCTTTGATTGATTGTTTGACATGGCCGATGGCTAATCCAATTTCGATGAAGTGCTTACACATTTAAAAGTATCCCACATAACATATGAAAGATTCTGGTATTTATAGTTCCATGGATTATCATGTGCAATGGATTGACCTCGCTTTTGTTGTAATGGTGTAGGATAATGTCAAATGCTTCTCTGCTTAAACCCTAATACTATAAAAGGAATAAGACTTTTCATCTTAGGAATTCTTTTCTCTGCTAACCTTGATTTTATAATGGGTTTTTAAACAATTGTCAAGGACAATATCAAATGTTACCAAATACTTTTGTCTATCAAATTCTTTTCTTTGCCTAACCTCGAGACTTTAAAAGGAATAAGACTTTCCATTATGGGAATGCTTTTCTTTGCTAACCTCGAGTTTGTAATGGTTTTTTGTAATGGTCGAGGTCCTCGAGGATAATATCAAATGTTATCAAATGCTTTTCTCTGCTTAACCTGAGACTTTAAGATGAATAAGACTTTCCATTGTGGGAATGTTTTTCTCTGTTTAACTCTGAGACTTTAAAAGGAATAAGACTTTCCATGAGAAGTCGTTTTCTCTACATAATCATAAGACTTAAAAAAGAACAAGACTTCCATGGGAATGCTTTTCTCCTTGCTTAACTCTGAGATTTTAAAAGGAATAAGACTTTCCATGCAGAGTATTGCTCATGTAATTTAAAAGGAATAAGATTTTCCATACAGAGTACTGCTCATGTAATTTAAAAGGAATAAGACTTTCCATACAGAGTACTGCTCATGTAATTCAAATTTTGCTTTTCAAATATGAAACAAATAGCATTATTCGAAGTGACTTCATCAACAAAATTTGTGTTCCAAAATGTTCTTCCCCTACTTATTCTTCTTACAACAAATAAGCATGAAGCACTTGATTGCGATCATTTGTTTTGTTGTCATTTCATGATACTAAAATTATATAATTCCATCTACTCTTGGGTGGATTTGATTATGTAGAAAAAGTAGCCAATTATTTGTTAAAATAATTTTTCATTATGTAATTTCATTTACTCGATTAAGTGGATTTGATTATGCAGAAAATGCAGCCAATTCATTTGTCAAAAGTTAAAACAATTTTTCATGTGCAAATTTTTGCATTTCATTTCATATATATATATATATATATATATATATATATATATATATATATATATATATATATATATATATATATATATATATATAGATCATCCTGTCACTATGTTTAAGTGAAATATTTAGCTCAGTTTTTTTTATAAAAGATCATTCTCTGACTACTTCTAGGATGGAACAAAATTTATTGCATTTTTTAATCAAACTATTTTCATTCTCTCACTAACTTTAAATGAAATATTTAGTTCAGTGTTTTTTTTTTTTAAATCATCCTCTCACTACTTCTAAATGGAATATTTAGTTTGAAAAATAGGATGGAATTAAAACTATTGCATCTCTATATATATATATATATATATATATATATATATATATATATATATATATATATATATATAAGATCATCCTCTCACTATGTTTAAGTGAAATATTTAGCTCAACTTTTTTATAAAAGATCATTCTCTGACTACTTCTAGGATGGAACAAAATTTATTGCATTTTTTAATCAAATTATTTCATTCTCTCACTAACTTTAAATGAAATATTTAGTTCAGTGTTTTTTTTTAAATCATCCTCTCACTACTTCTAAATGAAATATTTAGTTTGAAAAATAGGATGGAATTAAAACTATTGCATCTCTTATATATTATATATATATATATATATATATATATATATATATATATATATATATATATTGTAGGTTATCAATTATGGAAATGAGATTAGAGAGATAGAAGATAAAAGTAGGGATGAAATCATAAGAATGCCAAGGAGGTAGACATATGTTTATTCAATTAATCTTTTAAAGTTCACATTGGAAAATTTTGAGGTTCAAACTCCTTTGTTTTATATTTTTGTCATTCCTTTGTTATAGACAAAGCACTGCAGTCTTTAGAGGCATGTCCAAGTATTGTGGAGTTCCAAGGTTTATGTGAAAACCATGAAAAACTATAGTCATAGTTACTGGAATCAATTTTGTATTGGATGTAATGTCTTATACTTATGCTCATGCTTGATTCCCATGCTATTTTATTTAATTTTGAGTTTGATTCTTCACTTGCAAAGACTTAGGAAATGGAAAGAGCGAATAGGAAGAATCATTGACAACAAAGATATGTATTTGAGAGGAAGTATGTTTTATCTGACTTCACTAGTTGCACTCGAGGGCATTATTTTATTTGGTAGAAGATAAATACCATAGCGATTCACTAGTAGCTAAGATAAAATATGAGCGTTTTGTTTGCTCAAACTTTCAGTGCGATTTTGATCCACCACATTAGAGATAGTACAGTTGGAACTGAATGCATTCAACTACAAGTTAGTATCATTGCTTTTATCTGACCAACCATTGGGTAGACGTGTAGTAGAATTTTTTGGTTGTTTGATACACTTCGGTTGAATTTTAGTTTGATGACATGATTATACATACTAGTTTATTGGGATGTCATAGTTCTTGATATTGAAATTTGTTACAGCATTGCGCCCCTTGTATTTTATGGTAGTAATATCATAAGCCTAGTTGCTTCGTATATTGGTTTTGACATATACAAAATTAGCAGCTTCCAAGGTTTACGATATTGCTACCATACATTCAAGGGGCACAATGAGATAACAAATTTCAATATCAAGAACTATGACATATAGGTGATTCAGTGTGCATAATCATGTCACCAAAATGGAAATCGAACAAAACGTGTCACAAACAAATAATTATACTATTCCACATTTGCCTGATAACTAGTCGAATAAAAAACAACGATGCTAACCCACAAATGAATGTGATCAATTTCAACAATATTTTCTTTGATGTGGTGGATCAGAATCAAACCGGAGGTGTGAGCAAACAAAACTCTCAAATTTATCTCAATTATAGGTGAATCGCTTTGGTATTTCTCTTTTGCCAAATTAGACAATGCCCTTAGGTGCAACTAAGTTCCTCCCTCAAATGATGGCGCCCTATACTTTGTAGACCTCTTCAAAGGTGCAACATATTTCTTTCCTTGAATGGTGGTATTCCCTTTTTGTGATTTCCAATATGAAAATGTGCCTCCAATATTTCCCATGACAATACCAAATCCATACTTGCCACTTTTTCACGCTCCCACTAAGAAATGGGAGAATGAAAAAGAGGCAAAAATGGATATGGTACTATTTTGGGGAATATTGGAGGCACATTTCCATATTGTTAATCACAAAAAGTGAATACCACCAATAGGGGCATGCAATATGTCATGCCTGTGAAGGGGTCTATTAAGTATAGGGCGCCATCATTTGGGAGAGGAAGTATGTTTTATCTTACTCCACTAGTTGCGCCCCAGGGCATTATCTGATTTGGTAAAAGATAAATACTATAATGATTCATTGGTAGCTAAGATAAAAAATGAAGGGGTCTATGAAGTATAGGGTGCCATCATTCAAGAGAGAAAGTATGTTTTCTTTGACTTCACTAGTTGCACCCGACGGCATTATATGATTTGGTAAAAGATAAATACCATAGTGTTTCACTGGTAGCTAAGATACAACTTGAGTGTCTTGTTGGCTCAGAGCTTCGGTGTGATTCTGACCCACCACAGTAGAGATAGTATTGTTGGAACTAGTTCCATTCATCTACAAGTTAGTATCATTGTTTTTATCCCACCAACTATTAGCCAGACGAGTAGTAGAATTCTTTGTTTGTTTGATACACTTTGGTTGGTTTTTAGTTTGATGACATGATTCTACAACTAGATTATTTAGATGTCATAGCTCTTGATATCGAAATTTGTCACTGCATTGCACCCCTTGTATTTTATGATAGCAATATCATAAGGTAGCTTCGTATATTGGTTTTGACAAATACAAAAGAAGAAGTTTGCAGGGTTTATGATATTGCTACCATACATTCAAGGGGCACAATGTGATAACAAATTTCAATATCAATAATTATGACATCAATTTGCATAATCATGTCATCTAAATGGAAATCGAACAAAATGTGTCAAACAAACATATAATTCTACTACTCCACATTTGCCCGATAACTAGTTAAATAAAAACAACGATGCTAACCTAAAAATGGATGTGATTAATTTCAACAATATTGTCTTTGATGTGGTGGATCAACATCAAACTTAAGGTCTAAGCCAAAAAAACTCTCAAATTTTATCTCAATTATTGATGAATCGCTTTGGTATTTCTCTTTTGCCAATTCATACAATGCTCTTAGGCGCAACTAGTGAAGTCAGAGAAAATTGAGTTCCTCTCTCCAATGATGACACCTTATAATTGGTAGACTCCTTCACAGGCATAACACCACCAACATGGGCATGCAATATGTCATGCCTATGAAGGGGTTTATCAAGTATAGGGTGCCATCAATTGGGAGAGGAAGTTTGTTTTATCTGACTTCACTAATTGTGCCCAAGGGCATTATTTGATTTGGTCAAAGAGAAATACCATAGTGATTCACTGGTAGCTAAGATATAAATTGAGCGTTTTGTTGGCTCAGATCTTAAGTTCGATTCTGATCCACTACGCCATAGATAGTATTGTTGGAACTAATTGCATTCATGTACATGTTAGTATCGTTACTTTTATCTGACCAACTATGACATGTAGTACAAGTCTTTGTTTGTTTGATACACTTTGGTTGATTTTTAGTCCGATGACATGGTTCTATAGACTACTTCATTTGGGTGTCATAGTTCTTGACATCGAAATTTGTCATTGCATTGTGCCCCTTGTATCTTATGGTAGAAATATCATAAACCCTACTCGAACGCCATCATTTACGCGAGGAAGTATGTTTTATCTGATTTTGCTAATTGCGCTTGTGGCCATTATTTGATTTGGTAGAAAAGAAATACCATAGCGATTCACTTGCTGCTTGTTGGTGTCGTTAAAATGCTTGTTTTGTTGATTGATTGAGTGTTGTTTTCTATTTCAAAACATTGTTTTGCATTTGTTTTACATTGTATTTGAAATTTTACTTTTCGTGAAAATGTATTAGATTCGTTGCATTGAAAAGTTATTTTTTGAGATTCATCATTGAAAATATATTACATTTTTCAGTGATTGAAAGCTAAAAACAGTATTTGATGCATCAAATCATTCAAAACAAAAAGAAAAACATAATTCATATAAATGCATCTTTGTAAAGTAAAACCATTTTTCTTTCGAAAAAGTTGCATTTAGGATAGTGGAAACTAGAAATCATTTTTTACTTTTGGCATTGCATTTAGTGAAATGAAAGATTAGGTTTTGTTTTCACATTTTGCATTTGGAAGACGAAAGTGAAAGTTAGTGGAAGGCATTTTTCATGATGCATTTTGTTTGATGCATTATTGATCGAAATTTTTTCCTTGCTTAGTCTAGTTTTCATTGAAACGAAATGTTTTCCTTTTCTCATGTAGTTGCATATTAGGTGTTTAGGTGACATCGTTAAGGCCTTGAAACTGAAACATAATTGAAGATCAAATTTAAAATCTATCAATTAATCTAAAGAAATTTTGAAACATTAGCGTTCATACTGAGTGGTCTAAGCTAGAGACGTGTTCCAGCATCTATAAAACTTAGCAGTTGTCATTCACTTTGGCATTAGACAATTCTAGCACGGACTTGTGCTCCCCGTACAATCAAGTATATAAAGGGAGACCTTCATAGGTTCCAAACCTTTAGCCATAAGAAGCTGAGTCTACCACCCTGTAAACGTGATACACCGAACACAACATTCGGGGAGATTGCCTAGAGTATTCTGAGTAGTCATTTCGATCTTTTCTGACTCCTTAAACTTGAAAATATCATCGAGAACTTGTCCTTTCAAGCTCACTAAACCAACGAAAGCAACTAGAGTCACCTTTTTCGTCCTTTTCTCGACTCTTAAAACATGAAAAAGAAAATATTTTGTTTCAAATTATAAAATTAATTGACCATGGAACAACATCCTTCCTATGGAAATACTCCTTAGTAAAATATTAGGTTGATACCAATGGCAACGTTTCCTGAGTCTACCAGTCAAGGAAACCCCTTTGATGGGAATTTTAGTCCTTTATCTTCTTTTGGAAAAGTTGGTGCTCCTTATATGGCAACGTTGTCTCTTCCAGGATTGACCATTGGTCTGCCAGTTTGGTTGTTTTCGACCTCGGTGGTTTTGAGTGTCCATCAGCATTTCAACCAAGTTCTCCTCCACCTGAACAACATCAACCTCACGTTGATCCTAAAGTTGACCTCTCTGCTTCTTCGCATATTTCTTCACCTCATTCTTCCTCTTCGCCTAGTGAAAGTTTGGATTCTAGTAACCAGGAAGCTAAGAAGAAGAAGAAGAGGCCGAATAAGAGGAAGAAAAATAAGCAAGGGGGGAACCAAACAACTATTGTTACCAATGCAACTAATGAAGAGAAATCTTCCAAATAGCTCCAGAAATTAAAGTTCCCTTCATGTTATGTAAGGGTGACCACCTTGTTCGGAATTGTCCTGGTATTCCCAAGGTCTTAGAAGTGTGGTCCGTAGGTTCACATCGATCTTTGTCACCATGCTTTGGCGATCGGGCTAGTGATAAACCCTCAACTAATAACAGTAAAGCTCATGGGAAAAAAGGAAACGTCAAATTCCCTTGTAAGTTGTGTGAAGGTAATCATCCCATTCACCTTTTCATTTTAATAGATGAAGCTTCCAAAGTGTTGGAAATCCTTACAACTTCCCAGCCTCATCTTCCAACTGGTTATCGAAATATTCCCCCTAATCCTTCACTAGCTGATCAAGTGATTGATCAAAATCCGTTATTGGTCAACCCCATTCTCTCTGAAAGTGAGTCTCGTGAGTCCGTTCTTGACCAACCATTGGTTGAGAAAATGATAGATTCAGCTCCATCTTCAGTTAATCGTACCCTTCTGGTAGAGAGCGAACCTCATACCGCTCAGGTTCTTTTGGTTTCTTCAGTTTCAAATAAACTAAAGGGAAATCCTCTTGTTCCTAAGGTGCATGAGGGTATTTCTCTTGTTCCCATAGAAAAATAGGGTAGCTCTCATATTCCTATGACACCCCCTCCGAGTAGTTTGATCACTTCTTTTGATTGGATTCGACTGGCAGGATATCTTCTTTCGTCGTATGTGCCTTTCTAGATTACAGTACAAGCTTACCATATGGCCGTACCTAACATAGTCATAGATAAGGGTGCATCAGTTAGTATTTTGTCCTCAACTGCTTGGCAAGCTTTAGGTTCTCCTCAGCTTGTCTCTGTCACCCAGAATATGTTAGCTTTTAACAAAGGAACCAATAAAAATTTAGGGATCCTTCCTCAGTTTCCTATTACTTTGGGAGGAAAAACTATCTATATAGATGTGATGGTTGTCCAAGTCCCTTTAGATTTTAATCTACTTCTTGGTCGTGACTATGTTTATGTCATGGGAGCTCTTGTTCTTCCCTCGTTCGAGTGATGTGTTTCTCGCATGAAGGAAACATCGTGATCATTGATCAATTGACATTCATTCGTCTTGAATCAACTCCCAATCAAACATCATCCCTAAATGATTCTCATATGCAAGAATTATCACCCCCGCCACAGGTTAATTACGTGGCCACCTGTTCCATGCCCACCTCTACTGATGATCTAGTGGATGATGCAGTATAGCATGTACTAGGGGCATTAGAGCCTGATTTTTCATTTGGATCCCTAGACGTGTATCCAATATAGAGTGTTTTTCTCCCATCCAATGAGAACCTCTTGGAAGCCATGTCCTCTTGTGGGTTGTGATAAAGGGTTTGGAGGAGAGTTCCTTGTCTTGTGTCAAGCTTGTTAAAAATTGAAATAGGTACCCATGAGGATAGTTATTTTATTATGTCAACCTTGTTAAAAATTGAAATAGGTCTCCATGAGCAGAGTTCTTTTACTTGTGTCAAGCTCGTTAAAAAATGAAACAAGGTTTCATAAGCATGGTTCTTTTCCTATGTAAAACTCGTTAAAAAATGAAACAAGTCCCATTCCAATTCAAGTCTTTAATTAGATCTCGTAAAATTCCAGTCGAGTGTTTCACTTGAGCTCGTATAGTGAACCTTCATTTCATCTACCTATTAGTAATCAATAGTCTACTTAGGTGAGCGAAATGAATCTTGGGGGGCATGTACCTCGAATTGAGTCATTATGCAGGGGGGCATGCAAACTTATCTCAAGCATAACTTATCTTTGTTTCAATCTTGCGTAAAAAAGAAACCAAATCCAAGCATAGTTTTTTCTCATGTTTCAAGCTTGTGAAAAATGAAACCGTCTTCAAGAATACTCGAGCATAGTTTCTAATGCTTCAATCTTGTGTAAAAATGAAATTGTTCCCATTTTACATCTCATGTTTTCCATTTTTATCAGGTTGTTTTGCCAGATAAGCCTTGGTTTTTCCATTCCATTGTCACCATCTCTTTGGTCGATCATATGCTTTCACTTGGTTGTTTTACCCTTGACTGCAGAACATTTGTGATGAGTGGTCTTATTATCTAGCCTCTTTACCTTTATGTGTTTTTAGAAGTTCCATCATCACCGGAACCAGTTGTTATCCTTCTATAACACTCGTTCCTCCTGGTGGAGTCATCTTTGAGCTCTTTTCTGACTCTCGAAAACTGAAAAGATTGTCAAGTACTTGTCGTTTTCAACTTGTTAAATTAAATGAATTGATGTTGTCTCAGTATATGTTTACCCCTTTTTTAGGCTGATATAGACTATTATACAAAAAAGGAACACCTTGGTCGATATGGTCAAGAGGTTCTCTTGGATATTTTTTTCTACCTTTTCGGGTTTGAGGGAAAAACTACAAAAAGGGACATGATGGAGTTTTATTTTTCGTCTCTTTTTCAATCTCTCTAAATATGAAAAATATAATGAGTTATTCTTCTGTTGGACTTGTTAAAAATTTTTATGACGAAAGTCTTGTCACCATGACAAGATCGAGTTTCTCCTTCCTAGGACCCGTAAAACTTATTGGGGTGGATTCATCTGAAGGATGAACTTGTACAACAAGCATATGGTATCATCTTCAAGCTTGTCTAAAAATAAATAGGTACTCACTATGAGTAGTGGGGAAAAATGACGATGAAACATCTCTTGTATTAATAGCATGTCGCTCTTGAACATGACACTCATATGTTTCTCGTGTCGGGTTTGGGACATCCTCACTTAGTCACTTGTCCTTCCAGGTTTGGGTAATCCATTTTGCCTCTCATTTGATTATTCCACTTCGTCATTATGACCTTTAGTCCTATGTTGATTCAAATGCTACCACACTTTGAAGTTGTGTCGCCAATATGTTCAAGAGAAGTCCTATCTTCAGTCTATTACCTATACATTGTCTGACTCTTTGCTACAGTCTTGGATCCTACTCATTCCATTCCACTTTATTCCTTGTTTCGTGTTAATGATGGGGGAATCATTATGACCCTCCTTCAATGGGTCACTTCCTGTCGAATTCAGCTCATTATCTGGGAAGATGACTTAGAAACTCCCTTTTAGTACCTTAGAGATTGCATGCCTTAATGGAAATTTATACGCATCCGATGACAATTTTTCACTATTGACCTTCGATCGGGTGATTCCACGAGTTTTCGACTTCAACTTCATTATCACATTCATGAATTGTAATGTCATACCTTGAGAGCCATTGTCATTATGGGTGGTTCCTCTCGTGCCTATTAACGAGCCACATCAATAACTGGTAATCAGGTGGTTTTCTAGCATGTTAGACTGCAACACGTTCATTCACATGTTAGAATTCATACTTTGATCGGGTAGGGATGGAGCGCAAGACCCTGGGTCTTGTCTAATATGACTCAGGTTGTGTGGAGTTATATGTTGTTCATGATTGTACACATGTTTCTGCTATACATATGGTTGTGACCATACCATGGGACTTTATATCTATGATGATCCTTCTATATCAAATGGCTGTGTCCATGCCTTGGATCTTAGATTACAGTTGATCCTTCTATATTGAATGGTTGCGCCCATGCCATGGATCCTTCCATATAGTCCTTATTATCTGGATGGATGCATCAATACCATGGATTCATGTTTGACATCAAATATGTATATGTATATGCACCCTTGATTTTCAGGTCTCTTGACAGTGATTGTCCTCATCCTTGCAAAAGCTTGTAAAACATCTCAGCCATCACTCCTCGTTCTGCCTTCATGCTTTAAGGAGTATTTGTTACACAGTATTTTGTCACACCTCCTGCACTTCCTCGTGACATACCCTGAAGTTCCCGAAACATGACCAAAATGAAGTGTACTCATTCATATATGCAGTTCAGAGCCTCACTAAGACATTGACTGGAAAATTCCTTGAGCTTCCCCTGAAGGAAATAGCTCTTAAACCTTGATTTGAGAATCATCGCCCTTATGATGCTAAAAATCGTGATGGTTGCATGTTGCACTATGTCAAACCCACGATGGCATCGCTCTGTTTACTTGTATTCCCTTAATGATCCCAAAAATGAAATTCTCCCAAAGAGGATGAGAAGCTTCGTGATCTAGAAGCTTCCAAAGCAGCGAGCTAGAGGTTGTTTGACATAGATGAAGTCGAATTCTCCCAAATTGGCCTCTTGGTCTTATCCCTATGAGCTACCTCCTTGAGATGAGGGCCTACTCCTATCTTTGGAGAGATCCTAACTTCCTTTCCCATCCTATATATTCATCCTCTCCCATTCCCAAATGGTTGGTTGGTCAGGTTAGAGTTTGGGTTGGTCTATGTCTATTTGCACCGGTATGCTAAGATTGTGCCTAGAGGCTATTCATTTGAATTGGAGGAGTACTTGGAGAGTTCTTGGCTTGGACTTGGATTACCACTCAAGGAGAGCTTATAACCATCAAGGCTTTGGTTGTAAGCTTCCCTTTATTTTTGAATAATACAAAATTGTTGTTTCATCTTCCCAAAATGCATATGTTCATGTATCATTTAGCTTGACATTCCTGAATCGCTTGTATCGTGGGATTGTTCCTGCTTCTCTTAGTGTTCATTTCTTGATCACTTATGCAGGTATATAAACACTTAAAGAAGTAGGAACAATCTCATGATACAAGTGGTTCAGGGTCCTCAACAAAGGAGATCGGAATAGTATCAGAATGAGGTAGGCCATCTCTTTCGTTCTTATTTTCAATTGTAACCTAGGAAGATGTCTAGTTGATTATCACTTCAATTTATATACCCAATCATTGGGCTAGAGGGATCGTCTTTGTCCGCAGAGAGGATTAACGTTGTCAACAAGAGGCCCCAACCTTCAAGCACTTCTTGTGGACCTCATTTCATAATGTTTCATACCAGATCCATTTCTCTCTTCAATCAAACAATTTTGAGCCACATTTCATCCATTTTTATATTGGACTCACAATACCTCTATGCTCATACAACTGAAAGCAATCTGCAACACAACAACCAATCTGAATATAAAACGTTTCAAGACAATCAATCTGTGTAATGTAGATCCCTACAAGAAAATCAACTCACACAATCAATCTACCTATTAACCTGAATAATCCAAAAACACCATACAATAATTATTGAACATCATACTCAACCATCACTAACATACTCTAGCAGCCATAAAAGACACATACAAAGGTGCTACAACAAAAAACTCTTCAATAGAACCCATGCAACACAAACATATCATCAATCTATGGTACAAAATCTCTATTGCAAAAACTGAAACAATACATCGATCTCCATATAAACAACAACTAACATCAATACAATATGCAATGCAAGTGTGTTATACATATAGATAAAGTACAACTCCATCATCCTCTGACATATGTTCCAAATCCGAGCTTTAATCTGCACTCTATCTCTACATTCTTGTAGCTTACTCTATCATTATATCTAACCCCTTATATTTCAAACTCTGGCCTTTTTATCAATGATGAAAGATGCAATCAATACAAAGCATTCATCCTCATTCTCTTGACTTGATCACCTTCTAGAATGTTGAGTGGCCTTTCTTGAACTATTGGACCAAATACCATGTGCAAAAACCATAGAAAATGTCATTGGAATTGACTAAAATGCACACATAATTTGGGAAATCCACCTATAGGTAGTAACACACTTCCGACTCTCAGGGAATGCATTATAATGCAGGTATAAGGCTCTGTAGATTGCACTATAATGCAATTTTTCTTATTATTCAACATATTACACCGATTCTCTACCCAAATCTTTGCCAAATTACTCCAACGCTTCAAGAACCTGTCCATCTTCCTCTACGACAATATCTAGAACTTGTAGAGCCTCTTTAAAAATTGGGAACGCCTCAATAACATCTAACCAAACCATTGATCATCATGAAAAATCCTCTAAGCTTTTTTATAACAATGCCAACACAATTGACTCCATAGTAGGCATCTTAGGTAGACATCCTAGGTTGAAATCAATGCCAACACCAGGAGGCCAACATGCTTCCCCTTTGGTGTTGATGTGAACCTACAACCACAACACCAAGATAATCTCCATACATCTCCAATTGACCAATATAAATATCGCTCAAGTTGTCATACCACTCTCCCCCTTTGACATCAATGGAAAAGGGAAAATAATTATGGTTGAACCACATGCTGAGCATTCCTGATCTCAATTGATATGCAAATGAAAACTGATCAGATCCTCATGCCAACAAGCCAACACCATACCAGCAAACCAAACAAGTCAACACGATGCATCTATGCCAACACCATGTGCTTCCATGCTAGGTTGAACAAACTCCCTCTCAACATGTAATGCGGTTGAAAAAAATATCACCATGTTGTTGTACATCAAGTTTTGTTGCTGGCATATTTATCTTTGCCACATGCAAGAGATACTCCTCATACACAAAATACTCAACTCATAAATGACTAAAAGATATGCAACGATTATAGGGCTTCATAGGCCTAATACATGGATACTAGAAATATATATCATGGTTGTACATTGCCTCCAAACAACCAATATATGGTTGAACCATGAATTCTCTCTCATGCATGAACATCACTCATATGACTCAACCGATGATCCATAAGAAAAACATGAGAGTACTTTGATACAAAAATGACTCCAAGCTCACACATGGTTGAACCACATGACATCTACCATCCTAAACATGGTTTTAATAACTCACATCACTTAAACATAACTCACTTCAAAACATTATTGACATTACCCAAGTCTCTCTCTCTCTTGACTCTAGGACCACTCCACCAATAACCAAATGATGAAAGCAACACATTACAATTCTTCATATTGAGAGTGCATGGCTGAAAGTGATGTATGCCAAGACTCATGACTCTCTTCTCCTTATGCATGGCTGAAAATGATGATATACAATGTAAAATATATGGTTGTTACATCATGCTCATGAAAGTGTTTTCATGGCAAAATAATATCTCCTCGTACTGCATGCCAACATAAAATGTTGTTGAACTAATGGACCAAATAAAATACATATGTATATGGTCCATTTAGCTATAATATCAAAGAGAACATGTAAAAACATATGGATTAAAGTACCACCTTCCTCTACACATGGTTGCATCAATGATATTCTTCTTTGCGTGGATGGTACATGTGCTTTTCAACCAAATTGTCAAAGTAAGAAAATGCATATGTATGGCTGAAAATGTTCCCTTTTACTAATGAAAATATATGTAAAGCCGCTACAAATAAATGAGTAAAAGCAATAAGGAAATTGATAGGTAAATATGGCAAACCTCAAACCATGCATAACTCTCCCTAAGCCCATTATACCTCCAATAGGCAGGTTGGTTTGGCGGACTTGAATGTGCATGAGGCTCATGAACATACCATGTTGCTGCTATTCAACTCCATCAACTCATCAAGATGACATGTGCTCCTCCTAAGGCTATGCGCCTCTCATGAAATTTTGTAGTCAATCGTGAAAATGTATCAAATAATTATGGTTTGTAGAGGGGGGTGATATTTCCTACTCATAATATGAAGAGGAAGAGATTGTCCTTGATATCTTGATTTTGGCTACTCTTTCCTTCAATACATACACATTATGTGATGTCCGAATTTCTTTGGGAATTACTCTCTTGGACTTCTCCTTCCTGATGCAACATACTTTGGAGTTGAAGATCACTTCCTTTCCTCCATATACCATCTGAATCACACTTAGAATATTTTGCTTCAACCCCTCAACTAGTAGGACATCAACTGCATTTAACTCCTCATTACCAAGAATAACCTTTCCTTTTCCAAACACCTTAGTAAGTGTATTATCTCCAAGAATGACATGACCATCTTTGGTCTTTCTCAAAGACAGAAAACCACGCTTGTCCCCTGAGATGTGATGGGAACATCCACTATCTATATACCATTGATAATCATGATAAAACATGCATATAGAAATTCCACACTTGAACTTATACTCCTCATTTTTCTTCCACACAGTCCTAGGCTACTTCTTTGCTTGGGATCTCTCCTCTATCATTTTTCTAGATCTATTATGAATTTGCTTCTCCCTTTGATTGGATGCCTTGAAGATTCTGGAAAATTTATAACCTTTTCCCATGTGCCCAAGCTTGTGGCGCACATAACACCTCACATGACCAAGATATGAGGTGAAGTGATCATTTTTTATGTGGATCATGTTTGATCTCCACATTCGACTACTTTTTCCTCGACTCCATGTTCTAGATATGTAATTAATTACCGTATGTCCAAACAGGTTGCATGAGTAATAATAACCATTAAAAGCACAAGTATATCTGATGCTTTATCCTCTTATTGGTTGTCCAAATTGTTGCACATTCTGCCAGCAAGATGTGAACATTTTGCTTCTACAACTGGTTCCCACGTGTCCAAAATTATAACAGATGTAGCACTCTACATCATCCATCAAGGGAGATGGATTATTTCTTCTTCTTTGAAAAATATCATATCTATGACAATATTTAACCCTAGGAGTGAATTATATTCTACATGCAGGTGCTCCTTAAGGCCTTCTTCTCTACTATTACTATATTTTCTATTTGTTTCCTTGGTTACTGCTCTTGTTGTTGCTATTGTTTTCTCTAATACTTTTGGGTTCTACATTGTTGTTCTTCCCTGCATGTGAGTTGGACTCTCCCTTGTGAAAACCAAGACCATAAATGATCATGGGATACCTTTGGTTCTCAACCAAATTTTCCAAGGCTACAATGCTCTTCTCTAAATCCGTCCTCTTCCTCAACGTGATAACTCTAGCTTCAAGATTTCCAACATGGGCCTCCTTTTCTTTCAGTTGTCTGCCCATAACATCCTCAATCATTTCATCTTCTTGATGCTATATCTTCAAGCTAAGAACCTATTTTAACTATGTTTGAAGGATGTTGACTTCTTCCTTTAGATTAGCTCCTTTTCTTCATAGATCTGCAAGAATTTTCTTGTTTTTTGCATGCAGTTGTTAGTCTACTAACTTCAAAAAATAATTTTCCAATAACTAAATATGAATCATATTCCACTTGAAAAAGAATTAGTTTATCACATTCATCAAAAAGATTATCTAAATCAACAACTCTAACATCAAATTTGTCTAATCATAACTCAAAAGAATTTTTTTTGTATTTATACCTTCGAATCTGCTGTGTGTGATCACACTAGGTTTTGCTGAAGCTTCATTTTCTAATTTTCAGCTACATCATTCACACTAGGGGGAATGATCTTCTTAGGCTGATATTTTATCTTCTGTGAAGCCTTCTTCTAAATCTTGCTCTTGACCTCTCCATTGTAGTTGCTACCACCTCCAAATAACACTTGCAGTCTGTCCCAAATCTCCGTAGAAAATTTTAGATCTGTTATTTTCTCCACATCTAATTATGGAAATTCTCATAAATTGTGCATCTCGCTTAAGAATTCTACTACATCACTTTAGATGAAAGTGGATCCTTGCGACACCCTTTACATACAAACTTCCAAATGTTAGATCCATGAGCTCATAATTAAGGCTTAACGTTTTCATGTCATACCTTGAAATTTGCAACAGTGAGGACAAATAGTCTTGGAGGATTCATTCTGAAAAGAAAAAAAAACAATTTTTTACCAATACTCCCTGGATTTACTCTTCGACGATTAAGTTGCAACCAAGAGCATCACTCTGATACCACTTGTGGGAAATTTGAGGCTCTAATACTACTTGTTGGAAGAGATGGACAATACAAGGGGGGCGGGAATCATTATTGTGCTATGTGGATCAATTTTACCACTTCTTTTTTTTCTTACAAAATAATTGAATCATGCATTAGTAAACCAACAACACATATAAACAGCACATGAATAATAAAAAACATAAGCATTGATCATCATAATCACAAGTAACCATGGAAAAAACACATCAATAAAACAACATGAACACATAGAGACACAAGATATAAGGTGGATACCCAAAGGGTTAAAACCACCACTGACTAACAGTCTTCATCTTCATCTTTCTTATTAATCTTCAAACATTCTTTTACATATGATGACTATTCACCGCTAGTGTGCTGGAAATAATACTGAGAAGGGGGGTGAATCAGTATTATCAGTTCAATAATTTTTCATTTCCCAAACAAATTTTTATATGCTACTTCTGTGAAGTGAACTAGCATGTACATGCTACTGTTATTAGAGAAACTAGCGTATACCCAGAGAACTTATGATTTAATCAGTCTATCATGTGTTGATCTTTAATCAGTGCATCAGTAACTTGTTAAATAGTGTAGTAAAACCATAATAAACAATCACACATAAGCAACACACATCAACACCAAGATTTATGGTGGAAACCCAATGCGGGAGAAAAACCACGTGATGTTGTCATCTCTGTCTTCTTTTAATAAAAAGAAAATATGTTTACAATCTTGTATTGGTGCAGACTCATACCAGTATGCAGAAAACCCACTTGGAGAAGGCTACAACCTTCTCTCGTTTTCCAGCTTCTACTGAGAGGGAGTTTAAACCCCAGAGCTATTGTACTAGCTAATGTGTTTACTAGTACGTAGGCACTAGCCTACAGAAAGCTATGACCTTCTCTCCTCTTCCAGGGACCACGTTTCATAAATTTTTTAGATTGAATGCACCTACCATACAACAATATACATGAAAGCCTCGTTTCATTAAATTTCCATACTGGACCCATCAAAACTTTCAAACTGCATCAACCAATAATTAGTTAATCTGAACAGTCAGATCACTGTCATGAGAACAATGTGCTTAACCCAGAAACCTGCATCATCATTTAGAACCAGATGCAACCACAAAAATCATGCATCAAAATGTATACGCTACTTTACTGAACCCAACCTGCATGTATACACTACTTCCTTTAAGAAAACCTACTTATACCTTCAAAACTATTAAAACATAAAACTTCTTAATCAATTCTGTACCAACCAGAAATATACTGAACATCTACTGCCAATTTACAGAGCTTTACACAGGCAATGGCAGAAATCACCCTTCTCACTTATACAATCAATCAATCAGATATCAAACTCCTTATGCATTCAGTTTTAAATTCAGATCTAAGAAGATTTCATTGAGAGACAACAATAAAACAACAAAATTGATCAGATATATCAGTCAGATATGAAGAATAGGATTTTCCTTTGTATACGCTACTTGGAAGAGTAGAACGTGCATGTACACGTGCTTTTACCGAGATGAACCAGCATATAGATCTGCAAATATTAACTCATAACTTCGCTGCTATTCCAGACTTCAGACAAACCCAGATCATGACATTTAAAGAATAAAATAGGTGTACATAATCAGATCTAGCCCATCCAATATCAGATCATTCAATAATAAGTCATTTTAGGTCTCATGATCTTGATACAACATTGAATTCAAGGTGCAAAAAATATTTCAGATCAAATCACAAACATAGCCCCTACAACATAACATATACTTAAAATAGAAGTATTCCTTAGAAACTCTTTCACTTGCCCACCCTGGCCTTATGATCTTCTCCTCCTTATATAGTTTTATGCATTTCTCAACACCTCATACCAAAACCACTTAGGACCCATGGCATTCTTGGATGTGATCAAATAGTTGTTACTCTACTCAATATTGTGGGCTAATACTATAGTATTGACCCCTGGTACTGTATCCTCTTGAATTTCCTTGATTTTCCAACATATACATGCTTTTCTTCTTGTGAAAGTGATGGTATACGTATACGCTCTTTTTGTTTTGTGAACCAGCGTGTATATGCTATTTTGACTAAGTGGACCTGCGTATACATCTCAAACTACTTTTCACCATCCTTTACCTTCAACTTCTTCATTCTGATTAGTAGACTTTAATTCCATTTTCTTGTTCTTCTGTACCAATTCCCTGTTACATCTGAATGGACCTGTTACATTGTGGGTTGCCTTTCATCAAAACTGAATTGACCTGTGAGTGATTTGTCATCAAGGACAACACTTATATCATAATGCCAACAATATCCCCATTTGGACTTGATGGAAACCATGTTGGTGTTGATTATTGCAAGCTATAGAAACTGTTAGAGATAACAAGCAACACCAAAATACTCCCCCCTTTTGACATCAAGGGCAAGGGGTAGACCAAGCTATTCTCCCCCTTTGATATACAGTATGTTTTCCATGCTCCCCTTGAGTACATGCCAAGTCTGCAGAGATATGTTTCAAAAGAATAACATGACTCTATAACTCAACCAATGACCAATGACCTCCCTATGACCAATGACTCATCCATCAATCACCCAACCAAGTGGGGGTACACCATATTTGACTCATCCACCCATCTAAGTGGGGATACACCATATTTGACTCATCCACCCAACCAAGTGGGGATATACCAATTGTTTATACATGTCAGGAATACAACAATTATTGCATCATCCATCCCATGCAAAGTGGGGATACATTTTACATCATATGTCTAATAGAACTCATTCAAATATAGACCATGACAGAAGAAGTCATAGCACACCCTACATCTTTACATGACTTATGCAATAAATGATATAAGTATCTGAAGCCATAGCTGAACTCAGCAACCATGATCCGAACAATACAGAATGTGTGTGAAGGCTAATGCTCCCCGTGAACCTGTGCTACTTGTGTGTTGTCAACAAGTCATTCATCAAGGCATCTTTGTCAGTCAAATAAAAATCAATGAACAAATCATATCGTGAGACTGTAATTATCAATATCACCCAGAGTACCCATATTAGAGTCTGACCCACTATTTTTCTATTAGAAAAAACATATAAACTCCTTCAGCCACAGAAAACTGCGTGTATATGCGACTGTAATTCATGAAACCTGCTTATAATAACCTTCATCTGAAAACTGGATTTAACAGAAGGATGATGCAGCAACTACTCCCAACTTTTGTTTGAGATATTCAAATGCTTCTCTAGGAAGCGGTTTAGTGAATATATCAGCAACATATTATTTGGAGGGAACATATTCCAATTTAACCTTTTGT
Source organism: Pinus tabuliformis (assembly GCA_031772625.1). Lineage (NCBI taxonomy): Eukaryota > Viridiplantae > Streptophyta > Pinopsida > Pinales > Pinaceae > Pinus > Pinus tabuliformis. The sequence goes on from CM062810.1 coordinate 695,628,313, forward strand.
TCAAGCACTTGTTCTTGTACAAAACGGTACTTAATGGGTATGTGCTTGGTCTTGGAGTGCATGACAAGATTTTTTGAAATACTGATGGCACTTGTATTATCACATAGAATGGAGATGGGTGGAGTACATGTGATATGAATGTCTCGCAATGTTTGCATCATCCAAAGTAGTTATGTGCATCAAGATGCAGCAACCACATATTTTGTTTCAGCTGTAGATAAGGCAATCGAACTTTGTTTCTTGCTGAACCATGACACTAACTGAGAACCCATATAGAATGCACCTCCACTAGTGCTCTTTTGATCATCAACATTTCCTGCCCAATCTACGTCTGTATATGCATGAAGAGTAAGGTATGTATCTTTAGGATACCATAGTCCAAAGTCCTAAGTTCCTTGACGATATTTGAAAATTATTTTGACTGCTTGGAGATGTGATTCCTTTGGATTTTCTTGGAACCTTCTTACCAATTCCTACTGCATGCATGATATCAGGTCTGATACCTGTTAGATAAAGCAGACTTCCAATCATAGATCTGTAAGTTGTTTTGTTTACTACTGGTGATTCATCGTTAGAACTGAGACTGCATCCTGTTGCCATCGGAGTACAAACTCGTTTAGAATCTTCCATTCCATACTTCTTCAAGATCTGCTTGAGATATTTGGTTTGTGAAAGACAAATACCATCTTTTTTTTGCTATACTTGTAGACCAAGAAAATAAGTAAGTTCACCAAGTAAGGACATTTCAAATTCTTACTACATTACTAAAGCAAAATTCTCACTCACGGATTCTTCATTGCTACCAAAAATGATATCATCAACATAAACAACAATAATTAACAGTTTATCATTTTCAATCTTTGTGTATAAATTGCTATCTTTAGAACCTTTTGTGAAACCCTTTTGTTGTAGATATTTGTCAAGGAGGTAATACCAAGCCATTGGAGCCTGTTTCAGACCATAGAGAGCCTTTTTGAGCTTGCATACGAGTTTTGCATCATTTCCAAGAATGAATCCTTCTGGTTGTTCAATATAAACTTCTTCTTCTAAATGTCCATTAAGAAAGTTCAATTTTAGATCCATTTGATATACTTTGAATTTTGAAAAACTAGAAAGAGCATGAAACATCCTTATGGCTTCAAGTCTGGCAATAGGTGCAAAAGTTTCTTCAAAATCTATACCTTGTTGTTGAGCATACCCTTTGCAAACAAGTCTTGCCTTGTTTCTAATAACTTCTCCATTTTCATTCAGCTTATTCTTGAATATCCATTTTGTTCCTATAACATTTTTATCATGAGGTTTACAAACTAACTCCCAAGTATCATTCTTTTCAATTTGGTCAAGTTATTCATCCATGGCCTTGACCCAACATTCATCTTTGTAGGCTTCATTTACATTCTAAGGTTCTGTGGAGGTTAGTAATCCTAGATAACTTGAGGTCCCTGTAAGAGTTCTTCTTGTTTGTACTCCAAACCCTTTTTCTCCTATAATTTGAGATTCTGGATGATTCTTCTAAACATATCTAGATGGAGTCTTTTCCCTGTCTATTGTATCTTCTTTTGGTGCTTCATTAGTTTCTTCTTCTATATCATTTTGATTTGATGGGGGAAATCATTCCCCATCTTCCTCATTGTCATATTCCTCTGTTGATTTCATTTGTTCTGGATTTCTGCATGCTTTATCAATTACAAAATCAATGCTTTCAACAATTTTCCAAAGTCTTTTATTATAACATTTGTATCCTTTACTTCTAGATGAATAACCAAGAAGAATTTCTTCGACTACTCTGGGTTGAAACTTACCAAGTCTTCCATCAGTCCTTTTAACGAAACATTTTCTTCCAAAAACTCTAAAGTGTTTTACAGTAGGAGGCTTACGATACCAAAGTTCATATGGAGTTTTATTACTATTTACCCGTACATCCGATTTGTTAAGAATAGTCACAGTAGCAAATGCAGATTCACCCCAGAAGGTTGCAGGAGTTCTAGATTCATCAAGTATAGCTCGAGCCATTTGTTGAATTGTTCTGTTCATTCTTTCCACCATGCCATTTTGTTGAGGAGTTCTTGCAACGAAGACTTACCTTTTTATTCCATGTTGTTCACAAAAGTCAAATAATTCATCTGATATGAATTCTCCCCCTCGATCAGATCAGAGACATTTGATTTTTCGATCTGATTCATTTTCAACTAAAGATTTGAAGGCTTTAAAATTTTAAAATGCTTCATCTTTATGCTTTAGTAGACCTATCCAACACATCCTGCAAAAATCATCAATAAATATAATAAAGTATTCTTCTCCACGAAGTGAATTTTTCCTTGTTGGACCACATAAATCAGTATGGATGAGTTCAAGAGGCTTACTTGTTGATCCTTCTTTCTCACTGAAGTGATCTTTGGTTTTCTTACCGACTTGACATGGTTTGCATATGGTGTTTTCGCGGATGCTGATATCTGGAAGATCATGAATTGCCTTGAGCCTGCATGCTTTTCTTATCTGAGGAAAGCTTAGATGTCCTAATCTTCTGTGCCATAGCCAGTTTTCATCTTTTTTTCTTAGATAGAATTGTTGTTGTCCTCCTTTGAGTATGTATACATTATTTTGATTTCTTGTAACTTTGATCACAGTCTTTCCTATCTCAATCTCACGAACCACACATCCGTTTGATCAAAACACAACTTCATTTCCTTTATAAATTTTTGAATGACACTCAACATGTTATGTTATAAACCATCTACATACATGACATTTCCAACTTTAACCTTTTTTTTGAAGAAAACATAACCTTTACCTTCAATGACAGCTGGAGTGTCATTTCCAAATGAGACATTATTTTTCTTTTCTAAAGCATTATATGAATGAAGTCTCTCTTTATCACCTATCATGTGTTTGGAGCATTCGTTGTCAATGTACCACTGATTTTCTTGTTCTTCTGCATACAGAGCTATGCCACATCTTTCTGTTTGAGATTCCTCTTTCTCCATATCTTGGGATTTAATGATGTTTGCTCCTTTTGAAGTGTTGGTCGAGATTTTCTCTTGCATTCAAATTCTTCCTGACCAAAGTTGTTACAAATCAAACATTCTATTTCATTTTCAAGAGGAGAAAAGTGATTGTAGGAACTTTTCTTGATTCCTGTTACACTCCTTTGATTTCATGCTTCTCTAGTCATGATGGTTTGTAGGCAACACATTGAGTAGCCTTATGCCCAAAGTTATGACATGAAAAACATTTCCCATTGAAGAAATTTCTTTGATCATAGAATATTTTGGCATTGTTTACCTATTGGTTGAATCTTCTATTGATATTCATCCTTGGAGTAAATTGAGTATGACTCATCTGATGAGTAATTTTATGCCTTTGTTGACGATTAACATAATGCTCACTGGTCTTTGCTACATCAAGATAGCTTCTGGTGGAGGCTGACGACTTTTATGATTGAGATGATTCTTCAGTATATCCAAGACCTATCTTTATCAGAGGAGAATATTGAACTTTGATGATTTCATTTAAAGTTTTAGATCCTTTAGAAAATCTAGGATTAAGAGATTTTGTCTTCTCAAGTTCTTTTCTTAGACCCACGATTCCACATTCTAGATTTTCATTATGTTTTTCTCTTTCAGTGAGTTGGTGTGTCAACGTATCTATGATCATATTCTTTTTTTCTAAGTAGATTTTGAGTTTTGTGATTTCTTCAAGAAAGTCTTCCTCTTCTAAGGCATCCAAAAAAATTATCATTGTCATAAGCCATGAGTAGTCTATAATCTTGTTCAGTTTCATCTTCATCACTATTGGATAAACCATCACTATCTTCATGCGTATAATAACTCCTTTTATTGACAACCTGTTTTCTATTGCCTTTTTCATATTCCTTTCCCTTTTCATATTTATCTTTATGAGGACATTTGGCAGCATAATGGCCAACTCTCCCACAAGAAAATCATTTGAATGATAACTTACCTCTGAATCTTCCGAAACCCCGTTGAAGCTTTTTGACAAAATTTAGCTCATCTTCTTCTTCTGAAATGTATCCTGGTTTGTCGTGCTCTTCCTTTTATTTTCCCTTTGCTGAAGCTTTAAAATCGGCTTCTCTCATATCTGATGGACCTCCTTTCCTCATTTCAAAGGCAGTTAGGATTCCATGGAGTTGAGTCATTGTAATAGTTTGAAGATCCTGTTTTTCTTCTATGGCATACACTTTTGACTCAAATTTAGAAGACAAAGATCTCAAAATTTTCTCAACTAAATTAGCTTCCCTTATCTCTTCACCCAGATTCTTCATACAGTTAACAATATCATCTATACGTAAAAAGTAACTAGCAACACTCTCATCACTATGCATCTTAAGAGTTTTATATTGAATTCTAAGTGTTTGAAGCTTAGCACGTTTTACCTGAGGGTCTCCTTCGTAGCTCTAAATGATTTTGTCCCATATCTCTTTGGCTGTCTTGAGCTGCATGATTTTGACAAATTTTGATTCTGACAGACTTCCCAATAATGTATTGACAACGTTGGCATTGGTTTTGTATAACTTCTTACCTGTAGAGTTTGTAGGTATTGCTGCTGGAAATTGATATCCTCCTTCCACAATTTTCCAAACATCGGCTCCAAGCGATTGAAGATAGGCTCTCGTTCTTATTTCCCAATATACCAAGTTTCTCCCATTAAAGATTGGTGGTCTGATAGATCCCATGCCTTTGTGATTATTCATCTTGAAAGATATTCCTTTAAGCGATCAAGCTTCTTCTTAAGGACCTGCTCCGGTACCAATTGTTGGAAATAATATTGAGAGGGGGAGGGGGGTGAATCAGTATTATCAGTTCAATAATTCTTCATTTCCCTTATCTCTTGTGAAGTGAACTAGCGCGTATACGCTACTGTTATTAGAGAAACTAGCGTATACTAAGAGAAATTATGATTTAATCAGTTTATCATGTGTTGATGTTTAATCGCTGCATCAGTAACTTGTTAAATAGTGCAGTAAAACCATAATAAACAATCACGCATAAGCAACACACATGAACACCAAGATTTAAGGTGGAAACCCAATGCGGGAGAAAAACAACCTGTTTTTGTCGTCTCTGTCTTCTTTTAATAATAAGAAAATCTATTTACAATCTTGTACTAGTGCAGACTCATACCAGTACACGGGCAGCCACCTGTAGAAGGCTACAACCTTCTCTCATTTTCCAGCTTCTACTGGAAGGGAGCTACAACCCCCTAGCTATTGTACTAGCCAATGTGTTTACTAGAACGTAGGTGTCGGCCTACAGAAGGCTACAACCTTCTCTCTTCTTCCAAGTACCACGTTTCATAAATTTTCAGACTGGATGCTCCTAGCATACAACAATATACATGAAGGCATCATTTCATCCAATTTCCATACTAGACACATCAAAACTTTCAAATTGCATCAACGAATAATCAGTTAATCTGAATAGTCATATCACTGTCAACAAAACACTGTGCTTAACCCAAAAACCTGCATCATCATTCAGAACCATCTACAACCTCAAAAATCATGCATTAGAATGTATACACTACTTTACTGAACCCAATCTGCGTGTATACGCTACATCCTTTAATCAAACCTACGTATACCTTCAAAACTACTGAAACATAAAACTTTTGAATCAAGTCTCTACCAACCAACAATATACTGAACATCTACTGTCAATTTACAGAGCTTTACCTAGGTAGTGGCAGAGATCACCCTTCTCACTTATAAAATCAATTAATCGGATATCAAACTCCTTATGCATTTAGTTTTGCATTCAGATCTAAGAAGAATTCCTTGACAGACAACAATAAAACAACATAGCTGATTAGATAGATCAGACAGATCTGAAGAATAGGCTTTTCCTTTGTATATGCTACTTGGAAGAGTAGAACCTGCGTGTACACGCGCTTTTACCGAGACGAACCAGCATATAGATATGCAAATATTAACTTAGAACTTTGCTGCTACTACAGACTTCAGACAAACCCAGATCATGACATTTAAAGAATAAAGCAGGTGTACATAATTATATCTAGCCTAACCAATATTAGATCATTCAATAATAAGTCATTTCAGGTCTCATGATCCTGATCCAACATTGAATTCAAGGTGCACAAAATATTTCAGATCAAATCACAAACATAGCCCCTGCAACATAACATATACTTCAGATAGAAGTATTCCTTAGAAACCCTTTCACTTTCCCACTCTCGCCTTATGATCTTCTCCTCCTTATATAGTTTAAGGCCTTTATCAATATCTCAAACCAAAACCACTTAGGACCCGTGGTATTCTTGGACGGGATCAAATAGTCATTACTCCACTCAATATTGTGGGCTAATACCATGATATTGAACCCTGGTATTGTCTCCTCTTGAATTTCCTTGATTTTCCAACATATACGTGCTTTTCTTCTTGTGAAAGTGTGTGTATATGTATACGCTCTTTTTGTTCTGTGAACCATCGTGTATATGTTGTTTTGACTAAGTGGACATGCGTATACATTTTAAACTACTTTTCACCATCCTTTAGCTTCAACTTCTTCATTCTGATTAGTAGACTTTAGTTCCATCTTCCTGTTTTTCTATACCAGTGCCCTGTTACATCTGAATGAACCTATTACACTGTGGGTTGCCTTTCATCAAAACTGATTTGACTTGTGAGTGAGTTTCCATCAAGGACAACACTTGTATCATAATGCCAACATAGTGTGCAAGCCACAACTTTCCAATCACGCGAGCTGCTACTCGCTCCAGGCCACTACCTATATGAACTTTGCAGGTCTCGACCTGCTGGAAGCCACCACTCCCTCGAATTTGTAGGCCACCAACTGCTAAAATCCACCACTCACAATAAGTCTCATCCAACCATCACTGGATGGAAGCCACCATTCCCAAGTTCTCATGCCTTTACCTAAAGGATGTTGCTACACCCTATCACAATGAGCCAATATTTACTTCACTAAAGGCCCCGAACTTTAAGGACCTCTTGTGGACCTTGCTTCATAATGTTTAATACTAGATCCACTGGTCTATGCAATCAAACACTTGTAAGCCACATTTCATCGATTTTCATATTGGACTCACAATATCCTCTATGCTCATACAACTGAATGGAATCTAGAACATAATAACGAATTTGCATACAAAACTTTGTTACACAATCAATCTATGCAATGTAGATCCTTGCAATACAATTAGCTCACATAATAAATCTATTGATCAACCTGAATAATCCAACAACACCATAAACTAATAATCTTAACATCATACTCATTCATCACTAACATACTCTAGCAACCATTCAAAAGGCATATAAAGGTGCTACAACAAAAGACTCTCCAATAGAACCCCTGTAATACAAACATATCAACAATTTAAACTCTGATCTAAAATACCTATAGCACCAACTACAACAATACTCCGAGCTCCATATCAACAACAACTAGCATCAATACAATCTGCAACATAAGCATGTTAGACATATAGATACACTACAACTCCATCATCCTCTTACATATGCTCCAAATATCATCTCTGATTTGCACTTTATTATTTGCATTCCTATACCTTACTCTTTGATTCTATCTAACCCCTTCTACTGCACACTCTGACCATTTTATCAATGATGAATGATGCAATCAAGACAAAGCACTAATCCTCATTCTCTTGACTTGATCACCTTCTAGAATATGGAGCAACCTTTCTCAGACTATTGGATAAAATGCCCTGTGCGAAAACCATAGAAAATGTCCTTGGAATTGATTAGAATATCTACACAATATGAGAAATCTACCTACAAGCAGTAACACACCTCCTACTCTCTGGAACGATGTTATAACACAGGTAAATGGCTATGTAGACTGCATTATAACGCAAGTTTTCTTCTTATTCAACCGTGTTACACTAATTCTTTGCCACCAAAACTTTGTCAAATTGCTCGAGCACTTTCAGAACCTATCCATCTTCCTTTGCTAGCATCTCTAGAACCTGTAGAGCCTCTGCAACCATTGGGAACACCTTAGTAACATGTCATCACAAGTCCTCTAGATTTATTGAGATCAATGCCAACACAATTGACTCAGTGGTTGAATCCTTAGGTAGACATCCTAGGTTGACATCAATGCCAACACCATGAGGCCAACAATGCACAGACAAACCAGCATTGAATCTATATGAGCTAACCTTACATCAAGATCCAAAATGTCATTTCTTGAGACAGATTGTTATGCTCCTTATTTCCACCTTTTATACATGAAATTTTCAACATCATCCATCGTTTGAAAGATCCGTATTATCCACCCTATTACCTGTAATAATTCTTTAGCAATATAACCTTTAATGGGCTCAAAGTTTGATTTGGTCCATGCCTTTAGATTTTTAGATCTTATTCTTCTACCTAGAAAATGACATATGCACAAGTCCTCCATCCCCAATATCTCATTTAGCTCTCTCTTCTCACCTAGAAACAAGTTGAATTGATCTTGTTTTTTACTTTAATGAATTGCCATCAGTTTTTATGTTTTGTCACCCTCCGATTTTTGAAACCCCAAGCTCTCTGAGGATGAGATTGGAGAGTCACTCATGTGGTTGAAATCCAACTATTCTCTAATGAATCCTACCTCTGTAAGTGAATAAATTCTTGTGTTTGAGCCATATAATAGAGTTTTGAGGTCTTTGCAAGTCTCTTCTGAGGTAAATGTGACTATCCAATCAGTTATATGCATTAAATCACCATGCTTGTGCATCCTTTGCGTTAATGCCCTTGGATTCTAGTCCACTTTTTAGGACATTTTGTGGTCCAACAATTAAGGATATCAGTAGATTCATTTCCTAGCCCTGTCACAATATCCCTTGTTGGATTTTCCTCTTGTACATTGGATTCAAACAAAGCTTGAACCATTTCACCAATACTGACAACAACCTAATCTTCTAGCAAGCTATATCCTAGGTTTGATTACCTCCATGGCTCTGACATGTCAATAGATCAATATAATTTTCAGTTGGACCATATTTATTGGTCCTCCTATGGATTGTCAAAATAATCAGTCACCTCTTTGTCTAGAATCAACATGAGGTTAGTCCTCCTTACCTCATATCACCCTAGTTGCTACAATAAATGAACCTTGTGGAAACCCTAAGTCACCCTCTCTAGTTGCATAGATCTATCACCTTGCCAAAATTAATCTTCTCAAAATTATTAAAGAATAAATATCCTCTATACGAATTCTAAAAGCCCTTAAATTCCACTTGTTTTTCGTTGATTCCAAAGGATACTTCCTATGATAATGATGCAAGAAAATTTTAGTGTTCCTGCATGTTCAGCTACTATGATTTAACATCATAATTCAAAACTCTCACTGATATGTTTCAGAGAGAAAATACTCCCATACACTGTCAACAATACATAACATGCATGCAACATAATACCCCAATGTAATATTAATTGACCGACGATTAATCCTAGGAAAGAATTTAATGATGCTATCTGCAATGATGAGATCTTTATGATATAATATCAAAACTTACCATATTCTAGGCATGATCATGTCCACACAACTCCATGTCCATGCAAGGTTATCGTCAGGCCACACCGAAAGGTTTCCAATTCATTAATTGAAATGTACAGCAAAACCAAAAACACCATGCATCGAGAATTCAATTGAAGCTGCCAACGCATTTTCCTTTTCTAATGCACTCACAAACTAATATTCACAGTACAAATAAATAGATGCATGAATTGATGAGTTAGATCAAAATAACTCTTTCCACAATTTCCTATTGACCTCACGCCTCCAATGATTTGCTAGTATTTGGGTGCCTTCTCTTATTCAATTGTACTTCTACTGAAACATCGACATTAGCTTCATTTTCCTGAGGCCTTCTTTTGTGCACCAAAAACAAATTCTTCAATGAGAGAATCAATACACAATCAAACTTTGACTGAGAGAAAATCAAATGCAAAATAGATACATGGTCTTCATACATTAATTCATAGTAACAAGATCATAGTCCATTACAATAAAATTCTCTTTCATTAAAATAGCATTGTGCATACATATGCTTGGAGGCATTCATTCTCTCTATGTCTTGATCTCTCATTCATTTGGCCATTCTCCCCTTTCCTCATTTACCCATATGATTACAATAAGTAGAATTGAGAAATGCAATAGCTTTTCTAGATCCTAAAACCACTCCAATAGTTTCTAAGATTTCTAGACTTTTTCCCATCGTAACAAAATGCTAATAGTTGCCAATATTTTTTCTCGTGCAACCTCTCATGCCTTAAAAGTCAAATTTTCTTCTTAAAAATCTTATCTACTCAATCTTATCTCTATTCATAGTCCCTTTAGAAATAAATAAATTAACATTATTTATAATAAGGATTTAGAATTCCTTTTTCATGTTAAAACTTGGTTTGGAAGTTTGTCTCCAAAAAAAAACTTAATGATTTTGAGGCTCTAATACTCTAAATAATAATTTTTCTAAAAATAATTATAGCTCATCACACTCTTTAGACTATAAACAAAAATAAGATGTATTAATACCTGGCCAACATTACATAAATATTGTTTACATTTACATACCCTCCTTGAAATTGAATATTACATACCCTCTTTGAAATTGAAAATATAACTTTAAAGAAAAATATATATTATTAACTATTAAATTTACCTAAATTATATAAAGAAAATAAATTCCTATTATGTTGTTTTGATAAATAAAAAAAATTGAATTTCATTAAAAACACATTACATATTACATGTGAATCAAATGGATTGAATTTCCTTAAAAATACATTACATGTGAAACATTTTTTAGATTGAAATTTTGCATATAATAAAATTGAAAGTTATTATTAATTGGTATATAGACGTTTTAGAGGTATCTAGATATCTTAAAATAGCGAGCTTGTTTAAATATTGGAAAAAAGGTCTCCAGAATTTAAGTAAAAGTCTGCAGAATATAATGACAATTCTCATTAAAGTATTTCCCATGGCTAGGTGTCCATTTTAGTCATAAGTTGGAAATTATAACCGTATTCTCAAATTATTTTTTTTCATCGAATTAGTTGCAATTTTAATCAAAATATATGAAATTAAGCACCTCAATTGCACCATTGAGATTTTGTCAACTATGAAGTCCGTTAAAGGTGAGAAGAGGTAACGACGGAAAGTCCGTTAAAGGGGATTCCAGGTGACGTGTCGGTCTAGTAGACTCTCACTCTGCGCAAAATAATGTGGACCATCCGATCAGAGTATCCGACCATTAATCTGAGCCGTGAATTTCTCCCGAGTTCTCCTTAAATTGCAGAGTGCGGGCATTCCAAACCCTCGTTCATATTTAGCGATTTGGTTGTAGTCTCCAGGATTCGATTCTGGGCGTCTTCAGTTTCTGAGTTAGAGTGATAGATCGAGCTTGGTGGTTAATATTTCGACTTCCTTCCTCATATTTTCGTCATTTCCAACATTTAGGAATGCTACGTGCTGGAGAATTGGGGTTTTAGAATGAGCTAGCGCACTGCAATGGCCACGTTCGTTTCTTTGTGAAGGGTTTTCCTTTATCACCACCATTTATCTGAAAATACTCTCCAAAATACCATTTCCATTTTCCGAAGTCTTCTATCTAATAGAGGGTTTCATTTCTGATATCCATTTTGAACCTGTGCAGATGATTAGAGGCCGTTGTCAGTCTATATGTTTCGATTATTTTTCGAGATCTAGGTCTCTGGAGGCGTGAATTAGGTCACACGAGATCTAAAATACTAGGCATCTATCTTGTATTTTCATTCTTAAAAGAATTTTGCATTTTCATTTTCAATGGATTGCAGCGGCCGCGTCCCTTTCTTTGTGAAGGGTTTTCTTATATCACCACGATTTGTCTGAGAATACTCTCTAAATTGAAAGTCTGTAAGATACCATTTCCATCTTTTGAAGTCTTCTATCTAACAGAGGGTTTCATTTCTGATTTCCGTTCCGAAACTGTGGAGATGATTAGAGGTCGTTTTCTGATTAGAAGCTTGATGACCAGGCATCTATCTTGTATTTTCACTCTTAAAGAATTTTTCATTTGGGTAATTGATGTATGTAAACCATATAGCCATTGAAACTTCATTGGGGTTTGCGGGTGTGCTAGCTGGCGGCCCGTCAGATTAATGAAATGTCTGTGTCAGTTTAATGAAATGTCTTTGTTTTGTTCTTTGGGAAGGTCAACCTTTCCAACCATCCGAGCATATTTTGGCTGAGGTCTGTGTAGTGTGTTTTGTGTTGGAATTTTTGATTGATCGTATATTTTGGCTGAGGTCTGTGTAGTGTGTTTTGTGTTGGAACCTTTGATTGATTGTTTGACATGGCCGGCTAATCTAATTTCGATGAAGTGCTTACACATTTAAAAGTCTCCCACATAACACATGAAAGATTCTGGTATTTACAGTTCCATGGATTATCATGTGCAATGGGTTAACCTCGCTTTTGTCCTAATGGTGTAGGATCATGTGCAATGGGTTAACCTCGCGCTTTTGTTGTAATGGTGTAGGATAATATCAAATGCTCCTCTCCTTAACCCTATTACTATAAAAGGAATAAGACTTTGCTCCTCTCCTTAACCCTAATACTATAAAAGGAATAAGGTTTTTCATCCCAGGAATGCTTTTCTCTGCTAACCTCGATTTTATAATGGGTTTTTTAACAATGGTTCAGGACAATATCAAATGTTATCAAATGCTTTTGTCTATCAAATTCTTTTCTCTCCATAACCTCGAGACTTTAAAACGAATAAGACTTTCCATTATGGGAATGCTTTTCTTTGCTATATCAAATGTTATCAAATCTCTGCTTAACCCTGAGACTTCAAGATGAATAAGACTTTCTATTTTGGGAATGTTTTTCTCTGTTTAACTCTGAGACTTTAAAAGGAATAAGACTTTCCTTGCTTAACCCTGAGACTTCAAGATCAATAAGACTTTCCATTTTGGGAATGTTTTTCTCTGTTTAACTCTGAGACTTTAAAAGGAATAAGACTTTCCATGAGAAGGCTTTTTCTCTGCATAACCTTGAGACTTTAAAAAGAACAAAATTTTCTATGGGAATGCTTTTCTCCCTGGTTAACTCTGAGATTTTAAAAGGAATAAGACTTTCCATGGGAATGCTTTTTTCAGCTTAACTTTAAAAGGAATAAGACTTTCTGCATATAAGACTTTCCATGGGAATGCTTTTTTCGGCTTAACCTTAAAAGGAATAAGACTTTCCATGCATAGTACTGCTCATGTAATTCAAATTTTGTTTTTTCAAATATGAAACAAATAGCATTATTGGAAGTGACTTCATCAACAAAATTTATGTTCCAAAATATTCTTCTCCTACTTATTCTTCTTACAACAAAGAAGCATGAAGCACTTGATTGCGATCAACTATTCCATCTACTCTTAGGTGGGTTTGATTATGTAGAAGAAGCAGCCAATTATTTGTTAAAATAATTTTTCATTATATAATTTCATTTACTCTATTAGGTGGATTTGATTATGCAGAAAATTATAGGATGGAACAAAAAAAATTATTACATTTCTTAATCAAATTATTTTCATTCTCTCACTAAGTTTAAATAAAATATATAGTTCAGTTTTTTTTTTTTAATAAAAATCATCCTCTCACTACTAAAATGAAATATTTAGTTTGAAAAATAGGATGGAATAAAAACTATTGCATCTCTATATATATATATATATATATATATATATATATTATAGGTTATCAATTATGGAAATGAGATTAGAGAGATAGAAGATAAAAGTAGGGATGAAATTATAAGAATGCCAAGGAGGTAGACATATGCTTATTGCAATTAATCTTTTAAAGTTCACATTGGATAATTTTGAGGTACGAACAGGTTGAAACTCCTTTGTTTTATAGCTTTGTCATTCCTTTGTTATAGACAAAGCACTGTAGTCTTTAGAGGCATGTCCAAGTATTGTGGAGTTCCAATGTTTATGTGAAAACCATGAAAAACTATAATCATAGTTGCTGGAATCAATTTTGTATTGGATGTAATGTCTTATGCTCATGCTTGATTCCCATTTTATTTTATTTAATCTTGAGTTTGATTCTTCACTTGCAAAGACTTAGGAAATGGCAAGAGCAAATAGGAAGAATCATTGACAACAAAGATATGTATTTGCGAGGAAGTATGTTTTATCTGACTTCACTAGTTGCACCCGAGGGCATTATTTGATTTGGTAGAAGATAAATACCATAGCGATTCACTGGTAGCTAAGATAAAATATGAGCGTTTCGTTCACTCAAACTTTCAATGCGATTTTGATCCACCACATTAGAGATACTATTGTTCGAACTGATTGCATTCAACTACAAGTTAGTATCATTTGCTTTTATCTGACCAACCATTGGGCAGACATGTAGTAGAACTTTTTGTTTGTTTGATACACTTTGGTTTATTTTTTAGTTTGATGACATGATTCTACATACTAGTTCATTTGGATGTCATAGTACTTAATATCAAAGTTTGTTACTGCATTGCGCCCCTTGTATTTTATGGTAGTCATATCATAAGCCCAAGTAGCTTCGTATATTGGTTTTGACATATACAAAAGTAGAAGCTTCCAAGGTTTACGATATTGCTACCATACATTCAAGGGGCACAATGTAACAAATTTCGATATCAAGAACTATGACATATAGATGGTTCAGTGTGCATAATCATGTCACCAAAATGGAAATCGAACAAAACGTGTCACAAACAAATAATTATACTATTCCACTTTTGCCAATGATGCTAACCCACAAATGAACGTGATCAATTTCAACAATATTTTCTTTGATGTGGTGGATTAGAATCAAACCGAAGGTGTGAGCAAACAAAACTCTCAAATTTATCTCAATTGTAGGTGAATCGCTTTGGTATTTCTCTTTTGCCAAATTAGACAATGCCCTTAGGCGCAACTAGTGATGTCAGAGAAAACTAAGTTCCTCCCTCAAATGATGGTGCCCTATACTTTGTAGACCCCTTCAAAGGTGCAACATATTGCTTGCCTTGAATGGTGGTATTCCCTTTTTGTGATTTCCAATATGGAAATGTGCCTCCAATATATTCCCTTTTTGTGATTTCCAATATGGAAATGGGAGAACGAAAAAGAGGAAAGTATTGATATGATATTGTTGTGGGGAATATTGGAGGCACATTTCCATATTGGTAATCACAAAAAGGGAATACCACCAATAGGGGCGTGCAATATGTCATGCCTGTGAAGGGGTCTATTAAGTATAGGACACCATCATTTGGGAGAGGAAGTATGTTTTATCTGACTTCACTAGTTGCACCCGAGGGTATTATTTGATTTGGTAGAAGATAAATACCATAATGATTCACTGGTAGCTAAGATGAAAAATGAAGGGGTTTATTAAGTATAGGGTGCCATCATTCAGGAGAGAGAGTATGTTTTATTTGACTTCACTAGTTGCACCCGAGGGCATTATATGATTTGGTAAAAGATAAATACCATAGCATTTCACTGATAGTTAAGATACACATTGAGTGTTTTGTTGGCTCAGAGCTTTAGTGCGATTCTGATCCACCACAGTAGAGATAGTATTGTTGGAACTAGTTGCATTCATCTACAGGTTAGTATCATTGTTTTTATCCCACCAACTATTGGCCAAACATGTAGTAGAATTCTTTGTTTGTTTGATACACTTTTCTTGGTTTTTAGTTTGATGACATGATTCTACAACTAGTTTATTTAGATGTCATAACTCTTGATATCAAAATTTGTGACTGCATTGCACCCCTTGTATTTTATGATAGCAATATCATAAGCCTTAGTAGCTTCGTATATTAGTTTTGACAAATACAAAAGAAGAAGTTTGCAGGGTTTACAATATTGCTACCATACATTCAAGGGGCACAATGTGATAACAAATTTTGACAT
This sequence comes from Pinus tabuliformis, assembly GCA_031772625.1. Taxonomy (NCBI): domain Eukaryota; kingdom Viridiplantae; phylum Streptophyta; class Pinopsida; order Pinales; family Pinaceae; genus Pinus; species Pinus tabuliformis. Next base: position 695,644,253 of record CM062810.1, read on the forward strand.
CAATTTGCATAATCATGTCATCTAAATGGAAATCGAACAAAATGTGTCAAACAAACATATAATTCTACTACTCCACATTTGTCCGATAACTAGTTAAATAAAAACAACGATGCTAACCCAAAAATGGATGTGATCAATTTCAACAATATTGTCTTTGATGTGGTGGATCAACATCAAAAACTTAAGGTTTGAGCCAAAAAAACTCTCAAATTTTATCTCAATTATTGATGAATCGCTTTGGTATTTCTCTTTTGCCAATTCACACAATGCCCTTAGGCGCAACTAGTGAAGTCAGAGAAAATTGAGTTCCTCTCTCCAATGATGACACCTTATAATTGGTAGACTCCTTCACAGGCGTAACACCACCAACATGGGCATGCAATATGTGATGCCTGTGAAGGGGTTTATCAAGTATAGGGCACCATCATTTGGGAGAGGAAGTTTGTTTTATCTGACTTCACTAATTGTGCCCGAGGGCATTATTTGATTTGGTCAAAGAGAAATACCATAGTGATTCACTGGTAGCTAAGATATAAATTGAGCGTTTTGTTGGCTCTGATCTTAAGTTCGATTTTGATCCACTACACTAGAGATAGTATTGTTGGAACTAATTGCATTCATGTACATGTTAGTATCGTTGCTTTTATCTGACCAACTATGACATGTAGTAGAAGTCTTTGTTTGTTTGATACACTTTGGTTGATTTTTAGTCTGATGACATGATTCTATAGACTACTTCATTTGGGTGTCATAGTTCTTGACATCAAAATTTGTCATTGCATTGTGCCCCTTGTATCTTATGGTAGCAATATCATAAACCCTACTCGAACACCATCATTTAGGAGAGGAAGTATGTTTTATCTAATTTCGCTAATTGCACCTGTGGGAATTATTTGATTTGGTAGCAAAGAAATACCATAGCGATTCACTTTTTGCTTGTTGGTGTCGTAAAATGCTTCTTTTGTTGATTGATGGAGTGTTGTTTTCTATTTGAAAACATTGTTTTGCATTTGTTTTACCTTGTATTTCGAATTTTACTTTTCGTGAAAATGTATTAGATTTGTTGCATTGAAAAGTTATTTTTTGAGATTCATCATTGAAAATATATTACATTTTTCAGTGATTGAAAGCTAAAAACAGTATTCGATGCATCAAATCATTCAAAACAAAAGGAAAAGCATAATTCATATAAATGCATCTTTGTAAAGTAAAACCATTTTTCTTTCGAAAAGGTTTTTTACTTTTGGCATTGCATTTAGTGAAATGAAAGATTAGGTTTTGTTTTCACATTTTTCATTTGGAAGACAAAAGTGAAAGTTAGTGGAAGGCATTTTGCATGATGCATTTTGTTTGATGCATTATTGATCAAAATTTTTTCCTTGATTAGTCTAGTTTTCATTGAAATGAAATGTTTTCCTTTTCTCATGTAGTTGCATCTTAGGTGTTTAGGTGACATCATTAAGGCCTTGAAACTGAAACATAATTGAAGATCAACTTTAAAATATATCAATTTATCTAAGGAGATTTTGAAACATTAGTGTTCATACTTAGTGGTCTAGGCTAGAGACGTGTTCCAGCATCTATAAAACTTAGCAGTTGTCATTCACTTTTGCATTAGACAATGCTAGCACAGACTTGTGCTCCCCGTATTGTCAACTATATAAAGGGAGACCCTCATAGGTTGCAAACCTTTAGCCATAGGAAGCTGAGTCTACCACCCTGTAAACGTGATACAACGAACACAGCATTTGCAGAGATTGCCTGCACGTACATCAAGTATTTGGTAAATTTATTTGCTAGGGTGTATATTGCAGTTCACGGTTACTTGGTAATCCCTTTTACCTAGAGTATTCTGAGTAGTCATTTCGATCTTTTCTAACTCCTTAAACTTGAAAATATCATCAAGCACTTGTCCTTTCAAGCTCGCTAAACCAACGAAAGCGACTAGAGTCACCTTTTTCGTCCTTTTCTCGACTCTTAAAACATGAAAAGGAAAAGTTTTTGTTTCAAATTATAAAATTAATTGACCATGGAACAACATCCTTCCTATGGAAATACACCTTAGTAGAATATTAGGTTGATACCAATGGCAATGTTTCCTGAGTCTACCAGTCAGGGAAACCACTCTGATGGGAATTTTGGTCCTTTATCTTCTTTTGGAAAAGTTGGTGCTCCTTATATGGCAACGTTGTCTCTTCCAGGATTGACCATTGATCTGCCAGTTTGGTTGTTTTCGACCTCGGTGGTTTTGAGTGTCCAAGCAACGTTTCAACCAAGTTCTCCTCCACCTGAACAACATCAACCTCACGTTGATCCCAAAGTTGACCTCTCGGCTTCTTCACATATTTCTTCACCTCATTCTTCCTCTTCGCCTAGTGAAATTTTGGATTCTAGTAACCAGGAAGTTAAGAAGAAGAAGAGGCCGAATAAGAGGAAGCAAAATAAGCAAGGGGGGAACCAAACAACTATTGTTACCAATGCAACTAATGAAGAGAAATCTTCCAACTAGACCCAGAAATTAAAGTTCCCTTGCATGTTATGTAAGGGTGACCACCTTGTTGGAATTGTCTTGGTATTCCCAAGGTCTTAGAAGTGTGGTCCGTAGGTTCACATCGACCTTTGTCACCATCCTTTGGTGATCGTGCTAGTGATAAACCCTCGACTAGTAACAGTAAAGCTCATGGGAAAAAAGGAAACGTCAAATTCCCTTGTAAGTTGTGTGAAGGTAATCATCCCATTCACCTTTTCCTTTTAATGGATGAAGCTTCCAAAGTGTTGGAAAACCTTACAGCTTCCCAGCCTCATCTTCCAGCTGGTTATCGAAATATTCCCCCTAATCCTTCACTAGCTGATCAAGTGATTGATCAAAAGTCGTCATTGGTCAACCCCATTCTCTCTGAAAGTGAGTCTCGTGAGTCCGTTCTTGACCAACCATTGGTTGAGAAAATGATAGACTTGACTCCATCTTCAGTTAATCGTACCCTTCTGGTAGAGAGCGAACCTCATACCGCTCAGGTTCTTCTGGTTTCTTCAGTTTCAAATAAACTAAAGGGAAATCCTCTTGTTCTTAAGGTGCATGAGAGTATTTCTCTTGTTCCCATAGAAAAATAGGGTAGCTCTCATATTCCTACGACACCCCCTCCGAGTAGTTTGGTCACTTCTTTTGATTGGATTCGACTGGCAGGATATCATCTTTCATCTTATGTGCCTTTCCAAATTACAGTACAGGCTTACCATATGGCCGTACCTAGCATAGTCATAGATAATGGTGCATCAGTTAGTATTTTTTCCTCAACTGCTTGGAAATCTTTAGGTTATCCTCAGCTTGTCCCCGTCACCCAGAATCTGTTAGCTTTTAACAAAGGAACCAGTGAAAATTTATGGATCCTTCCTCAGTTTCCTATTACTTTGGGAGGAAAGACTGTCTATATAGACGTGATGGTTGTCCAAGTCCCTTTAGATTTTAATCTACTTCTTGGTCGTGACTATGTTTATGTCATGGGAGCTCTTGTTCTTCCCTCTTTCGAGTGATGTGTTTCTCGCATGAAGAAAACATTGTGATCATTGATCAACTGAAATTTATTGGTCTTGAATCAACTCCCAATCAACCATCATCCCTAAATGATTCTCATATGCAAGAATTATCACCCGCGCCACGGGTTAATTACGTGGTCACATGTTCCATGCCCACCTCTACTGATGATCTAGTGGATGATGCAGTACATCATGTACTAGTGGCATTAGAGCCTGATTTTTCATTTGGATCCCTAGACATGTATCCCATATAGAGTGTTGTTCTCCCATCCGATGAGAACCTCTTGGAAGCCATGTCCTCTTGTGGGTTGTGATAAAGGGTTTGGAGGAGAGTTCCTTGTCTTGTGTCAAGCTCGTTAAAAATGTAAATAGGTACCCATGAGGATAGTTATTTTATTATGTCAACCTCGTTAAAAATTGAAATAGGTCTCCATGAGCAGAGTTCTTTTACTTGTGTCAAGCTCGTTAAAAAATGAAACAATGTGTCATGAGCATGGTTCTTTTCCTGTGTAAAAATCGTTAAAAAATGAAACAAGTCCCCTTCTGATTCAAGTCTTTAATTAGATCTCGTAAAATTCCAGTCGAGTCTTTCACTTGATCTCGTATAGTGAACCTTCATTTCATCTACCTGTTAGTAACTAGTAGTCTACTTAGGTGAGAAAAATGAATCTTGGGGGGTCATGTACCTTGAATTGAGTCTTTATGCTGGGGGGCATGCAAACTTATCTCAATCATAGCTTATCTTTGTTTCAATCTTGCGTAAAAATGAAACCAAATCCAAGCATAGTTTTTTCTCATGTTTCAAGCTTGTGAAAAATGAAACCATCTTCAACAATACTCGAGCATAGGTTCTGATGCTTCAAGCTTGTGTAAAAATGAAATCGTTCCCATTTTACATCTCATGATTTCCATTTTTATCAGGTTGTTTTGCCAGATAAGCCTTGGTTTTTTCATTCCATTGTCACCATCTCTTTGGTCGATCATATGCTTTCACTTGGTTGTTTTACCCTTGACTGCAGAACATCTATGATGAGTGGTCTTATTATCTAGCCTCTTTACCTTTATGTGTTTTTAGAAGTTCCATCATCACTGGAACTAGTTGCTATCCTTCTATAACACTCGTTCCTCCTGGTGGAGTCATCTTTGAGCTCTTTTCTGACTCTCGAAAGTTGAAAAGATTGTCGAGTACTTGTCATTTTCAAACTTGTTAAATTAAATTAATTGGCGTTATCTCAATATACGTTTACCCATTTTTTAGGCTGAGATAGACTATTATTGGTCGATATGGTCAAGAGGTTCTCTTGGATATTGTTTTCTACCTTTTCGGGTTCGAGGGACAAACTACAAAAGGGACATGATGGAGTTTTATTTTTCGTCTCTTTTTCAAACTCTCTAAATATGAAAAATATAATGAGTTATTCTTCTGTTGGACTTGTTAAAATTTTTTATGATGAAAGACTTGTCACCATGACAAGATCGAGTTTCTCCTTCCTAGGACCCATAAAACTTACTAGGGTGGATTCATCTGAAGGATGAACTTATATGACAAACATATGGTATCCTCTTCAAGCTTATGTAAAAATAAATAGGTACTCATTAGAAGTAGTGGGGAAAAATGAAGATGAAACATCTCTTGTATTAGTAGCATGTCGCTCTTGAACATGACACTCATATGTTTCTCGTGTCGGGTTTGGGACATCCCCACTTAGTCACTTGTTCTTCCAGGTTTGGGTAATCCATTTTGCCTCTCATTTGATTATTCCACTTTGTCATTATGACCTTTAGTCCTATGTTGAGTCAAATGCTGCCACACTTTGAGGTTGTGTCACCAATATGTTAAAGAGAAGTCCTATCTTTAGTCTATTACCTATACATTGTCTGACTCTTTGCTATAGTCTTGGATCCTACTTATTCCATTCCACTTAATTCCTTGTTTCGTGTTAATGATGGGGGAATCATTATGACCCTCCTTCAATGGGTCACTTCCTGTCGAATTAAGCTCATTATCCGGGAAGATGACTTAGAAACTCCCTTTTAGTACCTTAGATATTGCATGCCTTAATGGAAATTTATACGCATTTGATGACAAGTTTTCACTATTGACCTTCGATCGGGTGATTCCACGAGTTTTTGGCTTCAGCTTCATTATCACATTCACGAATTGTAATGTCATACCTTGAGAGCCATTGTCATTATGGGTGGTTCCTCTCATGCCTATTAATGATCCACATCAATAGCCGGTAATCAGGTGGTTTTCTAGCATGTTCGACTGAAACACGTTCATTCGCATGTTAGAATTCATACTTTGATTAGGTAGGGATGGAGCGCAAGACCCTGGGTCTTGTCTAATATGACTCAGGTTGCGTGGAGTTATATGTTGCTCATGATTGTACACATGTTTCTGCTATACATATGGTTGTGACCATACTGTGGGACTTTAAATTTATGATGATCCTTCTATATCAAATGGCTGCATCCATGCCTTGGATCTTAGATTACAATTGATCCTTCTATATTGAATGGTTGTGCCCATGCCATGGATCCTTCCATATAGTCTTTATTATCTGGATGGTTGTATCCATACCGTGGATTCATGTTTGACATCAAATATGTATATGTATATGCATCCTTGATTTTCAGGTCTCTTGACATTGATTGTCCTCGTCCTTGCAAAAGCTTGTAAAACATCTCAGCCATCACTCCTCGTTCTGCCTTCATGCTTTAAGGGGTATTTGTTACACAGCATTTTTTCACACCTCCTGCACTTCCTCATGACATACCCTGAAGTGCCCGAAACATGACCATAATGTAGTGTACTCATTCATATATGCAGTTCAGAGCCCCCCTAAGACATTGATTGGAAAATTCCTTGAGCTTCCCCTGAAGGAAATAGCTCTTAAACCTTAATTTGAGAATCATCGCCCTTATGATGCTAAAAATCGTGATGGTCGCATGTTGCACTGTGTTAGACTCGCGATGGCATCGCTCGGTTTACTTGTATTCCCTTGATGATTCCAAAAAATTAATTTTCCCAAAGAGGATGAGAAGCTTCGTGATCTAGAAGCTTTCAAAGCAGCGAGCTGGAGGTTGTTCGACATAGATGAAGTCGAATTCTCCCAAATTGGCCTCTTGGTATTATCCCTATGAGCTACCTCCTTGAGATGAGGGCCTACTCCTATCTTTGGAGAGATCCTAACTTCCTTTCCCATCCTATATATTCATCCTCTCCCATTCCCAAATGGTTGGTTGGTCAGGTTAGAGGTTGGGTTGGTCTATGTCTATTTGCACCGTTAGGCTAAGATTGTGCCTAGAGGCTATTCATTTGACTTGGAGAAGGAGTGCTTGGAGAGTTCTTGGCTTGGACTTGGATTACCACTCAAGGAGAGCCTATAACCATCAAGGCTTTGGTTGTAAGCTTCCCTTTATTTTTGAATAATATAGAATTGTTGGTTCATCTTCCCAAAATGCATATGTTCATGTATCATTTAGCTTGACATTCCTGAACCACTTGTATCATGAGATTGTTCCTACTTCTCTTAGTGTTCATTTCTTGATCACTTATGCAGGTATATAAACACTAAAAGAAGTACGAACAATCCCGTGATACAAGTGGTTCAAGGTCCTCAACAAAGGAGATCAGAATAGTATCAGAGTGAGGTAGGCCATCTCTTTCGTTCTTATTTTCAATTGTAACCTAGAAAGACATCTAGTTGATTATCACTTCAATTTATATACCCACTCATTGGGCTAGAGGGATCGTCTCTGTCCACAGAGAGGATTAACCTTGTCAACAAGAGGCCCCAACCTTCAAGCACTTCTTGTGGACCTCATTTCATAATGTTTCATACCAAATCCATTTCTCTCTGCAATCAAACACTTTTGAGCCACATTTCATCCATTTTTATATTGGACTCACACTACCTCTATGCTCATACAACTGAAAGCAATCTGCAACACAACAACCAATCTGCATACAAAACTTTCCAACACAATCAATCTGTGTAATGTAGATACCTACAAGAAAATCAACTCACACAATCAATCTACCTATTAACCTGAATAATCCAAAAACACCATACAATAATTATTGAAACATCATACTCAACCATCACTAACATACTCTAGCAGCCATAAAAAACACATAAAAAGGTGCTACAAGAAAAAACTCTTCAATAGAACCCATGCAACACAAACATATCATCAATCTATGATACAAAATCTCTATTGCAACAACTGCAACAATACATTGATCTCCATATAAACAAAAACTAACATCAATACAATATGCAATGCAAGCATGTTATACATATATATAAACTACAACTCCATCATCCTCTGACATATGTTCCAAATGCGAGCTTTAATCTGCACTCTATCTCTACATTCTTGTAGCTTACTCTATCATTCTATCTAACCCCTTATATTTCACAGTCTGGCCTTTTTATCAATGATGAAAGATACAATCAATACAAAGCACTAATCCTCATTCTCTTGACTTGATCACCATCTAGAATGTTGAGTGGCCTTTCTTGAACTATTGGACCAAATACCATGTGCAAAAACCATAGAAAATGTCATTGGAATTGACTAAACTGCACACATAATTTGGGAAATGCACCTATAGGCAGTAACACACTTCCTACTCTCAGGGAATGCATTATAATGCAGGTATAAGGCTCTGTAGACTGCACTATAATGCAATTTTTCTTCTTATTCAACATATTACACTAATTCTCTACCCAAATCTTTGCCAAATTACTCCAACACTTCCAGAACCTGTCCATCTTCCTCTGCGACAATCTATAGAACTTGTATAGCCTCTCTAAAAATTGGGAACACCTCAATAACATGTGACCAAACCTTTGATCATCAGGACAAATCCTCCAATATTTTTTATAACAATGCCAACACAATTGACTCCACAGTAGACTTCTTAGGTATACATCCTAGGTTGAAATCAATGCCAACACCAGGAGGCCAACATGCTTCCCCTTTTGTGTTGATGTCAACCTACAACCACAACACCAAGATAATCTCCATACGTCTCAACCTGACCAATCTAAATTTCGCTCAAGTTTTCGTACCACTCTCCCCCTTTGACATCAATGGCAAAGGGCAAACAATTATGGTTGAACCACATGCTGAACATTGCTGATCTCAATTGATATGGAAATGGAAACCTATCAGATCTTCATGCCAACAAGCCAACACCATGCTAGCAAACCAAACAAGTCAACACAATGCATCTTTGCCAACACCATGTGCTTCCATGCTAGGTTGAACAAACCCCCTCTCAACTTTTAATGCGGTTGAAAAAAATATCACCATGTTGTTGTACATCAAGTTTTGTTGCTGGCATATTTATCTTTGCCACATGCAAGAGATACTCCTCATACACAAAATACTCAACTCATACATGACTAAAAGATATGCAATGACTATAGGGCTTCATAGGCCTAATACATGGCTACTAGAAATATATATCATGGTTGTACAATGCCTCCAAACAACCAATATATGGTTGAACCATGAATTCTCTCTCATGCATGAACATCACTCATATGACTCAACCGATGATCCATAAGAAAAACATGATAGTACTTTGATACAAAAATGACTCCAAGCTCACACATGGTTGAACCACATGACATCTACCATCCTAAACATGGTTGTAACAACTCACATCACTTAAACATAACTCACTTCAACACATTATTGACATGACCCAAGTCTCTCTCTCTTGACTCTAGGACCAATCCGCCAATAACCAAATGATGAAAGTAACACATTACAATGCTTCATATTGAGAGTACATGGCTGAAAGTGATGTATGCCAAGACTCATGACTCTCTTCTCCTTATGCATAGCTGAAAATGATGATATACAATGTAAAATATATGGTTGTTACATCATGCTAATGAAAGTGCTTTCACGGCAAAATAATATCTCCTCGTAATGCATGCCAACATAAAATGTTGTTGAACTAATGGACCAAATAAAATACATATGTATATGGTCCATTTTAGCTATAATATCAAAGAGAACATGTAAAAACATATGGATTAAGGTATCTCCTTCCTCTACACATGGTTGCATCAATGATATTCTTCTTTGCATGGATGGTACATTTGCTTTTCAACCAAATTGTCAAAGTAAGAAAATGCATATGTATGGCTGAAAATGTGCCCTTTTACTCATGAAAATATATGTAAAGCCGCTACAAATAAATGAGTAAAAGAAATAAGGAAATTGACAGGTAAATATGGCAAACCTTAAACCATGCATAACTCTCCCTAAGCTCATCATACCTCCAATAGGCAGGTTGGTCTGGCGGACTTGAATGTGCATGAGGCTCATGAACATACCATGTTGCTGCTATTCAACTCCATCAACTCATCAAGATGCCATGTGCTCACCCTAAGGCTATGTGCCTCTCATGAACTTTTGTAGTCAATCGTGAAAATGTATCAAATAATTATGGTTTGTAGAGGGGGGTGATCTTTCCTACTCATAATATGAAGAGGAAGAGATTGTCCTTGATCTCTTGATTTTGGCTACTCTTTCCTTCAATACATACACATTATATGATGTCCTAATTTCTTTGGAAATTACTATCTTGGACTTCTCCTTCCTGATGCAACATACTTTGGAGTTGAAGATCACTTCCTTTCCTCCATATACCATCTGAATCACACTTAGAATATTTTTCTTCAACCCCTCAACTAGTAGGGCATCAACTGCATTTAACTCCTCATTACCAAGAGTAACCTTTCCTTTTCCCAACACCTTAGCATGTGTATTATCTACAAGAATGACATGACCATCTTTGGTCTTTCTCAAAGACAGAAAACCACTCTTGTCCCCTAACATGTGATGGGAACATGCACTATCTATATACCATTGATAATCATGATAAAACATGCATATAGAAATTCCACACTTATACTCCTCATTTTTCTTCCACACGGTCCTAGACTACTTCTTTGCTTGAGATCTCTCCTCTATCTTTTTTCTAGATCTATTATGAATCTGCTTCTCCCTTTGATTGGATGGCTTGAAGATTCTGGAAAATTTACAACCTTTTCCCATGTGCCCAAGTTTGTGGCACACATAACACCTCACATGACCAAGATATGAGGTGAAGTAATAATTTTTTATGTGGATCGTGTTTGTTCTCCACATTCGACTACTTTTTCCTCGACTCCATGTTCTAGATATGTAATTAATTGCCTTATGTCCAAATAGGTTGCATGAGTAATAATAACCATTAAAAGCACAAGTATATCTGATGCTTTATCCTCTTCTTGGTTGTCCAAATTGTTGCACATTCTGCCAATAAGATGTGACATTCTGCTTCTGCAACTGTTGCCACGTGTCCAAAATTATAACAGATGTAGCACTCTACATCATCCATCAAGGAAGATGGATTATTTCTTCTTCTTTGAAAAATATCATATCTGTGACAATATTTAACCCTAGGAGTGAATTATATTCTACATGCAGGTGCTCCTTGAGGTCTTCTTCTCTACTATTACTATTTTTTCTGTTTGTTTCCTTGGTTACTGCTCTTGTTGTTGCTATTGTTTTCTCTAAGACTTTTGGGTTCTACATTGTTGTTCTTCCCTGCATGTGAGTTGGACTCTCCCTTGTGAAAAACAAGACCATAAATGATCATGGGATACCTTTGGTTCTCAAAAAAAATTTCCAAGGCTACAATGCTCTTCTCTAAATCCAGCCTCTTCCTCAATGTGATAACTCTAGCTTCAAGATTTCCAACATGGGCCTCCTTTTCTTTCAGTTGTTTGCCCATAACATCCTCAATTCTTTCATCTTCCTAATGCTATATCTTCAAGCTAAGAACCTATTTTAACTATGTTTTAAGGATGTTGACTTCTTCCTTTAGATTAGCCTCCTTTTCTTCACAGATCTGCAAGAGATTTTCTTGTTTTTTGCATGTAGTTGTTAGTCTACTAACTTCAAAAAATAATTTTCCCATAACTTCTAAATATTACTCATATTCCACTTGAAAAAGAATTAGTTTATCACATTCATCAATAATATTATCTGAATCAACAACTTTAACATCAAATTTGTCTAATCATAACTCAAAAGAAATTTATTTGTATTTATACCTTCAAATCTGTTGCGTGTGATCACACTAGGTTTTGCTGAAGCTTCATTTTCTAATTTTTCAGCTACATCATTCATACTAGGGGGAATGATCTTCATAGGCTGATATTCTATCTTCTATGAAGCCTTCTTCTAACTCTTGTTCTTGACCTCTCCATTGTAGTTGCTACCACCTCCAAACAACACTTGCAGTTTGTTCCAATCTCCGTAGAAAATTTCAAATATGTTATTTTCTCCACATCTAATTATGGAAATTCTCATAAATCGTGCATCTCACTTAAGCATTCTACTACATCACTTTAGATGAAAGTGGATCCTTGTGACACCCTTCACATACAAACTTCCAAATGTTAGATCCACGAGTTAATAATTAAGGCTTAACGTTTTCATGTCATACCTTGAAATTTGCAACAGTGAGGACAAATACTCTTGGAGGATTCATTCTGAAAAGAAAAAAAAAACAATTTTTTACCAATACTTCATGGATTTACTCTCCGACGATTAAGCTCCAACCAAGAGCATCACTCTGATACCACTTGTGGGAAATTTGAGGCTCTAATACTACTTGTTGGAAGAGATGGACAATACAAGGGGGGCGGGAATCATTATTGTGCTATGTGGATCAATTTTACCACTTATTTTTTTTCTTACAAAATAATTGAATCATGCATTAGTAAACCAACAACACATGAATAATCACAAACATAAGCATTGATCATCATAATCACAAATAACCATGGGAAAAAACACATCAATAAAACAACATGCACACATAGAGACACAAGATATAAGGTGGATACCCAAAGGGTTAAAACCGCCACTAACTGACAATCTTCATCTTCATCTTTCTTATTAATCTTCAAATCTTCTTTTACATATGATGACTGGCCACCCCTAGTGTGTTGGAAATAATACTGAGAAGGGGGGTGAATCAGTATTATCAGTTCAATAATTTTTCATTTCCCAAACAAATTTTTATGCACTACTTCTGTGAAGTGAACTAGCATGTACACGCTACTGTTATTAGAGAAACCAGCGTATACCCAGAAAACTTATGATTTAATCAGTTTATCATGTGTTGATCTTTAATCAGTGCATCAACAACTTATTAAAAAGTGTAGTAGAACCATAATAAACAATCACACATAAGCAACACACATGAACACCAAGATTTAAGGTGGAAACTCAATGCGGGAGAAAAACCACATGCTGTTGTCATCTCTGTCTTCTTTTAATAATAAGAAAATATGTTTACAATCTTGTACTGGTGCAGACTCATACCAGAATGCAGACACCCACCTGGAGAAGGCTACAACCTTCTCTCGTTTTCCAGCTTCTACTGGAAGGGAGTTTAAACCCCAGGGCTCTTGTACTAGCTAATGTGTTTACTAGTACGTAGGCACTAGCCTACAAAAAGCTATGACCTTCTCTCCTCTTCCAGGGACCACGTTTCATAATTTTTCAGACTGAATGCTCCTACCATACAACAATATACATGAAAGCCTTGTTTCATTAAATTTCCATACTAGACCCAGCAAAACTTTCAAAATGCAACAACCAATAATCAGTTAATCTGAACAGTCAGATCACTGTCACAAGAACAACGTGCTTAACCCAGAAACCCGCATCATCATTTAGAACCAGCTGCAACCACAAAAATCATGCATCAGAATGTATACGCTACTTTACTGAACCCAACCTGCACGTATACACTACTTCCCTTAAGAAAACCTGCTTATACCTTCAAAACTACTGAAACATAAAACTTCTTAATCAAGTCTGTACCAACCAAAAATATACTGAACATCTACTGCCAATTTACAGAGCTTTAAACAGGCAGTGGCAGAAATCACCCTTCTCACTTATACAATCAATCAATCAGATATCAAACTCCTTATGTATTCAGTTTTACATTCAGATCTAAGAAGATTTCATTGACAGACAATAATAAAACAACAAAACTGATAAGATATATCAGTCAGATCTGAAGAATAGGATTTTCCTTTGTATACGCTACTTCGAAGAGTAGAACCTGCGTGTACACGTGCTTTTACCGAGATGAACCAGCATATAGATCTGAAAATATTAACTCATAACTTCGCTACTATTCCAGACTTCATACAAACCCAGATCATGACATTTAAAGAATAAAACAGGTGTACATAATCCGATCTAGCCCATCCAATATCATATCATTCAATAATAAGTCATTTTAGGTCTCATGATCTTGATACAACATTGAATTCAAGGTGCAGAAAATAATTCAGATCAAATCACAAACATAGCCCCTACAACATAACATATACTTCAGATAGAAGTATTCCTTAGAAACCCTTTCACTTGCCCACCCTGGCCTTATGATCTTCTCCTCCTTATATAGTTTTATGCCTTTCTCAACACCTCAGACCAAAACCACTTAGGACCCATGGTATTCTTGGATGTGATCAAATAGTTGTTACTCTGCTCAATGTTGTGGGCTAATACTATAGTATTGACCCCTGTATTGTGTCCTCTTGAATTTCCTTGATTTTCCAACATATACATGCTTTTCTTCTTGTGAAAGTGCTTGTATACGTATACACTCTTTTTGTTCTGTGAACCAGCGTGTATATGCTATTTTGACTAAGTGGACATGCATATACATCTTAAACTACTTTTCACCATCCTTTACCTTCAACTTCTTCATTCTGATTAGTAGACTTTAATTCCATTTTCCTGTTCTTTTGTACCAATGCCCTGTTACATCTGAATGGACCTGTTACATTGTGGGTTACCTTTCATCAAAATTGAATTGACCTGTGAGTGATTTGTCGTCAAGGACAACACTTGTATCATAATTCCAACAATATCCCCCTTTGGACTTGATGGAAACCATGCTAGTGTTGATTATATCAAGCTGTAGAAACTGTTAGAGATAACAAGCAACACCAAAATACTCTCCCCCTTTGACATCAAGGGCAAAGGGTAGACCGAGCTATTCTCCCCCTTTGATATACATTATGTTGTCCATGCTCCCCTTGAGTACATGCCAAGTTTGCAAAGATATGTTTCAAAAGAATAGCATGACTCTATAACTCAACTAATTGAGTATGACCTCCCTATGACCAATGACTCATACATCAATCACCCAACCAAGTGGGGATATACCAATTGTTTATACATGTCAGGAATACAACGATTATTGCATCATCCATCCCATGCAAAGTGGGGATAAAAATTACATCATATGTCCAATAGAACTCATTCAAATATAGACCACGACAAAAGAAGTCATATCACACCCTAGATCTTTACATGATTTATGCAATAAATGATATAAGTATCTGAAGCCATAGTTGAACTCAACAACCATGATGCCAACAATACAGAAGGTGTGTGAAGGCTAATGCTCCCCGTGAACCTGTGCTACTTGTGTGTTGTCAACAAGTCATTCATCAAGGCATCTTTGTCAGTCAGATAAAAATCAATGAAAAAATCATATCGTCAGACTGTAATCATCAATATCACAGAGAGCACCCATATCAGAGTCTGACCCATTGTTTTCTATCAGAAAAAACTTATAAACTCCTCCAGCCACAGAAAACCGTGTGTATACGCGACTGTAATTCATGAAACCCGCGTATAATAGCCTTCATCTGAAAACTGGATTTAACAACAGGATGATGCAACAACTACTCCCAACTTTTGTCTGAGATATTCAAATGTTTCTCTAGGAAGCAGTTTAGTGAATATATCAGCAACCTGTTCTTTGGAGGGAACATATTCCAATTTAACCTTTTGTTCAAGCACTTGTTCTCATAGAAAATGGTACTTAATGAGTATGTGCTTGGTCTTGGAGTGCATGACAGGATTTTTTTAAATACTGATGGCACTTGTATTATCACATAGAATGGACATGGGTGGAGCACATGTGATATGAATGTTTTGAAATGTTTGCATCATCCAAAGTAGTTGTGTGTAGTAAGATGCAGCAACCACATATTCTGTTTTAGCTGTAGATAAGGCAATCGAACTTTGTTTCTTGCTAAACCATGACACTATTGAGAACCCATATAGAATGCACCTCCACTAGTGCTCCTTCGATCATCAACATTTCCTGCCCAATCTACATCTATATATGCATGAAGAGTAAGGTATGTATATTTAGGATACCATAGTCCAAAGTCCTGAGTTCCTTGAAGATATTTGAAAATTCTTTTGACTGCCTGGAGATGTGATTCCTTTGGATTTGCTTGGAACCTTCTTAACAATTCCTACTACATGCATGATATCAGCTCTGATACCTGTTAGATAAAGCAGACTTCCAATCATAGATCTGTAAGTCGGTTTGTTTACTACTGGTGATTCATCGTTAGAACTGAGACTGCGTCCTGTTGCCATTGGAGTACAAACTCGTTTAGAATCTTCCATTCCATACTTCTTCAAGATCTGCTTGAGATATTTGGTTTGTGAAAGAAAGATACCATCTTTTGTTTGCTATACTTGTAGACCAGGAAAATAAGTAAGTTCACCAAGTAAGGAAATTTCAAATTCTTGCTACATTACTAAAGCAAAATTCTCACTCACGGATTCTTAATTGCTACCAAAAATGATATCATCAACATAAACAACAATAATTAGCAGTTTATCATTTTCAATCTTTGTGTATAAATTGCTATCTATAGAACCTTTTGTGAAACCTTTTTTTTGTAGATATTTGTCAAGGAGGTAATACCAAGCCATTGGAGCCTGTTTCAGACCATAGAGAGCCTTTTTGAGCTTGCATACAAGTTTTGCATCATTTCCAAGAATGAATCCTTCTGGCTTTTCAATATAAACTTCTTCTTCTAAATGTCCATTAAGAAAGGTCGATTTTACATCCATTTGATATACTTTGAATTTTCAAAAACTAGAAAGAGCATGAAACATCCTTATGGCTTCAAGTCTGGCAACAAGTGCAAAAGTTTCTTCAAAATATATACCTTGTTGTTGAGCATACCCTTTGCAAACAAGTTTTGCCTTGTTTCTAATAACTTCTCCATTTTCATCAAGCTTATTCTTGATTATCCATTATTCCTATAACATTTTTATCATGAGGTTTACGAACTAACTCCCAAGTATCATTCTTTTCAATTTGGTCAAAGTTCTTCAACCATGGCCTTGACCCAACATTCATCTTTGCAGGCTTCATTTACATTCTAAGGTTCTGTGGAGGTTAGTGTTGTGTGTGGAGCATGATTGTTCAGAGGTCTTTGTTTCAGCCGGATGTATACCCCAGGAAGTTTGTACACCCCTCCACGCGGGGGGGACTTGTCACCCCGGGGGGGCCAATCCCCCCCCGGCTGGGGGGTCCGGGGACCAGCGGTCCCCTGGCGGGGGCTCGGGGGCACCGCCCCAGAAGCTAAAAACAAATGTAAAATTGCCTTGTAAAAGTATAGTAATTTCTAGTCAATCTGGGCCGTTCATTAGGCAGATGATCTGACGGTAGAACTTATGTTTAGTTTAGGGTTTTTTTCCCTAGAAGGCAACCCCTCTCTTTGTATGAGGGTATTTTATTGGAGGCTGAGATATAGATGTGTATTCTGTGAGCGAGAAACAAAGAGGTGAGACTGTGAGAGAAAACAGAGGATATTACAGCGGATTTACTGTAGGTTGTGTCTCTTCATTTTGCTGGATAATAGAAAGGAAGGACTGGCTATTCGGGGTGGACGTAGCCCAAACTGGGTGAACCACGTATATCTGTTTCTCTCTTGTTTTGTGCGTTTTCTATGTTTATATTTCTACAATATTTTATGTGTTCCATTGCTCTGTAATATATAATTTTCTAACAACTGGTATCAGAGCCGAAGGTCTATTTGGCTGATAAACTCGCAGGAAAGAAGGGTTCTTGGTTCAAGTGGGAGCAATGGCGAAAGATGGTAAGTTTAGGATCGAGAAATTTAACGGCCAAAACTTCTCGCTGTGGAAGATGTAGATGGAAGATTATCTGTATCAGAAAGATCTATACCTACCATTGGGCGGAAAAACAAAGATGCCAACGGGTATGAAAGACGAAGAATGGAACCTTATCGATAGAAAGGCACTTGGAACAATACGGTTGTGCCTTGTTGCGTCAGTTGCCTTCAACATTTCGAAGGAAATGCAGACGTTGTCGAAACTATATGAAAAACCCTCGGAAACGGTTATTTAATATGAATATGTCGGAAGATGGATCTGTTGCAAACCATTTAAATGATTTTAATACAGTTACAATTCAGTTGAGTTCTGTAGGGGTAAACTTTGATGATGAAGTTAGAGCTCTATTATTCTTGTGCTCATTACCAGAAAGTTGGAATGGTTTGGTAATGGCCATTAGTAACTCTGTTTCTGGATCTAGTACTTTAAAGTTTGATGATGTTGTTGGTGCTATCCTTAGCGAGGAAATGTGATGGAAAAGCTCCAATGAGGCATTGAGAAATGCTTTGAGTGCAGAGTCTAGAGGAAGAAAAATGGAAAGAGGAAAGAGCTCAGGATATCGCAGTAAATCAAGGAAAGGTAGATCCAAGTCCAGATCGGGGATAGTGTGTTGAAAATGTGGAAAGAAAGGACATCTAAAGAAAGACTGTAGATCTCGAAAGGGAAAAGAAGGAGATGCACAGCAAGAAAACAATCATGAAGCAAATGTGACAGGTGAGGTGTTACAAGATGCTTTGATTCTTTCTTTCGAAAATATTACTGATTCCTGGGTGGTAGATTCAGGGGCTTCATTCCATGCCACACCTGATAAGAAATACTTTCATGACTATGTTCAAGGAGATTTTGGACAAGTTTGTCTGGGTGATGATAAACCCCGTAAAATCGTTGGAATGGGTAAGGTTCTTGTAAAACAGCAAAATGGAAACCAATGGCTATTAAAGGAGGTAAGGCATGTTCCAGATCTAAAGAAAAATCTGATTTCAACCGGGCAGTTAGGTAGTGAAGGTTGTGTGACAACTTTCACAGATAAAGCTTGGAAGGTCACCAAAGGAGCCCTGGTAATAGCAAGAGGCGAAAAGGTTGGTACATTGTATTTATGCAATGGTATTTCTAAATCTGTTAATGCTTTAACTTCCAAAGGAGTAGATGCAACATTATGGCATCATAGGCTCGGGCACATGAGCGAAAAGGGTATGAAGATTCTTCACTCAAGGAATTTGTTGCCGGGTTTGAAGAATGTTGATTTGGATTTCTGTGAGAATTGCATTTATGGAAAACAGAAGAGAGTCAGATTTCTCAGAGTTGGGAAAGAAAAGAAGAGGGAAAAATTAGAGCTTGTGCATACAGATGTATGGGGACCTACTCAGGTATCATCTCTCAGTGGCTCTCGTTATTATGTTACCTTTATTGATGATGCAACTAGAAAAACTTGTATTTATTGTATTAAGAATAAATTTGATGTATTTGATACTTTCAAGAAATGGAAAGCTTTGGTTGAGATTGAGACAGGAAAGAAATTGAAGTGTCTTAGATCAGAAAATGGAGGTGAATATTGCAGCAAAGAGTTTGATAGGTACTGTTCAGAACATGGAATTCGCAGAGAGAAGACAGTTCCAAGAACACCACAAGAAAATGGTGTGTCAGAAAGGATGAACAAAACAATCATGGAGCATGCAAGGTGCATGAGATTGCATGGAGGATTGCCTTTACAGTTTTGGGTAGATGCTGTAGATACTATTGTTTATCTAATAAACAGAGGGCCTTCAAGTTCCTTGGATGGTGGTGTTCCGGAGGAAGCATGGACAGGTAAAAAGGTAAACTACTCTTTTTTAAAGCCTTTTGGTTGTGAGGCCTTTGTCCATATTGTTAAAGAAAATAGAACACAGCTTGAGGCAAAGTCAAATAAATGTACCTTTATTGGATATGATGTTAATGATTTGGTTATCGCTTATATGATTACGAAAATCACAAAATCATTAGGAGTAGAGATGTAATATTCAATGAAAAGGTCTTGTATAAGAATCAGTTGCAGGAAAAGAAACAGGAAAAAGAAAAAAAGGAATATGCAGTTCTTGATGAAATCACTGAAAAGGTAAAGGTACCTGAAAATAATAATAATCAACAACAACAACCACCACAAAAGCAACAGGCACCCCAAACACCTGAAAGTGGTGTTAGAAGATCTACCAGGATAAGTAGACCCCCTGAACGATACTCTCCTTTATTATATTATTTATTGTTGACTAATTCTGGTGAACCCAAATGTTATGAAGAAGCAATGCAGGTTGAAAGCAGGAAGAAGTGGGAGGTAGCCATGGAAGAAGAGATGGACTCCTTAATGCATAACCAGACTTGGGATTTAGTCAGGTTGCCTGCAGGAAAAACTAAATTGAATAATAAATGGGTTTACAGGCTGAAGGAAGAAGATGGAGGAAAACAGAGGTACAAAGCTAGACTTGTGGTGAAGGGGTTTGCATAGAAGAAAGGTATTGATTTTGATGAAATATTTTCTCCTGTTGTTAAAATGACTTCAATAAGAACTATTTTAAGTCTTGTAGCAACTGAAGATTTTCATCTTGAGCAATTGGATGTAAAGACAACCTTTCTCAATGGGGATTTGGAGGAAGAGATATATATGCAACAGCCACAAGGATATGAGGTGAAAGGGAAGGAGAAACTAGTGTGCAGGTTGAAGAAGAGCTTGTATGGCTTAAAACAGGCTCCAAGGCAGTGGTATCTAAAATTTGACAAGTTTATGTCTGAACAAGGTTATACTAGATGTCACTCTGATCATTGTGTTTATCTGAAAAAGCAAAATGATGGCATCTATATTATATTGTTATTGTATGTGGATGAAATGCTTGTTGTAGGATCTAACATGCAGGAAATAAATGTACTCAAAAGAAAATTGGCAAATTCATTTGCAATGAAGGATTTGGGAGCTGCAAAACAAATCCTTGGTATGAGAATCACTAGAGACAGGAAAAATCGCAAATTAACATTGTCTCAGAATGAGTACATACAAAAGGTGTTGAAAATATTTAACATGCACAATGCAAAACCAGTTAGTACACCTTTTGCTAGCCATTTCAAACTTAGTAAGGAAATGTGCCCAAAGACCCAAGAAGACATGGATTATATGTCTAAAGTTCCATATGCATCAGCAGTTGGAAGCTTAATGTATGCAATGGTCTGCACAAGGCCTGATATTGCACATGCAGTGGGAGTTGTAAACAGGTACATGAACAATCCAGGAAAGGAACATTGGATGGCAGTGAAATGGATTCTCAGATATTTGAAAGGTACCACAAATCAAGCATTATGCTTTGGTGGTGCAAACATATCTCTACAAAGATATGTTGATGTAGATATGGCAGGTGACAGGGATAACAAGAGGAGCACTACAAGATATGTATTTACTGTTGGTGGAACAACTGTCAGTTGGATTTCAAAAATCCAAAGTGTTGTTGCACTTTCAACAACAGAAGCAGAGTATGTTGCTGCTACAGAGGCTAGTAAAGAAATGATTTGGTTACAAAGGTTTATGGGTGAATTGGGTAAGGAGCATGATATGGGCACGTTATACAGTGATAGCCAAGGTGCCATTCATCTTGCAAAGAACTCAACATTTCATTATAGGACTAAACACATACAGCTCAAGTACCATTTCATACGATCAATGTTGGAAGATGGAGAGTTGAAGCTG
This sequence comes from Pinus tabuliformis, assembly GCA_031772625.1. NCBI lineage: Eukaryota > Viridiplantae > Streptophyta > Pinopsida > Pinales > Pinaceae > Pinus > Pinus tabuliformis. The sequence continues at coordinate 695,665,557 of CM062810.1, forward strand.
GAAAAGATACACACTAGCCAGAATCCTGCAGATATGCTAACAAAAGTTGTAACCAGGGAGAAACTGAGAATATGCTCAGTTTCAATTGGTCTTCAAGGATGACGATGAAGATGAGAAATAGCCAGGTCCAAAGAGGAGTCATTGTCCAGCAAATGAAGAAGCGGTGGAGTTTCTACAATCATTCTCCAAGTGAGAGATTGTTGTGTGTGGAGCATGATTGTTCAGAGGTATTTGTTTCAGCCAGATGTATACCCCAGGAAGTTTTTACACCCCTCCACGCGGGGGGGTGCGGGGGGGGTGCGGGGGGGGTGGGGGTGCGGGGAAGGGGGGGGGGTGCGGGGGGGACTTGTCCCCTCTGTGGGGGTCCAGGGGGGCTGACCCCGCCCCGGCTGGGGGGTCCGGGGACTAGCGGTCCCCCGGCGGGGGCTTGGGGGCAGCGCCCCGAAGCTAAAAACAAATGTAAAATTTCCTTGTAAAAGTATAGTAATTTCTAGTCAATTTGGGCCGTTCATTAGGCAGATGATCTGACGGTAGAACTTATGTTTAGTTTAGGGTTTTTTGCCCTAGAAGGCAACCCCTCTCTTTGTATGAGGGTATTGTATTGGAGGCTGAGATATAGATGTCTATTCTGTGAGCGAGAAATAGAGAGGTGAGACTATGAGAGAAAACAAAGGATATTACAGCGGATTTGTTGTAGGTTGTGTCTCTTCATTTTGTTGGATAATAGAAAGGAAGGATTGGCTGTTCGGGGTGGACGTAGCCCAAACTAGGTGAACCACGTATATCTGTGTCTCTCTTGTTTTGTGCCTTTTTTGTGTTTATATTTCTGCAAAATTTTATGTGTTCCAATGCTCCGTAATATATAATTTTCTAACAGTTAGTAATCCTAGATAACTTGAGGTCCCTGTAAGAGTTCTTCTTGTTTGTACTCCAGACCCTTTTTCCCCTATAATTTGAGATTCTGGATGATTCTTCTAAACTTAACTCGATGGAGTCTTTTCCATGTCTATTGTATCTTCTTCTGGTGCTTCATTAGTTTCTTCTTCTATATCATTTTGATTTGATGGGGGAAATCATTCCCCATCTTCCTCATTGTCATATTCCTCTGTTGATTTCATTTGTTCTGGATTTCTCCATGCTTCATCAATTACAACATCAATGCTTTCAACAATTTTCCAAAGTCATTTATTATAACATTTGTATCCTTTACTTCTAGATGAATAACCAAGAAGAATTCCTTCGATTGCACTGGGTTGAAACTTACCAAGTCTTCCATCAGTCCTTTTAACGAAACATTTTCTTCCAAAAACTCTAAAGTGTTTTACAGTAGGAGGCTTACCATACCAAGGTTCATACGGAGTTTTATTACTATTTACCGTACATTCGCTTTGTTAAGAATAGTCACAGCAACAAATGCAGCTTCACCCCAGAAGGTTGCAGGAGTTCTAGATTCATCAAGTATAGCTCGAGCCATTTGTTGAACTGTTCTATTCATTCTTTCCACCATGCCATTTTGCTGAGGAGTTCTTACGACGAAGAATTACCTTTTTATTCCATGTTGTTCACAAAAGTCAAATAATTCATCTGATATGAATTCTCCCCATCGATCATATCTGAGACATTTGATTTTTCGATCTGATTCATTTTCAACTAAAGCTTTGAAGGCTTTAAAGTTTTCAAATGCTTCATCTTTATGCTTTAGTGGACCTATCCAACACATCCTGGAAAAATCATCAATAAATAAAATAAAGTATTCTTCTCCATGAAGTGACTTTTTCCTTGTTGGACCACATAAATTAGTATGGATGAGTTCAAGAGGCTTACTTGCTAATCCTTCGTTCTCACTGAAGTGAACTTTGGTTTTCTTACCGACTTGACATGGTTTGCATATGGTGTTTTCTAGGATGCTGATATCTGGAAGATCATGAATTGCCTTGAGCCTGCATGCTTTTCTTATCCGAGGAAAGCTTAGATGTCCTAATCTTCTATGCCATAGCCAGTTTTCATCTTTTTTTCTTAGATAGAATTGTTGTTGTCCTCCTTTTAGTATGTATACATTATTTTGATTTCTTGTACCTATGATCACAGTCCTTCCTGTCTCAAGCTCATGAACCACACATCCGTTTGATCAAAACACAACTTCATTTCCTTGATCAATTTTTGAATGACAGTCAACATGTTATGCTATAAACCATCTACATACATGACATTTCCAGCTTTAACCTTTTTTTTCAAGAAAACATAACCTTTACCTTTAATGACAACTGGAGTGTCATTTCCAAATGAGACATTCTTTTCCTTTTCTAGAGCATTATATGAATGAAGTCTCTCTTCATCACTATCATGTGTTTGGAGCATCTGTTGTCAATGTACCACTGATTTTCTTGTTCTTCTACATAGAGAGCTATGCCATATCTTTCTGTTTGAGATTCCTTCTTTCTCCATATCTTGGGATTTAATGATGTTTTCTCCTTTTGAAGTGTTGGTCGAGATTTTCTCCTGCATTCAAATTCTTCATGACCAAAGTTGTTACAAATCAAACATTCTATTTCATTTTCAAGAGGAGAAAAGTTATTATAGGAACTTTTCTTGATTCCTATTACACTCCTTTGATTTTGTGCTTCTCTAGTCATGATGGTTTGTAAGCAACACATTGATTAGCCTTATGCCCAAATTTATGACATGAAAAAACATTTCCCATTGAAGAAATTTCTTCGATCATAGAATCTTTTGGCATTTTTTACCTGTTGGTTGAATCTTCTACTGATATTCATCCTTGGAGTAAAATGAGTATGACTCATCTGATGAGTAATTTTAGGCCTTTGTTGATGATTAACATAATGTTCACTGGTCTTTGCTACATCAAGATAGCTTCTGGTGGAGGCTGATGACTTTTATGATTGAGATGATTCTTCAGTATATCCAAGACTTGTCTTTATCAGAGGAGAATACTGAACTTTGATGATTTCATTTAAAGTTTCAGATCCTTTAGAAAATCTAAGATTAGGAGAATTTTTCTTCTCAAGTTCTTTTCTTAGACCCACGATTCCATATTCTAGATTTTCATTATGTTTTTCTCTTTCAGTGAGTTGGTGTGTCAACATATCTATGATCATATTATTTTATTCTAAGCAGATTTTGAGTTTTGTGATTTTTTCAAGAAAGTATTCCTCTTCTAAGGCATCCAAAAAAATCATCATTGTCATAAGCCATGAGTAGTCTATAATCTTGTTCAGTTTCATGTTCATCACTATTGGATAAACCATCACTATCTTCATGCGTATAATAACTCCTTTTATTGACAACCTGTTTTCTATTGCCTTTTTCATATTCCCTTCCCTTTTCATATTTATCTTTATGAGGACATTTGGTAGCATAATGGCCAACTCTCCCACAAGAAAAGCATTTGAATGGTAACTTAGCTCTGAATCTTCTGGAACCCCATTGAAGCTTTTTGACAAAATTTACCTCATCTTCTTCTTATGAAATGTATCCTGGTTCGTTGTGCTCTTCCTTTTATTTTCCCTTTGCTGAAGCTTTAAAATCGGATTCTCTCATATCTGATGGACCTCCTTTCCTCATTTCAAAGGCAGTTAGGATTCCATGGAGTTGAGTCACTGTAATAGTTTGAGGATCCTGTTTTTCTTCTATGGCATACACTTTTGACTCAAATTTAGAAGACAAAGATCTCAAAATTTTCTCAACTAAAGTAGCTTCCCTTATCTCTTCACCCAGATTCTTCATACAGTTAACAATATCATCTGTACGTAAAAAGTAAATAGCAACACTCTCATCACTATGCATCTTAAGAGTTTCATATTAAATTCTGAGAGTTTGAAGCGTAGCACGTTTTACGTGAGAGTCTCCTTTGTAGCTCTAAATGATTTTGTCCCATATCTCTTTGGCTGTCTTGAGCTGCATGAATTTGACAAATTTTGATTCTGACAGACTTCCCAATAATTTATTGACAACATTAGCATTGGTTTTGTATAACTTCTTACCTGTAGAGTTTGTAGGTATTGCTGCTGGAAATTGATATCCCCCTTCCACAATTTCCCAAACATCGGATCCAAGTTATTGAAGATAGGCTCTCGTTCTTATTTTCCAATATACCAAGTTTCTCCCATTGAAGATTGGTGGTCTAATAGATCCCATGCCTTTGTGATTATTCATCTTGAAAGATCTTCCTTTAAGCAATCAAGCTTCTTCGGAAGGACCCGCTCTGATACCAATTGTTAGAAATAATACTAAGAGGGGGGGTGAATCAATATTATCAGTTCTATAATTCTTCATTTCCCTTGTCTCTTGTGAAGTGAACTAGCGCGTATATGCTACTGTTATTAGAGAAGCTAGCGTATACCTAGAGAACTTATGATTTAATCAGTTTATCATGTGTTGATCTTTAATCACTGCATCAATAACTTGTTAAATAGTGCAATAAAACCATAATAAACAATCACGCATAAGCAACACACATGAACACCAAGATTTAAGGTGGAAACCCAATGTGGGAGAAAAACCACCTGTTGTTGTCATCTCTGTATTATTTTAATAATAAGAAAATCTATTTACAATCTTGTAGTGGTGCAGACTCATACCAGTACACAACCACCCACCTGTAGAAGGCTACAACCTTCTCTCGTTTTCCAGCCTCTACTGGAAGGGAGCTACAACGCCCTAGCTATTGTACTAGCCAATGTGTTTACTAGTACGTAGGCGTCGGCCTACAGAAGGCTACGAACTTCTCTCTTCTTCTAGGTACCACGTTTCATAAATTTTCAGACTGGATGCTCATGGCATACAACAATATACATGAAGGCATCATTTCATCAAATTTCCATACTAGACACATCAAAACTTTCAAATTGCATCAACCAATAACTAGTTAATCTGAACAGTCATATCACTGTCAACAGAACACCATGCTTAACCCAGAAACCTGCATCATCATTCAGAACCATCTACAACCTCAAAAATCATGCATCAGAATGTATACACTACTTCATTGAACCCAATCTACGTGTATATGCTACTTCCTTTAATCAAACCTACATATAACTTCAAAACTACTGAAACATAAAACTTATGAATCAAGTCTGTACCAACCATCAATATACTGAACATCTACTGTCAATTTACAGAGCTTTAAACAGGCAGTGGCAGAGATCACCCTTCTCACTTATATAATCAATTAATCAGATATCAAACTCCTTATGCATTCAGTTTTGCATTCAGATCTAAGAAGACTTCGTTGACAGACAACAATAAAACAACATAACTGATTAGATAGATCAGTCAGATCTGAAGAATAGGCTTTTCCTTTGTATACGCTACTTGGAAGAGTAGAACCTGCATGTACACGCGCTTTTACCGAGATGAACCAGCATATAGATATGCAAATATTAACTTAGAACTTGGTTGCTATTATAGACTTCAGACAAACCCAGATCATGACATTTAAAGAATAAAGTAGGTGTACATAATTAGATCTAGCCTAACCAATATTAGATCATTAAATAATAAGTCATTTCAGGTCTCATGATCCTGATCCAACATTGAATTCAAGGTGCACAAAATATTTCAGATCAAATCACAAACATAGCCCCTGCAACGTAACATATACTTCAGATAGAAGTATTCCTTAGAAACCCTTTCACTTTCCCACCCTGGCCTTATGATCTTCTCCTCCTTATATAGTTTAAGACCTTTCTCAATACCTCAAACCAAAACCACTTACGACCCATGGTATTCTTGGACAGGATCGAATAGTCATTACTCCACTCAATATTGTGGGCTAATACCATGGTATTGACCCCTGGTATTGTCTCCTCTTGAATTTCCTTGATTTTCCAACATATACGTGCTTTTCTTCTTGTGAAAGTGTGTGTATATGTATACGCTCTTTTTGTTTTGTGAACCATCGTGTATATTTTTTTTTGACTAAGTGGACATGCGTATACATCTTAAACTACTTTTCACCATCCTTTAGCTTCAGCTTCTTCATTCTGATTAGTAGACTTTAGTTCCATCTTCCTGTTTTTCTGTACCAATGCCTTGTTACATTTTAATGAACTTGTGAGTGAGTTGCCATCAAGGACAACACTTGTATCATAATGCCAACATAGTGTGCAAGCCACAACTTTCCTATCACGCGAGCTGCTACTTGCTCCAAGCCACTACCTGTATGAACTTTGCAGGTCTCGACTTGCTGGAAGCCACCACTCCCTCGAATTTGTAGGCCACCAACTGCTAAAATCCACCACTCATAATAAGTCTCATCCAACCATCACTGGATGGAAGCCACCATTCCCAAGTTCTCATGCCTCTACCTAAAGGATGTTGCTACACCCTATCACATCGAACCACTATTTACTTCACTAAAGGCCCCAAACTTTAAGGACCTATTATGGACCTTGTTTCATAATGTTTAATACTAGATCCACTGGTCTATGCAATCAAACACTTGTAAGCCACATTTCATCGATTTTCATATTGGACTCACAATATCCTCTATGCTCATACAATTGAATGGAATCTACAACATAATAACCAATTTGCATACAAAACTTTGTTACACAATCAATCTATGCAATGTAGATCCTTGCAATACAAATTAGCTCACATAATAAATCTGTTGATCAACCTGAATAATCCAACAACACCATAAACTAATAATATTAACATCATACTCATTCATCACTAACATACTCTAGCAACCATTCAAAAGACATATAAAGGTGCTACAACAAAAGACTCTCCAATAGAACCCCTGTAACACAAAAATATCAACAATTTAAACTCTGATCTAAAATACCTATAGCACCAACTACAACAGTACTCCAAGCTCCATATCAACAACAACTAGCATCAATACAATCTGTAACATAAGCATGTTAGACATATAGATACACTACAACTCCATCATCCTCTGACATATGCTCCAAATATCATCTCCGATCTGCACTTTATTATTTGCATTCCTATACCTTACTCTCTGATTCTATCTAACACCTTCTACTGCACACTCTGACCATTTTATCAATGATGAATGATGCAATCAAGACAAACCACTAATCCTCATTCTCTTGACTTGATCACCTTCTAGAATATGGAGCAACCTTTCTGAGACTATTGGATCAAATTCCATGTGCGAAAACCATAGAAAATGTCCTTGGAATTGATTAGAATATGTACACAATATGAGAAATCCACCTACAAGTAGTAAACCACCTCCTACTCTCTATAATGATGTTATAACACAGGTAAATGGCTATGTAGACTGCATTATAATGCAAGTTGTCTTCTTATTCAACCGTGTTACACTAATTCTTTGCCACCAAACCTTTGTCAAATTACTCGAGCACTTTTAGAACCTATCCATCTTCGTTTGCAAGCATATCTAGAACATGTAGAGCCTCTACAACCATTGGGAACACCTCAGTAACATGTCATCGAACCTCTAATCATCATGACAAATCCTCCAGATTTATTGAGATCAATGGCAACACAATTGACTCCGTGGTTGAATCCTTAGGTAGACATCCTAGGTTGACATCAATGCCAACACCATGAAGCCAATAGTGCACAGACAAACCAACATTGAATCTATATGAGCTAACCTTACATCAAGATCCAAAATGCCATTTCTTGAGAAAGATTGTTATGCTCCTTATTTCCACCTTTTATACATGAAATTTTCAACATCATCCATCGTTTGAAAGATCCATATTATCCACCCTATTACCGGTGATAATTCTTTACCGGTAATATAAACTCCTTCACCCACAGAAAATTGGGTGTATAGGCGACTGTAATTCATGAAACCCGCGTATAATAACCTTCATCTGAAAACTGGATTTAACAGCAGGATGATGCAGCAACTACTCCCAACTTTTGTCTGAGATATTCAAATGTTTCTCTAGGAAGCGGTTTAGTGAATATATCAACAACCTATTCTTTGGGGGGAACATATTCCAATTTAACCTTTTGTTCAAGCACTTGTTTTCGTAGTAAATGGTACTTAATGGGTATGTGCTTGGTCTTGGAGTGCATGACATGATTTTTTGAAATACTGATGGCACTTGTATTATCACATAGAATGGAGATGGGTGGAGCACATGTGATATGAATGTCTTGCAATGTTGGCATCATCCAAAGTAGCTGTGTGTAGCAAGATGCAGCAACCACATATTCTATTTCAGCTGTAGATAAGGCAATCGAACTTTGTTTCTTGCTGAACCATGACACTAACTGAGAACCCATATAGAATGCACCTCCACTAGTGCTCTTTCGATCATCAACATTTCCTTCCCAATCTACATCTGTATATGCATGAAGAGAAAGGTATGTATCTTTAGGATACCATAGTCCAAAGTCCCGAGTTCCTTGAAGATATTCTAAAATACTTTTGACTACCTGGAGATGTGATTCCTTTGGATTTGCTTGGAACCTTCTTAACAATTCCTACTACATGCATGATATCAGGTCTGATACCTGTTAGATAAAGCAGACTTCCAATCATAGATCTGTAAGTTGGTTTGTTTACTACTGGTGATTCATCATTAGAACTGAGACTGCATCCTGTTGCCATTGCAGTACAAACTCGTTTAGAATCTTCCATTCCATACTTCTTCAAGATCTGCTTGAGATACTTGGTTTGTGAAAGAAAGATACCATATTTTGTTTGCTATACTTGTAGACCAAGAAAATAAGTAAGTTCACCAAGTAAGGACATTTCAAATTCTTGTTGCATTACTAAAGCAAAATTCTCACTCACAGATTCTTCATTGCTACCAAAAATGATATCATCAACATAAACAACAATAATTAGCAGTTTATCATTTTCAATCTTTGTGTATAAATTGCTATCTGTAGAACCTTTTGTGAAACATTTTTGTTGTAGATATTTGTCAAGGAGGTAATACCAAGCCATTGGAGCCTGTTTCAGACCATAGAGAGCCTTTTTGAGCTTGCATACGAGTTTTGCATCATTTCGAAGAATGAATCCTTCTGGCTGTTCAATATAAACTTCTTCTTCTAAATGTCCATTAAGAAAGGTCGATTTTACATCCATTTGATATACTATGAATTTTCAAAAACTAGAAAGAGCATGAAACATCCTTATGGCTTCAAGTCTGGTAAGAGGTGCAAAAGTTTCTTCAAAATCTATACCTTGTTGCTGAGCATACCCTTTGCAAACAAGTCTTGCCTTGTTTCTAATAACTTCTCCATTTTCATTAAGCTTATTCTTGAATATCCATTTTGTTCCTATAACATTTTTATCATGAGGTTTACGAACTAACTCCCAAGTATCATTCTTTTCAATTTGGTCAAGTTCTTCATCAATGGCCTTGACCCAACATTCATCTTTTCAGGATTCATTTACATTCTAAGGTTCTATGGAGGTTAGTAATCCTAGATAGCTTGAGGTCCCTGTAAGAGTTCTTCTTGTTTGTACACTAGACCCTTTTTCTCCTATAATTTGAGATTCTGGATGATTCTTCTAAACATAACTAGATGGAGTCTTTTCCTTGTCTATTGTATCTTCTTCTGGTGCTTCATTAGTTTCTTCTTCTATATCATTTTGATTCGATGGGGAAAATCATTCCCCATCTTCCTCATTGTCATATTCCTCTGTTGATTTCATTTGTTCTGGATTTCTGCATGCTTCATCAATTACAACATCAATGCTTTCAACAATTTTCCAAAGTATTTTATTATAACATTTGTATCCTTTACTTCTAGATGAATAACCAAGAAGAATTCCTTCGATTGCTCTGGGTTGAAACTTACCAAGTCTTCCATCAGTCCTTTTAACGAAACATTTTCTTCCAAAAACTCTAAAGTGTTTTACAATAGGAGGCTTACCATACCAAAGTTCATATGGAGTTTTATTACTATTTAGTTGTACATTCGCTTTGTTAAGAATATTCACAGCAGCAAATGCAGCTTCACCCCAGAAGGTTGCAGGAGTTCTAGATTCATCAAGCATAGCTTGAGCCATTTGTTGCACTGTTCTGTTCATTCTTTCCACCATGCCATTTTGTTGAGGAGTTCTTGCGATGAAGAATTACCTTTTTATTCCATGTTGTTCACAAAAGTCAAATAATTCATTTGATATGAATTCTCCCCCTCGATCAGATCTGAGACATTTGATTTTTCGATCTGATTCATTTTAAACTAAAGCTTTGAAGACTTTAAACTTTTCAAATGCTTCATCTTTATGCTTTAGTAGACCTATCCAACACATCCTGGAAAAATCATCAATAAATAAAATAAAGTATTCTTCTCCATGAAGAGACCATTTCCTTGTTGGACCACATAAATCAGTATGGATGAGTTCAAGAGGCTTATTGCTGATCCTTCTTTCTCACTGAAGTGAACTTTGGTTTTCGTACTGACTTGACATGGTTTGCATATGGTGTTTTCTGGGATGCTAATATCTTGAAGATCATGAATTACCTTGAGCCTGCATGCTTTTCTTATCCGAGGAAAGCTTAGATGTCCTAATCTTCTGTGCCATAGCCAGTTTTCATCTTTTTTTCTTAGATAGAATTGTTGTTGTCCTCCTTTGAGTATGTATACATTATTTTTATTTCTTGTACCTTTGATCACAGTCTTTTCTATCTCAAGCTCACGAACCACACATCTGTTTGATCAAAACACAACTTCATTTCCTTGATCAATTTTTGAATGGCACTCAACATGTTATGCTATAAACCATCTACATACATGACATCTCCAGCTTTAACCTTTTTTTTCAAGAAAACATAACCTTTACCTTTAATCACAGTTGGAGTGTCATTTCCAAATGAGACATTCTTTTCCTTTTCTAAAGCATTATATGAATGAAGTCTCTCTTTATCACCTATCATGTGTTTGGAGCATCCGTTGTCAATGTACCACTGATTTTCTTGTTCTTTTGCATACAGAGCTATGCCACATCTTTCTGTTTGAGATTCATTCTTTCTCCATATCTTAGGATTTAATGATGTTTGTTCCTTTTGAAGTGTTGGTCGAGATTTTCTCCTACATTCAAATTCTTCATGACCAAAGTTGTTACAAATAAAACATTCTATTTCATTTTCAAGAGGACAAAAGTTATTATAGGAAATTTTCTTCATTCCTGTTACACTCCTTTGATTTCATACTTCTCTAGTCATGATTGTTTGTAAGCAACACATTGAGTAGCCTTATGCCCAAAGTTATGACACGAAAAACATTTTCCATTGAAGAAATGTCTTCGATCATAGAATCTTTTGGCATTGTTTACCTGTTGGTTGAATCTTCTACTGATATTCATCCTTGGAGTAAATTGAGTATGACTCATCTCATGAGTAATTTTAGGCCTTTGTTGACGATTAACATAATGTTCACTGGTCTTTGCTACATCAAGATAGCTTCTGGTGGAGGCTGACGACTTTTATTATTGAGATGATTCTTCAGTATATCCAAGACCTGTCTTTATCAGAGGAGAATACTGAACTTTGATGATTTCATTTAAAGTTTCAGATCCTTTTGCAAATCTATGGTTAAGATATTTTGTCTTCTCAAGTTCTTTTCTTAGACCCACGATTCCACATTCTAGATTTTCATTATGTTTCTCTCTTTCAGTGAGTTGGTGTGTCAACGTATCTATGATCATATTCTTTTCTTCTAAGCAAATTTTGAGTTTTGTGATTTCTTCAAGAAAGTCTTCCTCTTCTAAGGCATCCAAAAAAATCATCATTGCCATAAGCCATGAGTAGTCTATAATCTTGTTCAGTTTCATCTTCATCACTATTGGATAAACCATCACTATCTTCATGCGTATAATAATTCCTTTTATTGACAACCTGTTTTCTATTGCCTTTTTCATATTCCTTTCCCTTTTCATATTTATCTTTATGAGGACATTTGGTAGCATAATGGCGACCTCTCCCACAAGCAAAGAATTTGAATGGTAACTTACCTCTGAATCTTCCAGAACTCCGTTGAAGCTTTTTGACAAAATTTACCTCATCTTCTTCGTCTGAAATGTATCATGGTTCGTTGTGCTCTTCCTTTTATTTTCCCTTTGCTGAAGCTTTAAAATTGGCTTCTCTCATATCTGATGGACCTCCTTTCCTCATTTCAAAGGCAGTTAGGATTCCATGGAGTTGAGTCACTGTAATAGTTTGAATATCCTATTTTTCTTCTATGGCATACACTTTTGACTCAAATTTAGAAGACAAAGATCTCAATAATGACAGACTTCCCAATAATGTGTTGACAGCGGTGGCGTTGGTTTTGTATAACTTCTTACCTGTAGAGTTTGTAGGTATTGCTGCTAGAAATTGATATCCTCCTTCCACAATTTCCCAAACATCGGCTCCAAGCAATTGAAGATAGGCTCTCGTTCTTATTTTCCAATATACCAAGTTTCTCCCATTGAAGATTGGTGGTCTGATAGATCCCATGCCTTTGTGATTGTTCATCTTGAAAGATCTTCCTTTAAGCAATCAAGCTTCTTCTGAAGGACCCGCTCCGATACCAATTGTTGGAAATAATACTGAGAGGGGGGTGAATCAATATTATCAGTTCAATAATTCTTCATTTCCCTTATCTCTTGTGAAGTGAACTAGCGCGTATACGCTACTGTTATTAGAGAAACTAGCGTATACCCAGAGAACTTATGATTTAATCAGTTTATCATGTGTTGATCTTTAATCGCTAAATCAATAACTTGTTAAATAGTGCAGTAAAACCATAATAAACAATCACACATAAGAAACAGACATGAACACCAAGATTTAAGGTGGAAACCCAATGCGGAGAGAAAAACCATCTATTGTTGTCATCTCTGTCTTCTTTTAATAATAAGAAAATCTATTTACAATCTTGTACTAGTGCAGACTCATACCAGTACGCAGGAACCCACCTGTAGAAGGTTGCAACCTTCTCTCGTTTTCCAGCTTCTACTGGAAGGGAGCTACAACGCCCTAGCTATTGTACTAGCCAGTGTGTTTACTAGTACATAGGCGTCGGCCTATAGAAGGCTACGACCTTCTCTCTTCTTCCAGGTACCACGTTTCATAAATTTTTAGACTGGATGCTCCTGGCATACAACAATATACATGAAGGCATCATTTCATCAAATTTCCATACTAGACACATCAAAACTTTCAAATTGCATCACCCAATAATTAGTTAATATGAACAGTCATATCACTGTCAATGGAACACCGTGCTTAACCCAGAAACCTGCATCATCATTCAGAACCATCTACAACCTCAAAAATCATGCATCATAATGTATGCACTACTTTATTGAACCTAATCTGTGTGATTACACTACTTCCTTTAATCAAACCTACGTATACCTTCAAAACTACTGAAACATAAAACTTCTGAATCAAGTCTGTACCAACCAGAGATATACGGAATATCTACTGTCAATTTACAGAGCTTTACACAGGAAGTGGCAGAGATCACCCTTCTCACTTATACAATCAATTAATCGGATATCAAACTCCTTATGCATTCAGTTTTGCATTCAGATCTAAGAAGACTTCGTTGACAGACAACATAACTGATTAGATAGATCAGTCAGATCTGAAGAATAGGCTTTTCCTTTGTATATGCTACTTGGAAGAGTAGAACTTGCGTCTACATGTTATTTTACCGAGACGAACCAGCATATAGATATGCAAATATTAACTTAGAACTTCACTGCTATTACAGACTTCAAACAAACCAAGATCGTGACATTTAAAGAATAAAGCAGGTGTACATGATTAGATCTAGGCTAACCAATATTAGATCATTAAATAATTAGTCATTTCAGGTCTCATGATCCTGATCCAACATTGAATTCAAGGTGCACAAAATATTTCAGATCAAATCACAAACATAGCCCCTGCAACATAACATATACTTCAGATAGAAGTATTCCTTAGAAACCCTTTCACTTTCCCACCCTGGCCTTATAATCTTCTCCTCCTTATATAGTTTAAGGCCTTTCTCAATACCTCAAACCAAAACCACTTAGGACCCGTGGTATTCTTTGACAGGATCAAATAGTCATTACTCCACTCAATATTGTGGGATAATACCATGGTATTGACCCCTGGTGTTGTCTCCTCTTGAATTTCCTTGATTTTCCAATATATACGTGCTTTTCTTCTTGTGAAAGTGTGTGTATATGTATACGCTCTTTTTGTTCTGTGAACCATCGTGTATATGTTGTTTTGACTGAGTGGACATGCATATACATCTTAAACTACTTTTCACCATCCTTTAGCTTCAACTTCTTCATTATGATTAGTAGACTTTAGTTCCATCTTCCTGTTTTTCTGTACCAATGCCCTGTTACATCTGAATGAACCTATTACACTGTGGGTTGCCTTTCATCAAAAGTAGACTCTCACTCTGTGCAAAATAATGTCGACCATCAAGGACAACACTTGTATCATAATGCCAACATAGTGTGCAAGCCACAACTTTCCAATCATGCGAGCTACTACTCGCTCCAGGCCACTACCTGTATGAACTTTGCAGGTCTCGACTTGCTGGAAGCCACCACTCCCTCGAATTTGTAGGCCACTAACTGCTAAAATCCACCACTCACAATAAGTCTCATCCAACCATCACTGGATGGAAGCCACCATTCTCAAGTTCTCATGCCTCTACCTGAAGGATGTTGCTACACCCTATCACATCGAGCCACTATTTACTTCACTAAAGGCCCCAAACTTTAAGGACCTTGTTTCATAATGTTTAATACTAGATCCAATGGTCTATGCAATCAAACACTTGTAAGCCACATTTCATTGATTTTCATATTGAACTCACAATATCCTCTATGCTCATACAACTGAATGGAATCTACAACATAATAACCAATTTGCATACAAAACTTTGTTACACAATCAATCTATGCAATGTAGATCCTTGCAATACAATTAGCTCACATAATAAATCTGTTAATCAACCCGAATAATCCAAAAACACCATAAACTAATAATCTTAACATCATACTCATTCATCACTAACATACTGTAGCAACCATTCAAAACGCATATAAAGGTGCTACAACAAAAGACTCTCCAATAGAACCCTTGTAACACAAACATATCAACAATTTAAACTGTGATCTAAAATACCTATAGCACCAACTACAACAATACTCCGAGCTCCATATCAACAACAACTAGCATCAATACAATCTGCAACATAAGCATGTTAGACATATAGATACACTACAACTCCATCATCCTCTGACATATGCTCCAAATATCATCTCTGACCTGCACTTTATTATTTGCATTCCTATACCTTACTCTCTGATTCTATCTAACCCCTTCTACTGCACACTCTAACCATTTTATCAATGATGAATGATGCAATCAAGACAAAGCACTAATCCTCATTCTCTTGACTTGATCACCTTCTAGAATATGGAGCAACCTTTCTGAGACTATTGGATCAAATTCCATGTGCGAAAACCATAGAAAATGTCCTTGGAATTGATTAGAATATGTACACAATATGAGAAATCCACCTACAAGCAGCAACACACCTCCTACTCTCTGGAACGATGTTAAAACACAAGTAAATGGCTATGTAGACTGCATTATAATTCAAGTTGTCTTCTTATTCAACCGTGTTACACTAATTCTTTGCCACCAAACCTTTGTCAAATTGCTCGAGCAATTTTAGAACCTATCCATATTCCTTTGCAAGCATCTCTAGAACCTGTAGAGCCTCTGCAACCATTGGGAACACCTCAGTAACATGTCATCACAAGTCCTCCAGATTTATTGAGATCAATGCCAACAAAATTGACTTCGTGGTTGAATCCTTAGGTAGACATCCTAGGTTGACATCAATGCCAACACCATGAGGCCAACAATGCACAGACAAACCAACATTGAATCTATATGAGCTAACCTTACATCAAGATCCAAAATGCCATTTCTTGAGAAAGATTGTTATGCTCCTTATTTCCACCTTTTATACATGAAATTTTCAACATCATCCATCGTTTGAAAGATCCGTATTATCCACCCTATTACCTGTAATAATTCTTTAGCAATATAACCTTTAATGGGCTCAAATTTTGATTTGGTCCATGCCTTTAGATTTTTAGAGCTTATTCTTCTACCTAGAAAATGACATATGCACAAGTCCTCCATCCCCAATATCTCATTTAGCTCTCTCTTCTCACCTAGAAACAAGTTGACTTGATCTTGTTTTTTACTTTAATGAATTGCCATCAGTTTTTATGTTTTGTCACCCTCCAATTTTTGAAACCCCAAGCTCTCTGAGGATGAGATTGGAGAGTCACTCACGTGGTTGAAATCCAACTATTCTCTAATGAATCCTACCTCTGTAAGTGAATAAATTCTTGTGTTTGAGCCATATAATAGAGTTTTGAGGTCATTGCAAGTCTCTTCTGAAGTAAATGTGACTATCCAATCAGTTATATGCATTAAATCACCATGCTTGTGCATCCTTTGCGTTAATGCCCTTGGATTCTAGTCCACTTTTTAGGACATTTTTTGGTCCAACAATTAAGGATATCAGTAGATTCATTTCCTAGCCTTGTCACAATATCCCTTGTTGGATTTTCCTCTTGTACACTGGATTCAAACAAAGCTTGAACCATTTCACCAATACTGACAACAACCTAATCTTCTAACAAGCTATATCCTAGGTTTGATTGCCTCCATGGCTCTGACATGTCAATAGATCAGTATAATTTTCAGTTGGACCATATTTATTGGCCCTCCAGTGGATTGTCAAAATAATCAGTCACCTCTTTGTCTAGAATCAACATGAGGTTAGTCCTCCTTACCTCATATAACCCTAGTCGCTACTATAAATGAACCTTGTGGAAACCCTAAGTCACCCTCTCTAGTTGCATAGATCTATCACCTTGTGAAAATTAATCCTCTCAAAATTATTAAAGAATAAATATCCTCTATACAAATTCTAAAAGCCCTTAAATTCCACTTGTTTTTCCTTGATTCCAAAGGATAATTCCTATGATAATGATGCAAGAAAATTTTAGTGTTCCCGCTTGTTCAACTACTATGACTTAACATCATAATTCAAAACTCTCACTGCTATAGTTCAGAGAGAAACTTCTCCCATACACTATCAACAATACATAACATGCATGCAACATAATACCTCATTGTAATATTAATTGACCGACGATTAATCCTAGGAAAGACTTTAATGATGCTATTTGCAATAATCGAATCTTTATGATATAATATCAAAACTTACCATATGCTAGGCATGATCATGTCCACACAACTCCATGTCCATGCAAGGTTCTCATCAGGCCACACCGAAAGGTTTCCAATTCATTAATTGAAATGTACAACAAAACCCAAAACACCATGCTTCCAGAATTCAACTGAAGCTGCCAATGCATTTTCCTTTTCTAATGCACTCACAAACTAATATTCACAGTACAAATAAATAGATGCATGAATTGATGAGTTAGATCAAAATAACTCTTTCCACAATTTCCTATTGACCTCACGCCTCCAACGATATGCTAGTATTTGGGTGCCTTCTCTTATTCAATTCTACTTCTACTGAAACATCGACATTAGCTTCATTTTCTTGAGGCCTTCTTGTGTGCACAAAAAACAAATTCTTCAATCAGAGAATCAATACACAATTAAATTTTGACTGAGAGAAAATCAAATGCAAAATACATACATGGTCTGCATACATTAATTCATAGTAACAAGATCATAGTCCATTACAATAAAATTCTCTTTCATTAAAATAGCATTGTGCATACATATGCTTGGAGGCATTCATTCTCTCTATGTCTTGATCTCTCATTCATTTGGCCATTCTCCCATTTCCTCATTTACCCATATGATTACAATAAGTAGAATTGAGAAATGCAATAGCTTTTCTAGATCCTAAAAGCACTCCAATAGTTTCTAAGATTTCTAGACTTTTTCCCATCGTAACAAAATGCTAATAGTTGCCAAGATTTTTTCTCGTGCAACCTCTCATGCCTTAAAAGGCAAATTTTCTTCTTAAAAATCTTATCTACTCAATCTTATCTCTATTCATAGTCCCTTTAGAAATAAATAAATTAACATTATTTATAATAAGGAGTTAGAATTACTTTTTCATGTTAAAACTTGGTTTGGAAGTTTGTCTCCAAAAAAAAACTTAATGACTTTGAAGCTCTAATACTCTAAATAATAATTTTTCTAAAAATAATTATAGCTCATCACACTCTTAAGACTATAAACAAAAATAAGATGTATTAATACCTGGCCAACATTACATAAATATTGTTTACATTTACATACCCTCCTTGAAATTGAATATTACATACCCTATTTGGAATTGAATATATAACTTTAATCAAAATATATGAAATTAAGGATATAAGTAGATTCATTTCCTAGCCTTGTCACAATATCCCTTGTTGGATTTTCCTCTTGTACATTGGATTCAAACAAAGCTTGAACCATTTCACCAATACTGACAACAACCTAATCTTCTAGCAAGCTATATCCTAGGTTTGATTGCCTCCATGGCTCTGACATGTCAATAGATCAATATAATTTTCAGTTGGACCATATTTATTGGCCCTCCTGTGGATTGTCAAAATAATCAATCACCTCTTTGTCTAGAATCAACATGAGGTTATTCCTCCTTACCTCATATCACCCTAGTTGCTACAATAAATGAACCTTGTGGAAACCCTAAGTCACCCTCTCTAGTTGCATAGATCTATCACCTTGCCAAAATTAATCTTCTCAAAACTATTAAAGAATAAATATCCTCTATACGAATTCTAAAAGCCCTTAAATTCCACTTGTTTTTCGTTGATTCCAAAGGATAATTCCTATGATAATGATGCAAGAAAATTTTAGTGTTCCTGCATGTTCAGCTACTATGAATTAACATCATAATTCAAAACTCTCACTGATATGTTTCAGAGAGAAAATACTCCCATACACTGTCAACAATACATAACATGCATGCAACATAATACCCCAATGTAATATTAATTGACCGACGATTAATCCTAGGAAAGACTTTAATGATGCTATCTGCAATAATCAGATCTTTATGATATAATATCAAAACTTACCATATGCTAGGCATGATCATGTCCACACAACTCCATGTC
Source organism: Pinus tabuliformis (assembly GCA_031772625.1). Lineage (NCBI taxonomy): Eukaryota > Viridiplantae > Streptophyta > Pinopsida > Pinales > Pinaceae > Pinus > Pinus tabuliformis. The sequence goes on from CM062810.1 coordinate 695,684,698, forward strand.
CATGCAAGGTTATCGTCAGGCCACACCGAAAGGTTTCCAATTCATTAATTGAAATGTACAGCAAAACCCAAAACACCATGCATCCAGAATTCAATTGAAGCTGCCAATGCAGTTTCCTTTTCTAATGCACTCACAAACTAATATTCACAGTACAAATAAATAGATGCATGAATTGATGAGTTAGATCAAAATAACTCTTTCCACAATTTACTATTGACCTCACACCTCCAACGATTTGCTAGTATTTGGGTGCCTTCTCTTATTCAATTGTACTTCTACTGAAACATCGACATTAGCTTCATTTTCCTGAGGCCTTCTTGTGTGCACAAAAAACAAATTCTTCAATCAGAGAATCAATACACAATCAAACTTTGACTGAGAGAAAATCAAATGCAAAATACATACATGGTCTTCATACATTAATTCATAGTAACAAGATCATAGTCCATTACAATAAAATTCTCTTGTATAGATTGTGCATACATATGCTTGGAGGCATTCATTCTCTCTATGTCTTGATCTCTCATTCATTTGGCCATTCTCCCCTTTCCTCATTTACCCATATGATTACAATAAGTAGAATTGAGAAATGCAATAGCTTTTCTAGATCCTAAAAGCACTCCAATAGTTTCTAAGATTTCTAGACTTTTTCCCATCGTAACAAAATGCTAATAGTTGCCAAGATTTTTTCTCGTGCAACCTCTCATGCCTTAAAAGGCAAATTTTCTTCTTAAAAATCTTATCTACTCAATCTTATCTCTATTCCTAGTCCCTTTAGAAATAAATAAATTAACATTATTTATAATAAGGATTTAGAATTCCTTTTTCATGTTAAAACTTGGTTTGGAAGTTCGTCTCCAAAAAAAAACTTAATGACTTTGAAGCTCTAATACTCTAAATAATAATTTTTCTAAAAATAATTATAGCTCATCACACTCTTTAGACTATAAACAAAAATAAGATGTATTAAAACCTGGCCAACATTACATAAATATTGTTTACATTTACATATCCTCCTTGAAATTGAATATTACATACCCTCTTTGAAATTGAATATATAACTTTAAAGAAAAATATATATTATTAACTATTAAATTTACCTAAATTATATAAAGAAAATAAATTCCTATTATCATATGTTGTTTTGATAAATAAAAAAAATTGAATTTCATTAAAAACACATTACATATTACATGTGAATCAAATCGATTGAATTTCCTTAAAAATACATTACATGTGAAACATTTTTTAGATTGAAATTTTCCATCTAATAAAATTGAAAGTTATTATTAATTGGTATATAGGCGTTTTAGAGGTATCTAGATATCTTAAAATAGCGAGCTTGTTTAAATATTGGAAAAAAGGTCTCCAGAATTTAAGTAAAAGTCTCCAGAATATAATCATAAATTAATGTAAGAAGACAATTCTCATTAAAGTATTTCCCATGGCTAGGTGTCCATTTTAGTCATAAGTTGGAAATTATAACCGTATTCTCAAATTATTTTTTTTCATCGAATTAGGTGCCAATTTTAATCAAAATATATGAAATTAAGCACCTCAATTGCACCATTGAGATTTTGTCAACTATGAAGTCCGTTAAAGGTGAGAAGACGTAACGACGGAAAGTCCGTTAAAGGGGATTCCAGGGGACGTGTCGGTCTAGTAGACTCTCACTCTGCGCAAAATAATGTGGACCATCCCATCAGAGTATCCGAGCATTAATCTGAGCCGTGAATTTCTCCCGAGTTCTCCTTAAATTGCAGAGTGCGGGCATTCCAAACCCTTGTTCATATTTAGCGATTTGGTTGTAGTCTCCAGGATTCGATTCTGGGCATCTTCAGTTTCTGAGTTAGAGTGATAGATCGAGCTTGGTGGTTAATATTTCGACTTCCTTCCTCATATTTTCGTCATTTCCAACATTTAGGAATGCTACGTGCTGGAGAATTGGGGTTTTAGAATGAGCTAGCGCACTGCAATGGCCACGTTCGTTTCTTTGTGAAGGGTTTTCCTTTATCACCACCATTTATCTGAAAATACTCTCCAAAATACCATTTCCATTTTCCGAAGTCTTCTATCTAATAGAGGGTTTCATTTCTGATATCCATTTTGAACCTGTGCAGATGATTAGAGGCCGTTGTCAGTCTATATGTTTCGATTATTTTTCGAGATCTAGGTCTCTGGAGGCGTGAATTAGGTCACACGAGATCTAAAATACTAGGCATTTATCTTGTATTTTCATTCTTAAAAGAATTTTGCATTTTCATTTTCAATGGACTGCAGCGGCCGCGTCCCTTTCTTTGTGAAGGGTTTTCTTATATCACCACGATTTGTCTGAGAATACTCTCTAAAATGAAATTCTGTAAGATACCATTTCCATCTTTTGAAGTCTTCTATCTAACAGAGGGTTTCATTTCTGATTTCCGTTTCGAAACTGTGGAGATGATTAGAGGTCATTTTCTGATTAGAAGCTTGATGACCAGGCATCTATCTTGTATTTTCACTCTTAAAGAATTTTTCATTTGGGTAATTGATGTGTGTAAACCATATGGCATTGTCTTTGCGGGTGTGCTAGCTGGCGGCCCGTCAGATTAATGAAATGTCTTTGTTTTTTTCTTTGGTAAGGCCAACCTTTCCAACCATCCGAGCATATTTTGGCTGTCTGTCTAGTCTATTTTTTGTTGGAATTTTTGATTGATCGTATATTTTGGCTGAGGTCTGTGTAGTGTGTTTTGTGTTAGAAGTCTCCCACATAACACATGAAAGATTTGGTATTTACAGTTCCATGGATTATCATGTGCAATAAAGATTCTGGTATTTACAGTTCCATGGATTATCATGTGCAATGGATTAAACTCACTTTTGATTAACCTCGCTTTTGTTGTAATGGTGTAGAATAATGTCAAATGCTTCTCTGCTTAAACCCTAATACTATAAAAGGAATAAGACTTTTCATCTTAGGAGTGCTGTTCTCTTCTAACCTCGATTTTATAATGGGTTTTTAAACAATGGTTAAGAACAATATCAAATGTTATCAAATGCTTTTGTCTATCAAATTCTTTTCTCTGCCTAACCTCGAGACTCTAAAAGGAATAAGACTTTCCATTATGGGAATGCTTTTCTTTGCTAATCTCGAGTTTGTAATGGTTTTTTGTAATGGTCGAATTCCTCTTTTCTTTGCTAACCTCGAGTTTGTAATGGTTTTTTTGTAATGGTCGGTTCCTCGAGGTAATATCAAATGTTATCAAATGTTTTTCTCTACTTAACCAGATGAATAAGACTTTCCATTCTGGGAATGTTTTTCTCTGTTTAACTCTGAGACTTTAAAAGGAATAAGACTTTCCATGAGAAGGCTTTTTCTCTGCATAACCCTGAGACTTTAAAAAGAACAAGACTTACATGGGAATGCTTTTCTCCCTGCTTAACTCTTGAGATTTTAAAAGGAACAAGACTTTCCATGGGAATGCTTTTTTCGGCTTAACTTTAAAAGGAATAAAACTTTCCATGCAGAGTACTTGCTCATGTAATTTAAAAGGAATAAGACTTTCCATACAGAGTAATGCTCATGTGATTCAAATTTTGGTTTTCAAATATGAAACAAATAGCATTATTGGAAGTGACTTCATCAACAAAATTTGTGTTCCAAAATATTCTTCTCATGTGATTCAAATTTTGGTTTTCAAATATGAAACAAATAGCATTATTGGAAGTGACTTCATCAACAAAATTTGTGTTCCAAAATATTCGTCTCCTACTTATTCTTCTTGCAACAAATAAACATGAAGCACTTGATTGTGATCATTTGTTTTGTTGTCATTTCATGATACTAAAATTATATAATTCCATCTACTCTTGGGTGGATTTGATTATGTAGAAAAAGCAGCCAATTATTTGTTAAAATAATTTTTCATTATGTAATTTCATTTACTCTATTAAGTGGATATGATTATGCAGAAAATGCAGCCAATTCATTTGTCAAAAGTTCAAACAATTTTTCATGTGCAAATTTTTGCATTTCATTTTTGTCAAATTATATATATATATATTATAAAAGATCCTCCTCTCACTATGTTTAAGTGAAATATTTAGCTCAGTTTTCTTTATAAAAGATCATTCTCTGACTACTTCTAGGATGGAACAAAATTTATTGCATTTTTTAATCAAATTATTTTCATTCTTTCACTAACTTTAAATGAAATATTTAGTTCAGTGTTTTTTTTTTTTTTTTTTTTTTAAATCATCCTCTCACTACTTCTAGATGAAATATGTAGTTTGAAAAATAGGATGGAATTAAAACTATTGCATCTCTTAATTATATATATATCTTTGTAGGTTATCAATTATGGAAATGAGATTAGAGAGATAGAAGATAAAAGTAGGAACGAAATCATAAGAATGCCAAGGAGGTAGACATATGTTTATTCAATTAATCTTTTAAAGTTCACATTGGATAATTTTGAGGTTCAAACAGGTTCAAACTCCTTTGTTTTATATCTTTGTCATTCCTTTGTTATAGACAAAGCATTGCAGTCTTTAGAGGCATGTCCAAGTACTGTGGAGTTCCAATGTTTATGTGAAAACCATGAAAAACTATAATCATAGTTGCTGGAATCAATTTTGTATTGGATGTAATGTCTTATACTTAAGCTCATGCTTGATTCCCATGTTATTTTATTTAATTTTGAGTTTGATTGTTCACTTGCAAAGACTTAGGAAATGGCAAGAGCGAATAGGAAGAATCGTTGACAGAAAAGATATGTATTTGAGAGGAAGTATGTTTTATCTGACTTCACTAGTTGCACCCGAGGGCATTATTTGATTTGGTAGAAGATAAATACCATAGCGATTCACTGGTTAAGATAAAACGTGAGCGTTTTGTTTTCTCAAACTTTTAGTGCGATTTTGATCCACCGCATTAGAGATAGTACTGTTGGAACTGATTTCATTCAACTACAGGTTAGTATCATTTCTTTTATCCGACCAACCATTGAGCAGACGCGTAGTAGAATTTTTTGTTTGTTTGATACACTTTGGTTTATTTTTAGTTTGATGACATGATTCTACATACTAGTTTATTTGGACGTCATATTTCTTGATATCGAAATTAGTTATCGCATTTCTCCCCTTGTATTTTATGGTAGTAATATCATAAGCCCTAGTAGCTTCGTATATTGGTTTTGACATATACAAAAGTAGAAGTTTCCAAGGTTTACGATATTGCTACCATACATTCAAGAGGCGCAATGTGATAACCAATTTCAATATCAAGAACTATGACATATAGATGATTCAGTGTGCATAATCATGTCACCAAAATGGAAATCGAACAAAACGTGTCACAAACAAATAATTATACTATTCCACATTTCCCTAATAACTAGTCGAATAAAAAACAACGATGCTAACCCACAAATGAATGTGATCAATTTCAACAATATTTTCTTTGATGTGGTGGATCAGAATCAAACCGAAGGTGTGAGCAAACAAAACTCTCAAATTTATCTCAATTGTAGGTGAATCGCTTTGGTATTTCTCTTTTGCCAAATTAGACAATGCCCTTAGGCGCAACTAGTGAAGTCAGAGAAAACTAAGTTCCTCCCTCAAATGATGGTGCCCTATGCTTTGTAGACCCCTTCAATGGTGTAACATATTGCTTTCTTTGAATGGTGGTATTCCCTTTTTGTGATTTCCAATATGGAAATGTCCCTCCAATATTTTCCATGATAATACCTAATCCATACTTGCCACTTTTTCACGCTCCCACTATGAAATGGGAGAATGAAAAAGAGACAAATATTAATATGGTATTGTTGTGGGGAATGTTGGAGGCACATTTCCATATTGGTAATCAAAAAAAGGGAATACCACCAATAGGGGCATGCAATATGTCATGTCTGTGAGGCGTCTATTAGGTATAAGACGCCATCACTTGGGAGAGGAAATATGTTTTATCTGACTTCACTAGTTGCGCCCCAGGGCATTATCTGATTTGGTAGAAGATAATTACCATATTGATTCATTGGTAGCTAAGATGAAAAATGAATGGGTTTATTAAGTATAGGGTGCCATCATTCGGGAGAGAAAGTATGTTTTATTTGACTTCACTAGTTGCACCTGGGGGCATTATATGATTTGGTAAAAGATAAATACCATAACATTCCACTCGTAGCTAAGATACAAATTGAGTGTTTTGTTGGCTTAGAGCTTCAGTGCGATTCTGATCCACCACAGTAGAGATAGTATTGTTTGAACTAGTTGCATTCATCTACAGGTTAGTATCATTGTTTTTATCCCACCAGCTATTGGCGAGACGTGTAGTAGAATTCTTTGTTTGTTTGATACACTTTGGTTGGTTTTTAGTTTGATGACATGATTCTACAACTATTTTATTTAGATGTCATAGCTCTTGATATCGAAATTTGTCATTGCATTGCACCCCTTGTATTTTATGATATCAATATCATAAGCCTTAGTAGCTTCGTATATTGGTTTTGAAAAATACAAAAGAAGAAGTTTGCAAGGTTTACGATATTGCTACCATACATTCAAGGGGCACAATGTGATAACAAATTTCAATATCAAGAATTTTGACATCTAGATGATCCAATTTGCATAATCATGTCATCTAAATGGAAATCGAACAAAATGTGTCAAACAAACATATAATTCTACTACTCCACGTTTGCTCAATAACTAGTCAAATAAAAACAACGATGCTAACCCAAAAATGGATGTGATTAGTTTCAACAATATTGCCTTTGATGTGGTGGATCAGAATCAAACTTAAGGTCTGAGCCAAAAAAACTCTCAAATTTTATCTCAATTATCGATGAATCGCTTTGGTATTTTTCTCTGTTTAACTCTGAGACTTTAAAAGGAATAAGACTTTCCATGAGAAGGCTTTTTCTCTGCATAACCCTGAGACTTTAAAAAGAGCAAGACTTTCCATGCGAATGCTTTTCTCCCTGCTTAACTCTGAGATTTTAAAAGGAATAAGACTTTCCATGGGAATGCTTTTTTCGGATTAACTTTAGAGGGAATAAGACTTTCCATGCAGAGTACTGCTCATGTAATTTAAAAGAACTAAGACATTCCATACAGAGTACTACTCATGTAATTCAAATTTTTCTTTTCAAATATGAAACAAATAGCATTATTGGAAGTGACTTCATCAACAAAATTTGTGTTCCAAAATATTATTCTCCTACTTATTCTTCTTGCAACAAATAAGCATGAAGCACTTGATTGCGATGAACTAGTAATCCCTTTATTCTTTTTGCATGAAGCACTTGATTGCGATCATTTGTTTTGCTATCATTTCATGATACTAAAATTATATAATTCCATCTACTCTTGGGTGGATTTGATTATGTAATAAATGCAGCCAATTCATTTGTCAAAAGCTAAAACAATTTTTCATGTGCAAATTTTTGCGTTTCATTTTTGTCAAATTTTATATATATATATATATATATATATATATATATATATATATATATATATATATATATATATATGTATATATATATATATATATATATATATATACATATATACATATATATATACATATATACATATATATATATATACATATATATATATATATATATATATATATATATATATATATACATATATATATATATATATATATATATATATATACATATATATATATATATATATATATATATATATATATACATATATATATATATTATAAAAGATCATTCTCTGACTACTTCTAGGATGGAACAAAATTTATTTCATTTCTTAATCAAATTATTTTCATTCTCTCGCTAAGTTTAAATGAAATATCTAGTTCAGTTTTTTTTTTTTTTTTTTTTTTTTAAATCATCCTCTCACTACTTCTAGATGAAATATGTCGTTTGAAAAATAGGATGGAATTAAAACTATTGCATCTCTTAATTATATATATATCTTTGTAGGTTATCAATTATGGAAATGAGATTAGAGATATAGAAGATAATAGTAGGGATGAAATCATAAGAATGCCAAGGAGGTAGACATATGTTTACTCAATTAATCTTTTGAAGTTCACATTGGATAATTTTGAGGTACAAATAGGTTCAAACTCCTTTGTTTTATATCTTTGTCATTCCTTTGTTATAGACAAAGCACTGCAGTCTTTAGAGGCATGTCCAAGTATTGTGGAGTTCCCAGGTTTATGTGAAAACCATGAAAAACTATAATCATAGTTGCTGGAATCAATTTTGTATTGGATGTAATGTATTATACTTATGCTCATGCTTGATTCCCATGTTATTTTATTTAATTTTGAGTTTGATTCTTCACTTGCAAAGACTTAGGAAATGGCAAGAGCGAATACAAAGAATCGTTGACAAAAAAGATATGTATTTGAGAGGAAGTATGTTTTATCTGACTTCACTAGTTGCACCCGAGGGCATTATTTGATTTGGTGGAAGATAAATACCATAGCGATTCACTGGTAACTAAGATAAAATATGAGCATTTTGTTTGCTCAAACTTTCAGTGCGATTTTGATCCACCACATTAGAGATAGTACTGTTGGGACTGATTGCATTCAGCTACAGGTTAGTATCATTGCTTTTAGCCGACCAACCATTGGACAGACGTGTAGTAGAATTTTTTGTTTGTTTGATACACTTTGGTTGATTTTTAGGTTGATGACATGATTCTACATACTAGTTTATTTGGATGTTATAGTTCTTGATATCGAAATTTGTTACAGCATTGTGCCCCTTGTATTTTATGGTAGTAATATCATAAGCCCTAGTTGCTTCGTATATTGGTTTTGACATATACAAAAGTAGAAGCTTCCAAGGTTTACCATATTGCTACCATACATTCAAGGGGCACAATGTGATAACAAATTTCAATATCAAGAACTATGACATATAGGTGATTCAATGTGCATAATCATGTCACCAAAATGGAAATCGAACAAAACGTGTCACAAACAAATAATTATATTATTCCACATTTTCCTGATAACTAGTCGAATAAAAAACAACGATGCTAATCCACAAATGAATGTGATCAATTTCAACAATATTTTCTTTGATGTGGTGGATCAGAATCAAACCGGAGGTGTGAGCAAACAAAACTCTCAAATTTATCTCAATTGTAGGTGAATCGCTTTGGTATTTCTCTTTTGTCAAATTAAACAATGCCCTTAGGTGCAACTAGTGAAGTCAGAGAAAACTAAGTGCCTCCCTCAAATGATGGCGCCCTATACTTTGTAGACCTCTTCAAAGGTGCAACATATTGCTTGCCTTGAATGGTGGTTTTCCATTTTTGTGATTTCCAATATGGAACTGTGCCTCCAATATTTCCCATGACAATACCAAATCTATACTTGCCACTTTTTCACGCTCCCACTAAGAAATGGGAGAATGAAAAAGAGGCAAATATGGATATGGTAATATTGTGGGGAATATTGGAGGCACATTTCCATATTGGTAATCACAAAAAGGGAATACCACCAATAAGGGCATGCAATATGTCATGCCTGTGAAGGGGTCGATTAAGTATAGGGCACCATCATTTGGGAGAGGAAGTATGTTTTTTATAAGAATGAGTTGTGTTTTGGTGGAGATTTTTGTCATATTTTAACAAATTGGAAATAACTTATTTATTACACAAGGTTGATGATTAGATTTATAAGAATGAGTTGTGTTTTGGTGGAAATTTTTGTCCTGTTTTAACAAATTGGAAATAACTTATTTATCACACAGGGTTGATGATCACACAATGTTGATATTCACAATAGGATTATCAATAGTATTTTATTTATTTAAAATTATCACACAAGGTTGATGATCACACAATGTTGATATTCACAATAGGATTATCAATAGTATTTGATTTATTTATTTATTTTAAATACTGATGTAATATTATCTCAACAACATAGATTCATGTATTTATGTTAGATTATAATATTATCTCAACATAGATTCATGTATTTATGTTAGATTATTACTGTATTTATGTTAGATTATTACAGTATTGATTTATTTATGCATAGATCTATTTATTTTAAATACAGATCTAATATTATCTCTGCATAGATTCAATTGTATGGATCTATTTTAAATACAGATCTAACATTATTCCAGCATAGATCTATCAATTATCCCAGCATAGATCTATCTTAAATAGGATCACACAATAAGATTATCAACAGTATAGATCTATTTTAAATATGGATCTAACATTATCTCTACATAGATTCATGTTAGATTATCATCTTTTATCTGACTTCACCAGTTGCGCCCCAGGGCATTATCTGATTTGGTAAAATATAAATACTATAATGATTCATTGGTAGCTAAGATAAAAAATGAAGGGGTCTATGAAGTATAGGGTGCCATCATTCAGGAGAGAAAGTATGTTTTCTCTAACTTCACTAGTTGCACCCGAGGGCATTATATGATTTGGTAAAAGATAAATACCATAGTGTTTCACTAGTAGCTAAGATACAACTTGAGTGTTTTGTTGGCTCAGAGCTTCGGTGCGATTCTGATCCACCACAGTAGAGATAGTATTGTTGGAACTAGTTGCATTCATCTACATGTTAGTATCATTGTTTTTATCCCACCAACTATTAGCCAGACGAGTAGTGGAATTCTTTGTTTGTTTGATACACTTTGGTTGGTTTTTAGTTTGATGACATGATTCTACAACTAGATTATTTAGATGTCATAGTTCTTGATATCGAAATTTGTCACTGCATTGCACCCCTTATATTTTATGATAACAATATCATAATCCTTAGTAGCTTCATATAGTGGTTTTGATAAATAAAAAAGAAGAAGTTTGCAGGGTTTACGATATTGCTACCATACATTCAAGGGGCACAATGTGGTAACAAATTTCAATATCAAGAATTATGACATCAATTTGCATAATCATGTCATCTAAATGGAAATCAAACAAAATGTGTCAAACAAACATATAATTGTACTACTCCACACTTGCCCGATAACTAGTTAAATAAAAACAACGATGCTAACCCAAAAATGGATGTGATCAATTTCAACAATATTGTCTTTGATGTGGTGGATCAACATCAAACTTAAGGTCTGAGCCAAAATAACTCTCAAATTTTATCTCAATTATTGATGAATCGCTTTGGTATTTCTCTTTTTCCAATTCAGACAATGCCTTTAGGCGCAACTAGTGAAGTCAGAAAAAATTGAGTTCCTCTCTCCAATGATGACACCTTATAATTGTTAGACTCCTTCACAGGCGTAACACCACCAACATGGGCATGCAATATGTGATTCACTGGTAGCTATGATAAAAATTGAGCGTTTTGTTGGCTCGGATCTTAAGTTCGATTCTAATCCACTACACTAGAGATAGTATTGTTGGAACTAGTTGCATTCATGTACATGTTAGTATCGTTGCTTTTATCTCACCAACTATGACATGTAGTAGAAGTCTTTGTTTGTTTGATAATTTTTGGCTGATTTGTAGTCTGATGACATGATTCTATAGACTACTTCATTTGGGTGTCATAGTTCTTGACATCAAAATTTGTCATTGCATTGTGCCCCTTGTATCTTATGGTAGCAATATCATAAACCCTACTCGAACGCCATCATTTAGGCAAGGAAGCATGTTTTATCTGATTTTTCTAATTGCGCCCGTGGGAATTATTTGATTTAGTAGCAAAGAAATACCATATTGATTCACTTGTTGCTTGTTGGTGTCGTTAAAATGCTTGTTTTGTTGATTGATGGAGTGTTGTTTTCTCTTTGAAAACATTGTTTTGCATTTGTTTTACCTTGTATTTCAAATTTCACTTTTCGTGAAAATGTATTAGATTAGTTGCATTGAAAAGTTATTTTTTGAAAAGTTATTTTTAGGAAATGGCAAGAGCGAATAGGAAGAATCGTTGAAAGAAAAGATATGTATTTGAGAGGAAGTATGTTTTATCTGACTTCACTAGTTGCACCCTAGGGCATTATTTGATTTGGTAGAAGATAAATACCATATCGATTCATTGGTTAAGATAAAATGTGAGCGTTGTGTTTTCTCAAACTTCTAGTGCGATTTTGATCCACCACATTAGAGATAGTACCTTTGGAACTGATTGCATTCAGCTACAGGTTAGTATCATTGCTTTTATCCGACCAACCATTGGGCAGATGCGTAGTATAATTTTTTGTTTGTTTGATACACTTTGGTTGATTTTTAGTTTGATGACATGATTCTATATACTAGTTTATTTGGACGTCATATTTCCTGATATCGAAATTAGTTATAGCATTGCTCCCCTTGTATTTTATGGTAGTAATATCATAAGCCCTAGTAGCTTTGTATATTGGTTTTGACATATACAAAAGTAGAAGTTTCCAAGGTTTACGATATTGCTACCATACATTCAAGAGGCGCAATGTGATAACCAATTTCAATATCAAGAACTATGACATATAGATGATTCAGTGTGCATAATCATGTCACCAAAATGGAAATCGAACAAAACGTGTCACAAACAAATAATTATATTATTCCACATTTCCCTAATAACTAGTCTAATAAAAAACAACAATGCTAACCCACAAATGAATGTGATCAATTTCAACAATATTTTCTTTGATGTGGTGGATCAGAATCAAACCGAAGGTGTGAGCAAACAAAACTCTCAAATTTATCTCAATTGTAGGTGAATCGCTTTGGTATTTCTCTTTTGCCAAATTAGACAATGCCCTTAGGCGCAACTAGTGAAGTCAGAGAAAACTAAGTTCCTCCCTCAAATGATGGTGCCCTATGCTTTGTAGACCCCTTCAATGGTGTAACATATTGCTTACTTTGAATGGTGGTATTCCATTTTTGTGATTTCCAATATGGAAATGTGCCTCCAATATTTTCCATGATAATACCTAATCCATACTTGCCACTTTTTCACGCTCCCACTATGAAATGGGAGAACGAAAAAGAGACAAATATTGATATGGTATTGTTGTGGGGAATGTTGGAGGCACATTTCCATATTGGTAATAAAAAAAAAAAGGAATACCACCAATAGGGGCATGCAATATATCATGCCTGTGAGGGGTCTATTAAGTATAAGACGCCATCATTTGGGAGAGGAAATATGTTTTATCTGACTTCACTAGTTGCACCCCAGGGCATTATCTGATTTGGTAGAAGATAAATACCATATTGATTCACTAGTAGCTAAGATGAAAAATGAAGGGGTTTATTAAGTATAGGGTGCCATCATTTTGGAGAGAAAGTATGTTTTATTTGACCTCACTAGTTGCACTTGAGGGCATTATATGATTTGGTAAAAGATAAATACCATAGCATTTCACTGGTAGCTAAGATACAAATTGAGTGTTTTGTTGGCTTAGAGCTTTAGTGCGATTCTGATCCAACACAGTAGAGATAGTATTGTTGGAACTAGTTGCATTCATCTACAGGTTAGTATCATTGTTTTTATCCCACCAGCTATTGGCGAGACGTGTAGTAGAATTCTTTGTTTGTTTGATACACTTTGGTTGGTTTTTAGTTTGATGACATGATTCTACAACTAGTTTATTTAGATGTCATAGCTCCTGATATCGAAATTTGTCACTGCATTGCGCCCCTTGTATTTTATGATAGCAATATCATAAGCCTTAGTAGCTTCATATATTGGTTTTGAAAAATACAAAAGAAGAAGTTTGCAAGGTTTACGATATTGCTACCATACATTCAAGGGGCACAATGTGATAACAAATTTCAATATCAAGAATTTTGACATCTAGATGATCCAATTTGCATAATCATGTCATCTAAATGGAAATCGAACAAAATGTGTCAAACAAACATATAATTCTACTACTCCACGTTTGCTCAATAACTAGTCAAATAAAAACAACGATGCTAACCCAAAAATGGATGTGATCAGTTTCAACAATATTGCCTTTGATGTGGTGGATCAGAATCAAACTTAAGGTCTGAGCCAAAAAAACTCTCAAATTTTATCTCAATTATCGATGAATCGCTTTGGTATTTTTCTCTGTTTAACTCTGAGACTTTAAAAGGAATAAGACTTTCCATGAGAAGGATTTTTCTCTGCATAACCCTGAGACTTTAAAAAGAACAAGACTTTCCATGCGAATGCTTTTCTCTCTGCTTAACTCTGAGATTTTAAAAGGAATAAGAATTTCCATGGGAATGCTTTTTTCGGATTAACTTTAGAAGGAATAAGACTTTCCATGCAGAGTACTGCTCATGTAATTTAAAAGGACTAAGACATTCCATACAGAGTACTACTCATGTAATTCAAATTTTGCTTTTCAAATACGAAACAAATAGCGTTATTGGAAGTAACTTCATCAACAAAATTTGTGTTCCAAAATATTCTTCTCCTACTTATTCTTCTTGCAACAAATAAGCATGAAGCACTTGATTACGATCAACTAGTAATCTCTTTATTCTTTTTGCATGAAGCACTTGATTGCGATCATTTGTTTTGTTATCATTTCATGATACTAACATTATATAATTCCATCTACTCTTGGGTGGATTTGATTATGTAGAAGAAGCAACCAGTTATTTTTTAAAATAATTTTTCATTATGTAGTTTCATTTACTCTATTAAGTGGATTTAATTATGCAATAAATGCAGCCAATTCATTTGTCAAAAGTTAAAACAATTTTTCATGTGCAAATTTTTGCATTTCATTTTTGTCAAAATATATATATATATATATATATATATATATTATAAAAGATCATCCTCTCACTATGTTTAAGTGAAATATTTAGCTCATTTTTTTATAAAAGATCATTCTCTGACTACTTCTAGGATGGAACAAAATTTATTTCATTTCTTAATCAAATTATTTTCATTCTCTCACTAAGTTTAAATGAAATATTTAGTTCAGGTTTTTTTTTTTTTTTTAAATCATCCTCTCACTACTTCTAGATGAAATATGTAGTTTGAAAAATAGGATGGAATTAAAACTATTGCATCTCTTAATTATATATATATCTTTGTAGGTTATCAATTATGGAAATGAGATTAGAGATATAGAAGATAAAAGTAGGGATGAAATCATAAGAATGCCAAGGAGGTAGACATATGTTTATTCAATTAATCTTTTAAAGTTCACATTGGATAATTTTGAGGTACAAATAGGTTCAAACTCCTTTGTTTTATATCTTTGTCATTCCTTTGTTATAGACAAAGCATTGCAGTCTTTGAGGGCATGTCCAAGTATTGTGGAGTTCCCAGGTTTATGTGAAAACCATGAAAAATTATAATCATAGTTGCTGGAATCAATTTTGTATTGGATGTAATGTATTATACTTATGCTCATGCTTGATTCCCATGTTATTTTATTTAATTTTGAGTTTGATTCTTCACTTGCAAAGACTTAGGAAATGGCAAGAGCGAATACGAAGAATCGTTGACAAAAAAGATATGTATTTGAGAGGAAGTATGTTTTATCTGACTTCACTATTGCACCCGAGGGAATTATTTGATTTGGTGGAAGATAAATACCATAGCGATTCACTGGTAACTAAGATAAAATATGAGCATTTTGTTTGCTCAAACTTTCAGTGCGATTTTGATCCACCACATTAGAGATAGTACTGTTGGAACTGATTGCATTCAGCTACAGGTTAGTATCATTGCTTTTATCCGACCAACCATTGGACAGACGTGTTGTAGAATTTTTTGTTTGTTTGATACACTTTGGTTGATTTTTAGGTTGATGACATGATTCTACATACTAGTTTATTTGGATGTCATAGTTCTTGATATCGAAATTTGTTACAGCATTGTGCCCCTTGTATTTTATGGTAGTAATATCATAAGCCCTAGTAGCTTCGTATATTGGTTTTGACATATACAAAAGTAGAAGCTTCCAAGGTTTACGATATTGCTACCATACATTCAAGGGGCACAATGTGATAACAAATTTCAATATCAAGAACTATGACATATAGGTGATTCAATGTGCATATTCATGTCACCAAAATGGAAATCGAACAAAACGTGTCACAAACAAATAATTATAGTATTCCACATTTTCCTGATAACTAGTCGAATAAAAAACAACGATGCTAATCCACAAATGAATGTGATCAATTTCAACAATATTTTCTTTGATGTGGTGGATCAGAATCAAACCGGAGGTGTGAGCAAACAAAACTCTCAAATTTATCTCAATTGTAGGTGAATCGCTTTGGTATTTCTCTTTTTCCAAATTAGACAATGCCCTTAGGTGCAACTAGTGAAGTCAGAGAAAACTAAGTTCCTCCCTCAAATGATGGCGCCCTATACTTTGTAGACCTCTTCAAAGGTGCAACATATTGCTTGCCTTGAATGGTGTTTTTCCATTTTTGTGATTTCCAATATGGAACTGTGCCTCCAATATTTCCCATGACAATACCAAATCCATACTTGCCACTTTCTCACGCTCCCACTAAGAAATGGGAGAATGAAAAAGAGGCAAATATGGATATGGTACTATTGTGGGGAATATTGGAGGCACATTTCCATATTGGTAATCACAAAAACGGAATACCACCAATAAGGGCATGCAATATGTCATGCCTGTGAAGGGGTCGATTAAGTATAGGGCACCATCATTTGGGAGAGGAAGTATGTTTTTTATAAGAATGAGTTGTGTTTTGGTGGAGACTTTTGTCCTATTTTAACAAATTGGAAATAACTTATTTATCACACAAGGTTAAATAACTTATTTATCACACAAGGTTGATGATTAGATTTATAAGAATGAGTTGTGTTTTGGTGGAAATTTTTGTCCTGTTTTAACAAATTGGAAATAACTTATTTATCACACAGGGTTGATGATCACACAATGTTGATATTCACAATAGGATTATCAATAGTATTTGATTTATTTAAAATTATCACACAAGGTTGATGATCACACAATGTTGATATTCACAATAGGATTATCAATAGTATTTGATTTATTTATTTATTTTAAATACTGATGTAATATTATCTCAGCAGCATAGATTCATGTATTTATGTTAGATTAATACTGTATTTATGTTAGATTATTACAATATTGATTTATTTATGCATAGATCTATTTATTTTAAATACAGATCTAATATTATCTCTGCATAGATTCAATTGTATGGATCTATTTTAAATACGGATCTAACATTATTCCAGCATAGATCTATCAATTATCCCAGCATAGATCTATCTTAAATACGATCACACAATAAGATTATCAACAGTATAGATCTATTTTAAATATGGATCTAACATTATCTCTACATAGATTCATGTTAGATTATCATCTTTTATCTGACTTCACCAGTTGCACCCCAGGGCATTATCTGATTTGGTAAAAGATAAATACTATAATGATTCATTGGTAGCTAAGATAAAAAATGAAGGGGTCTATGAAGTATAGGGTGCCATCATTCAGGAGACAAAGTATGTTTTCACTAACTTCACTAGTTGCACCCGAGGGCATTATATGATTTGGTAAAAGATAAATACCATAGTGTTTCACTAGTAGCTAAGATACAACTTGAGTGTTTTGTTGGCTCAGAGCTTCGGTGTGATTCTGATCCACCACAGTAGAGATAGTATTGTTGGAACTAGTTGCATTCATCTACATGTTAGTATCATTGGTTTTATCCCACCAACTATTAGCCAGACGAGTAGTGGAATTCTTTGTTTGTTTGATACACTTTGGTTGGTTTTTAGTTTGATGACATGATTCTACAACTAGATTATTTAGATGTCATATCTCTTGATATCGAAATTGGTCACTGCATTGCACCCCTTGTATTTTATGATAACAATATCATAAGCCTTAGTAGCTTCATATAGTGGTTTTGACAAATACAAAAGAAGAAGTTTGCAGGGTTTACGATATTACTACCATACATTCAAGGGGAACAATGTGATAACAAATTTCAATATCAAGAATTATGACATCAATTTGCATAATCATGTCATCTAAATGGAAATCGAACAAAATGTGTCAAACAAACATATAATTCTACTACTCCACACTTGCCCGATAACTAGTTAAATAAAAACAACGATGCTAACCCAAAAATGGATGTGATCAATTTCAACAATATTGTCTTTGATGTGGTGGATCAACATCAAACATAAGGTCTGAGCCAAAAAAACTCTCAAATTTTATCTCAATTATTGATGAATCGCTTTGGTATTTCTCTTTTGCCAATTCAGACAATGCCCTTAGGTGCAACTAGTGAAGTCAGAGAAAATTGAGTTCCTCTCTCCAATGATGACACCTTATAATTGGTAGACTCCTTCACAGGCGTAACACCACCAACATGGGCATGCAATATGTCATGCCTGTGAAGGGGTTTATCAAGTATAGGGCACCATAATTTGGGAGAGGAAGTTTGTTTTATCTGACTTCACTAATTGTGCTCGAGGGCATTATTTGATTTGGTCCAAGAGAAATACCATAGTGATTCACTGGTAGCTAAGATACAAATTGAGCGTTTTGTTGGCTCGGATCTTAAGTTTGATTCTGATCCACTACACTAGAGATAGTATTGTTGGAACTAGTTGCATTCATGTACATGTTAGTATCGTTGCTTTTATCTCACCAACTATGACATGTAGTAGAAGTCTTTGTTTGTTTGATACACTTTGGTTGATTTGTAGTCTGATGACATGATTCTATAGACTACTTCATTTGGGTGTCATAGTTCTTGACATCGAAATTTGTCATTGCATTGTGCCTCTTGTATCTTATGGTAGCAATATCATAAACCCTACTCGAACGCCATCATTTAGGCAAGGAAGTATGTTTTATCTGATTTTTCTAATTGCGCCCGTGGGAATTATTTGATTTAGTAGCAAAGAAATACCATATCGATTCACTTGCTGCTTGTTGGTGTCGTTAAAATGCTTGTTTTGTTGATTGATTGAGTGTTGTTTTCTCTTTGAAAAAATTGTTTTGCATTTGTTTTACCTTGTATTTCAAATTTTACTTTTCGTGAAAATTTATTAGATTAGTTGCATTGAAAAGTTATTTTTTGAGATTCATCATTGAAAATATATTACATTTTTTAGTGATTGAAAGCTAAAAACAGTATTCGATGCATCAAATCATTCAAAACAAAAAGAAAAGCATCATTCATATAAATGCATCTTTGTAAAGTAAAACCATTTTTCTTTCGAAAAAGTTGCATTTAGGATTGTGGAAACTAGAAATCATTCTTTACTTTTGGCATTGCATTTAGTGAAATGAAAGATTAGGTTTTGTATTCACATTTTGCATTTGGAAGACGAAAGTGAAAGTTAGTAGAAGGCATTTTGCATGATGCATTTTGTTTGATGCATTATTGATTGAAATTTTTTCCTTGATTAGTCTAGTTTTCGTTGAAACGAAATGTTTTCCTTTTCTCATGTAGTTGCATCTTAGGTGTTTAGGTGACATCGTTAAGGCCTTGAAACTGAAACATAATTGAAGATAAACTTTAAAATCTATCAATTAATCTAAAGAGATTTTGAAACATTAGCGTTCATACTGAGTGGTCTAGGCTAGAGACGTGTTCCAGCATCTATAAAACTTAGCAGTTGTCATTCACTTTTGCATTAGACAATGCTAGCACAGACTTGTGCTCCCCGTACCATCAAGTATATAAAGGGAGACCTTCATAGGTTGCAAACCTTTAGCCATAAGAAGCTGAGTCTACCACCCTGTAAACGTGATACACCGAACACAACATTCGGGGAGATTGCCTGCACGTACGTCAAGTCCTTGTATAATTTATTTGCAAGGGTGTATATTGCAGTTCATGGTTACTTGGTAATCCCTTTTGCCTGGAGTATTCTGAGTAGTCATTTCGATCTTTTCTGACTCCTTAAACTTGAAAATATCATCGAGCACTTGTCCTTTCAAGCTCGCTAAACCAACAAAAGCAACTAGAGTCACCTTTTTCATCCTTTTCTTGACTCTTAAAACATGAAAAAGAAAAGTTTTTGTTTCAAATTATAAAATTAATTGAGCATGGAACAACATCCTTCCTATGGAAATACTCCTTAGTAGAATATTAGGTTGATACCAATGGCAACTTTTCTTGAGTCTACCAGTCAAGGAAACCCCTCTAATGGGAATTCTAGTCCTTTATCTTCTTTTGGAAAAGTTGGTTCTCCTTATATGGCAACGTTGTCTCTTCCAGGATTGACCATTGGTCTGCCAGTTTGGTTGTTTTCGACCTCGGTGGTTTTGAGTGTCCAAACAATGTTTCAACCAAGTTCTCCTCCACCTGAACAACATCAACCTCACGTTGATCCTAAAGTTGACCTCTCTGCTTCTTCGCATATTTCTTCACCTCATTCTTCCTCTTCACCTTAAGTGAAAGTTTGGATTCTAGTAACTAGGAAGCTAAGAAGAAGAAGAAGAGGCCGAATAAGAGGAAGAAAAATAAGCAAGGGGGGAATCAAACAACTATTTTTACCAATGCAACTAATGAAGAGAAATCTTCCAACTAGCCCCAGAAATTAAAGTTCCCCTGCATGTTATGTAAGGGTGACCACCTTGTTCGGAATTGTCCTGGTATTCCCAAGGTCTTAGAAGTGTGGTCCGTAGGTTCACATCGACCTTTGTCACCATGCTTTGGTGATCGTGCTAGTGATAAACCCTCAACTAATAACAATAAAGCTCATGGGAAAAAAGGAAACGTCAAATTCCCTTGTAAGTTGTGTGAAGGTAATCATCCCATTCACCTTTTCATTTTAATAGATGAAGCTTCCAAAGTGTTGGAAAACCTTACAATTTCCCAGCCTCATCTTCCAACTAGTTATCGAAATATTCCCCCTAATCCTTCACTAGATGATCAAGGGATTGATCAAAAGCCGTTATTCGTCAACCCCATTCTCTCTGAAAGTGAGTCTCGTGAGTCCGTTCTTGACCAACAATTGGTTGAGAAAATGATAGATTTTACTCCATCTTCAGTTAATCATACCCTTCTGGTAGAGAGCGAACCTCATACCGCTCAGGTTCTTTTGGTTTCTTCAGTTTCAAATAAACTAAAGGGAAATCCTATTGTTCCTAAGGTGCATGAGAGTATTTCTCTTGTTCCCATAGAAAAATAGGGTAGCTCTCATATTCCTACGACACCCCCTCCGAGTA
The DNA here is from genome assembly GCA_031772625.1 of Pinus tabuliformis. NCBI lineage: Eukaryota > Viridiplantae > Streptophyta > Pinopsida > Pinales > Pinaceae > Pinus > Pinus tabuliformis. The sequence goes on from CM062810.1 coordinate 695,705,826, forward strand.
GTTTGGTCACTTCTTTTGATTGGATTCGACTGGCAGGATATCTTCTTTCGTCGTATGTGCCTTTCCAGATTACAGTACAGGTTTACCATATGGCCGTACCTAACATAGTCATAGATAAGGGTGCATCAGTTAGTATTTTTTTCTCAACTGCTTGGCAAGCTTTAGGTTCTCCTCAGCTTGTCCCCATCACCTAGAATATGTTAGCTTTTAACAAAGGAACCAGTGAAAATTTAGGGATCCTTCCTCAGTTTCCTATTACTTTGGGAGGAAACACTGTCTATATAGACGTGATGGTTGTCCAAGTCCCTTTAGATTTTAATCTACTTCTTGGTCGTGACTATGTTTATGTCATGGGAGCTCTTGTTCTTCCCTCGTTCGAGTGATGTGTTTCTCGCATGAAGGAAACATTCTGATCATTGATCAACTGACATTCATTGGTCTTGAATCAACTCCCAATTAACCATCATCCCTAAATGATTATCATATGCAAGAATTATCACCCCCGCCACAAGTTAATTACGTGGCCACCTGTTCCATGCCCACCTCTACTGATGATCTAGTGGATGATGCAGTATATCATGTACTAGGGGCATTAGAGCCTGATTTTTCATTTGGATCCCTAGACGTGTATCCCATATAGAGTGTTGTTCGCCCATCCGATGAGAACCTCTTGGAAGCCATGTCCTCTTATGGGTTGTGATAAAGGGTTTGGAGGAGAGTTCCTTGTCTTGTGTCAAGCTCGTTAAAAATTGAAATAGGTACCCATGAGGATAGTTATTTTATTATGTCAACCTTGTTAAAAATTGAAATAGGTCTCCATGAGCAGAGTTCTTTTACTTGTGTCAAACTCGTTAAAAAATGAAACAAGGTGTTATGAGCATGGTTCTTTTCCTGTGTAAAACTCGTTAAAAAATGAAACAAGTCCCCTTCCAATTCAAGTCTTTAATTAGATGTCGTAAAATTCCAGTCGAGTCTTTCACTTGATCTCGTATAGTGAACCTTCATTTCATCTACCTGTTAGTAATCAGTAGTTTACTTAGGTGAGCGAAAGGAATCTTGGGGGGCATGTACCTCGAATTGAGTCATTATGCTGGGCAACATGCAAACTTATCCTTCCAGGTTTGGGTAATCCATTTTGCCTCTCATTTGATTATTCCACTTCGTCATTATGACCTTTAGTCCTATGTTGAGTCAAATGCTGCCACACATTGAAGTTGTGTCGCCAATATGTTCAAGAGAAGTCCTATCTTCAGTCTATTACCTATACATTGTCTCACTCTGCTACAGTCTTGGATCCTACTCATTCCATTCCACTTTATTCCTTGTTTTGTGTTAATGATGCGGGGAATCATTATGAACCTCCTTCAATGGGTCACTTCCTGTCAAATTCAGCTCATTATCCGGGAAGATGACTTAGAAACTCCATTTTAGTACCTTAGAGATTGCATGCCTTAATGGAAATTTATACGCATCCGATGACAAGTTTTCAATATTGAACTTCGATCGGGTGATTCCACGAGTTTTTGGCTTCAGCTTCATTATCAAATTCATGAATTGTAATGTCATACCTTGAGAGCCATTGTCATTATGGGTGGTTCCTCTCGTTCCTATTAACGATCCACATCAATAACCGGTAATCAGGTGGTTTTCTAGCATGTTCGACTGCAACACGTTCATTTGCATTTTAGAATTCAAACTTTGATCGGGTAGGGATGGAGCGCAAGACCATGGGTCTTGTCTAATATGACTCAGGTTGCATGGAGTTATATGTTGTTCATGATTGTACACATGTTTCTGTTATACATATGGTTGTGACCAAAAAAAGGGAATACCACCAATAGGGGCATGCAAAATGTCATGCCTGTGAGGGGTCTATTAAGTATAAGACGCCATCATTTGGGAGAGGAAATATGTTTTATCTGACTTCACTAGTTGCGACCTAGGGCATTATCTAATTTGGTAGAAGATAAATACCATATTGATTCAAGGGTAGCTAAGATGAAAAATGAAGGGGTTTATTAAGTATAGGGTGCCATCATTCGAGAGAGAAAGTATGTTTTATTTGACTTCACTAGTTGCACTTGAGGGCATTAAATGATTTGGTAAAAGATAAATACCATAGCATTTCACTGGTAGCTAAGATACAAATTAAGTGTTTTGTTGGCTTAGAGCTTCAGTGCGATTCTGATCCACCACAGTAGAGATAGTATTGTTGGAACTAGTTGCATTCATCTACAGGTTAGTATCATTGTTTTTATCCCACCAACTATTGGCGAGACGTGTAGTTGAATTCTTTGTTTGTTTGATACACTTTGGTTGGTTTTTAGTTTGATGACATGATTCTACAACTAGTTTATTTAGATGTCATAGCTCTTGATATCGAAATTTGTCACTGCATTGCACCCATTGTATTTTATGATAGCAATATCATAAGCCTTAGTAGCTTCGTATATTGGTTTTGACAAATACAAAAGAAGAAGTTTGCAGGGTTTACGATATTGCTAGCATACATTCAAGCGGCACAATGTGATAACAAATTTCAATATAAAGAATTTTGACATCTAGATGATCCAATTTGCATAATCATGTCATCTAAATGGAAATCGAACAAAATGTGTCAAACAAACATATAATTCTACTACTCCACATTTGCTCGATAACTAGTCAAATAAAAACAACGATGCTAACCCAAAAATGGATGTGATCAGTGTTATAGACATTTTTGTGCCTTACAGCATTGAGCATGAAATGTCCATAATCCAAGGGATCCAAAGTCCCTAAAATAGTTGTTCCTACCCCTAAAGGAACAAGGTCAACAAATGACAGCTTCTCCCAGAAGTTCTCCACCAGAAACTGCCTAAAACGGGTCAAATCAGGATCAATTCAGAGGCTCTACTACTTGCATGCGTTGAAATGCAGAGGCTACACTAGCTAGGTGCGTTGCAACGCAGTTGGAAGCACTACCAGGGTGCACTGAGCGGGAAATGACAAATGGCAAGCTCATTCAACGAGGTGGAAAGACCATGGAAGCTTCCAGAATCTTCTCCAATGACACTTGCCTCAATGAATTCGACTAGTGATGAGTAAGAGGTTCTCAACCTCCAAGTGGAAGCAAGAACTGACAGAGAGAAGCCACAAGTCAAAACATAAGCTGACTCATCCTCTCTACTTACATCTATATATGGATCTCTCACCCAGAGGTTCAGGAGGCTGGAATTTTGTACTTTGCAGAGAATTGTTGTTGGTTTGAGATTGAGATTAGTACATTGGGTGATTTATGCTTTGTTGGAGGAGAGGAAGGGATTCCTTTGCTGGGAGGTAGATGCTGGATCGGGACTCACTTTGTTGTATCTCCTCTTGAACTTTATTATCATATCAATAAAGATATTTGAGTTTCTCCTATATGCTTGTATATCAATGATGTTTTGTTATATTTGCATATTTAGTTTATATCTGATCCTAAACTAGTTATGAATGTAAATCCATGTCTTTTGTGTAGTTTTTCTCTCTTGTGATCTTGCAGGAACTGGGTGAAGCTGGACCAGTGAGAGATCAGGCAGCGCGAAGCGAACAAAAGAGAGAGTGATTGGATCGAAAAGCTAGCGGAAGACACCGGTTAGTTACATCCTTCTTTCTCTATTTACATCTCATAAAGAAGAATACTCAGATAGTTTTCCTTGTTTGTTGCTAAGGCACTATCACACCTTAGAGTGGGATAGGGGCATTCCGAATTGGATACTTTTCCCAACAACAAATTGGCGACTCCGCTGGGGAGAGTATCTTGTTAGTTTATTTGTGTTTCTATTGTTGTTCATCTCATAAACTCAAGAGTGCCGAATCGAACTGTATTTGCCATTTACAAATGCAAAGTAGAGATCAACTAATCTAGTCCATTCACTGGGCCTGTTTATGATCTGAAAAATAGATCCACAAGTGCTCTAACAGCCCTTTTTGATAGATCTTAGTCCTCCTTTAAATCATCCTTCTAATTGTACCTAATTGATAACTTTTATCCGCCAAAAACCGTAGATTAAACTGCAAACTGTGACCCAGAACCCAGAAACAACTCCTGTTTCTGCTTCAGCGCAGACTCTGTGAAGAGGTTCTGCATTTCAACGCAGGTCCCGTGAAGGCTACATGCGCTGAAGTTCAGTTTCTCTGTGCTGAGGGTGCGCTGATCAGCCTTTGCCTTGTGCAGTTGTGGTTCCCTGCTTCCTTTTGCTCAGTGTTACACAGTAATTTATCACCATCCTTGTTACTCCTCTTGTCGTACTTTGGAGGACTCATCCTGGGAATTATAAGAAGCGACAAAGTATAAAAACACTTGCATTATGTTCCCTTGAGTATGTACTTCATTTTCCATGAAGACACCTCCTACAGATTATCCCTGAAAAGTGCTCTTTTTCCATTGGCGCAAGTCCACAGTATCTTACCCGCGCCAATCATGGAGATCCTCAAAAGAGGGCGCGACCATTGGCGCTCTGTCCTAGAGCAGCAGTCGCGCCAACCAAGTTTGGTCATGCTTTTTGCCTTAACGCACGTTCGGCTGTTGTTTCCTTCATTACATGGAGCTTTTTGAGGATAAAAAATCAATCTTATGTCGAGCTCTATCCTATCTCCATCTTTAATGGCTTTTGGGGATAATGGTAATCCACAATAGGTGTCCCGGTTCATCGTATCCTCCTCCTTTCTTCATCTATATAAGCTTGTCCTTATGCATTTGACAAGCTAGTGATAGTCATGAGTCATGGAGTGCTAGATGTTGAGTTCTTGAGTTCTTGGAGGAATGCTAGTGAGAGCTAGAGAGGTTATGCTGCCGGAGAGGAGATGCATTGCAAGACACATATAGTTACTCGCCCAACCAGGAGAGGTTCAACGTCAGAACCATGGTTGTAACTTTTCCTGTTTATTATTAATTAATGAGCGACTGCTATTATAGTTCCAATCTCATTGTCTATTATGGTGATGTGTTGATTTATTTCCTTTCTGACTGAAATATAGTTGTGCCTTGGTAGATTTTATGTTGGTATCTGTCTCTCCCTTTGCATGTGCAGGTGTTCGTTTATGATCTGCTGGAGTGAGGAAGCAGGAATATCAACTCTGCTTCAATCATAGCATTGGACTCCAGGTTGGTATCCTTGATTCACCTTTGATGCATAACTAGGAACTTGCGTAGCAACGTGGTTTGATTGTGGCTAGTTCTATTTTAGACTAGTGGGATCGCCTCTGTCCGCAGAGGGGATTTACCTGTCCAACAATTTGGCGACTCCACTGGGGAGAAGCTATTTGGAGTTTGTCTTGCATGATTGGTTTTCTCTCGCTTGCCTGAGTTAATGAACTTTCTGAGTCAGTTTTGAAATTGCTATCTGCTGTTTGGTTCTTCTGGGCACTGTCAGTCAGACCCTGGGTAGTTATATTTTCTTTTTGTGTTAGTAAACGCGGCTGGTGCGTTTTTTCTTCTGACAGTCGCGCCAGTTGGCGCATGTTGCTCCATAGGTACCCGCGCCAATTAATTGTTAGCGCGAGTTGCAGTTTCACAGTCGCGCCATCTCTGTGAATTTTGCCAGTTTGATAGCTCAAAGCTCCTTAAACTCGGATTTTTTGTTTTTCCATATGTTTTGCTGCTTCTGGAAGTGTGTTGGACCTCTGTGTGACTGGTTGTTACTTTCATCCTTCAGTTGTTTGCTTATTTCTATCGATTTTGTATCCTAGCCCTAGATTACCTAGTGGCTGTGCATGTCGAGCCTTTTGTGGGACGTAGTGGTTTGATCATCCAGTCAGCTTCTTGATTGTTTTCCGCACTCATCTAGTGATTCACTTCTAGCTTGCTTGGTTCTTGCTTGACTTCATTTGGTTCATTGAACGTCTTTGTGTTTTCCTTTTCTTTGATAGTTCATCTTCATGTTTCTGAATTGGTTCTATGTCCTTTGAGTGATTGTGTTTGTACTCGTGCATATCTCTTGAGGTTTGTTTACATGCATTATGCTATCTTAAAAATGAAAAAACAAAAGAGCTTTTTGCATTATATTAGTTAGCATTTATTGTTATTTGTCGCTTTTAAAAAGAAAAGGAAAAAACTGTTATTTCTTGTTATTAGCTGCATTAGGATCTTTGTTACTTGCTTGATGATCATTTTGTTCATGTGAAAAAATATATCTCTACTCTTCTGTAGGTAGAATTCATCGAATGAAATGATATAATTTTGGCATATAGATTGCATTTAGGAAGTGTGGAGAGACCACGTACGGTAGGACCAAAAAACTGAAACATAACCGAAGATAAACTTTAAAATAAACTCAATGAACATAACAACGCATTGGAACATAACGCAAACACTCTAGAGTTCTAGGTTAGAAGACGTGTTTCGGCGTCTTTAAACCTGGTAGTTTATCGTCGAGTGGTTGGGTGATTCCTCCACGGTGAAATGATAGGTGCCAATACGGACTGAGCTCCCACGTACCGTCGCGTATATACAGGAGACCCCACTAGGCTATGATCCTTTATCCATAGGAAGCCGAGTTTGCCACCCTATGATTCACAATGCAGTGAACACAACATTCACGAAGATCGACTACCCGTACCCTAAAAAGTATTCTGTGGTTTTGCGAAAAGTTTGGCACACCCTCTACCTAGAATTCCAGAGCAGTCACTTTTGATCCTTTTCGGACTCCTTAAACGAAAAGGTTCCTGTGAGCGTCTTGTCACTTCGTGCTCATTAAACATTCGAAGGAGACTAGAGTCATCTTTTATCCTTTTCTCGACTCTTAAAAAATGAAAAGGTTAAGTTCAGTGTCTTAAAATTTATTGGCCACGATAACATCTCCCCAATTAGATTTTGATTGCGTTAGCTTGAGTAGAATTATTTCTCATTCGATGGTAGCCTTCCCGGCGCCCACCGGCTAAGGTATTCCTCCTGATGGGAACCCTCATCCATTTCCTCCTGTTGGAAATGTCGGTGTTCAGTATATCGCAACATTGTCTTTGCCTGGGTTGACCATTGGTTTACCCGTATGGTTGTTTTCGAACTCGGTGGTTTCGAGTGTAATAACTTCTGTTCCGCCACCACCTCCTCCACCCGAACAACACCATGTTGATTCTAAGGTGGAGCCCTCCCCTTCTTCGCCTACTGTTGTGTCCTCATCTTCTACTTCGCCTGGTGAAACCTTGGATTTCAGTAACCAGGTTGCTAAGAAGAAGAAGAAGAAGACCAAAAAGAAGAAGTCCCCTAAGGGAAAGGTCACATCTACCACAAAAATAGCTGAAGTAGAACCACCTTTTGCTCCTCCGCGGAAGGCTAAGTCTCCTTGTCGGTTATGCAAGGCGGACCATTTTCTTTCTGATTGTCCTGGTATCCCCAGGATCCTGGATGTATGGTCCCGTGATCCGACTCACCCCTTGTCGTCGCCAATCGACGATACCTTATTAGTTGGTAGGAGAAAAGGGAAGGTTCGTTTCCCTTGTTGACCTTGTGAAGGTAATCATCTCCTTCGCCTTTGTCCACTTATGGATGAAGCCTCCCGTCTTTTGTAAAGTCTGTCAGCTCCCTTACCCCAACTACCCGCTCGATATCAGCGTCTTGTTGCAACGGCAAATCATCGCTCTGCTAACCAAGTGTTCAAGCATGATTCCTCTTTGGTCCAGCCTTCTCTTCCCGAACCTAGCTGCGCTCCGCCGGTTCCAGACCAGTCCCTGGTCGGAACGAGTGTTGATTTACATTCATCATCTATGCGCCAATTTATCATCAAGGATGAACCACCCGAGTCCAAACCAAACGAAAGTCCAAAGGTCCAACTTACAAGTGACCCGGTCTTTCAAAAGTTCCAGCTTACAAGTGACCCGGTTTTGCCTACCGGAGTTCCATCCTTAGATGATCCTACATCTGAATCCGAACTAGAAAACAGTCAAAAGGTCCAGCTTACAAGTGACCCAATGTTGCCTACAGAAGTTTTGTCCTTAGATGATCTTACACCTGAATCAAAACCAGACACAAGTCAAAAGGTCCAGCTTACAAGTGACCCGGTTTTGCTTTCAGAAGTTACTTCCTCAGATGATATTCTCACTGCAAAGAATGAAGACCCCACCGTCCAAATTCTATTCATCAACATAGACTCTAATGATCAAGTGAGCATCCCTCTTATTCCTTCGCAACAGGAAGAAAGTCCACCAGAATTATATCCGGCCGTTTATCCGGTCCCACCTCCAAGCAACCTACTTGTTTCCTTCAATTGGGATCAACTAGTCAATCCTCGGTTACCAGCCTCCATACCATTTCGAATTATAGTCCAAGTCTACCGAATGGTTATGGCTGGTACAATTATTGATGAGGGATCTCCTGTGAGTATCCTTTCTTCAACAGCTTGGGAAGCACTTGGTTCGCCACTGCTTCTGCCTGAGACGCGAAACCTTACAGGTTTCCATCGAGAAACTACTCGACCTTTAGGAATTCTTCCCAATATGCCTATCACATTAGAAGGGAAGAATGTTCAAATGGGTCTCATGGTCGTCCAAGGTCCGCTAGATTACAATTTACTCCTTGGATGAGACTATATTTATTGCATACGTGCAATTGTGTCCTCACTCTTCAGAGTGATGTGTTTTCCGCACGAAGGAAGGACGATCAGGATCGTAGACCAACTTTCGTTCCCCGGTTCACACTTCACATATAGTCATCTACCATTTCTAAATGGTCTTATTTCCACAGGAAATGCCTCAACGCCCGCTTCGTCATTCTGATGGCGGCAGCTGACCTGGGCGCGTGACTGATGCCCGGGGGGCATGCATCCTCCTTCAAAATCGAGTCTTTCCAAGTGAACCTTCATTCCATCCACTCTGTGAATGCCATGAAGCTTGGGGGGCATATACCTCGATTTGCATTATCATGCTGGGGGCATGCAAAAATTTAATAAGCATAGTTTTTCGTTTCAAGCTTATGTAAAAATGAAATTGAATCCAAGCAGAGTTCTCCATGGTTCAAGCTTGTGTAAAAATGAACCCATACCTGATTTACATCCCGTGATCGCCTTTTATCTGCTAATTCCTACTAGATGAGCTGTGGTTGTTTCATCCCATCGCCACCATCTCTTTGGATGATCATACGCTTTCACTTGATTGTTTATCCTTTCCTGAGGAACCGTAGCGATGAGTGGTTTTATTAGCCAGCCTCTTGACCATTACATGTTTCGAGTAAGTTCCACCATTACCGGGACCAGTTGCTACCCTTTATACCACTCGTTCTTTCAAGACGAGTCGCCTTTACGCTCTTTTCTGACTCGTAAAATATGAAAAGATTGCTGAGTATTTTTCCTTTTTTGACTCGTTAAAGAAAATAAAAATGGAGGTCCGCTTTCAGCTCTTTTCTGACCATTTAAAGAGGAAAAGATTGCCGATTTTTCCCTCTTGACTCGTTAAACGTTAATAAGAGGTGGTCGTTTTAAGTTCTTTTTGTCGACTGTTAAAACATAAAAAGATTACCGGGTTTTTTCGTTTCAAACTCGTTAATGGTTTCGAAACGATGTGGCTTTGACTGCTTTTTTACTTTTTCAGGTCGAAATCACTAATTATGAAAAGTACTCCTCGATCGTAATGATCGGGCGGTTCTTTCGGGTATTATTTTATACTTTTTCGGGCCCGAGAGACACAACTTTACGAAAAAGGACACCCTTGGAGTTTTCTTTTTCTGCTGTCTTTTCAAACTCTCTAAACATGAAAAGACGTCGAGTTCTTCCTTTGTCAGACTCGTTAAAACTTGATGACATCGGATTTTGTCACACCACAAGCACATGCTATCCCCATCAAGCTTGTTAAAAATAACTGGGGTACTCGCTAGAAATGGCGGGGGGAAAAGAAAATTTTTGAACCATAATTATTACCGTGACAGTAGTATGTCGCTCTTGAACATGGCACTGTTCTATTTTCGTGTCCAGGGTGGGGATACCTCATCTCATATGTTTCACTTGCTTCCATGGACTTGGGTACCTGATTTGACCTCTCATCCACTCATTGCCTTGTCATCATGACCTTTGATACATTGATGTCAAATACTGCCAATTTCGTTAATGTGCCGCCGATATGTTCAAGAGAAGTTGACCTCTGCAAAGAAACAACCTCCCTCTGATAGTTCGTACAATCTTGATTCACAACATTGTCTCTCTATCTCGTGTCGATGATGTGGGAAACATTGTCTCTCTATCTCGTGTCGATGATGTGGGAAACATTATGGCCTGCCTTCGATCAAGGTCACTTCCTGTCGACTTCAACTCATTATCCAGGAAGTTGATCTAGAGACTCCCTTCCGGTGCTTTGGAGCCTGCATGCCTCAATGGCAGGTTCTTCGTGTTCGACGTGAGGTTTTCATCATTGGCCTTCGATCGAATGATTCTACGGGTGTTCGACTTCAGATTATTTATTCACACACCGTAGATTGTACCTATAGTACCTTGAGGGCCATTGTCATTATTGGTGGTACCTCTCGCGTCTGTTAACAGTTTTCACTATTGACTGGTAATCAGACGATGTTCATGCATGTTCGACTTCAGCTCATATATTCACATGCTTGAACTTGTACTCTTGTTTGGGTCGAGATGGAGCGCAAGACCCTGGATTGTGTCTGTTGTAATCCAGGCGTGATTCTTGATACTTGACTCATTCACTAGATGGCTGCGACCATACCTGAGTCAATTCATTGATCCTAACTAGATGGCTGCGTCCATACTATGGATCTAGATTATTTATGTACTCTCCTATGGATGGCTGCGACCATACCACGTACATCATGTAATTGAGCTATCAGTCATGTCTCTTAATACAGATCCTCGGTGGCGGTAACTATATGTGTGCTTATGTGTGTTCTTGTAAAGCATTTCACCCCTCTCCACCTCTCGGACTTCATGCTTTAGGGGGCATCTGTTGCACAGTAATTTGTCACCATCTGTGTTACTCCTCTTGTCGTACTTTGGAGGACTCATCCCAGGAGTTATAAGAAGCGACAAAGTCTAAAAACACTTGCATTATGTTCCCTTGAGTATGTACTTCATGTTCCCTGAAGATACCTCCTTCAAATTATCCCTAAAAAGTGCTCTTTTTCCATTGGCGCAAGTCCACAGTATCTTACCCGCGCCAATCATGGAGATCCTCAAAAGAGGGCGCGACCATTGGCGCTCTGTCCTAGAGCAGCAGCCGCGCCAACAAAGTTTGGTCATGCTTTTTGCCTTAACGCACGTCCGACTGTTGTTTCCTTCATTACATTGAGCTTTTTGAGGATAAAAAATCAGTCTTATGTCGAGCTCTATCCTATCTCCATCTTTAATGGCTTTTGGGGATAATGGTAATCCACAATAGGTGTCCCGGTTCATCGTATCCTCCTCCCTTCTTCATCTATATAAGCTTGTCCTTATGCATTTGACAAGCTAGTGATAGTCATGAGTCATGGAGTGCTAGATGTTGAGTTCTTGAGTTCTTGGAGGAATGCTAGTGAGAGCTAGAGAGGTTATGCTGCCGGAGAGGAGATGCATTGCAAGACACATATAGTTACTCGCCCAGCCAGGAGAGGTTCAACGTCAGAACCATGGTTGTAACTTTTCCTGTTTATTATTAATTAATGAGCGACTGCTATTATAGTTCCAATCTCATTGTCTATTATGGTGATGTGTTGATTTATTTCCTTTCTGACTGAAATATAGTTGTGCCTTGGTAGATTTTATGTTGGTATCTGTCTCTCCCTTTGCATGTGTAGGTGTTCGTTTATGATCTGCTAGAGTGAGGGAGCGGGAATATCAACTCTGCTTCAATCATAGCATTGGACTCCAGTTTAGTATCCTTGATTCACCTTTGATGCATAACTAGGAACTTGCATAGCAGCGTGGTTTGATTGTGGCTAGTTCTGTTTTAGACTAGTGGGATCGCCTCTGTCCGCAGAGGGGATTTACCTATCCAACACTCAGTTTTATCTCTCTTTTTTGCAACCTGTTATCAGTCAGTGTACCTATCTGAAACCCCTTTTCTTTGCTTTAATTCCGCCTCAGTTGTATAAAGAAACGGTATTTGTTCTTTGTGTATTTGTTACATCATTTGCAGTTTCCCATTACAAAAGTAAAATAGTCATACTGTCGCCCTTAGATATAGACCTGTCGTAAGTGTCGTTTTGATCCTAGGAGTGAGTTTGTTTGCTCTTCACAGTTGATTAAGCTTTTACTTTTGTCATTTGGTTTGAATTTACGCATTTCTAGTGTCGAAACAAGTAAATCATAAAGTGTCGTAATCGTCTTTTTGATTTCGAAAAAGGAACTTGTTTATGTTTTCACTTGAAATCGAATTCAAATTTGTACAACAGCTTTCTTTTTAGGCATCAATATTAAGAAAGCGAAAACAAATACATGCATATGTGCATTTGCATTTTGACAGTTTGTATGTTGATTTAGGAAAAAGTGCATTACTGTGTGCTCTATGCTCTTTGAGAAAAGATGGTGTCTTTATTTTCCCCTTGTAGCTAGGATTTTCATTGTTGAAAAGATATAAAAGCTTGCTTATCATCTTTAGACTACATTTAGGAATTTTATCATACATCTCGTGGTGATCCAAAAAGGCAAACTTCTAAGAAAGATCAACTTAAAATAAATTGAATGAACTTAAAAACGCTTTGTAACTTAACGCACAACATAGAGGTCTAGGCTAGAGACGTGTTCCGGCGTCGTAAAACCTGGTCACTGGTTGCCTCACTGATGGTTGGGTGATTCCTCCTGAGAGACGATAAGTGCCAGTACGGATTGTGCTCCCATGTACCATCGAGTATATATTGGGAGACCCCTATAGGCATAAAACCTTTATCCATAGGAAGTCGTGTCGTCCACCCTACTGATCGCAATGGACTTAACACAGCATTTGGGAAGATTCATCGCCCGTACCCTAAAAAGTATTCTATGGTTTTGCGAAAAGTTTGGCACACCCTCTACCTAGAACTCCAAAGCAGTCCCTTTCGTTCCTTTTCAGACTCCTTAACGGAAAAGGTCCATCTGAGAACTTGTCACTTCAAGCTCATTAAAAATCGAAGGAGACTAGAGTCATCTTTAGCTTTTTCTCGACTCTTTAAAATTGAAAAAGCAAGATGTGTCTAAAGCGTCTAAAAATTCATTTAGTTCGAAAACACACTTTCCCCTTTTGTATTTTGGTTGATCAAGTAATCCGCAATCGTGGAAGAAAGTCAATTTAAACCCCGTCATTCGCGGAGACTTACGAGTCAACCATCTTTGTCTCCGGAATCAAAAATAGTACGGACAAAGCGAACTCGTTTAACTGGTTCGAAATCTCCCATTAAAGTTAGAACAAGTGTTCCAACAACATCTGAGATTCCGGTTCCTCCAAACATTTCTGGAAACCCTGCCCCTATAGAAGAAGTTCAACAGCCATAGAGGGACAGTGATACTGATCCTAGTCTGAGAGCAAACACTTGCGTTACTGAACCAGTTCCATCTGCAGCCGGTTCAGTGAGTCTTGCTCCTCAAACATCTGTCACAGTCGATTCAACCCCTTCTTCAGCACCAGAAATATTTTACGGACCTTACGGTCTTCCCCTTCCACCTGGTTTGATTGCGATAGAGGAAATTATAGAAGATCCGCAAGCAAGTACTCCAACACATTTTGGAGTCGGGGTCACTCTATTTCCTTCGACATCAGAAGTTAGTCTACCACCAGTGGAAGTTCCTGTAGAATCGCTAGGTAATATTTTGGATAGACTCAAAATGTCTGAACAACCGTCAACATCTAGGACTGTGTCAAATGACACAGCGACAGCTGAACTCCCTGCCGTCACTCCGACAATGTTTGTCGGCGTACCATCTGTCCCGACTAGCTCACAACCGCTAGAAGGAGTCCATCCAGGAACTATTTCGACAGTGTGGTACATTCCTGTTTGTTCCTCCGGAGTAATATCCGGCAACTCTTATGTTGAGACTCGGCAAATTGATCCATTTGGAGGTCAATTTGGGCAATCCAGTCCCCAAGGGCAAACAATCCCCTTGAGTTTCGGGTTACCACCGTATGGGGGGCAGTATGCCCTTTCATTACCCCCTCCGGGAGGATATCCATAAGGGATTTCTCAACAGTATTCAGGTTATACTAGAATTACGACAAGTGGTTGGGTACCTATACTACCCCAACAACCAAGAGTTGTGTATTCTATGCAACAATGTGTACCTATGTCGAACATCCCTACGACACCAGCTATTGTAAGAGTATCACAAGTTCAATCGCTGCCTGTTGTATGTCAACCTCAGATTTCTCAGGTTGTAATGCAACAGCCCCTTGACCCTGTGACTCAACCACAATCGCCAACTGGTGGGGCGACACAGCTCCAAACGGGGACAATTACCCCACATCTTGGTCCAACGGTTAGTATAGCGCAACAGAGCATGGCTTCACAGCCGTGGCTGGTGCAATACCAACAACCACAATTCCAACAAGTGTACCAAGGTTCTGAGCAGCAGATCTTTGTGAACAGTGGACAACCGTACATTCAAAATGGTCAAAATCAACCACTTTACAGTGGTCATGTCCACCAACCGTATCAGTCGTACCATCATCAACTACATTATGCTGGTATGCAACGACCAACTGCTCAAGCAATTCCATCGTACCCTGGGTATGCTTCACCTAACCTGAATCAATAGTTACCATTCGTGGCAACTTTGGAGTTACCCGATTTACACCGGTTAACAAACAATCCAATTGCTTACACCCCTTGGTGGCCAGCGATTCCTCATAAACTTCCATCCGATATTCCTAAATTTAATGGAAATCGAGGTGAGGACCCATTGAATCACGTGATGACATTTCATCTATGGTGTTCATCAAACACCCTAAAGGATGATTCGATAAGGCTTCGCCTTTTTCAGAGGACGTTAACGGGTCCAGCGGCAAAATGGTATATTGAATTGCCTAGAGCTTCGTTCGACAATTTTAGCACCTTAGCCACGACTTTCTTAACCCATTTTCAATTACCGATAAGGTATGAAACGTGAACGGAAATCTTAACCAACTTCAAACAGACAACGGCCACTCACATGTCTGATCATATACATGAGTGGCGGCGTCGTCGTAGGATGGTAATAACATACATTCTCGATCAGCTATTAGTTGAATGGTTTATCAAGTTGTTACTTCGTGCCATAACGGAAGATGTGGCAAAGGGGGGAGTCGTAAAGGAAGAGCAAGTTATCGCTCGTGCACAATATCTAGACTTGGTCTATACTCAGTCTGGCACGCTCTACGACAAAATACCTGACGCCCCTAGACCGGAATTCTCAATTCCTCCTCCTCCTAAATCAAACAATGACTCTCATGTCGGCGATGGTGTGATTGGCACGACAAACGCGAAATCGAAAAAGGTTGCCTCCAAGAAAGCCCGTAAGATTTCAGATCAAAATGCAAAAGATGAAATTCTTGCTTCAGAAGTAAATGTCGTATCAGTAGATAAGGGCAAAGAAACCAAACAACCAGGAAGCAAGAAGAAACAAAGCAAAGGGAAGAAGAAGAAACAGGGTGAGTCATCTCCTAAAAAAACTTCTTCAAACCCTCCTGGAAATAGGAAACCACCCTCCACGGGATGTCACATATGTGATGAGGATCATTGGACCTCACAATGTCTATACAAAGCTGAGCTTAAAAGATTGTTTAAGAGTTCACAAACCTCAGCTGTGTTAACTGATCCGTTTCCAAATCCAGGCACAAATCTGGTTGATAGTGGAAATGCTTCCCCGTCGCAAGTGCTAATGTTGTCAATTTCCAAGCAGCAAAATGATGCTTTGATTTCGATAAGGAACAAAGATTACGAGAATCCGCAGCTGTCGAACGACAAAGGTAAAGATCAACCAAGTAGTTCGGCAACAACTTCGTCAGAAGTTGTACCACCCATCATTCCTGAATTAACAATAAAACCGCCAAAGGGAGTAGTACACAAGTTGACATTTAATCCTCGCGCCAGAGCAGCGCAGCATTATAACATAGTGGAAGATTTGGCACAATCTCCATCCGCTATGTCGACTCTTGAAGTACTACAAAATTTCCCATCCCAAAGGGAGGCTTTGTTATCAGCCATTGGTGGGGTTGATCCTAAGGATTCCAATCTTGTATCCTTTGACCACAAAGGATACGATCCTCAGTTACCAGCTCAACTATCTTTCCTTATTCAAGTGAAAGCCCTCAACAAAACTGTTCATCGAACAATTACTGATGAGGGGGCATCTACATGCATTATGTCGATGAGTTGCTGGAAAACTTTAGGATCTCCAACCTTGTCGCGATCTTCGACGACATTAAAAGCATTCGACGGAAGGACATATACCCCATATGGTATCCTAAATAACTTGAAGGTTGAACTAGGGGGAAAACAGTAGAAATAGATATTGAAGTCATCGATGGGAATCTTGACTACAACATCCTACTAGGAAGGCCATGGATCTATGCCATGGCAGCTGTTGTGTCGACCTATTTTAGAAAGATTGCATTTCCCTTTCAAGGAGGGATTACAATCGTCGACCAACAAAACTTCCTCCCCAATGGTTCACAAGTTACGGGAAGCATTCCCATGATCCATGGAAGCCCCCATTCGCTTCAGAATATCGGAGTAGGCCTACTGAAAGATCCTATATTAATGGGAACTTTCTCTCTTCCACCTCCAATTGATCTGGCGAAAGTAGCGTCGATAGGTACCTGCAATATGATATCTTCCACGAAGATCTCAGAAGACGATATCAACATGGATCATGCAATGGTTTTGCCCCCAAGCCCAATAGAAGTATTGTAGCAATCAATGTTTCTAGCATGGGAGGCAGACCCGAATCAACGCTCATCAAGCGTTTGGGTAGATAGGTCTAGAGAATATGGTACCCCTTTAGATCCTTGGTCGAGAATGCATGGAACCGACAAAGGAATTGTAAAATCAATGTTGATTGAAGGGGCACCATGGAATGATTTCCACCATCGTTCCCTTCTTCCAGAATATGAAGAAGATACTCAAGATGACCTTTATCACCCTTCGATCTTTGAATTCCTATCAAATACTGTAAATACGGTGGATTCCGAGCGAAACTTATCCAATATTGAAGAGACTATAGCCATAAATATCTCGAATAAAACAAATGTTGTAGAGAATATTTATGTCGGAAAAGGTTGTTCTCCTTCAGAACTGGAAATATATAACGCTCTTTTTCGTGAGTTCAAAGATGTCTTTGCTTGGACATATGATGAAATGCCAGGAATTGACTCGAGTATCGTTGAACACGAAATTAAGATGTATCCAAATGTCAAACCGGTACGACAACGGCTCAGGCAGGTGCACCCCAAGAAAGCCACTGCCATTAAGGCAGAAGTTGAAAAACTTCTCCATGCTGGTTTCATCTACCCAGTTCCTCTAACCGATTGGGTATCGAATATTGTCCCTGTTATGAAGAAACAAGGGACAATTAGAGTGTGTGTCGATTATAGGGATGTAAACCAAGCTTGTCCGAAAGACAACTACCCTACACCCTTCATCGACCAGATAATTGATGAATGCGCCGGATGTGAAATCTTTTCATTCATGGATGGATTTTCCGAGTATAATCAAATAAATATCCGCCCACATGACCAGTGAAAGACTGCATTCATTTGTCTGTGAGGCACATTCGCATATCGAAAATTACCCTTTGGTTTAAAGAATGCAGGGGCGACGTTTCAGAGGGCAATGAATTATGCCTTCCATGACATCAAGAACATCATTCAACCATACCTCGATGACCTTCTGGCTCATTCGCGAAAGCGGACTAATCATCTGCAGCATTTAAGAGCGATATTTCTACGTTGCCGACACTACAAGAGACGACTCAATCCGCACAAATGTGTATTTTGCGTCAGTTCTGGTCGTTTACTTGGCTTTGTAGTCTCCAAGGATGGGATTCGTCTCGACCCTTGCAAGGTCCAGGCAATCATCAATTTGCCTCCACCTTCAAATTTGCTTCAGATTCAGAAACTCCAAGGGAAAGCAAACTTTCTGAGGAGGTTCATTCTAAATTACGCCGAACTTGCTAAAGGTTATACACGTCTTTTGAAAAAGGAGGTACCCTTCGTCTGGGATCAGGTTGCGCAAGCTTCCTTTGATGCTTTAAAAGAATCCTTAATAAAAGCATCATTAATGTACGCCCCCGATTATCAAAGAGATTTTAACCTGTATCTAGCTGCAGCAGATACGACCATCGCTATGGTTTTAGTTCAAGAAGTCGATGGAATTGAACACCCTATATATCATTTAAGTAGGAACTTATATGATACAGAAAGTAAATATTCTTATGTTGAAAAACTAGCGCTTGCAGCTGTTCAAGCGATTCAAAGATTTCGACACTATGTCCTCTTTAGGAAAACTACCATTCTGTCAGATTGCAACCCCATGACTTATATATTGTCGCGATAGTTGCTGGGGGGAAAATATTCAAAATGGATAGCAATCCTTCAAGAGTTTGATCTGGAATTTGTAAAATCCAAATCAAAGAAAGCTCTAGTTTTCGCAGAATTATTGTGCGATCTCCCATCGTCGTCCAACGATGAAACATCCGAAGAATCAATCGTGGATGAGAATTTGTTTCTGATATCTACAAGCAATCAGTGGTATGGAGATATAATAATTTATCTCCAGACCCAAAAATTCAGGCCAAATACCTCTCACTCTGAACAAAAATGTATACGATACCAAGCAAAAGACTACATGATCGTCGGTGATACGCTTTACCGCCGTGGTATCGATAGAGTTCTAAGAAGGTGCCTCACCCATGAGGAGGCCGAAAAAGCCCTGAATGAGTGTCATTCAGGCGCGTGTGGGGGGCATCAATCTGGATATGCTACAACACAAAAAATCTTACGAGCAGGATACTTCTAGCCAACCATGTTCAAAGATTGCATAACCGCAGTCAGAAGTTTCCATGCTTGTCAAATTTTTGATAGCAAAACCAGAAGACCACCCACACCTTTACAGTCTATAGTTGTTGTTGGGCGTTTCGCCAAATGGGGCATCGATTTCATGACATGTAACCCCACCTCGACCTGGGGGCATGGGTATATTATAGTCGCCGTTGACTATTTTACCAAATGGTTCGAGGCGATGCCTACATTAGATAACACTGGTGAAACAACTGCCCTTTTCTTTTTCAATCATGTAGTCGCCAGATTCGGCGTACCACAGGCTATAGTTACGGATCATGGATCGCATTTTCGCAATCACATGATGGTTGAATTAGCTGCCAAGCTAGGTCTATCTCATGACAGCTCTACCCTATATTATCTGCAAGCCAACGGACAAGTTGAAGCGACCAACAAGGTCCTGAAGCGTATGTTGCAAAGGATGATCGAAGTTCACAAAAGAAGGTGGCACCTAATCCTGTACTCAGCCTTGTGGGCTTACCGAGCATCGGTGAGGAATGCGACGGGGTTCACACCTTTCCAACTGGTATATGGCCTGGAAGCAGTCTTACCCAGAGAACTTATGATTTAATCAGTTTATCATGTGTTGATCTTTAATCAGTGCATCAGTAACTTGTTAAACAATGTAGTAAAACCACAATAAACAATCACACATAAGCAACACACATGAACACCAAGCCCCAAGGGATAGCTCAAATGGTCGAGTTCCTGTTGCTAAGCACTTTCCCAGTTGGGAGGTCACGGGGTCAAATCTCCTCAACACCCTCGGGGTTAGGCTTGTTATGGCCGACGGGCAGATCCCTTCGGGTGGAACTGCCCTGCTTCTCTACCGTGGATGTAGCGGCCACTCTGTGACCATGAACCACAGCTTAAAAAAAACACACATGAACACCAAGATTTATGGTGGAAACCCAATGCGGGAGAAAAACCACATGTTGTTGTCATCTCTGTCTTCTTTTAATAATAAGAAAATATGTTTACAATCTTGTATTGGTGCAGACTCATACCAGTACGCAGACAACCCACTTGGAGAAGGCTACAACCTTCTCTCATTTTCCAGCTTCTACTGGAATGGAGTTTAAACCCCAGAGCTCTTGTACTAGCTAATGTGTTTACTAGTACGTAGGCACTAGCCTACAGAAAGCTATGAACTTCTCTCGTCTTCCAGGGACCACGTTTCATAAATTTTTCAGACTCAATGCTCCTACCATACAACAATATACATGAAAGCCTCGTTTCATTAAATTTCCATACTGGACCCATCAAAACTTTCAAACTGCATCAACTAATAATTAGTTAATCTGAACAGTCAGATCACTGTCACGAGAACAATGTGCTTAACCCAGAAACCTACATCATCATTTAGAACCAGCTACAACCAGAAGAATCATGCATCCGAATGTATACACTACTTTACTGAACCCAACCTGCATGTATACACTACTTCCTTTAAGAAAACCTACTTGTACCTTCAAAAATACTAAAACATAAAACTTCTTAATCAAGTCTGTACCAACCAGAAATATACTGAACATCTACTGCCAATTTACAGAGCTTTACATAGGCAGTGGTAGAAATCACCCTTCTCACTTATACAATCAATCAATCAGATATCAAACTCCTTATGCATTCAGTTTTACATTCAGGTCTAAGAAGATTTCATTGACAGACAACAATAAAACAACAAAATTGATCAGATATATCAGTCAGATATGAAGAATAGGATTTTCCTTTGTATACGCTACTTGGAAGAGTAGAACCTGCATGTACACGCGCTTTTACCGAGATGAACCCGCATATATATCTACAAATATTAACTCATAACTTCGCTGCTATTCCAGACTTTAGACAAACCCAGATCATGACATTTAAAGAGTAAAATAGGTGTACAGAATCAGATCTAGCCCATCCAATATCAGATCATTCAATAATAAGTCATTTTAGGTCTCATGATCTTGATACAACATTGAAGTCAAGGTGCAGAAAATATTTCAGATCAAATCACAAACATAGCCCCTACAACATAACATATACTTCAAATAGAAGTATTCCTTAGAAACCCTTTCACTTGCCCACCCTGGCCTTATGATCTTCTCCTCCTTATATAGTTTTATGCCTTTCTCAACACCTCGGACCAAAACCACTTAGGACCCATGGTATTCTTGGATGTGATCAAATAGTTGTTACTCTACTCAATATTGTGGGCTAATACTATAGTATTGACCCCTGGTATTGTGTCCTCTTGAATTTCCTTGATTTTCCAACTATACATGCTTTTCTTCTTGTGAAAGTGCTGGTATACGTATACGCTCTTTTTTTTGTGAACCAGCTCGTATATGTTATTTTTACTAAGTGGACCTACGTATACATCTCAAACTACTTTTCACCATCCTTTACCTTCAACTTCTTCATTCTGATTAGTAGACTTTAATTCCATTTTCTTGTTCTTCTGTACTAATGCCCTGTTACATCTGAATGGACCTGTTACATTGTGGGTTGTCTTTCATCAAAACTGAATTGACCTGTTAGTGGTTTGTCGTCAAGGACAACACTTGTATCATAATGCCAATAATATCCCCCTTTGGACTTGATGGAAACCATGTTGGTGTTGATTATTGCAATACAACAATTATTGCATCATCCATCCCATGCAAAGTGAGGATACATTTTACATCATATGTCCAATAGAACTCATTCAAATATAGACCATGACAGAAGAAGTCATAGCACACCCTACATCTTTACATGACTTATGCAATAAATGATATAAGTATCTGAAGCCATAGCTGGGCTCAGCAACCATGATGCGAAGAATACATAATGTGTGTGAAGGCTAATGCTCCCCGTGAACCTGTGCTACTTGTGTGTTGTCAACAAGTCATTCATCAAGGCATCTTTGTCAGTCAGATAAAAATCAATGAACAAATCATATCGTCAGACTGTAATCATCAATATCACACAGAGTACCCATATCAGAGTTTGACCCACTGTTTTTCTATCAGAAAAAAACATATAAACTCCTTCAGCCACAGAAAACTACGTGTATATGCGACTGTAATTCATGAAACCCGCGTATAATAACCTTCATATGAAAATTGGATTTAACAGCAGGATGATGTAGCAACTACTCCCAACTTTTGTTTGAGATATTCAAATGTTTCTCTAGGAAGCGTTTTAGTGAATATATCTGCAACATATTATTTGGAGGGAACATATTCCAATTTAACTTTTTGTTCAAGCACTTGTTCTCATACAAAATGGTACTTAATGGGTATGTGCTTGGTCTTGGAGTGCATGACAGGATTTTTTGAAATACTGATGGCACTTGTATTATCACATAGAATGGAAATGGGTGGAGTACATGTGATATGAAAGGTCTTGTAATGTTTGCATCATCCAAAGTAGTTGTGTGCAGCAAGATGCAAAAACCACATATTCTGTTTCAGCTGTAGATAAGGCAATCGAACTTTGTTTCTTGCTGAACCATGACACTAACTGAGAACCCATATAGAATGCACCTCCACTAGTGCTCTTTCGATCATCAACATTTCCTGCCCAATCTACATCTATATATGCATGAAGAGTAAGGTATGTATCTTTAGGATACCATAGTCCAAAGTCCTGAGTTCCTTGAAGATATTTGAAAATTCTTTTGACTGCTTGGAGATGTGATTCCTTTGGATTTTCTTGGAACCTTCTTAACAATTCCTACTGCATGCATGATATCAGGTCTGATACCTGTTAGATAAAGCAGTCTTCCAATCATAGATCTGTAAGTTGCTTTGTTTACTACTGGTGATTCGTCGTTAGAACTGAGATTGCATCCTATTGCCATTGGAGTGCAAACTCATTTAGAATCTTCCATTGCATACTTCTTCAAGATCTGCTTGAGATATTTGGTTTGTGAAAGAAAGATACCATCTTTTGTTTGCTATACTTGTAGACCAAGAAAATAAGTAAGTTCACCAAGTAAGGACATTTCAAATTCTTGCTGCATTACTAAAGCAAAATTCTCACTCACGGATTCTTCATTGCTACCAAAAATGATATCATCAACATAAACAACAATAATTAACAATTTATCATTTTCAATCTTTGTGTATAAATTGCTATCTGTAGAACCTTTTGTGAAACCTTTTTGTTGTAGATATTTGTCAAGGGGTAATACCAAGCCCTTGGAGCCTGTTTCAGACCATAGAGAGCCTTTTTGAGCTTGCATACGAGTTTTGCATCATTTCCAAGAATGAATCCTTTTGGTTGTTCAATATAAACTTCTTCTTCTAAATATCCATTAAGAAAGGTCAATTTTACATCCATTTGATAGACTTTGAATTTTCAAAAACTAGAAAGAGAATGAAACATCCTTATGGCTTCAAGTCTGGCAACAGGTGCAAAAGTTTCTCCAAAATCTATACCTTGTTGTTGAGCATACCCTTTGCAAACAAGTCTTGCCTTGTTTCTAATAACTTCTCCATTTTCATTCAGCTTATTCTTGAATATCCATTTTGTTCCTATAACATTTTTATCATGAGGTTTACGAACTAACTCCCAAGTATCATTCTTTTCATTTTGGTCAAGTTCTTCATCCATGGCCTTGACCCAACATTCATCTTTGTAGGCTTCATTTACATTCTAAGGTTCTGTGGAGGTTAGTGATCCTAGATAACTTGAGGTCCCTGTAAGAGTTCTTCTTGTTTGTACTCCAGACCCTTTTTTTCCTATAATTTGAGATTTTGGATGATTCTTCTAAACATAACTAGATGGAGTCTTTTCCCTGTCTATTGTATCTTCTTCTAGTGCTTCATTAGTTTCTTCTTCTATATCATTTTGATTTGATTGGGGAAACCATTCCCCATCTTCCTCATTTTCATATTCCTCTGTTGATTTCATTTGTTCTGGATTTCTGCATGCTTCATCAATTACAACATCAATGCTTTCAACAATTTTCCAAAGTCTTTTATTATAACATTTGTATCCTTTACTTCTAGATGAATAACCAAGAAGAATTTCTTCGACTGCTCTGGGTTGAAACTTACCAAGTCTTCCATCAGTCCTTTTAACGAAACATTTTCTTCCAAAAACTCTAAAGTGTTTTACAGTAGGAGGCTTACCATACCAAAGTTCATATGGAGTTTTATTACTATTTACCCGTACATTCGCTTTATTAAGAATAGTAATAGTAGCAAATGCAGATTCACCCCAGAAGGTTGCAGGAGTTCTAGATTCAACAAGTATAGCTCGAGCCATTTGTTGAACTGTTCTGTTCATTCTTTCCACCATGCCATTTTGCTGAGGAGTTAATGCGATGAAGAATTACCTTTTTATTCCATGTTGTTCACCAAAGTCAAATAATTCATCTGATATGAATTCTCCCCCTCAATTAGATCTGAGACATTTGATTTTTCGATCTGATTCATTTTCAACTAAAGCTTTGAAGGCTTTAAACTTTTCAAATGCTTCATCTTTATGCTTTAGTAGACCTATGCAACACATCCTGGAAAAATCATCAATAAATAAAATAAAGTATTCTTCTCCACGAAGTGACTTTTTCCTTGTTGGACCACATAAATCAGTATGGATGAGTTCAAGAGGCTTACTTGCTGATCCTTCTTTCTCACTGAAGTGATCTTTGGTTTTCTTACTGACTTGACATGGTTTGCATATGGTGTTTTCTAGGATGCTGATATCTGGAAGATCATGAATTGCCTTGAGCCTGCATGCTTTTCTTATCCGAGGAAAGCTTAGATTTCCTAATCTTCTGTGCCATAGCCAGTTTTCATCTTTTTTGCTTAGATAGAATTGTTGTTGTCCTCCTTTGAGTATGTATACATTATTTTGATTTCTTGTACCTTTGATCACAGTCTTTCCTATCTCAAGCTCACGAACCACACATTCGTTTGATCAAAACCCAACTTCATTTCCTTGATCAATTTTTGAATGACACTCAACATGTTATGCTATAAACCATATACATACATGAAATTTCCAGCTTTAACCTTTTTTTCAAGAAAAAATAACCTTTACCTTTAATGACAGCTGGAGTGTCATTTCCAAATGAGACATTCTTTTCCTTTTCTAAAGCATTGTATGAATGAAGTCTCTATTTATCACCTATCATGTGTTTGGAGCATCCGTTGTCAATGTACCACTGATTTTCTTATTCTTCTGCATACAGAGCTATGCCACATCTTTTTGTTTGAGATTCCTCTTTCTCCATATCTTGGGATTTAATGATGTTTGCTCATTTTGAAGTGTTGGTCGAGGTTTTCTCCTACATTCAAATTCTTCCTGACCAAAGTTGTTACAAATCAAACATTCTATTTCATTTTCAAGAGGAGAAAAGCGATTATAGGAACTTTTCTTGATTCCTGTTACACTGCTTTGATTTCATGCTTCTCTAGTCATGATGGTTTGTAAGCAACACATTGAGTAGCCTTATGCCCAAATTTATGACAGGAAAAACATTTCCCATTGAAGAAAGTTGTTACAAATCAAACATTCTATTTCATTTTCAAGAGGAGAAAAGTGATTATAGGAACTTTTCTTGATTCCTGTTACACTCCTTTGATTTCGTGCTTCTCTAGTCATGATGGTTTGTAAGCAACACATTGAGTAGCCTTATGCCCAAAGTTATGACATGAAAAACATTTCCCATTGAAGAAATTTCTTCGATCATAGAATCTTTTGGCATTGTTTACCTATTGGTTGAATCTTCTACTGATATTCATCCTTGGAGTAAATTGAGTATGACTCATCTGATGAGTAATTTTATGCCTTTGTTGACGATTAACATAATGTTCACTGGTCTTTGCTACATCAAGATAGCTTCTGGTGGAGGCTGACGACTTTTATGATTGAGATGATTCTTCAGTATATCCAAGACCTGTCTTTATCAGAGGAGAATACTGAACTTTGATGATTTCATTTAAAGTTTTAGATCCTTTAGCAAATCTAGGATTAAGAGATTTTGTCTTCTCAAGTTCTTTTCTTAGACCCACGATGCCACATTCTAGATTTTCATTATGTTTTTCTCTTTTAGTGAGTTGGTGTGTCAACGTATCTATGATCATATTCTTTTCTTCTAAGCAGATTTTGAGTTTTGTGATTTCTTCAAGAAAGTCTTCCTCTTCTAAGGCATCCAAAAAAATTATCATTGTCATCAGCCATGAGTAGTCTATAATCTTGTTCAGTTTCATCTTCATCACTATTGGATAAACCATCACTATCTTCATGCGTATAATAACTCCTTTTATTGACAACCTGTTTTCTATTGCCTTTTTCATATTCCTTTCCCTTTTCATATTTATCTTTATGAGGACATTTGGCAGCATAATGGCCAACTCTCCCACAAGCAAATAATTTGAGTGGTAACTTACCTCTGAATCTTCCAGAACCCCATTGAAGCTTTTTGACAAAATTTATCTCATCTTCTTCTTCTGAAATGTATCTTGGTTCGTTGTGCTCTTCCTTTTATTTTCCCTTTGTTGAAGCTTTAAAATTGGCTTCTCTCATATCTGATAATTGGCTTCTCTCATATCTGATGGACCTCCTTTCCTCATTTCAAAGGCAGTTAGGATTCCATGGAGTTGAGTCATTGTAATAGTTTGAAGATCCTGTTTTTCTTCTATGGCATACACTTTTGACTCAAATTTAGAAGACAAAGATCTCAAAATTTTCTCAACTAAAGTAGCTTCCCTTATCTCTTCACCCAGATTCTTCATACAGTTAACAATATCATCTGTACGTAAAAAGTAACTAGCAACACTCTCATCACTATGCATCTTAAGAGTTTCATATTGAATTCTGAGTGTTTGAAGCTTAGTACGTTTTACCTGAGAGTCTCCTTCATAGCTCTAAAGGATTTTGTCCCATGTCTCTTTGGTTGTCTTGAGCTGCATGACTTTGACAAATTTTGATTTTGACAGACTTCCCAATAATGTATTGACAGCGTTGGCATTGGTTTTGTATAACTTCTTACCTGTAGAGTTTGTAGGTATTGCTGCTGGAAATTGATATCCTCCTTCCACAATTTCCCAAACATCGGATGCAAGCGATTGAAGATAGGCTCTCGTTCTTATTTTCCAATATACCAAGTTTCTCCCATTGAAGATTGGTGGTCTGATAGATCCCATGCCTTTGTGATTATTCATCTTGAAAGATATTCCTTTAAGCGATCAAGCTTCTTCTGAAGGACCTGCTCCGATACCAATTGTTGGAAATAATACTGAGAGGGGGGATGAATCAGTATTATCAGTTCAATAATTCTTCATTTCCCTTATCTCTTGTGAAGTGAACTAGCGCGTATACGCTACTGTTATTAGAGAAACTAGCGTATACCCAGATAAATTATGATTTAATCAGTTTATCATGTGTTGATCTTTAATCGCTGCATCAGTAACTTGTTAAATAGTGCAGTAAAACCATAATAAACAATCACGCATAAGCAACACACATGAACACCAAGATTTAAGGTGGAAACCCAATGCGGGAGAAAAACCACCTGTTGTTGTCATCTCTGTCTTCTTTCAATAATAAGAAAATCTATTTACAATATTGTAATGGTGCAGATTCATACCAGTACGCAGGCACCCACCTGTAGAAGGCTACAACCTTCTCTCATTTTCCAGCTTCTACTGGAAGGGAGCTACAACCCCCTAGCTATTTTACTAGTCAATGTGTTTACTAGTACGTAGGCGTCGGCCTACAGAAGGCTACGACCTTCTCTCTTCTTCCAGGTACCACGTTTCATAAATTTTCAGACTGGATGCTCCTGACATACAACAATATACATGAAGGCATCCTTTCATCAAATTTCCATACTAGACACATCAAAACTTTCAAATTGCATCAACCAATAATCAGTTAATCTGAACAGTCATATCACTGTCAACAGAACACTGTGCTTAACCCAGAAACTTGCATCATCATTCAGAACCATCTACAACCTCAAAAATCATGCATCAGAATGTATACACTACTTTACTGAACCCAATCTGCGTGTATACACTACTTCCTTTAATCTAACCTACGTATACCTTCAAAACTACTGAAACATAAAACTTTTGAATCAAGTCTATACCAACCAGCAATATACTAAACATATACTGTCAATTTACAGAGCTTTACACAGGCAGTGGCAGAGATCACCCTTCTCACTTATACAATCAATTAATCGGATATCAAACTCCTTATGCATTCAGTTTTGCATTCAGATCTAAGAAGAATTCCTTGACAGACAACAATAAAACAACATAATTGATTAGATAGATCAGTCATATCTGAAGAATATGCTTTTCCTTTGTGTATGCTACTTGGAAGAGTAGAACCTGCCTGTACACATTCTTTTACCAAGACGAACGAGCATATAGATATGCAAATATTAACTTAGAACTTCGCTGCTACTACAGACTTCAGACAAACCCAGATCGTGACATTTAAAGAATAAAGCAGGTGTACATAATTAGATCTAGCCCAACCAATAGTAGATCATTCAATAATAAGTCATTTCAGGTCTCATGATCCTGATCCAACATTGAATTCAAGGTGCACAAAATATTTCAGATCAAATCACATACATAGCCCCTGCAACATAACATATACTTCAGATAGAAGTATTCCTTAGAAACCCTTTCACTTTCCCACCCTGACCTTATGATCTTCTCCTCCTTATATAGTTTAAGGCCTTTATCAATATCTCAAACCAAAACCACTTAGGACCCGTGGTATTCTTGGACGGGATCAAATAGTCATTACTCCACTCAATATTGTGGGCTAATACCATGGTATTGACCCCTAGTATTGTCTCCTCTTGAATTTCCTTGATTTTCCAACATATACATGCTTTTCTTCTTGTGAAAGTGTGTGTATATGTATATGCTCTTTTTGTTCTGTGAACCATCGTGTATATGTTGTTTTGACTAAGTGGACATGCGTATACATCTTAAACTACTTTTCACCATCCTTTAGCTTCAACTTCTTCATTCTGATTAGTAGACTTTAGTTCCATATTCCTGTTTTTTTGTTCCAATGCCCTGTTACATCTGAATGAACCTATTACACTATGGATTGCCTTTCATCAAAACTGAACTGACTTGTGAGTGAGTTGCCATCAAGGACAACACTTGTATCATAATGCCAACATAGTGTGCAAGCCACAACTTTCCAATCACGCGAGCTGCTATTCACTCCAGGCCACTACCTATATGAACTTTGCAGGTCTCGACCTACTGGAAGCCACCACTCCCTCGAATTTGTAGGCCACCAACTGCTAAAATCCACCACTCACAATAAGTCTCATCCAACCATCACTGGATGGAAGCCACCATTCCCAAGTTCTCATGCCTCTACCTAAAGGATGTTGTTACACCCTATCACATCGAGCCACTATTTACTTCACTAAAGGCCCCAAAATTTAAGGACCTCTTGTGGACATTGTTTCATAATGTTTAATACTAGATCCACTGGTCTATGCAATCAAACACTTGTAAGCCACATTTCATCGATTTTCATATTAGACTCACAATATCCTCTATGCTCATACAATTGAATGGAATCTACAACATAATAACCAATTTGCATACAAAACTTTGTTACACAATCAATCTATTCAATGTAGATCCTTGCAATACAATTAGCTCACATAATAAATCTGTTGATCAACCTGAATAATCCAACAACACCATAAACTAATAATCTTAACATCATACTCATTCGTCACTAACATACTCTAGCAACCATTCAAAAGGCCGCATATAAAGGTGCTACAACAAAAGACTCTCCAATATAACCCCTGTAACACAAACATATCAACAATTTAAACTCTTATCTAAAATACCTATAGCACCAACTACAACAATACTCCAAGCTCCACATCAACAACAAATAGCATCAATACAATCTGCAACATAAGCATGTTAGACATATAGATACACTACAACTCCATCATCCTCTTACATATGCTCCAAATATCATCTCTGATTTGCACTTTATTATTTGCATTCCTATACCTTACTCTCTGATTCTATCTAACCCCTTCTACTACACACTTTGACCATTTTATCAAATGATGAATGATGCAATCAAGACAAAGCACTAATCCTCATTCTCTTGACTTGATCACCTTCTAGAATATGGAGCAACCTTTCTGAGACTATTGGATCAAATTCCATGTGCGAAAACCATAGAAAATGTCCTTCGAATTGATTAGAATATGTACACAATATGAGAAATCCACCTACAAGCAGTAACACACCTCCTACTCCCTGGAACGATGTTATAACACAGGTAAATGGCTATGTAGACTGCATTATAATGTAAGTTGTCTTCTTATTCAACCGTGTTACACTAATTCTTTGCCACCAAACCTTTATCAAATTGCTCGAGCACTTTCAGAACCTATCCATCTTCCTTTGCAAGAATCTCTAGAACCTGTAGAGCCTCTGCAACCATTGGGAACACCTCAGTAACATGTCACCAAACCTCTAATCATCATGACAAATCCTCCAGATTTATTGAGATCAATGCCAACACAGTTGACTCCATGGTTGAATCCTTAGGTAGACATCCTAGGTTGACATCAATGCCAACACCATGAGGCCTACAATGCACAGACAAACCAATGTTGAATCTATATGAGCTAACCTTACATCAGGATCCAAAATGCCATTTCTTGAGAAAGATTGTTATGCTCCTTATTTCCACCTTTTATACATGAAATTTTCAACATCATCCATCATTTGAAAGATCCGTATTATCCACCCTATTACCGGTAATAATTC
Source organism: Pinus tabuliformis (assembly GCA_031772625.1). Lineage (NCBI taxonomy): Eukaryota > Viridiplantae > Streptophyta > Pinopsida > Pinales > Pinaceae > Pinus > Pinus tabuliformis. Next base: position 695,736,542 of record CM062810.1, read on the forward strand.
TTTAGCAATATAACCTTTGATGGGCTCAAAGTTTGATTTGGTCCATGCCTTTAGATTTTTAGAGCTTATTCTTCTACCTAGAAAATGACATATGCACAAGTCCTCCATCCCTAATATCTCATTTAGCTCTCTCTTCTCACCTAGAAACAAGTTGACTTGATCTTTTTCTTAACTTTAATGCATTGCCATCAGTTTTTATGTTTTGTCACCCTCCGATTTTTGAAACCCCAAGCTCTCTGAGGATGATATTGGGGAGTCACTTATGTGGTTGAAATCTAATTATTCTCTAATGAATCCTACCTCTGTAAGTGAATAAATTCTTGTGTTTGAGCCATATAATAGAGTTTTGAGGTCCTTGCAAGTCTCTTCTGAAGTAAAGGTGACCATCCAACCAATTATATGCATTAAATCACCATGCTTGTGCATCCTTTGCGTTAATGCCCTTGGATTCTAGTCCACTTTTTAGGACATTTTTTGGTCCAACAATTAAGGATATCAGTAGATTCATTTCCTAGCCTTGTCACAATATCCCTTGTTGGATTTTCCTCTTGTACACTGGATTCAAACAAAGCTTGAACCATTTCACCAATACTGACAACAACCTAATCTTCTAGCAAGCTATATCCTAGGTTTGATTGCCTCCATGGCTCTGACATGTCAATAGATCAGTATAATTTTCAGTTGGACCATATTTATTGGCCCTCCAGTGGATTGCCAAAATAATCAGTCACCTCTTTGTCTAGAATCAACATGAGGTTAGTCCTCCTTACCTCATATCACCGTAGTCGCTACTATAAATGAACCTTGCGGAAACCCTAAGTCACCCTCTCTAGTTGCATAGATCTATCACCTTGCCAAAATTAATCCTCTCAAAATTATTAAAGAATAAAGATCCTCTATATGAATTCTAAAAGCCCTTAAATTCCACTTGTTTTTCCTTGATTCCAAAGGATACTTCCTATGATAATGATGCAAGAAAATTTTAGTCTTCCCGCGTGTTCAACTACTATGACTTAACATCATAATTCAAAACTCTCACTGATATGTTTCAGAGAGAAAATACTCCCATACACTGTCAACAATACATAACATGCATGCAACATAATACCTCAATGTAATATTAACTGACCGACGATTAATCCTAGGAAAGACTTTAATGATGCTATCTGCAATAATCGAATCTTTATGATATAATATCAAAACTTACCATATGCTAGGCATGATCGTGTCCACACAACTCCATGTCCATGCAAGGTTCTCATCAGGCCACACCGAAAGGTTTCCAATTCGTTAATTGAAATGTACAACAAAACCCAAAACACCATGCTTCCATAATTCAATTGAAGTTGCCAATGCATTTTCCTTTTCTAATGCACTCACAAACTAATATTCACAGTACAAATAAATAGATGCATGAATTGATGAGTTAGATCAAAATAACTCTTTCCACAATTTCCTATTGACCTCACGCCTCCAACGATCTGCTAGTATTTGCCTGCCTTCTCTTATTCAATTGTACTTCTACTGAAACATCGACATTAGCTTCATTTTCCTGAGGCCTTCTTGTGTGCACAAAAAATAAATTCTTCAATCAGAGAATCAATACACAATTAAACTTTGACTGAGAGAAAATCAAATGCAAAATACATACATGGTCTTCATACATTAATTCATAGTAACAAGATCATAGTCCATTACAATAAAATTCTCTTTCATTAAAATAGCTTTGTGCATACATATGCTTGGAGGCATTCATTCTCTCTATGTCTTGATCTCTCATTCATTTTCCATTCTCCCCTTTCCTCATTTACCCATATGATTACAATAAGTAGAATTGAGAAATGCAATAGCTTTTCTAGATCCTAAAAGCACTCCAATAGTTTCTAAGATTTCTAGACTTTTTCCCATCGTAAAAAAATGCTAATAGTTGCCAAGATTTTTTCTCGTGCAACCTCTCATGCCTTAAAAGGCAAATTTTCTTCTTAAAAATCTTATCTACTCAATCTTATCTCTATTCATAGTCCCTTTAGAAATAAATAAATTAACATTATTTACAATAAGGATTTAGAATTCCTTTTTCATGTTAAAACTTGGTTTGGAAGTTTGTCTCCAAAAAAAACTTAATGACTATGAAGCTCTAATACTCTAAATAATATTTTTTCTAAAAATAATTATAGCTCGTCGCACTCTTTAGACTATAAACAAAAATAAGATGTATTAATACCTGTCAAACATTACATAAATATTGTTTACATTTACATACCCTCCTTGAAATTGAATATTACATACCCTCTTTGAAATTCAATATATAACTTTAAAGAAAAATATATATTATTAACTATTAAATTTACCTAAATTATATAAAGAAAATAAATTCCTATTATCCTATGAAATTAAGCACCTCAATTGCACCATTGAGATTTTGTCAACTATGAAGTCCGTTAAAGGTGAGAAGACGTAACGACAGAAAGTCCGTTAAAGGGGATTCCAGGTGACGTGTCGGTCTAGTAGACTCTCACTCTGCGCAAAATAATGTCAACCATCCGATCAGAGTATCCGACCATTAATCTGAGCCCCGAAGTTCTTAAATTGCAGAGTGCGGGCATTCCAAACCCTCGTTCATGTTTGGCGATTTGGTTGTAGTCTCCAGGATTCGATTCTGGGCGTCTTCCGTTTCTGAGTTAGAGTGATAGATCGAGCTTGGTGGTTAATATTTCGACTTCCTTCCTCATATTTTCGTCATTTACAACATTTAGGAATGCTACGTGCTGGAGAATTGGGGTTTTAGAACGAGCTATCACACTGCAATGGCCACGTTTGATTCCTTTATCACCACCATTTATCTGAAAATACTCTCCAAAATACCATTTCCATTTTCCGAAGTCTTCTATCTAATAGAGGGTTTCATTTCTGATTTCCATTTTGAACCTGTGCAGATGATTATAGGCCGTTGTCAATCTATATGTTTCACAAGAGATCTCTGGAGGCGTGAATTAGGTCACACGAGATCTAAAATACTAGGCTCTATCTTGTATTTTCATTCTTAAAAGAATTTTGCATTTTCATTTTCAATGGACTGCAATGGCCGCGTCCCTTTCTTTGTGAAGGGTTTTCTTATATCACCACGATTTGTCTGAGAATACTTTCTAAAATAAAAGTCTGTTAGATACCATTTCCATCTTTTGAAGTCTTCTATCTAACAGAGGGTTTCATTTCTGATTTCCGTTTTGAAACTGTGGAGATGATTAGAGGTCGTTTTCTGATTAGAAGCTTGATGACCAAGCATCTATCTTGTATTTTCACTCTTAAAGAATTTTTCATTTGGGTAGTTTATGTATGTAAACCATATAGCCATTGTAGCTTCATTGGGGTTTGATATGGCATTGCCTTTGCGGGTGTGCTAGCTGGATTAATGAAATGTCTGTGTCAAATTAATGAAATGTCTTTGTTTTGTTCTTTGAGGAGGTCAACCTTTCCAACCATCCGAGCATATTTTGGCTGAGGTCTGTGTAGCGTGTTTTGTGTTAGGAATTTTTGATTTATTGTATATTTTGGCTGAGGTTTGTGTAGTGTGTTTTGTGTTGGAACCTTTGATTGATTGTTTCACATGGCCGATGGCTAATCCAATTTCGATGAAGTGCTTACACATTTAAAAGTCTCCCAAATAACACATGAAAGATTCTGGTATTTACAGTTCCATGGATTATCATGTGCAATGGATTAACCTCGCTTTTGTCCTAATGGTGTAGGATAATGTCAAATGCTTCTCTACTTAAACCCTAATACTATAAAAGTAATAAGACTTTTCATTTTAGGAATGTTGTTCTCTGCTAACCTCGATTTTATAATGGGTTTCTAAACAATGGTCAAGGACAATATCAAATGTTATCGAATGCTTTTGTCTATCAAATTCTTTTCTCTCCCTAACCTCTAGACTTTAAAAGGAATAACGATTTCCATTATGAGAATGCTTTTCTTTGCTAACCTCGAGTTTGTAATGGTTTTTTGTAATGGTCGAGGTCCTCGAGGTAATATCAAATGGGAATGATTTTCTTTGCTAACCTAGAGTTTGTAATGGTTTTTTGTAATGGTTTTTTGTAATGGTCGAGGTCCTCGAGGTAATATCAAATGTTATCAAATGATTTTCTCTGCTTAACCCTAAGACTTTAAGATGAATAAGACTTTCCATTCTCGGAATGTTTTTCTTTGTTTAACTCTGAGACTTTAAAAGGAATAAGACTTTCCATGAGAAGGCTTTTTCTCTGCATAACCCTGAGACTTTAAAAAGAACAAGACTTACATGGGAATGCTTTTCTCCCTGCCTAACTCTGAGATTTTAAAAGGAATAAGACTTTCCATGGGAATGCTTTTTTCGGCTTAACTTTAAAAGGAATAAGACTTTCCATGCAGAGTACTGCTCATGTAATTTAAAAGGAATAAGACTTTCCATACAGAGTAATGCTCATGTGATTCAAATTTTGCTTTTCAAATATGAAACAAATAGCATTATTGGAAGTGACTTCATCAACAAAATTTGTGTTCCAAAATATTCTTCTCCTACTTATTCTTCTTGCAACAAATAAGCATGAGGCACTTGATTGCGATCATTTGTTTTGAAATGGTGCATTTGATTATGTAGAAAAAGTAGCCAATTATTTGTTAAAATAATTTTTCATTATGTAATTTCATTTACTCTATTAAGTGGATTTGATTATGCAGAAAATGCAGCCAATTCATTTCTCAAAAGTTAAAACAATTTTTCATGTGCAAATTTTTGCATTTCATTTTTTTCAAATATATATATATATATATATATATATATATATATATATATATATATATATATATATATATATATTATAAAAGATCATCCTCTCACTATGTTTAAGTGAAATATTTAGCTCAGTTTTTTTTATAAAAGATCATTCTCTGACTACTTCTAGGATGGAACAAAATTTATTGCATTTTTTAATCAAATTATTTTCATTCTCTCACTAACTTTAAATGAAATATTTAGTTTGAAAAATAGGATGGAATTAAAACTATTGCATCTATATATATATATATATATATATATATATATATATATATATATATATATAGGTTATCAATTATGGAAATGAGATTAGAGAGATAGAAGATAAAAGTAGGGATGAAATCATAAGAATGCCAAGGAGGTAGACATATGTTTATTCAATTAATCTTTTAAAGTTCACATTGGATAATTTTGAGGTCAAACAGGTTCAAACTCCTTTGTTTTATATCTTTGTCATTCCTTTGTTATAGACAAAGCACTGTATTGTGGAGTTCCAAGGTTTATGTGAAAACTATGAAAAACTATAATCATAGTTGCTGGAATCAATTTTGTATTGGATGTAATGTCTTATTCTTATGCTCATGCTTGATTCCCATGTTATTATATTTAATTTTGAGTTTGATTCTTCACTTGCAAAGAATTATGAAATGGAAAGAGCGAATAGGAAGAATCATTGACAACAAAGATATGTATTTGAGAGGAAGTATGTTTTATATGACTTCACTAGTTGCACCCGAGGGAATTATTCGATTCGGTAGAAGATAAATACCATAGCGATTCATTGGTGAAGATAAAACGTGAGCGTTTTGTTTGCTCAAACTTTCAGTGCGATTTTGATCCACCACATTAGAGATAGTGTTGTTGGAACTGATTGCATTCAACTACAGGTTAGTATCATTGCTTTTATCCGACCAACCATTGGGCAGACGCGTAGTAGAATTTTTTGTTTGTTTGATACACTTTGGTTGATTTTTAGTTTGATGACATGATTCTACATACTAGTTTATTTGGACGTCATAGTTCTTGATATCGAAATTCGATACAGCATTACGCCCCTTGTATTTTATGGTAGTAATATCATAAGCCCTAGTAGCTTCGTATATTGGTTTTGACATATACAAAAGTAGAAGCTTCCAAGGTTTATGATATTGCTACCATACATTCAAGAGGCACAATGTGATAACAAATTTCAATATCAAGAACTATGACATATAGATGATTCAGTGTGCATAATCATGTCACCAAAATGGAAATCGAACAAAACGTGTCACAAACAAATAATTATATTATTCCACATTTCCCTGATAATTAGTCGAATAAAAAACAACGATGCTAACCCACAAATGAATGTAATCAATTTCAACAATATTTTCTTTGATGTGGTGGATCAGAGTCAAACCGAAGGTGTGAGCAAACAAAACTCTAAAATTTATATCAATTGTAGGTGAATCGCTTTGGTATTTCTCTTTTTCCAAATTAGACAATGCCCTTAGGTGCAACTAGTGAAGTCAGAGAAAACTAAGTTCCTCCCTCAAATGATGGTGCCCTATACTTTGTAGACCTCTTCAAAGGTCCAACACATTGCTTGCCTTGAATGGTGGTATTCCCTTTTTGTGATTTCCAATATGGAAATGTGCCTCCAATATTTCCCATGACAATACCAAATCCATACTTGCCACTTTTTCACGCTCCCACTAAGAAATGGGAGAATGAAAAAGAGGCAAATATGGATATGGTACTATTGTGGGGAATATTGGAGGCACATTTCCATATTGGTAATCACAAAAAGGGAATACCACCAATAGGGGCATGCAATATGCCATGCTTGTGAAGGGGTCTATTAAGTATAGGGCGCCATCATTTGGGAGAGGAAGTATGTTTTATCTGACTTCACTAGTTGCGCCCTAGGGCATTATCTGATTTGGTAAAAGATAAATACTATAATGATTCACTAGTAACTCAGATAAAAAATGAAGGGGTCTATGAAGTATAGGGTGCCATCATTCAGGAAAGAAAGTATGTTTTCTCCGACTTCAATAGTTGCACCCGAGGGCATTATATGATTTGGTAAAAGATAAATACCATAGTGTTTCACTGGTAGCTAAGATACAACTTGAGTGTTTTGTTGGCTCAGAGCTTCGGTGTGATTCTGATCCACCATAGTAGAGATAGTATTGTTGGAACTAGTTGCATTCATCTACAGGTTAGTATCATTGTTTTTATCCCACCAACTATTGGCCAGACGTGTAGTAGAATTTTTTGTTTGTTTGATACACTTTGGTTGGTTTTTAGTTTGATGACATGATTCTACTAGTTTATTTAGATGTCATAGCTCTTGATATCGAAATTTGTCACTGCATTGCACCCCTTGTATTTTATGATAGCAATATCATAAGCCTTAGTAGCTTCGTATATTGGTTTTGACAAATACAAAAGAAGAAGTTTGCAGGGTTTACAATATTTCTACCATACATTCAAGGGGCACAATGTGATAACAAATTTCATTATCTAGAATTTTGACATCTAGATGATCCAATTTGCATAATCATGTCATCTAAATGGAAATCGAACAAAATGTGTCAAACAAACATATAATTCTACTACTCCACATTTGCTCAATAACTAGTCAAATAAAAGCAATGATTCTAACCCAAAAATGGATGTGATCAATTTCAACAATATTGTATTTGATGTGGTGTATCAGAATCAAACTTAAGATCTGAGCCAAAAAAACTCTCAAATTTTATCTCAATTATCGATGAATCGCTTTGGTATTTTTCTTTTTCCAATTCAGACAATGGTTCACCCCTCGGACTGGATGGGTTGTGCGTTGGTCATGCATTCATGATGGTTACATATGTGTTTATTATGTTGTAAGACTGTGTTCTTGTTGCATTTGTATGGTATGGGTTATGGTTGCAGTGAGGTCGCCGTCGGAATTTGATGGTGTTGTTTTAGAGTGTGTCGTCATGAATGTATGGTTGATTATCCATTGTTTATGCACATTAGTATTCACATGTGGTCAAGTGTACATTGATATGGTGGTTATTGTCATGCATGAGGTCATGGTACGCGTAGTTAATATGGTCATTCATTGATGATTGGACTCTAGCCAGAATGATGGTTATATGCTTATGTGTTATATTTCTATATGTTGTCATGATATGTTATACATGTATCACATTGATTTGTTGATCCTGCAGACGAGGTATCCTCCTTGGATTATGCTAAGGTATGTTGGTTCATTGTGATTTGGTTTAGCTGACATGATATACTTTGCAGGGAGAATATCAAAGATGACTAGAGGGATGGTAGACTACAGTTCCCGAGAGTCTCCCTATGGATCAGATGAGCAACATGATGTTGGGAGTCCTGACTTAGCAGACACATTAAGAAGATTTAAGGGAGAAATAAGGAGTTGTAAGGCATACAGTGATATAATCATACAGTCACAAGAGAAGCAAGCAGAGGTAAATGTAGTGATGCTTCAGATATTGTCAGAATTGCAGCAACAAGGACCACTTTTGAACATCCATGAGGAGGAGGACATAACTAATGGGGAATATGGAAATAGGTCTCTAGTTGGTAGAGTTCAGGTAGAGATGACACAATTAGAGATGGTAGATTCTTGGACACTCCAGATAGGAAGGGTGATAGACACAGGTACTAATCTAGTACTGACAGGCATTATGAACATCGTCATCCTTACAGGAGTGACAAGGGAGATTTTCCGGATGATTTTAGGAAAGCAAAGCCACCTACATTCAATGGAGAGATGAAGAAGTCAGAAGATCTTGAAGCATGGTTTCTTGGGTTGAAGAAATCCTTCTGATTACATAGTTATATAGAGAACATGAAAGAAAAGATAACCACTTTTAGTCTTAAAGGGAAAACATATATTTGGTGGGAGGATGTGAAGAATGCTAAAGGTATTCAGGAGGATGACTTGACTTGGAATAAGTTTGAAAGGCTCTTCAAGAAGAAGTATTTGTCAGAAAGTTACTATGATGATATAGGTAAGGAGTTTTATGAGTTGCAGATGGGTTCCATGACAGATGATGAGTATACTAACAAGTCCTTGGAGTTGATGAGATAGGTGCCGTACCTCAAGGAGGAGAAGGCCAAGGTTTAGAGATTCATTAGTGGACTTCCAGTAGCATACAGGGACCAAATTGAGTTTGATGAGCCTAGATTGTTAGAGGGGGCCATCTGAAAGTTGAAACATTTTTATGAGTATTCAAAGCACAAAGTTGAGCCGAAGCATGACTTGAAAGGAAATGAGAAAGTTAAATGAAAAATGGCCACCAAAGCAGGGAAGACCTAAAGATGCAAGCAAGAAATAAAATGTGGTCCCTTACAAGAAGTTCAATACAATTAATAAGGGACATGGAGAGCAGCAGACTAGAGGCGATGGCAGAGCATTATTGCAGTGTTGGATATGTGGAAAGGATCATCATAAGAGGGATTGTCCATAGTATCAGGGTGGTAGACCCCAGATTTATAGTGCTCGGGAAGCACGTACAATTGGGGATGTTGGTCATAACATTCCTTGTATTTATTCAGTTGTGGACCACAGGCAGGCGGAACATCAGGCATCTATCATTGAGATGTATGGTAAGATTTGTGATCAAGTTGTTTCTAGTTTGATTGATCCTGGATCTAATTATAGTTATATTAATCCCAACATGGTGGATAAGTGTGGTTTGAGAAAAGAAGTGCATGCATAACCTTGGTTGGTACAGTTGGTTACAAGTACAAAGAAGGGAGTTCACCATTGGGTAAGAGCTTGTGCATTTGAGTTAAATGGTATGCCTACAACAACACATTTGAATGTACTTCCATTGGGATCGTATAGCATGCTTTTGGGTATGGATTGGTTGTACCTTCATAGGACCAAAGTGGATTGCTTCAACAAGGCCAGTCAGTGCTTGGATGATAATGGGGAAAAGAGAATTTTACAGGGAAAGAAGAAGCCTACGTCAGTGAGGATGGTTACCGCTATGCAGGCTAAGCGTAGTTGCAGAAAAGGCTGTGTGATGTTCACAATGTATATATCTAGTGATAAGGGTAAAGATGTTTAGGACGTAGAAATATTCAAGAGGTACCCTATATTGCAGCAGTATCAGGATGTGTTTCCAGTAGAGATTCTAAAGTTACCTCCTCACAGAGAAGTAGATTTCTCTACTGAGTTGGTGACATGGGAAGCACCAGCATCGAAGTCACCTTACAGGATGAGTACCCCATAGCTAGTAGAGTTGAAATTGTAGTTAAAGGATATGCTTGATAAGGGATATATTAGGCCAAGTGTATCGCCTTGGGGTGCACCAGTGTTGTTCATAAAGAAGAAAGATGGTACTCTTAAATTATGCATCGATTACAGGTAGCTGAACAAGGTAATGATTAAGAACAGGTACCCATTGCCGAGGATTGATGATTTGTTCGATCAGTTGAAGGGAGAAACAATGCTCTCTAAGATCAACTTGAGATTTGGATACCAACAGGTATGCATCAAGGAAGAGGATATCTACAAGATTGCCTTTAGAACCAGGAATGTGTATTATGCGTTTGTTGTAGTTCCATTTAGTTTGAAAATGCCCCAGCTACATTTATGTGTTTGATGAATAGTGTGTTGCATCTTATCTGGACAAGTTTGTTATTGTATTCATTGGTGACATCTTGATATACTCCAAGAATGAAGAAGAGCATGTTGAGCATTTAACAACAATGTTGAGATTGCTAAGAGAGCATCAGTTTTATGCCAAGCTTAGAAAGTGTGACTTCTTTCATACATAGGTGAATTTACTCAGGACATGTTGTTTCCAAGGAAGGCATAATAGTAGATCTAGGAAAGATAAGGGCCATCATGGAGTGTGCAACTCCTAACAATGTGGATGAGGTGAGATCATTCATGGTATTGGCAGGTTACTATGGGAGGTTCATCAGGAACTTCTCACACATTTCATATCCTATGACATCCTTGCAGAGGAAATGTAAGAAGTTCGAATGGACAAAAGAATGTGTAGCTAGTTTTGAGCAGCCAAAGCAGTTGTTGACCAATGCTCCAATCCTTAAGATTGCAGATCTAGATAAAGAGTTTGTAGTGTGTACATATGCATGTAAAATAGGACTTGGTGCAACCATCATGTAGGAGGGACATATGGTGTGCTATGAGTCTTGGAAGTCGAATGAGCACGAGCATAACTACATGACTCATGATATTGAGTTGGTAACTATTATTCACACCTTGAAGATGTGGAGGCATTATCTTCTTGGCAGGAGATTTGTATTGATGAGTGATCACAGTGGGTTGAGATATTTGTTTGACCAACCGAATATAAATTCCAAGCAAGCTAGATGGTTGGCTACCCTTAATGAGTTTGAATTCAAGATCAAATACACTAACGGAAAGGAGAACTTAGTTGCAGATACTCTTAGCAGGAAGGTACATGTGAATCATATAGCAGCTATGAACTCTTATGGGACAGATTTACAGGATAAGATCTTGCAGGTAGGACAATGGGATGACAGGTATATGGAGATTATGCACAGGTTACAATAGAGTATAGGTATACGTACAAGTACATGTACAGGTGATCAGCATGCAGACTATCGTCTCACGACAGATGGTTTGGTGAGATTCAGGGATAGGATCTATGTGTTAGATTGCAATGAGATCAGGAGGCTTATCTTGAGGAAGTTTCACATCAAGCCATACTCGGGTCACCCAAGATATCAAAAGATGTTGACAATGGTGAAGAAGTTCTACTATTGGCTAAATATTTAGAAGGAAGTGGTAGAGTTTGTGGCTAGATGTTTGGATTGTCAACATGTAAAAGAAGAATGTGAGCATCCAGGTGGTCTACTACAACCTATTCTGATTTTGGAATGGAAATGGGAGGTCATTTACATGGATTTCATTACAGGTCTTCCGAGGACAACATGATTCTATTATGGTCATGGTCGACAGGTTGAGCAAGGTAGCTTACTTCATTCCACTGAAGGCTATATATTCAGCTAGTGAGGTGGCACAACTTTTCATTGAGGAGATCGTGAGATTACATGGTGTTCCGAAGAACATTGTGTCAGATAGGGATGCGAAGTTCACTTCCAAGTTTTGGAAGGAGCTATTTTCCGTTTTGGGTATGGAGTTGGCCTTCAGTACAACCTATCATCCACAGACAGAGAGAGTCAACAAGATCCTGGAGGATATGTTGAGGATGTGCATGGTGCACCAGTAGAGAAGATGGGAGGAGTATATTCCATTGGTTGGGTTTTCATACAACAACGGTTATCAGGATTCATTGAGGATGAGTCATTTCGAGGCGTTGTACAGGCGAAGTTGTAATAATCCCATCAACTGGAGTGATCCAGTGAGCAAGGTATTTATTGGATCAGATATGTTGGAAGACATGGAATAAGAAATGTAGGTTATAAAGAAGAATCTAAAGGCAGCACATGATAGACAGAAGAGTTATGTGGACCATCACATGGCATTCAAGGAGTTTAAAGTTGGGGAACATGTGTATTTGCTCGTCAAGCCCAAAAATAGCTCTTTGAGGATTGGATCATGTGCCAAGCTAGCACCATGGTATTGCGGGTCTTTTGATATCCTTGAGAGGATTGGACCAGTGGCCTATCGACTTGCACAACCTCCAACAATGAAATTCCATGATGTTTTCCATGTTTCATTGCTTAAAAGGTATATAAAGGATGTTGTTCATGTTATTCATTGGTTTGTATTGCAGGTGGAGCAGGAAGGAGAATTCCAGCCGAAGCCTTAGTGCATATTGCAGCAGAAGCATCTCATGCTCAGGAACAGAGCCATAGAGCAGGTTAAAGTGTAGTGGAAGCACTTTGGGCCTAAAGAAGCTACATGGAGATGGCGGATCAAATGCAGGCCATGTATCCTTCTTTGCTTTCCAGTGGAGGCAAAGCAATTTTGGTATGATGTTTGGTATATGTTTCACATATGTACATATCTATATGGATGTAGATGCCGCCATGAGCTAAGTTATAAAGCTCCAATAAGTGGTATGGTTGTTATCTTCTCATGTTGTCATGATGTTTTTCTTTTGACCAGGCATTCAGTAGTTTTGTTGAGGTCTTGGTGTGGTTTAACACCGAGGATGGTGTTCCCCAAGGGGGAGGGGTCTGTAACAACCCCTGGTTAAAAGTTCATGTAATAAAAGTTAATAAAGGCATAATAAGAACACGGTTAAGGGACACTTATTCCAAGCTGAATGTTGGGCAAAGATATCCTAGTGGGCACCACTGAATGCATTTATGGCTAAGGGAAATTGGCAAAGACAATAGCTAAAGCATTAAAAAGGAAAAAAAGTATTTTGGCACATTTATTTATGAAAATAAAGGAGAATAGGAGAAAAGGAAGGTGAAAGGTCACATGTTGCATGTGAGGATGAAATTGAAGGAAAATAATCGAAAATGAAGAAAATAAAGGCCTTATTGATAAAAAGGCTTCTAAGGACCAGTTCATGGCTTTTGGTCAGTTCAGTTTTGAAGCTCTATGATTATTCTCTCTCTCTCAAGCTCTTGGACACTTAGAATTTTCTTGGAGAATTTTAGCTTCGGAGAAAGGAAGGGAAAATAAAGAAAATGAAGGACAAGGAAAAGAAAGGAAAGAAAAGATCAAGCAAGGAGGAGAAAGTTACTTTCGTAGATTAGGGAGGAGGACATTATAGTTAGATGCAGTGGTTTTTGCAGCAGTTTTCTAGAGTAGAGCCAGCGTTAGGTGGAAGGAAGAAGAGCACACACAGAGGGGGAAATTTTTCTCAGGGAACTTCTTGTCTCAAGGAGTTTGATTTTTTCTTTCCATATCAACAATCGTTATATTTTCTCTCAATAGAAGGGAGTGAAAATAGCAGAGAAACAACTGAGCATAAAGCAAGAGGAAGTTTTTGACAGTTCATTGAGATGGTCACTACTAGTATTCGTGATTAGGACAGGTTGGATGGAGCATCCAACTACATCATCTGGAAGGCAAGGATGTCCTTCCTTCTAGATGAATTTGGCTTGAAATCATATTTTGATGCAGTGGTAGCAGTTCCCACAGATGTTGATGAGCTGAAAGAGTACAACAACGAGATGGCACAGGCAAAATAGTTGATCCTAGATGGAGTCCGGGATCATGTTATTTCACATATAGCTAGCAAAGATACTGTCAAGCAAATGTGGGATGCTCTCACCATGTTGTGTCAGGGTAATTCTAAGCTGTGAAAGCTGTACCTCGAGGATAAGTTGAGACTCATATGGATTCTGAAGGGGGAATGCATATACCCCTTCCTCACTAGGATTCAAGAGGTACGAGACCAATTTTCAGTTGTTGGGGAAACGCCTCAACCTATAGAGCTTGTGAGATTGGCACTCAATAGTGTCTCTGAGGACTAACAGGTCTTTGTAAAAAGCGTATTGGGTAGAGACAAACTACTAGATTGGGATAAGACGTGGATTGACTTGCAACAGGATGAATTGAGGCGAGATCTTCTAAAGAGCTCCATAAATGGCAGCAATAACAAATCGAAGTAGGTGAAGGAGGAGGAGAATGTGTCCCTTGCATCTAAGGGTCTCAGTTAGGGACAGGGGGAACAAAGGAAGAAGGATAAGGACATGTTGAAGGTCAAGTGCTTCAGCTGTGGTGAGCTTGGTCAATATAGTACCCAGTGTCCTCTTAGGAAGGACAAGGAGGAGAAGCAAGAAGCTTCAATAGATACTGATAGGCTATCCTCTAGGTTGGAGGAAGACTTTGCCATGTTTACTTACATACCTTCAAGAGTGAGGTGGGGTGACTTGGTGTTGTAGCCCCATAGCACTACATATGGGAATGATCCTTGAGGAGTCCACCTCATGGATCAATACCTTGCTATGGGGTCCCATAGTATTCAGTAGCAGGATGGATCAGTGACAGTTGACGCAGTCAAATTCCAGAGAGACAGTTGCAGAGACTAGTAATAGTCAGATACCGGGGAGCACAATGTTGGCAGCAGTGTAGTTGGCACAGTGCATAGTTAACAACAATGCAAATTTTTCAATGATAATGCAGGTACTAGCAACAGTTAAAGACTTAGGTGAAAGGTGCATTATACTAATCACAGTTGATTCAGTATTTTGAATGCTTTTCAGTTGCAGGTGTTGTAGTTGCAGCAACAACAGATGAGAGGGAGTTGCAGTGCAGATGCAGTGTTGGAAGAAATTCAGCAGGGTCAGCAACAACATAGATGCAACAATTGCATAGTGGTTGGTGGGTAGCATGGTCAGACATCAACAACGTGACAATAGATGATGTAGAGACAGGGTGCTGCTACAAGGTGTGCAGTAGCACTATAACACATTCTTCGCTAAGAGGGAGTGTTAGTTTTTGTAGCATCATATGTGTTATAGTCTTGAAATTTTGTGGAGAGGAAAAAATACATGAGATCTCCAAACCTAGAAATCGTTTTTGGAAATTCCACTTAGAAATGACCTAATTAGATTATTAACCAGTTTTTAAATATTTCCTAAGTCTATTTTTTAAATATTTCCTAAGTCTAAACTTAGGAAATATGGTTAATTAATCAGTATTAATTAAGTCAAGGTGAGACTCATCTAGAATTTCACACAGATCGATCCAAAGATGATCCTAGCCATTGCTTAAGTTTTAATCTTGGTTGTTGGTGCCCCAACAGAGGATTATAAGAGGAGATCAATGTGGTGATAGAGAAGACACTTGAGAGGTTCGATTTTTTAGTAGATCGATTTCCAGAGTAGCAACAGTCAATTGCCAAAGAGAGAGCTAATGGTCAAAGTAGTGAGAGAGGGGCAAAGACAGTGAAGTCGAAGGAATATTTCCAGATCTGGTGAGTGCATTTGTGGAGAGGCTAACGTTGGGGAAACGTAGTAGCCATTAGAGGCAATTTTGATTATGCTGGGGAAAAGTCGAGTTTCAGTGCCAAAGGCTAGAAAGAGGTTCCGGGGGCCAAGAGAAACATTTTCCAAGACAGTAGTAAACTAGATTCCTTGAGGAGAGGTTGATTTAGACTGAGCGTAGAAGGGACTACTTTAGGGTGATGCAGAGCCAACGCAGAGGCAGTTTGGACGACTCACTTGGAGTTGTAGTCAAAGCCCGGATTTGCCTGTGGGGTGAGGAAAATTCCTCACTAGATTTTCGCCAGTATTTTCTCTGTGGGATTGCTAGTATTTGGCATCCAGATTGTACTCAAATTATTTCATTGCTTCATAATAATAAAATCCTCATCTGCTGCACCGATTTTTCCAAATTGGGTTTTTCTGGGGACTTTTGTCCAAAAACAATTGTATTATTTTTATGTGTGTGTGCTAACATTTCTTCCAACATTTATTCTTCTGCAGTTTTATTTTTGTAGGTTGCAATGTGATTTATTCAATATTTGTCGTAGCAAACAACAAATAAATTGTTAAATAAAATTAACAATTAGGAAGATAATTTCTAGTTGTTGCAATAGGATTCTGGTTTTAGAATTTTTCACAATTTATCCCTTATCAAGTGTTTCCTTAAACTGCAACTTCAAGTCCACCAACTCCGAAGTTCTCATCATGTAAGGTGCCTTCGATGTTAGTGTTGCTCCCGACATCAACTCAATTAAAAAATCCACTTCCCTATGAGGCGGTAACTCTGAGATATCTATTGGAAATGAATCCTAAAATTGCTACAAAACTGGATACCTCTTTAGGAATTCTGCATCCTCAACATCCTTCCATTTGTCACTAGAAATATGAACTACAAACAATACACATCCTTTCCTACTACTGCGCTTTACCTGCATAGCTATAACCATTCTCACTGATGTAGGCTTCTTTTTACCTTACAAAATTCTCCTCTCTCCATCATCATCCAAGCACGCAATAGCCTTATCATAAAAATGTACCTTAGTCTTGTGAATGTACAACCAATCCATACCCAATAACATACTGTATGATCCCAACGGAAGCAAATTTAGATGTGTTGTTGTAGACATGTCATTCAACTCAAATGCACAAGATCTTACCCAGTGATGAACTATTTTCTTGGTACTTGTATCCAACTACACCAACGAGGACTCTACATGCACTTATTTATTCAAGAAACATTTATCCACTAGGTCAGGACTCAACTATAGTTAGATCCATGATCAATCAAAATAGAAACAACTTGATCACAAAGATTACCTTCCATCCCGATAATAGATTTCTGATGATTAGCCTACCTATTATCCAATGTTGCATAAATATGAGGGACACTCTGTCCAACATCCCTAATTGTTTGTACCTCTTGAGCATTGTAAATCTATGACCTGCGACCCTAATGTTGTGGACAATCTCTCCTGTGATGATCCTTGCCACAAGTCCAACACTACAAAGGCTTCCTGTCATCGACCTTTTTCTGCTCCTCAAACTAAAATCCCTATCCTTTGTCAACTGCATTGAGCTTCTTGTGTGACACTACATTCTCCTTGTAATCTGTATTTTGAGGTTTTCCTCTCTTCTTATCCCACTTTCCTTTATTCTTCTCATTACCTTTCCAATCCTGCTTAGAGTCAGTCTTGCAATTTGATTTATCATAAGAGTGCTTCAACTTTTTTATGGCTTCCTCTAGTGATCTAGGCTCATCAAACTTAATCCTGTCTTTGAATGATACCGACAACCCATTGACGAATCTCTGAATCTTTGTTTTCTCCTCCTTAATATAAGGCACATATCTCAACAAATCTAATAATATACTAGTATACTCCTCATCGGTTATAGATCCCATATTCAACTCATAGAACTCCTTTTCCTTGGCATCATAGTATCTTTCAGATAGATACTTCTGCTTGAAAAGTCTCTTGAACTCACTCCCAGTTGGTTGCTCCTCTCAAATGCCTCTAATATTCTTCACATCTTCCCACCAAATGTCTATTTTTCCTTTAAGATTAAAAGTAGCTATACTGGCTTTCATATTTTATGAATAATCATGCAATTTGAAAAACTTATTCATCCCAAGCAACCAAATTTTTGCATCTTGTGACTTTTTCATTACTACATCAAATGTAGGAGGATTTGCTTTCTTGAACTCCTCTACCAAATATTGCTTCTCACTACTCTTATATGAATGGTGACAGTGATGATGATGATGTCTATTTGAACCAAAACTAGAATAGAACCCATGGTCATTACCCCTCCTATCAGGTGTACCCAAGAACCTACCATCTCTCACTGTGTCATCCCTGTCAAACCTATATCCTGATTGAGACCTGTTGCCATATGCCCCATTGGTCTTTTCCTCCTGTCCATGACTAATCTTAAGCGGTCTCTGTCTCTGCAAATTTGATAGACTCTAAAGGATGATTGCATTAACTTTCGCTCGCTTTTCCTGTGCCTTGGAAAGTCTTTCATGTGACTTAATGATCATGTCACTATCTTCCTTACAAATTCTAATCCTTGTTTTCAAACTTCTCAATGTATCTTCTATGTCATGGGGGTACTCATCTCCATGTTGTTCATCTGATCTATAGAGAGAATCACGTGAATTTTAGTCCACCATTTTGTTATTCATCTTGATCTTCTACTTCTTGCAAACATACCATGTCAGATAAACCAAATATTGTAGGTTTTAACCCCGTACAGAAATTACCTGCATATGAATTCTAAAACACAGAAAATAAACAATGCGATAGCAGAACACATAAAACACATATACACAGAGATTTTCCCCTGGATCCGAAAACCGAGACTACCAGCTTGATTTTTCATTATTTTCCTTTCAATGTTATAATACATATTTATACATGCCGAAGCATCCAATACCATGGACCAAAAAACCATCCCGTCCAATACCATGGATCGAAAACCATCGCGTCCAATACCATGGACTGAAAACCATCACGTCCAAAAAACATGTGCGAAAATCATGCACAAAACCATAGGTGGGTCCGTCCAACCTAACATAGGGTCCAAAACCAAATTTTTCCGGGGCGCTGCCATAACGTGGGGTTACGAGTGCCCTTCAAATCCCCTGTTAACTACGTGGAAAGAATATAACACAACCCAACAAATATAACCATGATCAAACATACCTCAGTGAAGTTTAGGGGAGGCCTATTTCATCTTCACAATCAATCTGGATTAGCACAACATGTGTATATATAATGAAATTAGCATATCAATTATCTGAACATCAACATCATTAACCTCTACATTATGACACAACTGCAACAATGATTATCACAATGCTTGCATAGCAACACATAGACAATTGACATGCATGCATGACAAACACATTCTTCCCATCCAGTCCAAGTGTTTGAACCTGGGAGCTCTGATACCATCAAATAACGACCCCTCCCACATTTACACAAATTCACCACTTGGCCAGGGCAAACATGAGACCAAGAGTTACTATGATATGACCTGACCTCCAAGCTCCAGTTAAGGAATTGAGGCCTACAAATTGGCCAAAAACTGACAACTCATAACAACCCTTAGGGCTACAATACACTTAGGGGCCAAAGAACCACCCCAAGTGACAAAACATTGAGTTAGGGCTCCTTTTAGGCTCCCAACCACACCCTTGACAATGCCTGCATGCAGTTGAAAGCCTCCAACTGCACTCACAATCCTTGCTCCATGTAGTTGTGACCTAAATTGCTCAGTTCAGTCCCTGTGGTCCTGAGATCTGAGCCACAATTCTAGGCTAGCCTCTAGACCCCTGCCGAGAACTACCTAAGACTTATCAAAATGATAAATGACATAGGGACGACGCTAACAATACAAAACTTGAACAAGAACTTGATCTAACCAGGCCTAACCATGACAATCATTTCGTCAAACATATGGCGAACATGTCTTAGAATTTTTTGAGAATCACCAAGAAGGTCAAATTCCCTATCATAATAACTACAATAACATTTTTTAGTCCATGCATTCATCAACCATTCATACATTCATCAAAACATGTCAAGATCCATAAGTAATATACATCACATCACCAACATATAACCAGAAAAATAACCAACATAGAAACCATGGAAACTCAACCATAATATTGCTAACATAATTGCTACAAATATACATGAATCACAATAGAAGAATAACTCTTATTAACATATGAAAATACTAATTAAGTCAGGGACTTCCATGTACCACCTTACCATAGATTGAGCTGAACCAAATCTCTCTTTTAGCCAATCAGCCCCGTGCCATATTCCAAGCATGAATGAGGGATCTCATGGAATAAACCAAACTAGGGCTTGCAGAGTCCAAACCATGTCAGCCCTCAACCATTAATTCCACCTCATGGTTGGACACCACTAACGCCGACCAAATCAGTCTCTACCCAAGCTGTCCAAGGCTACAGGAACTAGTAACTCAACCCACAACCTTCCAGGGCTACAAAGCATTTGTCCAATTCGGCTCTAGGGACTAGTAATTCAACCCACCAAGGTCTCTAGAGAATTTGTCCCAACCTGGGCTCCAGGACTAGTAATTCAACCCAAGATATTCTAGGGCTTCTAGAGTGTTTGTTCCAACCCACATCCATAAGAAATTATGAGCAACAATCATAAAATAATCAAGTGGAAAACTCACAACACCATGGTTATCCAAGAAATGGCAAGAAAAGGCTAAAACCACTGTTAATCTAGGCAGATCTCAATGCCAATGATATAACATAACCAAAAAATTACATGCATATACCATGCATCCATAAATCTATAAAGAAATTATGTGCAAAGCAATCCAATTGTAGTTGTTGATCCACCTATTCCCTTGCACTTTCCTACTTTCCCTTGCCTTCTTCCTCCAAATCTAAGTGAATACTAGAGTGCTTCGAGCATGCTCCAAGAACGCTCTAAGTGTGCAAGAGTATGATAGAATGAGTGAATAGAAGAGAGCTCCAATACTAAACTGACAAAAGGTGTAATGACCAAAAGCTGTGAACTTATCCTAAGAAGTCTTTTTATTATTGAGGCCTCTATTTACTTCATTTTCCTTCTTTTTTCCTTCAATTTTCTCCTCGTGCAAATATGTGGCCCTTCATATCCATTTTCTCTTATTTCCCTTTATTTTCATAAATAAATGAAAATTAGTGCCTCTTTGTCTTTGCCAATGCCTTTGCTAATTCCCATAGCCATTAATTAATCACAAGTGATACCCCATCATTGTGTTTTTCCCAATATTCAGCGTGGAATACATGTCCCATGAACTTGGTCTTATTTTATTTACATAGAAAATCAACCAGGGGTTGTTACACTAATTGAACCGCCTCCGCAATGGAGGTTTCATCTAGGGCTTTATAGATACGACTGAAGTGATTTCCCCCATTTTGGATAGTTCCTCAAAATTTGAGGCCTTTTCCCCCTCCTGGTCAAACAAAGTTCAAATTGAATTAAACAATTTCCTTCCTTTAGAAAAATTATGGAAGAATTTTGTGTTCTCATTCCCACATTCCAACAAGATACCTCCGATTTTTAATCTATAGAGGGCCTCCTTCTGCTTTAATAGTTTCCTTTTTGTAGATTAATTTGCAATAATCTTTCCTTTATGTCCTCTATGGTAAAACCTGCTTTCTCTAATTCTCCAAGGATACTCAACTGCTCTTCCACCATCCTCAGTTCGAGTTCATCCCTTTGCCTTTTAAGCATTGACAATTATAGGGTTTCTCTCTTAACCTTTTAGAGATTTTTTGCGAACTAGGTAGTTGCTGAAACCTTAGAAATTGGGTTATAAAGAGCCCAACTCTCTCGAGCTAGGGTGAGAAAAGCCTCATCCTTTAGCTAAGAAGCATTGAGTTTGAAGGGGCTTGCCAACTTCCTTCCACACCCTTTAATCTCTAGGAATATGGGGTAGTGGTCAAAATCTCCCCCACTTCCTACCCACTTCCTTAAAAGGGGTATCTTTTCCATTAAAGGTTTTGCCGAGAGAAAATAATCCAGGCACTTATCAATCCTTGCATTCTTAGTTCACTTGTTCCTCTAGATTGGATTACTTTTGATTAGTTCCACATTGATAAGTTTATGTGCCATTAACAAATGGGAGAAGAAAGTAGTGAGAGGGTCTATCTTATCATGCAACCCCCATACATTAGTGACTCCAATGGAGAAATTGAATTCCCTCCCTATTATGAGGTTTTATGAGGAGAGAAATTTTGTTTTCATCAATAAATCCCAAAAATGCACTTTATCCTAGAAAGGGCCATATAAATTTAGAATTATCAATTCCAGGATCAACTTGATTGAGAATACTTCTACCTCGAAGGATGGTTCTAGCCCCAATGAACTAAGAAACTTCACACTCTAGCCAAAAACCAACCTACCTGATCTACCTCAAGCATCCAAACATATGGAATTCTAACCCCAAGTGTAAGGCTTTCAGTGATAGTGCTACCCTTTCCGCTCCTACCAATATTTCTTGAAGGAATAACACATTCAAGCTACATGAGTTTAGTAAACTTCATAAGGCCAATTTTGGAGATGGCCTTGCTAAACCTCTACAATTGAAAGATTGTATGATCATGAGAAACTCCTCCTAGGATCCTTGTTGCTATGAGCGCCCCATGGTGGATAACTATTTGCCAGCAACTACATTAAGTTTGGCCTTTTTTTGTGCTTTTGACAAGTGGGATTTTCACCCCGATTTATCCCACCTAGAAGGGTCAAAATAAAGGGGCCTAGGCTCCCATAACAGTGAGAGGAAGTCCCTTTAGATATCCATGGTCTGAGATTATAGTGGGAGAGGGAGTCCACCAACTCATCTTTTCCATTAGACAAGGAGATTTGTGGGGAGGGGATATGAAGGGGAGCTAAGGGGCATGGACATTGTTCCTGAGCCAAAGATTGTAGGGAAGGAAAAGTCTATCGTTGAGGCTCATGTTGGGAGGAAAATGTTGCACCCATATCCAAACCAGATAAAGAATCAATCAAGAAATCAATAGACTGAAGGGATGAGGAAGTAACCTGAGTGTCAGAAGGACATTGAGGTAGAGCTATGATCTTCACCAAGGTCTATGGCTCAACCTCCTTCTCTATAAGTGGTTGAATTCCAACTTCTACTTCCCATAATGGATGTCAAGGGGCTATGGGATCTTCCATAGGTATTTCCATCAAATGGTGTGACTTCTCAGGATGATCCTTCTTCTTTTGTATAGGTAGGCCCCTTTTCTTACCTCCCCTTTAGTCTTGTGACCCTTGAAAGAGAGTGCACAATATCGAACAATGTGCCCATGTTCATGGCACTGTCTGCATCTAAAGGGGATCCCTTAAAAACCCAAAATCTATCAGCGCATCATTCTAAGATAAACTAGCTCTAATTAAGCATATAAACCCTCACGAGGGACAATACAAGAATGCGATCTAATGACATAAGGCTTGTAGAGATGAAAGACGTATCCACATCGAAAAAAATCTCCCAATTTGTTCCCTATAACACAAAAATCCTCCATCGATCAGTACTATATAGGTAGCCTCAAAAACCACACCCAAAATAGAGTTATAAATATCCTCTCTCTGTTAGTGTCAAATAGGGCTGTCGATTTTTTCATAAATATTGGTGTTGAATCGTTACTCTAGATTGACTCCAAAACCCATGTGGCCTCATCAGCTACCTTGAATGCAAACATAAAACATCTTCCTGTAGAGGTCACCACCAATGGCCCGACTACAAACCATTGTCCCCACTTTCCGTCAGCCCATTCTTGTAGGGTTTTAATAAAATATGCCAACCTCTTGCTCGACCTACCACCACCAATTCAACCATATGGAGGACCTCAAGATGTTGAATGCCTTCTCCCATAATTAGTTTAGGGTCCCCACTTTTTATCTTGGTGCACTGTCCCTTTTTCCTCTTGGATCATGAAAATTTTCTCTTATTCGCCAATTCCCCTTGGGTGTCACCCATTCCTTTCAGTTGTGAATCATGGCCCTATAGAGTTTCTCCTACACAACAAATAGGAGGCCCAACTAAACAATTCGAATGGGTTTTCCCCCTAAAGAATCCAAAGAGATGCTCCCAAAAAAGAAATCCTCTAGGTTGTGCATATTCTCAAGGAGCAATAGAGAAGCAAAACCCTACTACCAACCAAAGTTCCAACCTCTCAGATGCCTCCAACCTCTTCAAGAAAGAGCTATGAAACCTACTTCCCAAAGAAAATTCCAAGTCATCCTCTGTATCCACCACAAGCTTTGATCGAAAACCATCCTTAGAAAGTGTTAAAGTGATTAACAAAACTTCTCTATGGGAGAAAGATGTGTGTTCCTCCATCAAATCCTTTGCCCCTGCTTCAAGCTTCAGGGTCCTTGTCCGAGTCTGTGAGTGTGTGTGAGAAGTCTCTATCATATCACCTGTCAGACTTGTGACATTTTCTCAAAACTAGGGCAAGCCAACCAACACTGTCACCACTTGGTTTTCATCATGCTCCAAAGACTCTTCTTCTAGACCCATATCAACTACGCTCGGTATATCCCTAGGTGGATTTGCCCACACTTGGCAAAACTCGTAAGTGTTGGAGGAATAATTGATGAGAATATCACCCATCTAGATGTCCCCATGATGCCATCACCCCTCTAGACATGATAAACCCAAGTAACAACCTCCTGAGATAGTGCGAGGACTACATATATGCTTGGCTCTATCCTACGTCGAAACTGTTGATTTATGTAGCTTGGGAGGTACTCCAAGCCCTAGGGTTCAAGGTTTGGAGTGCAAATTGCCACAAGGGTCACTTGTGGGCTTGGAACCCAAGGATAGGGTTTTGAACCCAATTGTGTTTGGGGAAATTCTGATAGCACATTTATACATGTGATGGCATGAGATGATAGAGGTTGGAAAGGAGAATCCAACACTTCAATAATCGTCGAATTCCGAGTTGTAGAAGTGGAGAAATGATTTTTTTAAGTTGAAAAATAATTATTGGTTTTCAAGTCATGTAGACTTGAAGTAAAATTTGTCCAATATATGTGTCTCTTCTCTAATTCATGGAGCCCCTCATTTGGATATAAATAGAGGGTGATTTGATGTGTTTTAGAGCATCCATTGTGTGCAACGTTGCCTCTAGAAGAGGACTAGGTGGAGAGGAGAATATCTAGCCCTAGACGCATCAAAAGAGGAGGCCTAGACAACATAAAAGAGAGGGATCTGAATCCTGTAATGAAGGCTGAGTAATTTGAGGTTGGAACGAATTGTCTTTGGGCTAGAACAGTGGTGAAAACAGGGTCCAAAATTGTTGTTATGGGGGGCAAGGCTGCTAGATGCTAAACCGATCCCTTGAAGGGAAACAAGTCCTTGATCCGAGTATGTTTGGGCATTGTTTGGAGGGTTGTCTCACTATGGAAGGGTTGTTGTTCTAGGTCGCAGGCCATAGCACTACAACTGGACTATGTAGGAGGTGTTTCAAGGCTTGACACCTATCCCTAATGACAACATGGGTGAGGAGGAAGTCTCTTAAGGTATGCCACAACCATTTGAGGGTCTGTTTGGGGATTGTCAAGTAGATTTAGGGTTGTAATAAGTGCCCTAACCAAGACTGTTACAAAAAACAATATGAAAACATAATTTGGAGCAATATTTTAGAGGAGCGTTGGGTCCAGAAATAACCATTTTGGATCACTTGTTTATGTAGCCTATCGGAGCCAATTTGGAGGCTTGTTTGAGTGACCATGAGACTTCATCAGTGTACATTCCACAGTGATTTAATTGGGTGTCATTGATATGATTGGAGGGCAATGTGTTGGCTACCCAAAGTAGCCCTAGAGCAGCATACAAGAAGGACGTTGTTTGGTGCATGATTTGGTGAAGTTTGCAGCCTTATGAGTAGCTCCTTGATGGATGAAAGAGGCTACTAGAAGGCAGATTGGAGCTTGGGAATTAGGCCTACCCATAGAGCATATTTATGAGCCTGTGTACATGCAGCATAAGTGACATACAACATTGTTAGGTGACAACCCTCTTGGAGTCTCGATGTGTAGTGGCCTCGATGAACTAAGGCACTACTAGTGAGCAGTACGAAAGCGAAGGACCGACATGACAAGGTATGACATAGAAGCTGTAGCGAGTTTGTCAATATATCTTGTATACCATAAACTCTTGTATTATTCATATTTGGTTTAGTATAATGAAGATTGGGGTTGTACATTATTGTACAATTTGTTAAAAAATGTGTATATTTGTGCATGTGTGATTTACTGCTTTATATTTCCATTGTGCAGAGTAGTTTATGGTTGAGATTCTTGGTTTGGTAGCATCAATGATTTTTAAGACTCTAACCTAGACCCAAGGTCATAGAAACTCAACATGGTATTAGAGCATGTGTGAGCTACTTTGGAAGTAAGTAAATCAGAGTTGTGCACAGCAAAGTACAACTTGAGAGGGAGTTGGTCACGTTGTGAGTGAAGGGTTCACTACAATGTCAAAGTTGCAGGTAGGTCTCCGGTATGAGGACAGGTTGGGGTGGTTATCCAACTATAGTCCTTGGAAGGAAAGGATCAAGTTGCTCTTGCGGGTCAACAAGATCTGGTAGTTCGCCAAGAAAGAGATCAAGAAGCCAACCGACCCTAAGGAGTTGGAAATATTTGAAGATTTGGATGTGAGGGAGAGATTGATCATCTTAGATGGTGTGAAGGATGCCCTAATACATTATTTTTCTGGGAAGAACAATGCATATGAGATGTGGATGGCTCTTCAAAATTTGTTCCAGAATAAGAACGAGAAAAGGGGTACTGGTATTGGAGGATAAGTTGAAGTCCACCAAGATGATAGAGGATGAAAGTGTGACCTCGTATACGATGAGATTGTCTCAAGTCAAAGATGAGCTTGGTGCCATCGATGTGACTATCTCAGATGGAGATATGGTAAGGATTGACTTGAAAGGGTTCACCGAGGAATGGAAGCCCTTCATCAAAGGCATCTTTGCCAGGGAGAAGCTACTAGACTGGGATAGGCTATGGGATGACTTTATTCAGGATGAGTTGCGAGATGAGGATCTTCATGCAAAGAAGAAGTCTTTTGATGATGACGTGGCACTTGCAGTGCGAATGAAGGGCAAGCAAAAGAAGGACTTGAGTAAAGTCAAGTGTTTCAATTGTGGCGAGATGGGTCATTTTTCGTTGAGATGTCCGATGAAGAAGAAGGGATATGAAGAGAAGAGGAAAGGAAAGCAAGCCGCCAATGATGCCACTTCAGCTGAGATAGATGATCTCACCGGGAGATTGGAAGAGGAGGACTTTGCTATGACCTCTCATTTCTCGTAGGGTAATATCGATGAGGATGGATGGTATGTGGACAATGGTGCGACGAAACATATGATAGGTTCACAAGAGTTTTTTGAGACTCTGGATGAATGGGACTCGAAGTTGCACATGGTGTTAGGCGATAAGAGTCAGTTGGAGATCCAAGGATAGAGTGTTGTGCCATTCAGGATGGAGACAAGATGTGTGATGCGGGTCCATGATGTACTGTTTGCACTAGGACTCAAATATAGTGTGATCTTTGTCTCGATGATCAAGAGGAAGGGGTTTGAGGTCTTGTTCTAGGACGGGAAGGCAAGACTCAGGCCTGGAGGCTCTAAGTTCGATGGGATTTTACTCAGAGTTAGAGAGCATGGTCTATATAGGTTGACGGAAAGCTTGTGGGTCATGGAAAGAAGCAGGTGGAGCAAATGCAGGTTCTAGAGAAACAGTAGCAGGTGCAGGCTTCAGAGGAGAAGGTACATGTTCCTGAGAAGAACGTACACCTTCCCGAGAAGGTCTAAGTTCCAGAGACTTAGAGGGAGTCTAGTTCAAGAGGGAGCTTGCAGATTGAGAGCGAGACTTTGTAGTCCAAGAAGAGCGAATGGTCATTGGGGAGAAAGGGTGCTCCTACAACTTCCAAGAAGGAATCATGGGGAGAGTGGAGGAAATTACGATATAAGAGGAAGAAGCAGGGTGCTTCCAGCAGTGACAGTGACACTTTTGAGAAGGGCGTAGTTCATTGTACAGGGATTGCTGCGATTGTGAGTGCTAGGAGTTGGGCAAGTGTTGCGAGCAGTGATGATGATGACGAGATACTTCCTAGTATTGGAAGTACCTCCCTCACTAAGAGGGAGTGTTGATTTATGTAGGTTGGGAGGTACTCCAAGCCCCAAGGTTCAGGGTTTGGAGGGAAAAGTGCCACAAGGGTCACTTGTGGGCTTGGAACCCAAGGATGAGGTTTTGCATCTAATTATGTTTGGGGCAATTTTGGTAGCGCATTTATACATGTGATGGCATAAGACGATAGAGGACGGAAAGGAGAATCTAACGCTTTAAGAATCGTTGAACTCTGAGTTGTAGAAGTGGATAAATGAATTTTTGAAGTTGACAAATAATTATTGGTTTTCAAACCATGTAAGCTTGAAGTAAAATTTGTCCAATAGATGTGCCTCTTAACTAATTTGTGGAGCCCCTCATTTGGATATAAATAGAGGGTGATTTGATGTATTTTAGAGCATCCATTATGTGAAACATTGCGTCTAGAAGAGGACTCGATGGAGAGGAGAATATCTAGCCCTAGCTGCAGTAAAGGAGGAGGCCTAGACAACATAAAAGAGAGGGATCTGAAGCATATAACGAAGGCTGAGTAATTTGAGGTTGGAGAAGATTGTCTTTGGGCTAGAACAGTGGTGAAAACAGGGTCAAAGATTATTGTTATGGAGGTCGAGGTTGCTAGATGTTAGACCGAGCCCTTGAAGGGAAAAACACCGCTGATCTGAGTATGTTTGGGCATTGTTTGGAGGATTGTCTCACTACAGAAGGGCTGTTGTGCTAGGCTGCAAGCCATAGCACTACAACTAGGTTACGTAGGAGGTGTTTCAAGAGTTGACACCTATCCCTAGTAACAACATAGGTGAGGAGGAAGTCTCTTAAGGTATGCCACAACCATTTAAGGGCTTGTTTGGGGACTGTTGAGTAGATTTAGGGTTGCAATAAGTGCCCTAACCAAGACTGTTACAAACAACAATATGAAAACTTAATTTGGAGCAGTGTTTTTGAGGAGTGTTGGGTCAAGAAGTGACCAATTTGGATTGTTTGTTTATGCAACCTATGGGAGCCAGTTTGGAGGCTTATTTGAGTGACCATAAGCCTTGATTGGTGCAAATTCTACAGTGATTGGATTGGGTGCCATTGATTTGATTGGAGGGCAGTGTGTTGGCTACCCAAAGTAGCCCTGGAGCAGCATACAAGAAGGACGTTGTTTGGTGCTTGATTGGGTGAAGTTTGCAACCTTATGAGTAGCTCCTTCGTGGATGAAAGAGGTTACTAGAAGGCAAATTGGAGCTTGGGAATTAGGCCTACCCAGAGAGCCAATTTATGAACTCGTGTACATGCAACAAAAGAGCCATACAACATTGTTAGGTGGCAGCTCTCCTGGAGTCTCGATGTGTAGTGACCTTGATGAACTAAGGCACTACTAGTGAGCAGTACGGAAGCGAAGGATCGACAGGACAAGATACGACATCGAAGCGGCAAAGAAGTTTGTCATTGTATCTTGTATACCATATATTGTTGTATTATTCATATTTTGTTTAATATAAAGAAGATTGGGGTTGTACATTATTGTACAATTTATTAAAAAATGTGTATATTTGTGCATGTGTAATTTATTGCTTTATATTTCCGCTGTGCAAAGTAGTTTATAGTTGAGATTCTTGATTTGGTAGAGTGAGTTATTTTAAGGCTCTAACCTAGATCCAAAGTTGTGGAAATTCAACAAAAACCTCCGTAATAAAAATTAGCTCCCTGCAAAAAAAACCTATACCTAATTTCTCAAAATCACAGAACTCCTAATGACTTCCAAATTTTAAATATATATTCTTGATTTAGATTTTTTTAGCTTCTAATTATTATATAATATAATTGTTTTCTTATTAAAATATTTTTGTTTTTGTTAAAAATGTAAATAATTCATTAAAATTTTCAATATTAAAATATAGATAATTAATTGTATTTTTTCGACCTTTAAAAAAACTCCAATATCAAGAAATAAGTTTGGAATATAAAAACTAAAAAATATTTCAAATTCAATAACTTTAGCAATTATATTACATATTTTATAGAAAATTTAAAATTTTGGGCATTAGGATCACTAGGAAAAATAATCAATATTTCTTTGCCTAAACTAAATACTCTTTATCAATCATAAAACTCAAACATATGAACTTACAAAACTATCAAGAAATAAGTTTGGAATATAAAAACTAAAAAATATGTCAAATTCAATAACTTTAGCAATTATATTACATATTTTATTGAAAATTTAGAATTTTGGGCGTTAGGATCACTACGAAAAAAATCAATATTTCTTTGTCGAGAGTAAATACTCTTTATCTATCATAAAGCTCAAACATATGAACTTACAAAACTTAAACCTAAGAAAAAAAAAAAAAGTTAAATTCAATTAATATATTCTGAAATTTTAAAAAAATTATAATTTTTTTATTAATATTATATATATATATATATATTCTCAAGTCAGTTTTAATATTATATTAGATATAATCAATTATATTTTTTAATTATTTAAAAAAACAAATGAAAATTATAGAAATATATTAGACAATCTGGTTTTTCAAATTTTATAATTTAGCGTTAACCTCAACTAAAGCGCACAATGATCTTATTTCAAAGAATCAAAACAAGAAATATTTTTATTGTTTTTTGAAAATCCAATCATCTAAATAAATTTAAATTTAATTACAATATACATCAACAAAATTCAAATATATATAAAACTCAAATTATTTATAATTCCTAACGATTAATTTTACCATAAAAACATGATGCTCCCATTTCAAAGTTTTGCCAAGTAACCAGTTGTGGGAATCCATGACATGTTATGATTACTTCAATAAAAGGTGTGAGTGGGAGCGGGAGTGATGTGAGCGTCGAGCTTCTCTCGCCAAAAAAAGGCAACAGTGTCAGCGTCACTTGCCAAAAAAAAGCAGCGGTGTCAGCGTCGAGCGATGATGATGGAACATGGGAGTGGGAAATGCAGCGGCGTGGGAGAGTAGTGGCTGTCTACTTCTAGGTGTGCAGTTGGCAGAGATACAATCCTGTTTGCAGAGGGTATAAGCCGAGTCGGCTCTGGCTGAGCAGTCCAGGTTCGTGCTGTTCATCATGGCGGACGCAATTCTGAGATCAGTGCGGATGGAAATAACAAAGGAACAACAGCCTGGGCTGTAGCCAGACCTGCTGGCTCTAATGTGGCTGTGGATGCTCAATGCTGAAGCCTAGAGTTGAGGAGAGGGATGTATACTGGGTTCTCAAAGAGGAGTTCAGGGCTGACAATCCTCAGTCCTGCTGGCTCTAATGTGGCTGTGGATGCTCAATGCTGAAGCCTAGAGTTGAGGAGAGGGATGTATACTGGGTTCTCAAAGAGGAGTTCAGGGCTGAATCAATCCTCAGGAGAAAGTGAGATTCCCAATTGAGCTATTCCTGTTTTGTCAATAAATGATCTGCTTGCTTATTCATTTTGAAAAGCATTTCATAAGCTTGCGAGGTAATCGGAATTTAATGACTAATGACTGTTTGTTTGGCTTTGGCCACTCAGCGAGGCAAGACTGGAAGTAAATCTCCATCCATTCTTGTCCGCTCAAACCAAGAACTATGATACTGTCAAATTTTTGTCTGCTCAAAACAAAACTATGGTACTGCCAATTTCTATGAGAGATGGTATCACTTTAGAAAGAAAATTAAACTGGATATGGATCTTTTAGTTTATCTGGATAAACTTTAAATCCCAATATGTTTCAGGCATGCTCTTAAGGTTTTGCTTGCGCTGGTGGGTGCCCTGTTGGTATTCAAACTTTAAATCTGAATATGTTGCAGGCATGGTCTTAACGTTTTGCTTGTGCTGGTGGGCGCTCTGTACTGACAGGTTACATAACAGGTATTATTGCTGAAATTCCCTGCTCGATTCTATTAACCGGATTGGTTTGCATGTATTTACTTACCATTTACTTCTTCAGGAGAAGCTTGAATTATAAATTCGAATTCCTATACAATGTCTTTTAAATTCGAATGACTAGCTATGACTTGTGCCGTCACAGGCAATCCTGAAATGAAATGCAAATACGCTGAGAGCCAGCCTGTATGGTTCTGAAGGTTTTGCTTGCACCGATGGGCTCTATACTGACAGGTAAAATAAACTCGACCCGAATTAAAATTATTATTGCTGAAATTCCTTTGCTCAATGAATTCCTTAGGTTCTTTTTCAATTCTAAGGACTGGTTTAATATGCATTCATTTATATTTTACCTGTCGAATGTCATCTCGTTAATTAAATATTTTCTTGGATTATAGATATGAATTTCTACAGATGTAATTCACAATACATATTTTTCTAATGTCTCTGGTAGAATCATTGTTGTCCCGTGCCTATAATGTCTCCTGCTTTCTCTTTGCGGGTCGAGTTACTACCTTTTGTTGAAATATTATTTTCAACTGCAGGGCCTGTCCTTTGCCATACTCCTGTACTGATGAATCAACAACCATACCTCTACATTGATGAAACTGCCATTAAACAGCCGCAGCTCCAGTCTTTTCCTGAATCAGCCATTACACAACAATTTATTACGGAATGGTGGTCACTCACGGAATGATGGTAATTTATTGCTATAGTTAGTAAATGTAGGTAGGATTTTAAATTTTATTTTATTTTAATTCACAGGTATAGTTTTGCTTTTACGACAAGTAAAAAAAACGTGAAGTTCAGTTTTCTGTTAAATCTGAAAAATGAAATGTAGACACAGTAGTGCGTAAGTTTTTTTTTGGAACAGAGACAAAGCTCTCTTTGTAATGCACAGTGGTGCAGAATTTTTTTATGTATGCAGCAGCGTGAATGTATGAATGTAATTTACACACAGCCGTGTAAAATGTTTCAAGGAAGAAACATCGTGTTACAACAGCGTTCTGAGCTGAAACAGAGTGTTACAGCAACATTAGTTCTGACCAGAAACATAGTGTTTTGTAAATGCACAGGAGTGCAGTCACAGCAATGCAGAGTGAAGACACAGCAGTGAAAAACAACCTGTTGATCTTTCAGAGGAGACAGAGTATTTTGTTTTCTGTAATGTACAGCAGTGCAGACACAGTAATATATTTTCTGTTTACAGCATGAAGTTTTTTTTAAGTCTTGAACTGTCTTTAAAGTAGCCTTGTAGAAATCTCTCTGTTAGAGGACGTATTATAAATGAATAAAACTTCCCTTTTGCTGTGCACTGTTGAAATTCAGTTTTCAGAAAATATTTTTTTTGCGTTGCTGCAACACGAGGGTAGAGAACGATTTTTTTTCTGTTTTTTTTAGTTTTCTGTGTTAAAACAGAGTATAAAAACAGAGCATTTTTGTTGTCTGTCTATTATGGAATTTTCATAAATCTCCAACATGGTATCAGAGCTAGTCCAGGCTCTTTGAAGTGTCAAAGAAGCTGAAGGAAGGGTTTATTGTTGTAGCAACTTCACTAGCAGAGTGAAGAGAGTCAGTGAATTTTTTTTACACAGTCAAGTATTGAAAGAATGGCTAGCACCAGCACTAGTATGGGTATGTTTAACACCCAGCTCCCACATTTTAATGGGAAAAACTATGACTATTGAGCCATAACCATGAGAGCCGTGTTTATCTCTCAATGGGAATTAGTTGAATCTGGGTTTGCAGAACCAGCAGATGAAAATCAATTTAACAACTTAATTCAGGGAGAGAAAGATCTGCAGAAGAGCAATAGGAAGAAGGATGCAAAAGCCATTGTATTGTTCTATCAAACAGTGGAACAGAGTGTATTTCCAAGAATAAAAGCAGCTAAGACATCCAATGAAGCATGGCAAACTCTCAAGACAACCTATCAAGGCATGGAGAGAGTGAAGACAACAAAACTACAATTGCTGAGGAAGGATTTTGAGAATCTGAACATGAAGGAGTTAGACAACATTGACTCATTCTTCACACATGTGATTGGTCTGATGACGCAGATGAGGACTCATGGAGAAACCATTGAAGAAAGGAGGATTGTGGAGAAAATATTGAGGGTCTTACCCTCAAAGTTTGTTGCGATTGTCGCCACCATTGAAGAGACAAAGGATCTCTCAAACTTTTCAGCTGATGAACTACATGCATCACTGATAACACATGAGCAGAGGTTGAGTAGGAATGAAAACTCATCTCTAGAGCAAGCCTTCAAGACCCAGATGTCTTTTGGAAGAGGAAGAGGTCAAGGCAGAGGAAACAAGAGAGGAAGAGGCAAAAGCCAGAACAGAGGTGGAAGGAATAGTCCAGCAAATGCTCAAGGAAGAGGCAACAATCCAAATCAGAACCAAGGCCAAGGCAACAACCAGCAAAGAGGGAAACATCATGCTCAAGGACAAAGGTATGAAAAATCCAATGTCCAATGCTATTATTGTAAAAAATATGGGCACTATGCCAGTGAATGTAAGAAGAAACAACATGATATGATCAATAGATCTAATGCAAACATTACTAGTGAAAATATCAGCCAAAATAATGTGTTGTTAGCTTGTAATATGGCTGAAACAAACAATGAAGACATATGGTTTTTAGACTCAGGTTGCAGCAACCATATGATAGGAAACATAGCCTTCTTTTCTGCCCTAGATAAAAATGTGAAATCAAAAGTCACACTAGGAACTCATAGAAAAATTTCTCTTATGGGAAAAGGAGAGGTAAAAATATTTACAAAGCAAGGAGAAAAGAAAACCATAGTAGATGTCTACTATGTCCCTGGAATGAGGTGTAACCTCTTGAGTATTGGACAACTTGTCCATAAGGGGTACAATGTTTTCTTTAAGAATGATGTATGCACCATTACGGACAGAGCACCCAGCAAGCGATGCATTGCTGAAGTGAAGATGACAAAGAACAAAGTGTTCCCTCTTAGAATAAGAGCAGATTTGAAAAATAAAGAAGAAATTGCAGCAGTGACACAAGAGGTTTTCCAAAGCGTGCCAAAGGATGAAAATTGGTTGTGGCACTTGAGATTTGGACATCTCAATTTTGGAGGTCTAAACTTGTTAAGCAGAAAAGGAATGGTAAGAGGATTACCATTGATAGAGAAACTGGACAGCCTTTGTGAAGGTTGCATTTTGGGGAAACAACATAGAAAAAGTTTTCCATCAGGTAAAAGCATAAGGGCAAAGGCACCCTTAGAGATCATCCACTCAGATTTATGTGGACCAATGCAAGCTCCATCATTAGCAGGCAGCCAATATTTTCTAACATTTATTGATGACTTTACAAGAAAAACTTGGGTATATTTCCTTAAGAACAAAAGTGAAGTGTTTGAGAAATTTCGAAATTTCAAAGCACTTGTGGAGAACCAAAGCGGGCTGCATATAAAAGTTTTGAGAACTGACAGAGGAGGTGAGTATATCTCCAAGGAATTCCTACAATTTTGTAGAGAAAATGGAATTCCCAAACAGTTTACAGCTAGGTACACCCCACAGCAAAATGGAGTTGTTGAAAGGAAGAATAGGACCATCATGGATATGGCGAGGAGCATGCTGAAGGCAAAGCATTTGCCAAATGATTATTGGGCTGAAACTGTAAATTGTGCAGTGTATATTTTGAACAGGTGTCCTACAAAAGCAGTGTTGAACAAAGTGCCGAAAGAAGTATGGAGTGGGAGAAAGCAAGGTGTCACCCACTTGAAAGTTTTTGGATGTGTGGCCTATGCACACATTCCGGATCAGATAAGGAGGAAGTTGGACAGCAAAGGGGAGAAATGTATCTTCATTGGATACAATGAGGAATCCAAAGCTTACAGGTTGTATATCCCATCTACTAAGAAATTTTTTGTCAGCAGAGATGTTCAGCTCATTGAGGAGGAAGCTTGGGATGGAAGCATAGAGAAAACAATGAATGTTAAAAACTGTTTGTCTCATGATGATGATGATGAGGAAGTGGCTGAAACACTCCAAACAACAGCGCCAACACAGGGATAGCAAGAGACACCCGTGAGAAGAAATGAAAGTGCTTCTTCAAGCACACCACAAGGAGGAAATTCAAGTGCTTCTTCAAGCACTTATACACCAAATGAAAGAGGTAAGAAGTTTAGAAATTTAAATGAAATTTATGAACAAGAAGCAGCAAATGAAGGTATGAATTCTTTATTTGCTTTATATTGTCATGTTGAAGACCCTATTCATTTCAAAGATGCAATTAAAGATAAGAAATGGATAGAAGCTATGGATGAGGAGATGAATGCCATAGAGAGAAACAAAACATGAGATTTGGTTGAGCTACCAAAAGGCAAAGAAGTCATTGGAGTTGTTAGTGTCAGTATTTCCAGCCTTCCTCCAGTGATCAAACGTGCTCTTACATAGTGATTTTGAAGTGTCAAGGTCAAATGTTGTCATTTCAAAGAGTTTTCAAGCAAAATTTGGTCACTAGGCATTAGGTCTAGGGGTTGTCCAAATGTCAGTCCATGTCATCATTCAGCTGATCCTATCATCATTCAGAGGGTTTTCATTATCATGTCAGTGTCGAATGAGTCATTTTACACATTATTCATGCTTCAGTGGTGCCTAGGCAAGGTCATTTCCCTCTCCTAGGGTTTTGAAGCCAATTTCTCTTGGACGGTCAAATCATCGGCAAAACTTGTATCCTGATGTTCATACACCTTACCCTATCCTTAAAGTACCTTACCAAATGCTTCCCATCCCTTAGATCCGCCAAATTCCTCATTTTTGCACAAACCCTAGTTTCTAGCTACAACCTGGCAATTTTCTAGGTTGGGCCTGTGTCTTGCCCTTTCGGACCCCTTCCCCTCACTCAATCTCTAAGATTCCACTTTCCCCTGCTTCCTAACATCCTTCCCCACTCCCAAAAATTTCCCCAAGAATTTAGAAGCCCCCTATCCCCTTCATTTCGCTTCATTTCAACAAAATCCCTTGTTTCACACATCGGGACAAGTTGAACTCAAATGATGCTTCAGAGCAATGAAAGATGAATTTTGGAAATCTGAGACAGGTTTTTGTCCATAACATGCCAAAGAAGAAAAACTTCCTTCAGTTTTTACATAGGTGTCATGGTTTTAGAGAAATGCCAAAATTATAATCGCCGGATCCAAGGAGTTTGGCCAAGGCACAAAAAAGGAGAAAGAGGCCCGATCCCCTCCATATATTGGTTGAGGCTTCAATAAAATATCATGGCACTCAATAGCCTAGCCACAGCTCAAATCCCAAAATTTTTTGAGAATTTTGGGTAATTTTGGCATTTTTTGGTAATTTACAGGTTTTGGCCCTTCAACGGGTCTCACCCCCGGTGAGACCCTTTGTCATGGCAGATCTTTTTTGCAAAAACTCAGCATTTCTAGATTTTTCATGCAAAGTTACATATGCCTACGGATGGACTTGAGTTTTTATGGAGTTTTGGGCCTCCAGAAGGTCAAAATACATGCAAAATTTGACTTTCTGCCCCTTTTTTGAGTTGCAGAAACCAGTCTTGGGAGAATTACGTTTTGATAGGGAAAATGAATACCAAATTCAAAAATTCCAGTCGGGTTGGAAATTAGACTCACATACCTTTCCAACGAGCTATCCTGCACCCAATTCTGACACCTGCAAGTGCCTCAAACAGGGCTCCAAAGGGGCACGACCCGTCAGGCAGAGGGGCGCGACCCGTCAGGCAAACTTTGCCAGATTTCATTGTACAACCCGGAAAAGCACAGTTTGACTTGGTTTGACTTTTTGGGGTTGAAGATGGTTATCTTTGATGTAATTTTTGTAACTCTAAGACACTTTTACCCTTTTGTAACTCTTCTAGAAGATTCATTCATGTAATGGGTAAATATGTAATGAATGGATTGGTTTCCAAGTTTATAGAGGCAAGTTGTTTTGACTGCCTAGTTTGTAGTGCTTAGTTTAGAAGTGGTTGAAACAGCTCCTAGGATAGTGAGCTCAACCCATGGAGGCAGGGAAAGAGGTTAGATCATCTATATTATGTACTTTCTTGCTCATTTTCATGGTTGGACTCTTGAGGGAGAACCTATCATTGTATTATTCACTGTATCTCTGCAATTTTTGGCTAAGGAAGACCAGGGTTTTGCAGTCCTCTTTGGGATTCTTGTGGACTCATGTGTTGATGGTGTGTTTCTCAATGTTCTTGTAAGTGTGTTTATGTGAATCATTTCCTTTCCTTTACTGCTGCACATTAAACAAATGAAGTGTTAAAGTATGAATTCATGCTTGCCATGCTCTGCTTTTAAATTTGTTTAATTTCAATGTTTTCTACTGTCTAAGGGGAATTCAATGTTATTTTTTGCTCTCCTTGGCCTCTCACCTGTCATTCCTGACCATCCACCTCAATCAAAGGCATCAATACGGTCTCCTACCTCGCCCCAAAGAACCCCCTGCAGAAACTGTGTCAAATTCCCGCACCCAAAATTGCAATTCCTCAATTTGCCACCAGAAACCCACAAAACCCCAAATCAACCTTTTTAATCAGTTTACTAGCCTAATATCAGTGTTACCTTGTTGTTCATCTCATCCCATTGAAGATCTGCCGAGATTGACTGGAGAGAGCCTTCTCCTGCCCCGTAGGGCTAGCTACGAGGCTAAATGGTTTGATGTAGCCTTGAGGTTTACCTTTCTCAGCCTGAGGTGAAATTTCAAGTGCTAACAGGAGTGAAATGGGTTTACAAGACCAAGAGCAATGCTGAAGGTAAAATAGAAAGACACAAGGCAAGACTGGTTGTCAAAGGGTACAAGCAGCAATATGGGAGAGATTATGAGGAGACTTTCGCACCGGTTGCAAGAATGGAAACTGTGAGAGCAGTGCTGTCCATAGCAGCTCAAAACAAGTGGAAAGTTTACCAAATGGACGTGAAGTCAGCATTCCTAAATGGAGTGTTAATGGAAGAGGTTTACATTGAACAACCTCCAGGCTATGAGAAGAAAGGTGAAGAGCACAAAGTGTGCAAATTGAAGAAAGCTCTTTATGGGCTGAAGCAAACACCAAGAGCATGGTACAGCAGGATAGATTCCTATCTATTGGATAATGAATTTGACAAGTGTGAAGGAGAACCCACCATCTACATCAAAGAAAAAGATCGTAAAATTTTAATTGTTGTCTTATATGTTGATGATGTTATTTTCACAGGTAATTATGATCAGCTCATTGAGAATTTTAAATTAGTCATGAAAGAGGAATTTGAAATGACTGACATGGGTTTGTTGAGATACTTCTTATGCATAGAAGTAGATCAAAATGAAAAAAGAATCTTTATTTCACAAGCTAGATATGTAAATCAAGTGTTGGGCAGATTTAACATGCAAGAATGCAAAGCAGCGATCACTCCCACAGTAATGGGATTAAAACTCAGCAGAGAGGACAGCAGCAAGGATTTTGATCCTAGTTTGTACAAGAGTATTGTTGGCAGCCTTATGTATTTAATAGCTACTAGGCCAGACATTATGTTTGTTGTTAGTTTAATTTCTAGATTCATGGAGAGGCCAAAGGAAGCACATTGGCAGGCAGCAAAAATAATTCTGAGGTATGTCAAAGATACCAAAAGGTTTGGAATTTTATATACTACTTCAGAATGTTCAAATTTAGTTGGATACACTGATAGTGATTGGGTTGGAAGTGTAGATGATCGGAAAAGCACTTCCGGTTATGTTTTTCATATGGGTTCTGGAGCCATTTCATGGGCTTCCAAGAAACAACCAATTGTGGCATTGTCTACAGCAGAAGCAGAGTATGTGGCAGCTACAGCAGCAGCATGTCAAGCAGTTTGGATGAGAAGGATGTTAAGGAGCTTAGGCCAAGAGCAGGTAAAAGGAACTGTGATTTATTGTGACAACAGTTCTGCTATTGCATTATCCAAAAATTATGTGTTTCATAAGAGAACGAAACACATTGACACAAGGTTTCATTATATCAGAGAGTTGGTAAATAATGGAGAAATTGTCTTAGTACATTGCAAAACTCAGGAGCAGGTTGCAGACATTCTAACCAAGCCTTTGGGACAGAAAAGTTTTGAATTTTTGAGGAAATGTCTGGGTATGACTGATAACCCAGCAGTTGAAACTAAAGGGGAGTGTTGAAATATTATTTTCAACTGCAGGGCTTGTCCTTTGCCATACTCCTGTACTGATGAATCAACAGCCATACCTCTACATTGATGAAACTGCCATTAAACAGCCGCAGCTCCAGTCTTTTCCTGAATCAGCCATTACACAACAATTTATTACGGAATGGTGGTCACTCACGGAATGATGGTAATTTATTGCTGTAGTTGGTAAATGTAGGTAGGATTTTAAATTTTATTTTATTTTAATTCACAGGTATAGTTTTGCTTTTACGGCAAGTAAAAAAAACGTGAAGTTCAGTTTTCTGTTAAATCTGAAAAATGAAATGTAGACACAGTAGTGCGTAAGTTTTTTTTTGGAACAGAGACAGAGCTCTCTTTGTAATGCACAACAGTGCAGAAGTTTTTTATGTATGCAGCAGCGTGAATGTATGAATGTAATTTACACACAGCAGTGTAAAATGTTTCAAGGAAGAAACAGCATGTTACAGCAGTGTGTTACAGCAGTGTTCTGAGCTGAAACAGAGTGTTACAACAACATTAGTTCTGACCAGAAACAGAGTGTTTTGTAAATGCACAGGAGTGCAGTCACATCAATGCAGAGTGCAGACATAGCAGTGAAAAACAACCTGTTGATTTTTCAGAGGAGACAGAATATTTTGTTTTCTGTAATGTACAACAGTGCAGACACAGTAATGTATTTTCTGTTTACAGCATGAAGTTTTTTTTAAGTCTTGAACTGTCTTTAAAGTAGCCTTATAGAAATCCCTCTATTAGAGGAAGTATTATACATGAATAAAACTTCCCTTTTGCTGTGCACTGTTGAAATTCAGTTTTCAGAAAATATTTTTTTTGCGTTGCTGCAACAACAAACTACGTTGCTGCAACACCAGGGCAGAGAACGATTTTTTTTTTTGTTTTTTTGAGTTTTCTGTGTTAAAACAGAGTATAAAAACAGAGCATTTTTGTTGTCTGTCTGTTGTGGAATTTTCATAAATCTCCAACACCTTTCTCCTTGTCTCTGCCTCTACGAGATGAAACGATTCAAGGTAAACTCGCTTTCGAACTACGCTTGGAATGAACCCATGTTTTCGAATTCACGGTCTGACACCCCTATTGGGTTATGCTCGTCCTTAGACAAGTCTATACTCGCTATCGGATCAATAAGCTCGGTGCAAGGATTCCTAAGCGCGCTTGGAAGGAATCTGCAAAATCCCTCCACACTACATGCAGGTACAGAGCCCGGTAGTGCAGCTGCATCGAGCTAAGAATCAACGGGAGAACCTGCTGGTAAGTGGGGAGTGAAACCCTCTACAACTGCTGTTTGCATTTCTGCAAATGTAATTAATTTCTGCAAATGTAATTAATATTTGTCTAATGTCTTGCAGAAACCTATATTCGCAATCGGATAAAGAAGCCCGGTGCAAGGATTTCTAAGCGCGCCTGGAAGGAATGTGCAAAATCCCTCCACACTATGTGCTGGTACAAAGTCCGGTAGTGCAGCTGTATCAAGCTAAGAATCAACCGGAGAACCTGCTGGTAAGTGGGAAGTGAAACCCTCTACAATTGCTGTTTGAATTTCTGCAAATGTAATTCATATTTTTCGAATTTCTCACAGAAACGAACGACCAGTAATGACTTTTACCATCTTCTGGCAGATTGTTGTTCTTGCACTTTGTGGGTATCTTCTGCCAGATTGTTGACCTTGCACTTTGTGGGTAAGTGGGGAGTGAAGCCCTCTACACAACTGCTGTTTGAATTTCTGCAAATGGAATTCATATTTTTCTAATGTCTCACAGAAAAAAACAACCCATAATGACAATGACTTCTACATTTCCCGGCAGGTTGTTGTTCTTGCACTTTGTGGGTATCTTCTGGTAGATTGTTCTTTCTTGCAGAATGTTGCTTGATCATCTCACTAATATCGGAATACCCATTGCCTTAATATAAATGCAGGACAACTATGTTTTAGAAATTCGACTTTGCAAGCCGCGTATATTCTTCCTCGACATTGACATTTACTTGTGCAGTCGCGGTTCTCAATCTTTAATGGCCACAACATTCAGGTACTCATGCTTTTATATATAGATATAAATCAATTTTTATATTACTAAAGTAATTAGTCACAATAGATATAAATCGATTTTTATATTGCATCTTTGGCATATTTCAAATTTTCAAGTGTGGAGTGAAGCCCTACAATTGCTGCAGACGATTGCTTGATCATCTCACTTATCATGGGATACTCATGGGATACCCATTGTCTTAAAAACGATTGCAGGACAACTAGGTTTCAAAATTTTTACTTTGCAAGCCTAGAATATACTTCCTTCGCATTACTCTTGCAATGGTGGAAAGTGAACTTTCGTTCCAGTTCTCATCAATTTGTGATACGCCACAACATTCAGGTACTCATGCTGATAGTTCAATACTGGTAAAATAATTAGTCACTGTAGTTGATGAATAATTTAGGGCTCATTCTTCCATTTTCTTTTTTGTTTTAGGATAATATGAATAATATTTATGTTAGCAAATATATCATGAGTTGAATCCAAACTAAAATGAATGACCAATGCCAAGCCCATTGCTTTAGTCATCCACTATCCCTCACCCTTGCCTTGACCAGGCCAACCACCTAGCTGTTAATACTCGTTGCTTCCTTGAGATCAAAACTGTGCACCTTTGCTGCCCTAAGATTGTGGTATGTCGTTCTTTTCCCTCGTATAATTCCATATTTAGATTTAAACAATATATTATAATTCCATGTACAAAATCCAGCGTTTAGCAATGGTAACAATAACAGATACTGCACAACTTTGAGAGTATGTTAAATTTTCATGATATGGTAAGTACACATGAGCTCCTAAAACAAACCCCTATTTTGAAAATGAATTAACCCCCCTATTTTGAAAACGAATTAACCTATTAAAACAATGGGTGAATGAATGCTAAATAGACAAACACAATGAGTAGAATTTGGGGCACTCATTTGTATCATCACTCTAAAAAGGAAAAATCACAAGGTAATATGCCAAAAACACCATTTAACTAAAATCACAGTGAAGAGCCCTAAAGATCTTTTATAAAATAAGAGATGAAGGGGAAATACAATGTATCTAGACATATAGTGATGTGATGGAGTTGATAGAGTCAACCCTAAACATAGTGTGTTCAAGGATAAGTGCATCCCACTGCATGGGTAACTCTCCTTGTAATAGTGCACCCTACTAGAGAAGATTGAATGCGTGAATGCATGCACTACACCCCCAAATTGGATACCAAACATTAATGTGCCTCTTAGGGATTTGTGCCTTCCCATAATAGTTCTTGCACACACCCTCACCTCAAGCATTGAGGTTGGTGCTTACATATCTATAAATAGAAAGTTTAAAGATGGTGCATCCATGCAATCTCCATAGATGTGCGTCACTCACTCTTCGATGCCTAATAATTATTGTTGCATCCCTAGAGGATCCTCTAGTGCACCCTTTCCTTATCATATACAACTTGTTGAACAAGGATTGAGGAATTATTATTGCAGATGTTGCTATGTTAGATTTTCTCTTCACACTATAATATTGCTAAATGAGAGTAGCTATTGAGCAATCAGGTAATCCATAACATGAAGACCCTTGAAACTTTGAGGTCAAAAGCCATAGGTATTGAATGTGACACATGCAAATCCATGAAACTTTGAGAGAGGCTGTAGAAATGAATAGGAAATCCATAAAATCCTTAAAAGATTTAATTGTAGAAGATGCTAGATGTCGTTGACTCAAATTTTTTAGCAG
This sequence comes from Pinus tabuliformis, assembly GCA_031772625.1. Classification (NCBI taxonomy): domain Eukaryota; kingdom Viridiplantae; phylum Streptophyta; class Pinopsida; order Pinales; family Pinaceae; genus Pinus; species Pinus tabuliformis. Next base: position 695,780,178 of record CM062810.1, read on the forward strand.
AGAGACATGGAAGTAAGGCATCTGCCACACATCTTAAGAGCAATATGTAGAAAACGATCCTACCTAGTGTTGTTCTTGGCATGGAAATAATGCCCATTGCCAAGGCATCCTATGGAGGCTTTGGAAAACCTTCATACTTTAGGCGTCAAACTGTCTCTTGGACCCAGAGGTAACCCTCAAACTATCACAAAGATAGCTATTCAGAATCACCTCAGAACAACTCTTTCAAGCACCCTCAAATGCTAGATTTGAAGATCGATAGATGAATGACCAGAGATGATAGTCAACTCCAACTTTATCTTCAGACTAGGGCCCTTCCACTAGACACCTTTATTGCACAATGTTGATACATAAAAAGTATTAATTGTTAATGTTAGGTATGTTCTATGCTTAGAGCAATTTATTTCAATTTTCACAGTTAGCTCCATATCTTTTCTAGATTAGCAATCACATCAGCATTAAAGTAAACTACAGATAGAACATAAACATAAATCGCAGAAGACAAGCCAAGACAAGAGGACACAAGATGTGGTGCTAGCCAAAGACAAACCCCAATGTGGAGAAACCCTTGATTAGTTCTTCTTATATGTTCTTCAATAGTTCAGTAGAGAGAGAGAGAGAGGGAGATAGTACGTTTACAACAAAAATCAACACTTTGACTTATCTAGATAAGAGCATAGATCATCTCTAAGAAGATGATACATGAGATCAGTTGAAGACATGCTGCTTCAACTAATTCTCTAAGGTTACTCCTTCACCTATCGTTGTGTTGCATTTTTTCATCATGCTACACCTCACTGCGCTGCACCATGCTGCACCCATCATCACTATGCTGCATCTCATCATGCTTCATTAATCATGACTGCACCCATCATTGTACTGCATTATGTGCCATTGCTTCACCATGTTGCCATCCTAACCTATATGTTGGCTGCCTGTAACATTGCATGCTTGGTGTATTTGCTGCTAAGTACCATCAAACGGTCCTAATGTTAGTTAGTTGTCCCTTGCATGCTGCCCTCCTTTGGAGACAGATGCTCCCACTGTTTCGGCAGTTCCCCACAGTTCTGGTAGTTCCGGTTGTTCTCGGTAGTTACGGCAGTTCCGGTTGTTCCATGCAGTTCTGGCAATCCCAACAGTGCCGACAGTTTCGACTTTTCCGACAGTTCTGGCTTTTCCAGCAGTTCTGGCTTTTACAGATTTTCTAACAATTTCAGCATTTTCGGCTTTTTCGGGGTTTTGAGTAGTTTCGGGTTTTCGGCAGTTCTGACTTTTCCGACTTTGCCAGCAGTTCCAGCTTTTCCGACTTTTCCGACAGTTCTAACTTTTCTGGCTTTTTTGACAGTTCTGGCTTTTTCGGTAGTTCTGGCTTTTCTGGCAGTTCCGACTTTCTGCCCTCTAGATTAGGGCAACATTATTCCTTAGGATCTCTCCTCCTACTAAAACCAAATATAAGTAGAGAGAGGAAGAGACCCCAAGTGTGTTGAAATGACTTGAAGGCCACCTCTATTTATACTAAAACATTGAGCACATGTGGCGTTTATTTGGTTGTTGGCCGACCTTTACGATTTGTATTATAACACAAATAAATTCATAACTCCATGAATACTTATTGGAATCGGATGATATTTAGATAAATCCTACACCTCTTGATGAGAGGGATCCAAGAAAAATATCAGCTGCCATAAATAAGATAACCCACATGGAGTTTTTCCCTAGTTGCCAATTTTAACACTCCCTCTCAACTAGGGAGAGCTCCATCTGTTGATCCATATGTCCAATTGTACTATCTCTGCCATCAGTGTCCTGCACTGCTCTGCTCTGCTCTGATCTGTTGAGATCTGCTCTGCTTTGATCTGCTGAGCTCTGCTTTGCTGAACCATGAAGAAGAATAATTGATTGAGAATGTCCCATACCATTCTCTGTTGACCCAAAGTCAGTTTCATCCAAGAGAGTGTGTCACATCACTCTTATTGACTTGAAGTCAGTTTTATTGATCCCAGATCAATATCACAAGAGAGTGTCTCAAGCCACTCATAGTGATCCCAGATCAATGTCACAAGAGAGTGTCTCAAACTACTCATACTAATCCCAGATTAGTTTCATTGATCCCAAATCAATGTCACAAGAGAGTGTCTCGAACCACTCATACTGATCCCAGATCAATGGAGGTCATCCTAGCATAGGGAGTACGATAGATGCAACAATGCGTCCATCGATAGTACTACTATGGTCCCTATTCTCAGTTCCCTATTCATTGATCATATGAGAGGTACTTCCCATGAGTCCCAGACTGCATGGGTAGGATGCCTTGACAGGAGAACTAATCATCCTGTCCACAAGAGAACGAATCATCCTGTTAGTGTATGCCACGGAGAACTAATCATCCTGGCCCACAGGAGAACTAATCATCCTGTTCCACAGTCACCACGGAGAACAAATCATCTTGGCCCACAGGAGAACTAATCATCCTGTTCCATAGTCACCACGAAGAACAAATCATCTTGGCCCACAGGAGAACTAATCAACCTGTTCCACTATTGCCATGGGAGAACTAATCATCCTGGCACACAAGAGAACTAATTATCATGTTCCAAGTGCACCACTAAGGGAGGGTGAGTCGCCCTGTGGTCATATGTTGCTCCAGTAAATACCCCAAGCCCGCCTGAGCTCCCAAAGCTCAATGTATGCAACATGTAGGACCCTTATAAGAAGGTCTCTCAACGACTCCAAGTCGTTCGAGAAAGTCACAAATTTGACCTTTCCCCGGGGCTTTGATAAAATTCCTGCGACCTGTACATCAATCTCAATCCGATGGAGCCTCCTCGCTCATCGACTTACCATATCGCAGATAAGGTAGTATTTGATGTCTATCTGTTGGAGCAATCATCGAATACGGGATTCCTCAATAATCAAATCCCCCCTCTAGTTGTCACAGAGAATCATAGTGGTATTCATCATGTGCACAAATAGCTCACTTAAGAGCTTCTGCAACCATGAAGCTTCACACGAGATGGTGCTTATAGCAACTGACTTCTGCTTCTTGCTTATCCATGATATCGAAGCAGAATCCAAAGAGAACCAGCACTGAGAAGTGCTTTAGTGATCCTCCACACTGCCTGCCCAGTCAGCATTCGAATAATCATGCAGTTCCATATTTCCGACAGTGTATCTAAATCCATGAGAGATTGTGCCCCGAAGATATCTCAGAAGATTCTTGGCACCAATCCAGTGAGGCTCAACCAAATATGAGCTCACCATCTTAATTGCAAAACATATGTCCGGACGGAAGTTCACCAAGAACATCAACGCGAACGAGTTTATGAAACTCAAAGGCATTTCCCAAATCTGGTCCGACATCACTACCATATAACTTCTGAAAGTTAAGATCCTCGAGGTAGTCACATGCTTGCAGTTTATCATTCCACATCCGGAATCCAACTCCCTCTTACTTCTGCAAATGAGAGGGTCTACACCTGTTAGAAATAGGTCGTCCTCATAAGGTGCTAGTATGAGAGGTCTACCATTCACAACCTTCGGGTAATGGTTTGGATCGGTTTCACTCCTAGTGAATCTCAGCTTCATCAAAAAGCTATCAATCCTCTCATACTACGCCCGAGGTGTTTTGCTTCAAGCCATAGAGGGCTTTCTTCCACCTGTATACATGAGATTCCTGATCATGAATCTCAAACTCCTCGAGTTGTTCCAAACCTGTGGACCTACTGCATGAGGGGAATGGTCCCCTTATAAGATTTTCCTTCGGTACATCTCAGACATGTACCTTCATGCTCTACTTGAATTTAGACATCCCTATCACCATTTGAATCACATCAGGTAGGGCCCCATAGGTAGACCTCCAGTGTTATAGACGTGATATGTCAATTGACATGATCCCCAATGGACCATCCTGCAACTTGATACAAATTACCAACCCTAAACCCATGAGAAAAAGCATCTTTGAAAATTATATTTTTTAACATATACCTTTCCATCGATGAATGCCACCCTGAAACCTTTGACTTCCATTTCCTAGATGGACACAAGGTTCTTCTTGCGATCAGGTACATAAAAGAGATTTTGTAAATGAATTGAGTTACCCTTATTCAATTTAGAGTTAACATTCCCTACACCCTTTCCAGGATAGGTGGCATTGGCTCCAAGTATAATACCATGATTGTTTCCATCTCTACCAAATTAGAGAGTGCACCCATCTATCCGATGAAGTTCCTTGAAGCACTACAATCTATAAGCCAAATTCCTAAAGAATCTGAAGGAGAGGGCCAATACAAGATAACACTTCTTTATCTTATCAGAAACAACATTTGATTCTTCATACCTAGGGTTCCTTGCTTTCTATGAAGAGTCGGCCATTTCCTTGATGACCTGCATTACCTGTCATTCCTTTGACCATTGAAGATGTCCCTGGAATGATTTTTATCATCATCAAGTGATGTGTCCCTGCCATTTAGGCAATCCTTCGCATAATGGACAAACTAGTTATCTGCCTTTCCTTCCACCCTGAGATCTGGTCTTCCAATGAAGTGATCTTTAGGTAGGCCATATTCCGCTGCGCCATTCTGATAATATTCTCTGTTTCAACTTCACCCTTGGTGAATTTGAAGAGGGGTGAGGAATCCACTGATCCTTTTGTCTTTCCCAACCGTCTTCGGTGATTTCTCTTTCACTCTTGCTTGGGCATTGTCTTCACCTCAGCTCTGATACCATGTTAATTTTAGGTATGTTCTATGCTTAGAGAAATTTATTTCAATTTTCACAGTTAGCTCCATATCTTTTCCAGATTAGCAATCACATCAACATTAAAGTAAACTGCAGATAGAACATAAACATAAATTGCAGAAGACAAGCCAAGACAAGAGGACACAAGATGTGGCGCTAGCTAGGGACAAATGTTGAGTTATGGTATGTTCTATGCTTATAAAAATTTACTTCTTTTCCTTATTATATTCCACAGATTAGCAATCACATGTACATAAAGTAAAGTGCAGATAGAACATTAAACGATCGACAGAAAACAAGCCAAGATAAGAGACACAAGATGTGGCGGCTAGCCAGGGACAAACCGCACAATGTGTGGGGAAACCCTTTGATCAAATCTTATTTTATCTTCAATAATTCAACAAAGAGAAATAGTACAAAAAATCTGATTTATATCAGTAGTAGCAAACCCTAGATCAGTAGCATCAACATTAGCGGCTTCATCATCAAACTAGGGTAGATGATATTTCACAAACCGACCGTCGGATCAGCTTGATTCCACCACCAAAAGTTGCAGCTTTCAGAGGAGTTTTAGATGAACCTATAGCGCAGTTCAGATGAGGATATCTTCTAGTCCACGCAGGTCAAACTTCACTTCTGTAGTTGTAGCTTCAGTTTCAACAGCTTCCTCCAAACTAGGGAAATCGATATCTTGCAAACCGTCCGTAGAATTGACTTGATTCCACCACCAAAAGTTGTGGCTTTCAGAGGAGGTTCAAATGAACCTACAACATAGTTCAGATGAGGAGATCTTCTAGTCCACGCAGGTCAAACTTTACTTCTGCAGTTGTAGCTTCAGTTTCAGCAGCTTCCTTCAAACTAGGGCAGTTGATATCTTGCAAACCGTCCATCGGATTGACTTGATTCCACCACCAAAAGTAGCGGCTTTTAAAGGAGGTTCAGATGAACCTACAACGCAGTTCAGATGAGGATATCTTCTAGTCCACATAGGTCAAACTTTAATTCTGCAGTTGCAACTTCAGTTTCAACAGCTTTCGACTTCACATGTGTGAGGGAGAGACCCTTTTTTGCACAGTAGAGAAGATACTTTTTTCTGCGCAGTAGAGAGAGAGAGAGATTTGATGAGATGAGTGAGTCCAAATGAGGAAAAATCCTTCTATATTTATACACAACGCTGGTGTTTGAATAGATGCGACTGTTGGGCTTCTGAGCCTACATGAGTTGTAGGTCGGCTTGATAATAATTCCATGTTCAAAATAAATTCATATCTCCATGAATACTTATCGGAATCGGATGATCTTTATATCAATCCTACACCTCTCGACGAGAGGAATCTAATAAAAATATTATTAGCCATGAATAAGATGCCCACATAAATTTTGGCCCTAGTTGCCAATTTTAACAACAAACCTTAATGTGGGGAAACCCTTGATCAATTCTTCTTATATGTTCTTCAATAGTTCAACAGAGAGAGAGAGAGTGAGAGATAGTACGTTTACAACAGAAGTCAAAACTTTGAATTATCTTGATAAGAGCATAGATCATCTCTAAGAAGATGATACATGAGATTAGTTGAAGACATGCTGCTTCAATTAATTCTCCAAGGTGAATCCTTCACCTATCGTTGTCCTGCATTTTGTCATCACGCTGCACCTCACCGCATTGCACCATGTTGCACCCATCATCACTATGTTGCATCTCATCACGCTTCATTAATCATGACTGCACCCATCACTGTACTGCATTATGTGCCATTGCTGCACCATGTTGCCATCCTGACCTATGTGTTGGCTGCACCTTTCTTGCTTGTTGTCCCTTGCTTGCTTGTTGTCCCTAGCATGCTTGTTGTCCTTAGCATGCTTGTTGTTGCATGCTAGTTGTCCCTTGCATGCTAGCTGTAACATTGCATGCTTGGTGTATTTGCTGCTAAGTACCATACAACGGTCCCAATGTTAGTTAGTTGTCCCTTGCATGTTGCTCTCCTTCGGAGGTTCTGGTTGTGAAACTAATTGTCCTCCAGATCTCATATGAGATCTAACCCTAACAGTAGCTCGCGATGATGCTCATGACTCAACTCTTGAAATGATTTCTTGGATATAGGTAACTCTACCTAGATCTTTCATTCCTCTTTTTGGGTTCTTCCTCTACCCATTTTATTTGTGTCTTTGTTCATGCAATCAGAGAGTTGAGAAAAGACATCCAAATAAATCTAAAGCTCAGGTCCTGGAATAGAGTAAAAAAAAACTTGTTAGAATATGCTCAGTTAACTTCTCATACCATGCTTGCGGTGCTTTCTTGAGGCCATACAAGGATTTTACAAGCTTGCATGTTTTATGTTATTGACCCTTCACAACAAATCCTTCTAGCTGGGACATAAAAACATTTTCTTTCAGTTCTCCATTAAAGAAAGTAGTTTTTACATCCATTTGATGGAATTTCCAACCGTTCTAAGATTTCAACGCAAAGAGTGTCTGGATGGTAGCCCATTTTGTTGTCGACGAAAAGGTCTCCTCATAGTCGACCCATTCCTTCTGTGAAAAACATTTTGCCACAAGCCTGTCTTAGTTCTTTTCAAGTGTGTCATCAACTTTATACTTGTTCTTGTAGACCCACTTGTAGCCTATTGGTTTGGTTTCCAATGGAGGATCAACGAGCTTCCAAGTGCCATTCTTTACCAAGGCATCATACTATTTTTGCATCACTTCTTTCCATTCATCATGAGAAGAATATTCTTTGAAGGAAGTTGGTACAAAATCTGAAGACAAATTCAATTCACAATCATAAGAAACATCCATATCAACAGGTGAATCAAAATTGTATACATCACCTCCATTTTGCCTAGTTGAATTTCTTGTTCCTATGTTTCCAACCTCATCAGGATGAACACTTTCAAGTGTCTTTATCAACCATTTTCGAGGAACTTTCTAATATTTCCGAGGCTGATCAGTTGATTGAGTTGGGGTTGAGTCAAGGTTTAGTCTCCCAATTATCTCAATCACATCACTCAAAGTATCATCAATGGCTGGAGCTTCATGTGGGGGAGAGAATGCTTCAGAAGAAGATTCCACAGATTGAACTAGTATAGGAATCCCCCCTTCAAGATGTGGAATATCATTATCAAATTCTTGAAAATACTTGGCATGTCCGAATCTATCCAAGCGATTAAGCTATCGCTCAACAACATTGTCATCCTTGGAATATTCAAGAAATATCACATCTCTAGATACTAAAAATTTCTTATTGACTTCATCATAGAGATGGTATGATTTGGAGGTATTTTAATACCCTAAGAAGATACACTTATGACTCCTTGCACCAAGTTTTTTTCTTTTTTCCTTAGGTATCAAGGCATAACAGGTGGAACCAAAGACCCTGATATGCTTTACTGAAGGAATGTGGCCATAGAACATTTCATAAGGAGTCTTGTTTGTAATAGCATTAGATGGACACCTATTCTTTATGTAGATAACACATAGAAGTGCATCAGCCAAAAACATCAGTTTAACATTCTTGAAAAACATCATGGAACGTACCATATTTAAGATTTATCTATTCATTCTTTAGCTATTTCATTATGTTGGGGATTATAAGGCACAATTGTTTGATGGTTGAGATCTCATGCTGGCGAAGATAGTTTTCAAATTCATGTGAAGTGTATTATTTTCCATTATCAGTGTGAATAAAGCCAATATGAGATTGGGCATCATTTTCAATCCATGCATGAAAGTTCTTGAATGTTTGAAAAGCATCACAATTGTTCTTCAATAAATATAACCAACACATTCTAGTGTAGTTATCAATAAATGTCATCATGTATTTATTTCCATTTGCAGAAGGAATAGGAATTGGGCCACATAATTCTAAATGAATAAGTTTAAGTTTTCTATATGCTCTGGAATGTGAATAATGAAAATATTTTTTGTTGTGCTTTCCTAAGATACAAGCATCACATTTCTTAAGCTTCCTAGGAATTGCAGGCAAACCAGTAACACCACTTTTCTTCAACATAGGAAGGTTGTCATAATTCAAGTGTTCAAATATAACATGCCATAAAAGACTTGATGGAAATGTACCTTCATCATAATGAGAACTATATGAGAATTTTTGTACAAGAGCAGAGGTATCTTGCAACTTCAAAAGTCTTTATTCCTCTATCCGCATCATGAAAAGTGAGCGATTTGATGCTTTTCTAACCTCAACTTTGCCATCAAACTTATGAATGGAGCGTCCTTGATAGAGGATGTGAACCAAAGACAACAAATTTCTCCTCGGCTCTGGGATATATAGAACATCATGTAGAAGAAAGTCTAGAAGACTAGGAAGTTTGAGCTTGATTACGCGAAGCCTTGCTGGCTTGAGTTTTGACTTCTCTACAAATTATACTGCTCCATCAACATTGTAAGTAAATTCTTCAAAAAAGTATCTTCTAAAATTCATGTGGCAAGTTTCTCCTAAATCAAGCAACCAATAATTTTTCCAAAAAGAAAGTAAAGGATTAAACAAGTCTTCAGTTACTCCAATATTACAATGTGCCACAACATAGTGAGCGGATTCAGGTGCTTTACCTTTCCCTTTGCCATTGGTTTTACCTTTGGCTTCATTTATTTGCCGCTCAATTAAATCCCAAGAAAAATTAAATATGGATGCATCATGTCCATCTCTATTGCAACGTATGCAATGAAGATCATAATTTTCTCGTTGGAACTGTCTTCTCCCCCTACCTCTAAAATCTCTTTTTCCTCTACCTATTCGCGCACCTCTTCCTTTAGAAGAATCTTGTGCATGATTCTTCTCTTTATGTGCAAGACACACAACTTCTTCAGAAGAGTGAGGAGTTGTCTTCTTCCCAAACTCCTCTCTCTCAACAAACTTCTTCTCAAGGGAGTCAAAGGTAATCTCCTTGAGGCTTCCACTTGCTTGCAATGACTCAAGATAATTTGAATAAGTGGGATATAGTGTCTTGACATAAGCTATGAGAGGAATGTATATTTGAACACCAATAGTTTTTATATCATGCATAATGGATCTTACTTCTAATGCTAAAGCAAGAGGGTCATCATTTTCAATTCAAGACTGAACAATTTAATCATCAATTGGACAAATTCAAGTTAAGAGTGTGAGTCATATAGTTCCTTCAACTTCTGTAAGGCTTCAAAAGAATTTAAGAATGGTGAAATATGGTGACTTGCCTCATCATTTACATATGTTGCAATCAAGGCATAGGCATTTTTGTTATTATTTTCTCAAATGGAAATCTCCTTATCTGAGTGTGTTTTATCTTCTATGACCATTCAGGATAGTTTTCTTTTCGAGAGAGAACTCCAACAATAGATATCAATGGATGCATTTTTAAAATGTACTCTGCTACCAATATATATAAAAATTTCACTTTTGGTGGTAATTTTGTAAAAAAAATACATATACTTCATATATATATATATATATATATATATATATATATATATATATATATATTAGGTATTATTTGGGGGAGGTGTTATAAGGGGGAGGGCTATATGGGGAAGAAGTATATGGATGAGGGTTATATGGACCCAGTGGAGGTGTAACCGATATGAGATATTAAAAAAAAACTGTGATATATAATTGTGATATGTAATGGACTATGTGGAGGTATATGAGGCAGGTTATGTATCAAATGTAATGGTCAACGTTCAGTATGTAGTGGACAATGTTCAACATGGTCAGTATGTAGTGGAAAGAGTTCAACGTGGGCAGTATGTAATGGACAATGTTCAGTATGTAAATGGACACCATTCAACATATGGTGGATAACGTTCAATGTATGATGGGAAACGCTCAATGTATGGTCACAATAAAACTACAAACATTAAATCATTCAACGTGGTGGGGCCAAGGATGAGGCCATGGAGCCAATGGAAACCATGCAACTGGGATTCATCATAGATGTAATATATGCACATAGAGGTAGATGAGTCCTAGTTGGGTGGTTTTCAGTGGCTCCATGGCCTCATCCTCGACCCCTCTAGGTTGAATGATTTAATGTTTTCTTTTTTATCGTGACCATTCATTGAACATTGCCCACCATATGTTGAATGCTATCCACCATACATTGAACATTGTCTATTACATATTGAAAGTTTTCCATTACATACTGCTCACGTTGAACACTGTCCATTACATTAAAATAAAGTGTAAATTACATATAGATCACACATCTAGCATTGATTTTGCGTAATGGAGTATGTCTCATTAATAGAAGTCTTAAAAGAAAGCGTAAATTACGTATAAAGCACGCATATAACATTGGTTTTGCGTAATAGAGTATGTCGCATTGATAGCACTCCTAATAGCGACAACTTTAGTGTTGATGGTTGGTACATTTCTTTTACCCGAGATGTAGATGGCGCGGTTGATGGGCAGTCATTCAGACATAAACAATTTTGATGAGTATTTATATATATGTATCTGTACATAGAATCTGTGTGTTACACATCGCAATTCTCCACAATTTATCCCTCATTGTAGAAGTTCCTCCCTTGCAATCTCAGTCAGTGAGGATTGGAAGGTGTTTTTTCATATGCAACTAGTAGCCATTTTTTCATGTGCAACTAGTAATCCCATCGATGACTATTGGCGCTATGATCCCAATTGCAAGCTCAACAAAAAGCAACTGGAATATTGCAGCATTGGATTTGGAAACGACACCATTAGAGGCAAAAATGGCGATTTTTATGTGGTTATGGATACTAGTGATGATCCAATGAATCTCTGGCCAGGAACTCTGCATTATGGTGTGATTCAGATAGAGCCTATGTGGATCTTCGAGAGAGACACATGGTGATCCCGACTGAAGGAAGAGTTGATCATGAACAGTTTCAAGATGATTGATGGATGGATGTGGCTCAAATGTCCACATTTGTCAGAGCAGTCCTCGTTTCACTATTCAGAATGCGACAAAAATCATCATTCATGGGCTCCACATAAGTGATTTTAGGCATGTAGGAAACACCATGGTAAGAGATTCTCCAACACATTACTGGCTTAGACAAGTGTGTGATTTTGACGAGATTACCATATTCATAGGAAAAAACATCTGCGTGGACTGGTACTCCATGTCTAACTGTGTGAATGGTCTTATTGACTTAGTGGAGGCCTCAACCAATGTAACCATTTCAATTAACCACTTCACTGATGACAACGAGGTGACACTAAATTTATTAATTCATTCACATATTCTTAACACTTGTAGATTTGGAAATGAAAACTTATCTTGGTTCTTTTTCTTTGATCTCTAGGTAATAGTGTTGGGTCATAACGACACCTACACAGATGAAACTATCTTGAAGGTAACAATTGCATTTAACCATTTTCGAAAAGTGCTCAATGAAAGAGTGCCTAGGTAAATAATTAATTATCATTTTTAAAACCCTAAAATTTTAGTGCTCGTTCACTTTCGTGGCCACGGAGGAAGAGTAGGGTCATGTTGGTATTTTCTAAATTACAAACTAATTATGAATGAATGATGTGCATTAATGTAGGTTTTAATTCAAACACTTCCATGTGGTAAACAATGACTACACCGAGTGGGAAGATATCTTTCTTGCAGTTGCCTTATGTTTGGAGTTGCAAATAAATGTATGTGTGCAACGGAAGAACATATGGGGGATTTCCCAGCTCACAAAATTTCAGTGGTTAGATGTTAGTGAGTGCGGTCAGTAGCAAAGCACGTATCCTCCATGTCCTTCCAGGCATCTTCGTGTTGCAGCAAAAGTTTTCTATGTTCGTTATCCTCGCTTTTGATTTTACTATGAAATTTATAATATTTGTTTAACTATTTCCACGAGCCTCTGTGTACATTTTTTTTAATCTTTATGGTTAGAAATGAACTATACAGAGAGAATTTTTTAAAAAATGTGGTGGGTGTTTTTATTTATAAATTTATTAATATATTTTTTAAGTGGTTTTTTTTCTTCCGTCTTTCTTGAAATAGTCCTTGATGGTCCTATTGGATAACAAGGAATTTTTTTCCTAAAATCAAGTTACATATTTTCAAAACCTTTAGTGAATTATTACGCCCATAAACATTATTTTTTCACCAATTTTAGTAGAACATTGATCATATATTTTCTTCCAAAAATTATAAATATTGAAATAACAAGGATGGTATTTATAGTGGCACAAATGGTCGAGAGTTATCTTAGTATATTTATGTGAATAATGTTGGTCTTAATTTAAAATTGGCCAATAAATATTGAGATGATTCTCATGATATTTACAGCCGGGTAAAGTATATTTATGTATAGCCGGGTAAAGTATATTTATGTGAATAAAATTGTTTTAATTTAAAATTTTAATGATTCTCATCATATTTACACCCGGGTAGAGCATATTTATGTATAGCCGGGTAAAGTATATTTATGTGAATAAAGTTGTTTTAATTTAAAATTTTAAAGATTTAAAAGGACATGTAATTGTAAATAGAAGTACAATTTTTTTTATAACTTTTCATCATTGAAAAATGAGAGGAATATATTCCCTTCCAAATGAAACTAAAACCATCCCTCTCAAATTTGATCACTAATCAAAAAAGATACTATCCACAAAAAGAGATCATAGAGGTAGTAAGCAAAAAGCCAAATAAGTAAACTTTTAACTTACACCATACCACACCTATATCTGTAATTATGAATATATTCCATATTAGTAAACATTTGCTCTTTTTCTAAGAAACCAAGAATGATGAAATTCATACTCACACCAAACTATACGTTTTTTTAAGAAACCAAGAATGATGAAAATATTTTAAGTTTTATTTTCTTTACATTTAATAAATGGAGAATTAAATTATAAATTAACATGCATTTCTTTAATTTAATATTATTATTGTTATTAATTTAGTTAATATGTGTTAATGTTATTTTTCTTTATGTTACACATTTGCTTATATTGACTTGTAACTTCTCAACGCAAAATTATCTAAAAATAATATTTATTTATAAACATCTTAATATAAAATATTTCAAAATAATATTTATAATCTAAAGTATTTAAAAATAATATTCATTTTAAATTTTCTTAATCAAACCAAATTTAAGTCTATCATGTAAATCTCTAACTACACACTTTTAAATATTAAAGTGGATTTAAATTATTATATAATATGCATCTACATTTACATATTATAGAAATTAATCTCCATTTAAAATATTATATTACAAGTTTCCATATAGCAAACACTTTAAAAAATAAATATTCTTTTTTATATGTTTATGTCTTATAATAGATATACTTTAATGAAATTTAAGAACATTATTAATAAGAAAGATTAAAATTATTATATAGTATGCATCTACATTTGCATATTATAGAAATTAACCTCGATTTATACTATTATATTACAAGTTTCTGTATAGCAAGCACTTCAAGGAATAAATATTCCTTTTTATATTTTTGTGTCTCATAATGGATATACTGTAATGAAAGTTAGGAACATCCTTCTTTCATTAGAAACATTCTTCATACTCTAGGCATAGGAGCATTTGAATGAGGAATCTCTTTTTCACTGGAGCTATTGGAGAAAGTGCAATCCTTAATGGGTTTGTTTATTAAGGCTTACAATTTTTCCATTTGTTGAGGAAGGTTAGACATTTCATTTTCAATTCTAAAATGATGGAATTTATATTCACACTATACTATATTTATATCTATTTAGATAGGGTTTGTCGAGAAACTAAAAACTTTTATTGTAAAATTTAATAAGAAAAAAATTTAATACAAAAATCTGATTGAAAAACAATATATCCTATAATATATTTTTACTTTAATAGACTTTAAAATAATTTTTTCCATTCTATGATTATGTAAATATTGATTTTGATTAAAGAAAACTATTCCAAATGAGTAAACTTTAATTGATTGAATTTACACATACAACGAGTATAAAAGATATATGACAAAATTTGGACCTACAAAGATATGAGAGAATTTGCATCTACCTCAGACCCCATTGCAAATGAAGACGAAGACTGAGACAGAGTATTGAAGATAGTAAATAAAAAATTATTGATCCTATTCTAATTCCTCCATCCTGGCTCCTTCTCCACATGCATGTCATCTCATCTTCACTAACTCAAAGAGATAAAAAAAATACCCTATGGGTTAGAGAGCAGGGAGCATATAGTAAAATAAAATTAAGGGTGGGTATGCGAAAGGCTGAAGAAACAAACCCATCGACTCAAACTGACTTGAACTTCTCAACCCAAGACTTTATATAGGATTTTTTTATTTATATAGGATTTCTCCCTCTCAAAGGTGATAGTACCAATTCTTGTTGCATTGTACCTCCTATCATCCCTGAATTAAATATGCATATGGAGATCCTTCTCCTCTAAGCTACTGCAAAATTCCTTCGACCTTATCATATGGAATGAGGCACTGAATCAGTACCACACACTCCCCATAACAATGTTGCCAATGCATGTTATCAATGCCCAGTCTAATTCGAATATTGAAACCAACGCTTCACCTCCATATCCTCCTAAAGGCTTCTTATTAGAATTCTTGTGTGGTGATTTTGTTGCATAGTCCCTGTATTCATGGGAGTGGAAACATTTTATCTTTCTCAAGTCTTTTTTCTTGCCATTATTTTTGCTAGATTAAGTTTTTTTCTCGGTCAACTTTCCTTTTCCCTTCTCCCCTTCCCAACCAAGGAAAAATTATCTTCATCCTCTACTCTAGATGATACTCCATCTCTAGTATTTCTCCTCGCCTCTTCTTGAACCAAATCATATGACAACCTTTCCCAGTTTGCTAATTTTTCCCTTCCATTCATAGAGTCGTGGTAGTTGTGCCACAATTTTGGAAGGCCTAGAAGAGCTAGGCTCACTAGATGACCTTCTGCAACATTCTCCCCAACCCCTCCAAGCTCATCTATAACTTGACTAATCTAGAAAGATATTGTGGAATGGTATCTTTTTCTACATCTTAATGTTTCGAAGTTTGTCTTTCATGACCAATTTTCTATGGTCACTACCATTTTTCAATAACTCAATCAATGTCTTCCACATAGAAAATTGTGTTTCTTTTCCATGGATATTTGAGACCGGATGGTCTCTCACACCTTCCATAAGAATTATCATGTCCTTTGTAACATCTTTTTTCTATTGGGCTAATTGTTGTAAATCAAACTGCTAGGGTTTCATAATGTGACTTTTATCATATTTTAACACAACATTATCACTAAGCATTGCTTCCATTTGGCACTTTGAGGTTGTGAAATTCAAGCTACCCTCCAAGCCATACTATGATCCTAATTGGATCCATAAAAGACTATCAAAGAACCATGATTGTATCGGGACAAAACAAATCTTTAAAGAATCCAAAATGGTGATAAAAAACACCGTGAACCAGTGGCAATGGCAGCTAACATGGAGCGACGAGGACCTCGGTCAAAGCGCGGTGACCGAGACCCTTGGAGACTGCACAGGAGGTCAAAGTAGCCCCTAGGAGCCCCGGATCGGGAAAAGGAAGTGATTTTTGATGCGCGATTAGCGCCTGGGTGAACAGGGCTGAAATGGAGGAGCCTTAAGAACTCGGTCACGTTGGGAGCCGGAGAACCATGGGCGGAGGAACGAAAAGAACTAATCATACAAGGCGAGACCCGTGCTCTAGAAACTGGCGGTATTAATCGGGGCGTCCTCAAATGGTAAATGGTTTTGGAGGAAGCAGAGCGATCCCACTCAATGATCGACACATGGCGGCAGAGGTGAGAGAAAACCACCGTTGATTGCGCGTTATCAGTCGAGCAAGTCAACCGCGCGGTAGTGCGTATGACGTTGGATCTGGGGGAGCGCAGATCGGATGGCTGAGATTGCACCCGATGGAGGAAGTGGAATCGACAGGGAATTAAGCCGCGTTCTAAAGGGATTTGGAATTTGTTTGACCACCACGATGGAGGAAGAACACATCCACGACGTAATTGAAGAAACAAACCGACGAGCAAGCTGGTGTTGTTCAGATGAGGACACGTGGCCACTCCCTGAGCGTTCATGTTGACGTCAAACAGGGAACTCCAAGCACGGCTGCAGAAGGCGAATTGACAGAGGTGGAAGAGGAACCGTATAGGCATGGAAACAAATGGCTAAAAGCCATGAATAAAGAGAATACACAGTCAAGCCAGAGTAAAGTCCGAGAGATGAAGGAAAAAAAGACCAGAATATTGAGAGGAGGACAGAATACACAGAGAAGAAGGTAGTAAAGCAAGAGAAAAGTAGGAAGAGACAGAGGGCCGAGCTGACCAACGACAACATCGAGCACCACTGAGCTTGAGAGATTCAAGCCACCCCATAGAGGGATCTGTCCGGGCTAGGCACCATGTTGGGCTCATACCACTGTAGACTAGAAGGTCACAGAGCTGTTGGGAAGAAGAGACTGTGTACTCCAGTGGCTTGGAGAATCCAAGAACCACCTTGCCAAGCAAAACCTGCTTCAAGAGAACTCACATTGAGTCCCTGCATTGTAATTCTTTGTTTAAAGACACAATAAAACAAGGCCACCACTAAAAGTTGGACCAGAGATGTAGCCTTGGGGAATAGGGTGAACTCCTTATTAAATATTCTTGTGTCTTTGTGTTGCTTACTGTATTCCTTTGTTGTCTTTCCATTTAAATGTCTGTGTATTGGCAATCTGATCAATCCGTTGCTTAAATAACATAGAACACACACCATCACATGAGTCTGTAATACCTTTTGTTTAATAAATCTTCAATTGATGTCACTCGTAGGGTGATTATCAAATCAAGTGGTATCAGAGCTTTAGGTTGTTAGGTTAGACAAGCTTGTGTTGGTTTAGATGTGAATGCTCACTAGATCAAAATTCAAATTAGGAGAAGGAGAGTTGGTGGAAACTAATCATGAAATTAGGAGAGTCTATCCTCAGAAGACAATGTTAGAAGAAGGTTCTATGGGGCCAGACCCTCAATTCATAGAAAATTTCCTAGTTATAAAGTCTATGGTAGAAGAAATGTATAGGGACTTTAGAAAGCATAAGGATGAAGATTCGTCAAGCTCTAAACAAGATAAAGAAAAATATGAGTCTCATTCCCATGACCACTCAAAAGGAAAGGGGAAAGAGGAAAGCCCTCTCACACCTCCTAATAGCCCTGTGCATAATAAGAAAGCATCTTTGATTAAACTAAATGTTAAATTTGATTTGCCTATATATGATGGAGAGCTAAATGTTGAAAAGTTGGACAGTTGGATTACACAAATTGATGTATATTACAAGGTACAGAACATAGACCCGGATAAGAGTAAGATTCAACTGGAAAGCCTACGCCTAGGAGGCACTGCCTTGGTTTGGTGGGAAGGCAGAACCCAAGCTGATATGAAGAAGCATGGTAAGACCATCTCTATCTGGAGTGAATTTGTTGCTGCAATCAAAAAGCAGTTCTATCCATTGGCCTACATGCAACAAGCCATGATGAGTTGGAAAACTCTTCGTCAGTTGAAAGGGAAAAGTGTGCAAGGGTATACTCAAGAGTTCAGAAAGAGAGCATTGATGTTGGGTATCTCATTAGACTCACTAGAAAATATTTTGAAGTACATTGGTTGTCTACACAACT
This sequence comes from Pinus tabuliformis, assembly GCA_031772625.1. Lineage (NCBI taxonomy): Eukaryota > Viridiplantae > Streptophyta > Pinopsida > Pinales > Pinaceae > Pinus > Pinus tabuliformis. Next base: position 695,798,518 of record CM062810.1, read on the forward strand.
ACATTAGGAATATCATCCTCATGTTTAATCCCACTAGTATAGATGAGGTATATGTACAAGCTACTCATCTAGAAGCTAGAGGAAAGAATGGAAATCCAGAAGTTGGGGGACCATCCCAACCCACTGTAATCAAGAGCAAGGAGAAAATAAAGTAGAAGTGGAAAGGAAGGAAGGCTAACACTCTCAGAAAGGCAAAGCTTCATGCACTCATTGTAAAAAGGATGGTCATGATGATGAGAATTGTTGGATTCTACATCCAGAGTTGAGACCTAAGAAGTCAGAGGGCAAGAAGAAGAAGATTGTTGTAGCTATTCAGAAAGATTTGGGGTTAGACTCGAGAGATGAAACAATCATTGCAACCAGAGGTATAAAAGGTAAGAACTCTGAAGCATCTATTAGTAATTCTGCTCAATCTGTTATTGATGAAGAACATGAGAGAAAAATATATGAGCTTTTCCATATTCGAGTTGTTTCCAAAAATCAAAAGATTGATACTTTGTTTGATAGTGGCTCACAAGTAAATCTAATTTCTGAAGCAATTGTAAAGAAATTGGGATTAGTAACTACACCTCATAAGAAACCATACCCATTAGGATGGTTGAATGATAAAGCACAACTACAAGTGACTAGACAGTGCAAACTCAAGTTTTCTTTTGGGTCAGCATTTGTAGATGAGGTTGAGTTAGACATAATTCCTTTGGATATATCTGGAATTGTTTTAGGAAGTCCTTACTTGTATGATAGAAAGGCTATTTTCTATAGAGCTGAGAACAAGTCTCTACTTATTAAAGGTGGAATCGAGTACTATGTAAGAGCTCCCAAGGTCAAGAATAATTATACTCTCATAAACTCAGGACAGATGAAAAGAATGATAAATTCATGCAAATAGTTCCTACTGATGGTTTTAAAGGAAAAGAAACCTGGTAAAACCAATGTATTTGAGGGCTGTAATGCTGATCAAAAAGCTAATATAGAAAAGATTGTTTCAGAATATGATATCTTGTTCCAAGAACCTAAAGGTCTGCCACCCAAAAAGGGAATAGTACATGATATTATTTTGCAGCAAGATGTTCCATTGCCTAACATTGGGATGTACAAGTTGTCTTCTTTAGAGAATTCTGAAATCAAGAAGCAAGTGCAGGAGTTGCTCGAGAAAGGGTTAATTAGGCCTAACACATCACCGTGTGGGTCATTGATTTTTTTGGTGAGAAAGAAAGATGGCTCATGGCGAATTTTCATTGACTACAGAGCACTGAATAAGATAACAATAAAAAATTGTTATCCCCTTCCTCGTAGAGATGATCTTTTAGATCAATTGAAGGAAACTGTTTATTTCACCAAACTGGATTTGCGCAGTGGATACCATCAGGTCCGAGTTGCAGAGCAAGATGCATGGCAGACTACTTTCAAAATAAAGCAGGGATTGTATGAATGGTTGGTTATGCCTTTTGGCCTAACTAATGCCACTGCTACTTTCATGAGATTAATGAATGATGTGCTCAGACCTTTTCTTGATGATTTTGTTATTGTGTATCTGGATGACATTTTGATTTTTAGTAAAATGTGGGAAGAACATTTAAGGCATGTTAAGAAGACATTAGATGTTTTTAAAAGAGAAAAACTTTATGTTAATCTCTCCAAATGTGAATTTGGCAAAACCTCTCTAAATTATTTGGGTCACATAGTAGGGGGAGGTGAATTGAAAATAGATCCCTCTAAAGTGGCAGTCATTGTAAAATGGCCTTAACCCATACATGCCTTGATAGGATTGAACAAGGTGTTTCAGTGGGGAGGCAAACAGCAAAAAGACTTCGACACCTTGAAAGAAAAGATTAGTACAGCACTGGTACTAGCACTGCCAGATCTACAAAGACCATTTGAGATCCAAATAGATGCCAGTGATTATGCCATGGGAGCAGTGTTGACACAGCACGGTAAACCCATATGTTATCATTCTGAGACTTTTAATCCTAAAGTAGTTAACTATCCTACATATGATAAAGAATTGTATGCATTAGTTCAGAGTGTGAAAAAGTGGAAACATTACTTAATGGGCAAGGAAACAGTAATACATACTAATCATCAGCCACTTCAATACCTACACTCCCAAACTAGGTTGCAGCAATCAAGACATTACAGATGGATGGGTTTTCTACAACAGTTTCATTTAGTCATCAGATATAAAAATGGCATACATAACAAGGTTGCATACATGTTATCTAGACCCATTATAAATGAATCTACCATACTTAAGCATAATTCAGTGTTGCATGAAAGCTACATAGAACAATATGCTCAGGATATGGACTTTAAAGATGTATATGCAACTTTGATTCAAGGCAAAAGAATAGAAGAATTGGACTATCACTTGAAGGACCAACTCTTATATCATTGTGGGAAACTCTGCATTCCAAAAACTAAGAGAGTAAAGATAATTAGGGAAGCACACACTTCTCTAATATCAGATCACTTTGGGGTAAGTAAAATAGTTGCACAGCTGCAAAGGTTTTGCTATTGGCCGAGAATGAGTGAGACAGTTTCTAGATATGTAAAGGGATGTGCTATGTGTGAAAAAATCAAGCCCAGCAACAGAAAACTAAGCTTGTACACTCCCTTACCAGTTCCTTCTCACCCTTGGGAAAACATTTCCATGGATTTTGTTGGAGGACTACCTAAATCTAGGAAAGGTCATGATTATCTGTATGTTTTTGTGGATAGGTTCAGCAAAATGTGTATTTTGATACCCCTTAGTAAATAGATTATAGCTGAATAAACTGCAAATTGCTATTTGAACATGTATGGGTTCATTTTGGATTACCCACTTCTATTGTATCTGATCGAGAAACCCGATTTGTGGGGAAGTTTTGCTCAAGTCTGTGGGAACTAATGGACACCAAATTAAAGAAAAGTACAACTTTTCCTCCACAAACAGATGGCCAGACAGAAGTATTTAATAGGACGGTGATCCAGTTACTGAGAGGATAATGCAGCAAACACCCTAAGCTTTGGGATGAACACTTATGTTATGTGCAGCATGCTTACAATAGAGCCAAACGCTCTTCTACATAGAGATATCCTTTTGAGACCTGTCTTAGTTTCATACCAAGGTCTCCTTTGGATTTTGTCTTTGGTAAAGATACCATGGTTGATAGACATAGTGATGTGGACAAGGCAACTAGGTTCATTGAACAGATCCAGGAGATCCACCAAGCAATACATGAACAACTGGAAAAGAGCCAGTACAAGGCTAGGCACAATAAGCATCGAATGGAGCATAGTTTTCAAGTTGGAGACCAAGTCTGGCTATATATCAACAAGGACATGCTGAAAGGTGAAAGTAAAAAGCTAAAACCTATCAGGTATGGACCCTTCATGATACTTGAGGAGATTGGTGAAAATGCTTTTCGCCTTGATCTACCAGCTTACATGCAAATCTACTCAGTCGTAAATGCAAATTGCTTGAGGTTGTTTGAACCTTCAATGATTGAGGACCCTGAAGAGCAAAGTTAATTTTCTTCTGTTGATGACCTGCTACCTGAATATCTTAATGAATTATGGGAAGACACAGTGTTGGACAGGAAGGTAAAGATGACGCGTAGTAGACAAGTGGAATACCTCAGGATTAGGCTTAAAGGTTTGAAGCCAAGTAGTGAGAAGTGGATTGAGATTGGGAAAGTGAGATAACAGTTTCCTCACTTAGTCGATGCTTGAAGAAAAACCAACTTTTGGTGGTCCAAAAGCTTTTTCAGTGGGAAGGTCGTGATTCGAATTGGATCCATAAAAGACTATCAAAGAACCATGACTGTCTCGAGACGAAACAAATCTTTAAAGAATCGAAAACGACAATCAAAAACACCCTGAACCAGTGGCAATGGTAGCCAGCGTGGAACGACGAGGACCTCGGTCAAAGAGTGTTGATCGAGGCCCATGGAGACTGCGTAGGAGGTCAAAGTAGCCCCTGGGAACCTCGAATCGAGAAAGGGAGGTGATTTTTGATGCACTAATCGTGCATCGGTAGGCGAACAGGGCTGAAATGTAGGAGCCTTAAGCACTCGGTCGCGTTGGGAGCCAGAGAACCGCGGGTAGAGAAACAAAAAGCGCTAATCTACAAGGTGGGACCCACGCTCTGGAAATCAACGGTATTGATCGGGGTGCCCTCAAACGATAAACAGTTTTGGAGGAAGCAGAGCGATCCCACTCAACGATCGACATGTGGGGGTGAAGGTGAGAGAAAACCGTCGATGATCACACGTTATCGATCAAGCAAGTCAACCACGTGGGACGTGTGTATGACGTTGGATCTGGGGGAGCCTAGATCTGATGGCTGAGATTGCACCCAATGGAGGAAGCGGAATCGACAGGGAATCAAGCCACGTTCTAAAAGGATTTGGAATCCATTTGACTGCCACGATGGAGGAAGAATGCATCCACGACGTAACTGAAGAAACGAACTGACACATGGCCACTCCCTGAGCGTTCATGTTGATGTTGAACAAGGAACTCAAAGCACAGTTGTAGAAGGCGAATCGACAGAGGCAGAAGAGGAACCGAACAGGCATCGAAAAAAATGGCTAAAAGCCATGAATAGAGAGAATACAGAGTCAAGCCAGAGTGAAGTCTAAGAGACAAAGGAAAAAAGACCAAATTCCTGAGAGGAGGATGCAATACACAGAGAAGAAGGCAGTAAAGCAAGAGAAAAGTAGGAAGAGACAGAGGGCTGAGCTGACCAAAGGTAGCATCGAGCACCACCGAGCTTGAGAGATTCGAGCCACCCCATAAAGGGATCTGTCTGGGCTAAGCACCACGTTGGGATCGTACCACTGTAGACCAGAAGGTCACAGAGTTAGTGGGAAGAAGAGACTGTGTACTCTAGTGGCTTGGGGAATCTAAGAACCACCCTGCCAAGTAAAACCTGCTTTAGGAGAACTCACATTGAGTCCCTGCATTGCAATTCTCTGTTTAAAGACCCAATAAAAGAAGGCCACCACTGAAAGCTGGACCGGAGACGTAGCCCAGGAGAATAGGGTGAACTCCGTATTAAAAATTCTTGTGTCTTTGTGTTGCTTACTGTATTCCTCTGTTGTCTTTCCATTTAAATGTCTGTGTATTGGCAATCTGATCGATCTGTTGCTTAAATAACACAGAACACACACCAACACATGAGTCTGTAATACCTTTTGTTTAATAAATCTTCAACTAATGTCACTCGTAGGGTGATTATCAGATCATACTCCAATCTCATTCTATTGAAAGTGATTATCTTAAATCTAAAGAAAAGCTACACTAAAGTTGCAAATTCGAAAATCCTGAGGGGAAAATTCAAAATATTAGTTCCAATGTTATTTCTACCCTTTGAGACCATGTATAAATTTGATAAAAATTGAAAATACCCAAGAAATCGAACTAAAATCAAGAGACAAAATTATAATTTTCTAACCCACAAAATGAAAATAAAAATTTAGAAGAACATGCATAGACATGCAGCAAGAAAAACCACAAGTACATAGAGATTTCTAGGAGAACCCAACTAGGAAAAACCCCTCAAGCATGTTTGCATTAATTAGTTGAAGATAAAAATTATTACAATTGCATGATCTTACTTTGAGCATGATACATGTGGATATTGGTGGCCACCCACCTATTCCATTTCAACCCCCACCATTGTCTCTTTCAATATTTCCTTAATTGTAACACAGTTTACTATTTTTGGAATTTTTTGGGGTCCTCAACTTTGAGAGCCGTTTTTCAGGTCATTTCATTGAAATAGAATTTTTAGTTGTACTCCTCAGGGATATCTTTCCAATGAGGTATCATGAGCATCAAACACAGATAATATGACCAAGTTACCACCCCAGAAAATTGGTTGCCCAACTAACCCCGACGGGGCCCATAAACTCTTGGTGTTACTTCTCCTCGGGTTAAGGTTTTGGTTTTTTATGGTTTTCTTTTATTGTTCAATAATAAAAATGCCCTTCAACCTCATTGTAACTCAGCTCAAAGGCATGTAGCCACCACATCTCTTCTGAGAGATAAGCTACCATCACCCGAATCTAATCTCATTTCCATTCTTGTTGTAAGCATATTTCATTATTTGTATTAATGAAAGGAAGTTTTATTTCTATTTCATCTCTCTATGTATGGTTATATCTATAATTTGTTGTGTTCTTGTTTAAATTTGGACTAGAGCACCACCTAAAAAAGAAAAATTGTTTTTGGTGCTGAATGGGGACTTCTCGCCAACACTTAGCCACTTTCTACCTCCAACCTCCTATTCCATTGCACAATTTTGAGCTAATTTGAGCTTATAAAAAATACGAACGTCCTAGCCTTTCTCTTCCCCACTTCAATTGCCCAATTCAAATTCCATGCATTTTTGGTATTTTGAGTGGATTGATCAATTAAGTGACATATCTTTGAGTTATAACGTTGCCTCACTACTCAACCAACTTCGACTAACTATTAATTCTTAGAAGTGAGTTATCTGAGTACACCTAAAACCAAATGAACTATATTGTTTAAAATTAGCAATCAAGTCATGCATGACTTAACTCCAAACCCACCAACTTGAATTCACTAATCTAAATGAGTGAGAGGCATGTCACACTAGTTAACTGCCTCCAAGTTGTCCTATTGATGTGGAAATTAACTAAAGCTAATGTGAAACTGATCCTTTCTTGCTACACTTTGTAACACCTCTAGCCATTTTTATTAGAACAAGATGTTTACATCGAACTTAGAAGACTTTGCCCCCATATATCTCTATAATATAATGCCACTAACATATTAAACACTCAATAATACACACTCATGTGTTAGTATTGCCTATAACCAACACCCAACCTAAAAGACTTTGCGCCCATATATCTCCATATAGGTGTAGACTATTATTAAACACACAATAATCCACACAGTTGTGTTACATTATTCCCCATATTTTCAATTATATATGGATAAAATTATTGCCTTAATTATTTTTTCATAACACAATCTTCATAATAAATAGTCTTTACTTTATCATTATTCAAGCCATTCAAAAAGCATATTATCTCTTACTATTGGTTAAAACCTTTGAAATTTTATTATATAATTAAAAAATCATTGTATATTAATTGGAACAAATATATAATATATTTCTAAAAAATAGTAAATAATAATTTTAAAAAGAAAATCAATTAAATTAAATCTAAATAAAAAATTATCATTAAATAAATCAATTTCCAAATTCTCCACATGACATTTCAAGTTTCAAAGATGAAATATATTAAGTTTTTTCTGAAGCACACTCATTCCTTGCTCTTTTTCAAATTCAAAATTGATAGAAAAACTAAAACTAAAATATATCATGCTCATTTATTTCTAACAATATAAATTTCAACAAAATATGTGTTCTATATACAAAAATACTCATTTCAAAAACTATACTCCCAAACACGAGATCAACATTTATGCAATTACCACATAGCAAATACATGGTAATCTCTTCCCCTATATCTTCACAATATAATCTTCATAATATAATGCCACACACCATATATCTTCATAAGATAATACGGCATACTTGATAGACACCTAATCAGTGTCTAATCCATACCCATATAGTGGTACTTTCTAAAAAGACATGATGGAGGAGAAGTACATTTTTTTTAAACTAAAAAATTTTCAAAATATTAATTTTATATTAATATTCACCCTATTTTAAATCATATGGATATATAACCAATTGGGTTATATAATTTTCCAAAACATTGTTTTTAAAATAAATACATGTTTAATTATATTATTGTTAAAAGCTCTCAAAAAGCTATTGTATAAATCACTCAAACGCTATTTTCTATTAAAAATAAATAAATTAAATATTGATTTAACAAATTATGATTAAATAAATCAAACTCAGAATTTTCCAATCTTCACATTTCAAGTTTCATAAGTGAAATATCCCAGATGTTTTCTAAAGCAGACCTATTCAACTCTTCCCAACCATAATTTTTAACACCATCCTCTTTGTTGAATATCCACCAGGCATACCTTGCCCACATACCGTCAGCCAAATTCAATGATTGTAGAACAACAAGGAGTATATCGTGCTCATTTATTTCCCAACAGTTCATTTTACCACGTAGATAGTCGTGTTGAGGAACCTTATGCGGGAGCTTTGGGAGTTTGAAAGGATCAACTTGTTGAGAGTGCTCACTTTTCCGGCACTCAATTTGCCTCCATCCACCAATCAAGTCATCCATAGCGTAAATATTCCCAATGGGATACTCATCGGAATCCCCTATATCGTGCACATTATCAATCATATCGTAATTTTGTGGGGCGTGAGATATTGCATAGAGTGTTCCTGACTTGGAAGAAACTATACATCTCCCTCTATCTCCTATAACCAGTTTACGGTGTCTGTCACCTTCAAATCTGGGAAAAAAGCTCATGAGACGACGAGCAAAAGCTGTGTTCTCATCGCCTCCCATGACCCACATGTTCCTGTCAAAATCGAAGTGCATAGGAACCACTTCGGTAGCATCATCGATGAGTCCGAATACCCAGTCGTTGATTTCTACTATATACAACTTTCCTTTCCATAAGATGGCTGTAGGATGTGCGGGGAACCACGCCGGAGGCTCTGGAAGAACTGACCATCTTTCACTGTTTACGTCTAACGTGGACAACTTTGATGTACCAGATGGAGTGGTCCACAACAATATCAGCCGATCCCCTTCTACTACCTTCAAAATCCCGGCTGGGAGTTCTCCAAGTATTGTCGAAGTATCCAAAAGCTGAAAAGCCCTGTCGAAATTAAGCTCTGCATTTAGAATGTAACACGAGAGAAACCACTTACAAAGTCTCCTATGAGGAGTCCGCTAAGTTCCTCTATCTCTGCCCAATGCGGAATAGTTAACGCCGTCAACACATGATGAGGGTAGGGCGGCAACCTCTTGTCTCGGATGGAACACTCCATAAATTTCATTTCACGAACGACACCCTTCGGATCAAACGGAACAGAAGACTGCATATTCTTGGCGACGGAGGTGCTGCTTCAACCAAATGTCGAAGTCTATTTGCAATAAGTCCGGGCCTGGCGTTGGCAATGAGGCTCCGTAGACGCCTGTCAAGAGCTGGAATAATTCGATGGCTTATGAGATCGTCGTTCATAAGATTGAAACTTTCCATGGCTGTTGAACTGCCACTAATTTCTCGAAATCTTGGAGGCAGTAGATCCAGAATCTCTTCCGACTTGTGGTCGTCATCTTTTGCATTGTGGATCTGAAAGGGTTCCATGTTATCACAAATTTAATTTTGTAGTAGAACGAATCTCCAATCTGATTGCGAGGGATCTGTACGAAATAATCACAAATATATCTTCAATTTATATAGGGTTTTAATATGTGTATAAAGTCTTGGGTTGAGAAGTTCAAGTCGGCTCATGTTATTTTTTAAGATAACGCTCGTATCTTCATCTGCCTCGATGGCGAAACGTCTCTTTTGGGCAAAAGCTGCCCAAAAAAAATTTATCTGCCAGCCCAGCGAATACGTTATCCGCGTTGCATGGAAATCTATTAAAAAAAAAACTCGTATCTATCTTATGCTCCGCGAAATCAGCCAGCCATATCGAAAAATTATATTAAATCTCTAACTTTTTTTCTTTAAAAAAAGAATAAATATTTATTTTATATAGGTTTCTCTGTCATCATAGATATACTTTAATGATATTGAGGAACACTATGAATAAGGATCTCTTTTGTTTTTTTCTTAGTGTTGTAACTAAAGTTTGATTTCTATATTAGTAATATATTAGTAAATATATTATGGATCTATTTATTTTGTTTTTTTATTGTTATAACTTTAGTTTGTTTTTTATATTTCTAAATATATTTTAGAATTAAAATTTAATGTTCACAATTTTTTATATTTATATAATCAAAATTTTAAAATGAGAAATATTTTTTATGTGATATTTTTATTTTAATATCAATTATCAAATCAATATAATCATTTAATTTGACATTTGTTATATATATATATATATATATATATATATATATATATATACTACTTGCAAAGTTATAAAAAAATTCATAATTTTTAAAGGTTCAACATAACAATTTTCATAATTTTTAAAGGATTATAATCAAACAAAAGCTATAACATATAAAATTTTTGTCTAATTAAGGAAATCTATAAAGGATTAAAAAAAAAATTAAAATGGTTGAATAAATATAGCTAATGATTATTAAACATTTTACTAAGTGAGAATTCTAGTTTCATCAATTTGATACAATAACATCCTAGATATTGCTTGAAGTATTAAAGTATTAATTAAAAAGAGTTGTGAAAATAATAATGGAGGAAAACAAAGCCTAGGTAGCTCAATTGATGATGGTCATGAAAATGAAGTGTTATGTGGAAGGAGGTTCAAGATTCAAATCCTCCTTATTCATTATGTCTTCAAAACGGGCATACATAGGCACCTAAGGTTATAGTGGTAGCGGTTGGAATCAACCTCATATAACGGGAGTATCAGACCAACCCAGTTGTAAATAGAAAATAATAATGATAATAATAATAATAATGGAGTATCACACGAACCCACTTGTAAATAGAAAATAATATTGATAATAATAATAATAATAACGAAAGAAACAATAGTGGGAAATATATTGACAACAACATAACCAAGAAAGATAAAATTATGGATGAATATCAACAATGAGAGGAGCCAACAAGTTATGGTCAAGTGTCACACAATTATTGCACATATATATGTAAATTGAAAATAATGAGAATCATGATAGAAGAGAAGTTGAAAATATAAAAGAACACAAGATCAAGATAAAAGGAGTAGGGTAACACCAATATTTTCTATTTTTTATTTTTAACCAAAAAGAGAAAGTTTTGTTAATAAAAATATGTGGGAAGAGCACAATGACTAGATTCATAATTTAACACCCTCCTCCCACATCTACCCAAGCAAATGGCCAACCGAGCTAAACATGTGAAAAGAGGCCACTATGATATAATTTGAACTCCTAGATCATGTTAAGGAAGTGGAACCGATGTAAACACACCATACATATATTAAATATCAGCTATATGACCCTGACGAATCAATCCAATACTTTAGACAGCTTGTCTTGGCATTCCACTGACCTTTTGGATAATTTAAGGCTCAGTCGCTCCCATGCTATAGGCATGAGGGTGACCAGAGACCCAAAGTTTCTCCCACTAGCTTGTTTTCCAGTGACCAGAAACCCAAATTGTCAGTCCTATGCCAACGAATTTGGAATTTGAGCCACTTTTTCAGGCCCAGAGCCCAGGTCACTGCCCAGAATTGAACCATCGCTTCAGATAAGTAAATTAACATGGAAATGGTAGTATTAAATAAAATACTTGTTCAAGTCCTTTACTGGATCCCTACTAGCCCGGATAGGAATTTCGTCAAACATATCATCGACATGTAACCTAAAGGTGTAAATAACAGTGAAGTGTAGGGATCTCATACTTATCTAAGAATAGCTATGAACCATTGTTCCCTCATGCTATTTGTTACATTAATATTAGTTCATAGACACATTATCCATTCACATACAAGTAAAAACATGATGAAATCCATACCTAACCATGTTCATAAAATATGCATATAACCAACATAATAGGAACATAAATACAATAAACATGACTGACGTCAAATCCATAAATACATCAGCACCTTTACACATGGAAATCAAGGGAAAATATTTCTCATTAATGAATGAAATGAACCAATCAGATATGGGACTACCACGTTCCACCCGACTGTAGAATGGCTGAACCAAATCTCTCTTCATTCATTCACCCACGTGCCATATTCTAAGCATGAATGTGGGATCTCATAAAACACATCATTCAAAAATCATATAGGGCTTCTAGAGGCCATCCACCTCAACCCATTAAACATTGATTCCACCCCACAGTCAGACATCACAAAACCATCATCGGTTTGGTCTCTATCCAATCCTTCCAAGGCTCCAGAGTGTTTTTCCAACCAAGGCTCCAAGACTAGCAACTCAACCCACATCTTTTACTGGGCTCTAGAGTGTTTGTCCAACTAAGGCTCCAAGACTAGTAACTCAACCCAACAAGGGCTCTAGAGTGTTTTTCAAACCAAGGCTCTAGGACTAGTAACTCAATCCAAGCTGGGACAGGGCTCTAGAGTGTTTGTCCAACCAAGGCTCCACGACTAGTAACTCAACCCAAGCTAATGAAACATGGGAACCAAAAAAAACCAAGCAATGAAAGTAAACCCACAATCACCATGGCTATCTAGGAAATGGCAAGGCTAGGCTATCCACTATAGATCCAAGCCAACAAAAACCAAGCAATGAAAGTAAATCGACAATCACCATGGCTATCTAGGAAATGGCAAGGCTAGGAAATCCACTGTCGATCCAAAAAATCCTCCATGCCAATGATAGATCACAACCAAGAAACCACATGCATATGCCATGCATGCCAAAACTAGTGAGAATCATGCATGCAACTGGGTACCCACAAGCAAATCTGATGTAGCTGCTGATGTCGATGCCTTCTTGTGATTTCCTTCTCTTCCTTTGCCTTCTTGCTCCAAAAATCCAAGTATGCCACACCCTAAAAGAGTACTCTAAGAAAACTCTAAGTATCGAAGGGTATGAGAGAGAGCTCCAACACTGGACGGACAAAAAGTTACCCATTGATCATCATAAGCCATGTTATAAGTGAATCCTCTATTTTCTTTATTTTCCATTATTTTCCTTCATTTTACTCCTCACATGCAACCTGTGACCTTTCACCTCACTTTTCTCATAATTTCCATTATTTTCATAAATAAATGTGCCAAAAATGCCTTTTAATGCCTTATCCATTGCCTTTTCCAATTTCCTTAGCAAAAATAGCCAAATGAACACCTTCTAGGATGCCTTGACCAACATTCAGCTTGGAATAATTGTCGCATCCATCCGTGGTTATTGCTTTTAACTTTATTGTATGGAATTTTCACTAGTGTTGTTACAAAACCTCCCCCTTGGGGGACACCATCCTCAGTGTTCAATCACACATATCTCAGCAACTTTCTAAAAGAAGACATACTACTTATGGAGCTTTATAACACAACTCAATGCAGTATTTATAATGAAAGATTTGCTCAAGACAAAACATCATGACAACATGACAACATACCGCATCGTGGAAATTTATAAAACAACTCATTATGGTATTTACAATGATCATCCTATTGAGTTCCAACTCATATGAAATCATAACATCATTATAACATAACCACATGATAGCATAGTAATATGACAACATAATTATAATAACATGATACCCATACCCCATAGTGGAGCTTTATAACATAGCTCATTAGGGTATTTACATCCATACACATGGGTAAATATAGAAACATCAGATATATATATATATATATACCAAAACATATATCAAACATATACTAACATAATACCTAGGCATATATCAAAACATCATATAACATATATCAACTATCATAAAGCATATACTAAACCAACATAAGCAAGTACTAAACCACCACGAAGCATATACCAAGCTATCATAAGAAAAGGCTAAACCACCATAAAGCATATACCAATCCATCATAAGAAAATACTAAACCACCATAAGCAATCACCAAACCACCATATCAAAGTTGCTTTGCCTCAACCAGAAAACAAGGAAGGATACATACTTGCATCTGATCCACCATCTCCCATGTAGCCTCATCAGGCCCAAGGTTCTTCCATTGCACTTTAACTTTCTTTATTTCTCGGTTCTAGAGCATGAGCACCTTTTTTTGTAATTTAAACTGAAGCTCCAGCTGGAAATCTCCATCTGGTTCCACATGAAAAATAGACCATTTAATTACATGATCAACATCTTTAACATATTGCTTAAGCAATGAGACATATAAAACCTCGTGGACTTTGACTGTCAGAGGCAGTACAATTTGATAGGCTACTGGCCCAATCCTCTCAATGATACCGAACGGTCCACAAAACCGTGGTGCCAGCTTGGCACATGATACAATCTGCAAGGATATCTTCTTCATTTTGATGCGTGTGTACACTTGTTCCCCAACCTGGAACTCCTTGAACAACCTATTCATGTCTGCATAACTCTTCTGCCTATATTGTGTTGTCTTGAGATTCTTCTTGATCACCTACACCTCATGTTCCATGTCTACCAACATATACGGTCCAATCAATAACCTGCTAACCAGATCACTCCAACTAATGGGAGTGTTACAACACCGCCCTTACAATGCCTCAAAAGGGCTCATCCTCAGTGAACCCTGATAACCATTGTTGTATGTGAACTATACCAAAGGGAGATACTCTTCACACTTCCTTTGTTGATGCATTACATACATCCTAAACATGTCCTCTAATATCCTATTGGCCCTCTCTATTTGTCCATCTATATGCAGATTATAAGCTATGTTGAACGCCAACTTTGTGCCTAAACTTGCAAATAACTCCTTCCAAAACAAGGAAGTGAACTTCGCATCCATGTCTGACACAATCTTCTTTGGAAAACCATGTAGGCTAACCACATCTCAGATGAACACATGTACCACATTGCTAGCTAAGTATGCAGACTTCACTGGAATGAAGTGTGAAACCTTCGTTAACATGTCAACAATGACTATGATGGAATCATGACGCTTCACTTCCTTCGATAACCCTGTAATGAAATCCATGGAAACAACCTCCCAATTCCATTCTGGAATTGCAATCGGTTGTAGAAGCCCACCTGGATGTTTACACTTTTCCTTCACTTGTTGAAAATCAAAAAATCTATCCACAAACTCTACTACATCCCTCTTCAGATTTGGCCAATAGTAAGATCTCTTTACTATTGTCAGTGTCTTCTGGTAACCACGATGACCTGAATACAGTTTCGCATGAAACTCCCTCAATATCACCTTCTTGAGGTCATTATCATCCAGAACATATATCATGTGTCAGAACCTGAACAATCCCTCTACTGTAAGACAATAGTCCATGCCATGTGCACCTACACCTATACCTATACCTTCACCTATACCTGTACCTATACTATCAACCTGCTCCAACCTGTGCACAATCTCCATATCCTGACATCCTATTGTCCTGCCTACAAGATCCTATCATTTAAATCTATTCCATAAGAGCTCATAGCTACCAGGTGATATATCTATATCCATTTACTGAGAGCATCTGTCACCTTGTTCTCTTTATCTTTGATGTACTTGATCTTGAAGTCAAACTCGTTGATCATGGTCAACCACCTAACTTACCTGGAATTTAGATTTGGTTGGTCAAACAAATACCTCAACCTAATGTGATCACCCATAAGCACAAACCACCTGCCAAGAAGATAGTGCCTCCACATCTTCAGTGCATGTATAATCACTTCCAACTCAAGATCATGCCTCAGGTAGTTCTACTAGTGCTCGTTTAGTTTTTGGGACTCATAACATACCACCTATCCATCCTTCATAAAGACTCCACCAAGCCCTGCCTTGCAAGAATATTTGCATACCACAAATTCCTTATCTGGATCTATAATCTGTAGTACTGGTGCGGGTGTCAACAACTGCTTAAGCTGCTCAAAGCTAGCCTCACACTCCTCAGTCCATTCGAACTTCTTACATTTCCTCTGCAAGGATGTAATGGGATAAGCAATCCGCGAGAAGTTCCTGATGAACCTCATGTAATAGCCTTCCAAACCCATGAAATACCTCACTTCATCCACACTATTAGGAGCTACCCACTCCATGATGATCCTTATATTCTCTAGATCTTCTGCAATTCTGTTATGAAGCCAACTCACAAAAAGATAGAAAAGAGAGATCCACGCCTTAGAATTCAGCCTCTTCGAGGGGGAAACCTCCTTTACATTACATAAATGAAAAATTCTTCGATGATTCAAATGACAAAACCTCCTTTCTATATATAGGAGTCTAAGGAGTCACAATATATTCCAGCCGACCTAACAATAATAATATAAAGCCACAATAATAACAATAGTGGGCTTCTGTGGGGCACAATAATAACAATATGGGCACTACATGGGTACATCAATATAATAAGTGGGTTATACTAATAACAATATGGGGTTACACTATTATTATAGGGGCCTAACATGCCCCTCTCCTTCAGAAAGCGTTGTCCTCAACGCTTCAGTAGTTCTTGATGCTTCTGTATAAAATTCTTGTCCTCCCATGTGGAATCTTCAGTGGGTAAGTTCTTCCACTTGATGAGATACTCTGAAATTGATTGATTTCGTAGTTGTCGAGTTCTTGTTTCTGTGACTGTTCCAGGTTCTAATATGATTTTTCCTTCCTCTTCAATTTCTGGCAATATTGTCTGAATTGGGATCTTTTGCAACTTTTGAATAAGTGGCCATACTTCTTCGTCCTTCTTCCATTCTTCCCTTGCTTCATTTATCCAATCAGGTTGGATAATATAAATAGCACAAAACAATGCTTCCACATCCTCATCCTTGAAGAGTCTTCCCATTCGGTAAGGTCGCCATTTTTTAAGTGCATGTAGTATTGCCAGCATTTCCTTTTCATAAATAGCTTGCTTGAGATGTAGCAGTAAAAATACCCAATCACCTACATAAAAACATTTTCCACTACGATGTTGATCTACCTGTTGTTTTGTTTGATTTTGCACCGAAGTGACGTTATCCTTTAAAAGTTGGAGAACTTGTTGTTGATGCTCGATGTGATCTTTCACTGCTTGAACCTTTTTCTTCTTCATATGTCCTTCTATTTCTAGAGTTTGAGGAGTGGTAATTTCTTCCAATCCTTTACAAGATATGGTAGGATTCATTTCTTGATGGTTGATGTGATCTTTCACTTCTTGAACATTTTTCTTCTTGATATGTCCTTCTATCTTGATAGTTTGAGGAGTGGTAATTTCTAAAAATGAATTACAAGATATGGTTGGATTCATTTCTTCTTTCTCGATGTGACCCTTCACTTCTTGCACCTTTTTCTTCTTGATATGTCCTTTTATCTTGAGAGCTTGAGGAGTGGTACTTCCTGCCAATGCTTTACAAGATGTCATCTGATTCATTTCTTCTTTCTCTGGGGTGGAGTCCTGGCGTATATCTTCTTCCTTTGATGTTTCATGATCCTTTTCTTCCTCCTCTTCATATTCTATGTAAAATAATTTTTTCTCAGCACACTTATGACCTTTAGTGAATTTTCTATCACAATTGTAACAAATCCCTTTTTCTCTTTTTCCTTCCAATTTTTGTGGTGTAACCCTTGTAGGTTGTGGAAGGCTAGGAGAAACAACACTTTTATCTTTATAGTTGTGAGGGGTATGCTTCCTAGTTTCCATAATTTTGCTTTCCAATATGTCACAAAGTGCTTTTACTCTTTCCAATTGTTGTGGTGTTGCTCTAAAGAAGGTGTTTCTCTTTGTATCCTCATAATGTGCTATCATTTCCTCCGTGAAAATTGACCACGTAACAAGTTGTTTACGAGAACAAAGCCCTTCATACCATAAAAATTGATCTGGTTCTAAATATGAAGATGCAATACATACCTTTTGTAATAGTTGTACACCATGTAGATCAAAATATTGCTCCATCTGAATTATCCAATTTACCGGATCCTTGCCATCAAACTTCCTCATCTTACTTTTTCTTGATTTTAGGAGCTTGATCTTGACACAACTGTAACTCTGTAATTTCAAATCTTTAAGTTCTACAATTGTGACCTGTAGTAGCCCTCTGTTTCCTCTTTCCAATGCCACCAGTCTGATCCAATTTGGATTCTCCAAGGAAGAGTTATGCACAATCTCCCGCAGTGACCTTCTTATGAAATTTCAATCCGATGCTCAGAAAGAAAGTTATGACGATTTTCCCCAGGTCACCTGTTTTGATTGTAATTTAGGAGTCTGCAAAAAGACCAACTTCCTCAGATCATATCTCCAAAAATATCGCGTGAAAAGCTCTGAAATTCGGATCCAAGGTTCAGCGCGATTTCTTCTCAAATGGGTTTTTTTTGCAACTTCTGAAACGTCATAGAAAAAGGTTATAGCGAAAATTCCACGATGACTTGTTTGGAGCAGCGAAACCCTAGAATCCAAAGCTCTGATACCAAATGTTATGAAACCAGCTCACAAAAAGATAGAAAAGAGAGATCCACGCCTTAGAATTCAGCCTCTTCGAGGGGGAAACCTCCTTTACATTAGATAAATGAACAATTCTTCGATGATTCAAATGACAAAACCTCCTTTCTATATATAGGAGTCTAAGGAGTCACAATATAATCCAGCCGACCTAACAATAATAATATAAAGCCACAATAATAACAATAGTGGGCTTCTGTGGGGCACAATAATAACAATATGGGCACTACATGGGTACATCAATATAATAAGTGGGTTATACTAATAACAATATGGGGTTACACTATTAGTATAGGGGCCTAACAAATTCCCTCCTTGGAGACAACATGTCCAAAGTAATGTACCTCGATCTGAAAGAAACTACATTTGTTGAGCTTAGCATACAACTAATGTTCTCTCAACAACCTCAACACTGTTGCTAAGTGCTCGGCATGCTCTTCCTAATTTTTAGAATATACCAGTATATCATCAATGAACACAATAACAAACTTTTCCAAATATGGGTGCAACACACTATTCATCAAGCACATGAACGTAGCTGGAGAATTAGGTAAGCCAAATGGAACTACAACAAAATCATAATGCCCATACCTAGTCCTCAATGTAGTATTCTAAATGTCCTCCTCTTTGATGCATACCTAATGGTATCCGGATCTCAAATCAGTCTTTGAGAACACTGTTGCCCCCTTCAGTTGATTGAACAAGTTATCAATCCTCAGGAAAGGATATATGTTCTTGATAGTTATTTTGTTCAACTTCCTATAATCAATGCATAATCTGAGGGTACCATCTTTCTTCCTCACAAACAATATCGGTGTGCCCCATGGTGATACACTTGGCCTAATGTATCCCTTTTCCAACATTTCATTCAACTGCAAATTTAACTCAACTAACTTAGGTGTGCTCATCGTGTAAGGTGCTTGAGATGCTGGAGCTACCCCTGGAACTAGCTCAATAGAAAAATATACCTCCCTGTGTTGTGGCAACTTTGTGATGTCCTCAAGAAATACATCCATGAACTGTTGTAAACTGGGTATTTGTTCAACACATTTGCATCCTCAACCTCCTCATCCTTATCACTAAAAATTTGTACTACAAATAGCTTGCACCCTTTCCTACATCTACACTTTTCTTGCATAACAATCACCATCCTAACTGATGTGGCTTTCTTCTTACCTTGCAAGACTCTTGGTTCCCCATTATCTTCAACACACACAATAGCTTTTTCATTGTAGTAAACCTTGGTTCTATGTAGATACAACTAATCCATGCCCAACAACATAATGTATGAACCCAACGGTAATACATTCAAATGTGTTTTTGTAGGCATACCATTTAATTCAAATTCACAAGATGTTACCCAGTGATGAACTCGCTTCTTCGTTTGTGTATCCAACTACACTAACCAAGACTCTGCATGCAACACCTTATTCAAACCACAGTTATCCACCAAGTCAAGACTAAAATAGCTTAATTAGATCTAGGGTCAATCAAAATATTAAAAACTTGATCACAAAGCTTACCATCCATCTCAATGATAGATGTCTGGCGTTCTTCCTACCTGTTATCCACTATCACATAGATATGTGGAATACTATTACCAACATCTGCAACATTCTGCACCTCCTGTGCACTATATATCTAAGGTCTACAACCCTAATTTTGCAGAAAAATATCTCCTGCAATGATATTTCCATAATTCCAACACTCTATAGGCTTCCAACCTCTGTCCTTATTCTTTTATTCATATCAATGTCCCTCTCCTCTATCTGATGCATTGAAACTCTTAGATTGTGCAACATTCTCCTTGTTATCTGCACCTAGTGGCCTTGCTCGCTTTTTATCCCATTTTCCTTTGTTCTTTACATTACCTCTCCAAATTAGCTTAGTTTTAGTGTTGCACTTTGATTGTTCACAGCAATGTTGTAGCTTTCAAATGGCCTCCTCCAATGATCTAGTCTCATCGAATTCAATCCTGTCTCTAAATGCAACTGGTAACCCACTAATGAACCTCTAAATCTTGGCCGTCTCCTCTATGAGGTAAGGCACGTATCTCAGTAACTCCAAGAACTTACTAGTGTACTCGTCATCTATCATAGAAACCATATTTAGTTCATAAAATTATTTTTCCCTATCATCAAAGTACCTTCCTGACAAGTACCTCTTCTTAAATATCTACTCAAACTCACTCTAAGACAAATCCTCCTCATGAATACACCTGACATTCTTCACATCCTCCCACCAAATGTCCGCTTCACCTTTGAGACTGAAGGTAGCTACTCTAGCTATCATGTTCTCTGAATAATCATGCAACCTGGAGAACTTTCTCATGCCAAGCAACCATGTCTTTGCATATTGTGGTTTCTTCATTTCCCCATCAAAAGTAGGTGGCTTCACTTTCTTAAATTCATCTAGCAAGTATCCCCTATCATTCCTCCTATAAGGATGATAACTACGATGATCATAGTGCTTATCTGAATCAAAAGTAGAGTCATACCTGTGTCTGTCCCTTCTCCTCTCCGGAGTGTCCAACAATCTGCCATCTTGGATTGTTTCATCTCTATCTAATCGGTGACCACCATGCAATCTACTACCATATGTCCCATCAGTTTCATTCTCATGCTCATGGCTTATATGAAGTAGCCCCTATCGCTACAAATCCGATAAGCTCTGAAGTATGACTTCATTTACTTCTACCAAATTTCCCTATGACTATATGATTCTATCATTATCTACCTTACAACTCCTTATCTCTTCCTTTAAGCTTCTCAGTGTCACTACCAAATCATAAGAGTTCCTAACACCATATTTATCTTTTGATTCATAGGGAGAGTCTTTGCACTCAACCATCTTACTTGCCATTTGATGTTTCTTCCTAAAAGGCATAATATGTCAGATAAACCAAATCACAATAAACCAATGTACCTTAGTATAGCTTTGGGAGGATACCTTATCTACAAGATCACCAAATCAACATGATACATGTATAACATAATCATAACAACATATAGACATGCACCAATAAATGTATCAACACATAAACATCACTCGAACTAGGATCCAGTCATCAGTGTAAGGCCATATCAACAATGCATGCTATGACCTCATGCATGACAACAACCATTACTCTATCGTACCCATTGCCACATGCAATGAACAGTATACATAAGCAATGCCAAATCAACTACACCTACGCATAAATGCATGTAGTCAAACATAAGCGATCAAATCTTGTAATCAACCTACAAGGCTGATACATGTAGTCCAAATATTCAAGAATGTAACCTAACATAAATGAATGTAAGTAGATACCATAAAATCAACATGTAAGTGACAGAAAATCCATACACATTCATTCACATACTTATGACAATGCATTTCATGAAATCAATAGCAAATTCTCCATGATAGCCATACTACAACCCTAATCAATCATCAATCAAATGTAACAACTATATAAGTGTAAAAGACACACATGAAACTAACATGCATGCATGACCAACACATAGCCCATCTAGTCTGAGGGGTGAACCATGCTCTGATAACACTCTGTAACTCCCTCCTCCCACATCTACCCAAGAAAATAGCTAACTGGGGTAATCATGTGACAAGAGGCAACTATGATATGATTCGACCTACTAGGTCACGTTAAGGAAGTGGAATCGACAGAAACACACCATACAGAAATTAAAAATCAACTACAGGACCCTCTAGAACCAATCCAATACTTTAGACAACTTGCCTTGGCATCCCACTGAACTTTCGGGCAATTTAAGGCTCCGTCTCTCCCATTATATAAGCATGAGGGCGACCAAAGACCCAAAGTCGCTCCCACAGGCTTGCCTGCCAGTGACTAGAGCCCAAATTGTCAATGTTATGCCAGTGAGTCCAAGATTTGAGCAAAATTTTCAGGCCCAGAGCCCAGGTTACTACTTAGAATTGAAACATCTCTTAATATCAATAAATTAACATGGAAATGATAGTATTAAAGAAAATACTTGTTCAAGATCTTAACTATACCCCTAATAGCCATGACATGCATTTCATCAAACATATCATTTACATGTAACCTACAGGTGTAAATAATAGAGTTAAGTGTAGGGATCTCATTCTTATCTAAAAATATTTAGGAACCATTGTCCCCTCATACCATTTGTTGAATTATCATGTATTAGGTCATATACAAATTATCCATTCACATACAAGTAAAAACATGCTGAAAGCCATACATAATTGTTGTTTTAAAATGTGTATATAACCAACATAATAGGAACAGAAATACAATAAACATGACATGCATAAAATCCATAAATACATTAGTACCTTTACACATGAAAATCAAGGGAAAGGATTTCTCATAATGAAATGAACCAACCGAAGATAGGACTACCACGTTCCACCCAACCATAGAATGGCTGAGCAAAATCTCTCTTCAACCATTCACCCCTGTGCCATATTCCAAGCATGAATGTGGTATCTCATAAAACACATCAATCAAAACTCATTTAGGGCTTCTAGAGGCCATCCACATCAACCCATCAAACAGTGATTCCACCTCACAGTTGGACATCAAAAAACCATCATCAGATCAGTCTCCATCAAAACCTTCCAAGGCTCCTGAGCATTTGTCCAACCAAGGCTCTAGGACTAGTAACTCAACCCACAACTTTTACTGGGCTCCAGAGCGTTTGTCAAACTAAGGCCCCAGGACTAGTAACTCAACCCACAACTTTTACCAAGCTCCATAGCATTTGTCCAACCAAGGCTCTAGGACTAGTAACTCAACCCACCAAGGGCTCCAAAGTGTTTGTCCAACCAAGGTTCCAAGACTAGTAACTCAAGCTAAGCTAGTATAGGGCTCCAGAGCATTTGTACAGCCAAGGCTCCAACACTAATAACTCAACCCAAGCTAAGGAAACATGAGAACCAACCAAAAACAAGCAATGAAAGTAAACCCACAATCACCATGGCTATCAAGGAAATGGAAAGGCTAGGAAATCCACTTTCGATCCAGAGAATCCTCCATGTCAATGATATATCACAACTAAGAAACCACATGCATATGTCATGCATGCCAAAACTAGTTAATAAACCATACATGCAACTTGGTACCTGCAAGAAAATTTGATGTAGTTGTTGATGTTGATGCCTTCTTGTGCTTTCCAACTCTTCCTTTGCCTTCTTGCTCCAAAAATCCAAGTATGCCACACTCTCTAAGAGTGCTCCAAGAAAACTCTAAGTATCCAAGAATATGAGAGAGAGATCCAACACTAAATTGGAATAAATTTACCCACTAATCCTCATAAACCTTTTTATGAATGAGGCCTCTATTTTTTTCATTTTCCATTATTTTCCTTCATTTTCCTCATCACATGCAACCTATGAACTTTCACCTCCCTTTTCTCCTAGTTTCTATTATTTTTGTAAATATATGTTCCAAAAATGCTTTTAATTCCTTAACCATAAACAAACAAATGAACACCCCCTAGGATGTCTTGCCCAACCTTCAGCTTGGAATAAGTGTCCCATTCATCCGTGGTTATTTTTTTTAACTTTATTACATGGAATTTTCACCAGGGATGTTACACATAAAATGCTAAGTGCATTGATTTTATAAGAGACACAGTCAACCTTGAAACATTTATATCCACAAAATTTTTGAATTTTAAAGAGTCTAGACTACTATGTCTCTATGTATATATATGACAGAAATATTGAAAATTTTACAAAATTTGCACACCATGATTATTCATACTTTGGGCGTAGGAGCATTTGAATCGACAATCTCTTTTTCACTGGAGCTACTGGAGGAATTTCAATCCTTAACGGGCTTGTCGATTAAGGCCTACAACTCTTCCACTTGTTGATGAAGGCTAGACATTTGATATTCAATCCTAGTCATGGTGTTTTGAAGGTCAATTAAGATATCGATGATTGTAGTGACACTTGAAACTATCTTGCTAGCTCTGATTTGAAGATTCGTGACATCCTTCTGCGAGATGTGTTTTATTAGTTGGTTATTTCATTTATAAATGATGGCATTTGTAATTTCCTTGTGCTAATACAATCCTAATAATTTTGCAAAGAAGTATTGTAATTCAGACCCCAAATTGTTACTAGATTGATAGTATTTTGCTAAAGGAGTGATGATGAAGTTTAATACCAGAAAGTTAAGACCATATGCCTTCTATGTCACCCCACTGGATTTTTTTGTGACCACATCGATATTAATAATTATCACTCAGACTATCCCATGTCTTAGCGCCTTGGCCATACTCAAATTAAAATTTAAGAAAATGCCATACCAAAGGAATTTCACTATCCACCATGCAAGCTAGAGGTAGGGAGGATAAGAGGAGTGGAAATTTGCATACGAAATTCACACATATGCTTCAACATGTTGTCTTAGGATGATTGGTGTGGTCGACTAAGCTCAAAATTTCTGATTCATTTACTCACAAATTGCCCAAATCAAATAAACTACTATAATATGCTTACCTCCATCACCTAGCACCTTGATAATATATTTTCCCTCTTCAAATTTCTTGCCAATCCAATTGCCTTCCAACTTCAAATTGCATACCAGGGCATTATCGAAATCAACCCAATAATTGCATACCAGGACATTATTGAAATCAACCCAATAGAGAGAAATGAGGCATTCTATGCCTTGTGTTTCTCTTTCTCCTCTTGAGTTCAAATTTACACGAATATCATCTGCATCAAATGGAGATTTAACACATACTTCAAAATAATAATAGACACCCCGGATCACCAAATTGGGGACCAAAATAATGAAAGAAATTGCCCAAGTTAGAAACTTACAATAATTATTACTTTCAAATCAAAGAAATTTCCAAAATTTACCTTGGTCTTTGCTCCTCGTTTCCTATGCCTCTAGAATTTAAGGATGGTGGGCCTATCTAGCCGCTTTCCTACATAATTACGAAAGCTCCCTGAATTTTCTATTGCATCAAGTCAATTGTGTTGATGACCTTCCCTAGATTCCTTTGCATGAGCCTAGGCTATTTGATTTGGGCTAAGTCTCCTTGGTCATGTTGTCATTAACTCCAATCATCCCCCTTCCATCATCAACAAGCCAAGGCTCTCGCTTGAATTTATAGGTGTTGTGTGCCATCACAAGTACTTTAATATGGTCGTGGTACGATCAATTTCCATTACAACCATGTATAGTTTACAAGTGTAGCATAATAACTCCCACAAGCTAGGCTTGACATATCCTCATAGCCCCCTATTTATTAATGTCCTTGCATGTTCTGTCTCCCTCACAAGTTCCAGTTGGCACTCCAATTTCTTTAAAAAAAATTGAATTATGATCTAAGGTAGAGGCCTTAGAACTTGCATATTATGGACCTATAAAGTCCCTTGTTCTTATGAGGTACCATTTTCGCCAATGAGTCTTCTAGACTATTGTTTTGTCTCAGTGCATGATGAAGCTAATAGGTATTAAAAAAAATAAAATTCTCTATGTATTCTTAAAAATTACCACTAAAGCCATTGTTTGGGAGAGTCTCTTTGATTCAAGTACCAATGATAATTTTTGAGTCCCCAATGATCAAGAGATTTGTAATTTGTATTTATCAAATAAGCATTTACCCTTGAAGAAAGGAACATTCTTATACAATACTATTTGTTCAACTCCCCAAACCCCAAGAAAATGTTACCTCTAATTTTTTATTGGGGTAGAGAATAACCCCTCCAACTCTCACCATCCCCATAAAAATATTATTTTATACTACATATAGTGTGTCATTGATTTCAAATAAGGTAGGATACCTTGCCAAGGTATTGAATATAAATTTATTGAGTCAAGGAGATTTCTACTAAGGTTTTTCGAGTGAAACTATAAAGGAGACTTCTAGATTTCATCAATTTTTATATTAATCACTTGTCCTTTTAGTGATTTTCTTCTATATAGTAGCATGGAAATTGTGAAGTCTCCCATAGTAGTCCTTCTCACTTCTCACAAGGTGTGATTGGGACTTCTTATGTCACTTCTTATCTCAAGGTTATGTTTATTAATCAAGCTAACTATAATTCTCTAGTGCTCGAAGCTGATAGTCGAAATGGTAATTGATTTAAAGACACCTTTGAAGTTTGTGCCAAATGTGTATGAGGCACCAACATTATTATGGATGAAACCCTAAAATTTTTTAGTGTTATTCAATATGTTATTATTTCTAATTAGTTTAAACTATCCGAATGTGGAATAGATCATGTTTTAGTCTATAACAACAAGTTAAGTAAAAAAGGCATGCAAGCATTATGTTTAGGATTTCTCAATGGCTTTAGATTAAAGGGATTTTTTATGTTCTCCATTGAAGCTCATTTAGTTAAAATTTAAACATGGGGCCTTTGGATATGTTGTCAAACTCCAATGGCATTATCTCCATGGGAAGAAACTTTTCAACTAAATAAACTACCTAATTTCTTTTTATTTTTTGTGTCAATTTGCTAACTTCCTATGTAAGTGAAAACAAAAAAAATGGAGAAAATTTATATGCCTATTGGTAAATACATGTATCATGAGAAAATTAGGTTTCTTAAACCTAGGCCACATAAAATAGTCGACCTCAAGTTTGGATTGTCAAAATAGCTTAAGAAGTTTGTTTATATCTATATTGTAGAAGGTTTTGTGTCGACTCATCGAGTACATTAATCTTCCTAACACTTTCTTAATGTGTGGAAGACCTAATCATTACATCAAGGATTACCTATAACTTAGATCATAACATTCTACCTCCTCTTAATATATTATATATAACACTTAGGCCGACAAGGCTTCAACAAATTATAGGTGGGTTCAATTGGTCAAAAAGTATTCTCATAATACCAAACCTCTAAGTACAAATTGTCGCAAGAAAAATGCTAAGAGGACCTAGGGTCAATGCCTCCTAAACCATTAGTAATAAGGAAGTATACCCATTTTCCTTCTCAAATTATCATATCTCTTAGGATTGGTTGCGTTGTAGGTCTTCACCTCGATTGCTTCATTCAAAATCAAATCTAAATACCCTTAATAACACAAGTTGCATGAATTTTTTATCCTTTTTATGAAGAATGCATTTGGAATTTTGGATAAGGTTAGTATGGTATTTTTATCCATAGCACTAATTATCTATGAAATTTTTATCATTTGAATGCTAAAGGCCCAATTGACCTATACAATATATCCATGGTTCATAAAATATGTAGTTACATTTCCTCCCCTCACATTTTATACTCGGATAAAGTCAAAACCACTTGTTGTTTTAAATGTGACCATGTATTTTATCTGCATGTGTAGGTTTCCATAGTTTATAAGCATGGTGATTAATGTTTTTGAGAAAATGTAATGTATTCAAATTTTTTGAAGTGTCCCCCATTTCAAGTGAACACTCTACCCATCATGAAGGACTACAATGAAGTAATTTGATTAGAAAAGGTTTCAAAGACCCATATAAAGAGGTGAGAGTAGCATATAATGGTAAATTGATCATTTATTGGGAAAAATAATAATTATTAATTATTAATTTATCAAGATTCAAAGAAGATCGACCAAAGTAAATTATTAAAAATAATCCTAATGCTATTATAATAATTTTTTTTTCACAAGAATCAAGGATTTTTATATTATAAGGGCGTGACAAAAAAAATCAAGAATTACATGATGATATTAATAGGAGGATTTTTACATATGAAACTCTAATTATCCCATTGAAACTTTTGTAACATCGCCGAAAACAATCTATCAAAAAAACAAAAAGTACATTTCATCCTTAAAACCAATTGAGGATTTGGATGCCTTAAGAAGCATTATCTTCTTTAGGAGTCTCCCATTAAGGTTGATGCATTTGGTTGTTCTACTCATTAGATAGAGAGAACTCAACCTTCCCATGAAATTTCAGGACAAAATGATTTTTATTAATCTGAATTCGCATGGAGGCAAGGATATTTTTTTGGTGCTTGGACTTTGTATAGATGTGAACTTCATTTTAGATAAATATGTGTATCCTTTTTATATGTAAGGAGGTTGTAACCTATGTTGGTGTTCAGATATGAATTATGGAATTCACCCTTCTCCACATTAATTTTCAACTTGGGGCTCATTAATTGTTTCAAGGCTACCGTACAAATTCTATGCATGCCACATGTTCCCTACCCAATATTGAGCAGTTACTCAAGCATAAAGATTGAATAATAGAAAGAAAATAGCAGTAGTAGCAAAAAATAATAGTAACAACAAATCAGAGTAACAATAATCTAAATTCACAGTAATGCAGTCAATAAATCATTACAGCAATAAAGCAAACCAAACACAACCAACATAAATCGAAACACACAACTAATCCAATATCGCGTGATCAAGAGAGTGGGCCCGACTCTCCGATCAGGGTTGTGGAAAAATATCAAAGATTATTTGGTGCTCAAGAAATCATAATTGCATTAATAAAAAGGAAATACAATAAATTATGATGTTACACTTTTCAGATCCCCCCCTCATTTATGCCTCCCTAACCATTACTTATACATTGCATTGTTACAAAAATAGTACTAACAAACTCAAATATTCGACAACTTTGCCTATCTGCAAATATACAACAATCGTTAACGAAGAAACTGAATTCAAAAGATAGCAATAATATTAATCCATCATCTTCTTGTTGGTTAAACATCATTACAGTCCATGTCCCAAAATAGCATTGCCAACTCATCAACACTCGTGCGTTGATTTATAAACTGTTCATAATCATTATCTTGATTATACAAGAAAGATTTTGTTACTAAGTCACATAGGCAACGTTCCCTTCAGGACTACGTTTCATTAATCAGTATTCAAAAATACATGCCAATTTATCATACCTTCATTGTTGAGACATGAATTAGCTTTGAAAAAAGTTATGAAATGGGTAAGATGAAGTGGATAAAAACAAGTAAAAATAGGGAAATCTATCGACCAACATCTCCCCCCAACTGGCTTATATGCATTTCCTCATGCAGTTCATTTCCTGCAAAGGTCTGGATTATACCCACTATGACTGAAATGGAGTTGTGCAACATCATACAGTGTGTCCATATCTATCTCGGGAGCTTTAAATCCATCTGAGTGAAGGAAATCCTTCCACCAATCCTCTTCTACCACATAAGTCGGTGTGTATTTCTTAGAAGACAACCAAATGGTGGGGAATTGAAATATTAGCCCTATCCACCAGACCCCACAATGTCGTATGCATGCGATATAACGTGGAATTCTCTTCAAAGCCCTGAAAAAATTGGGGGCCCCAAAAGGTTCTCTCACACAAATTATTGATGATGACAACATACAACACTTCTGACAAGCATCCTGGGCTTCCTCCTGACAAGTACAGATTTGCCTCATACACATGTCAACACACCACTTCTTTGTTATCAACATTTGGTCCTTTCATCCTTCCCGCTACATAAATGTTTGATGTTTTTTATAAATATCCATAGATTGAAAATGTTCCATTCTATTCACAAGTGGTCGATTTGCTTGATTTTCTTCGAATGTGTCGAAGACCATTTTTCACTTGACTTAATTAATCACGAAGGATGTGAATGCTCTTAGCTGATTGTCTCCCACATATGGTATTGGAATTTAACGACTGATCATTCTCCAAGATGTAATTATGCATATAAATCTCACACATCAAATGATGGTTTAATTAATTGCAGGCTCTCGAAATCCTCAGGAACTACATTGATTCTTGCATTTCATGGCTTATCTCTTGATGTGTGCTCTCCAAGAAGAAGAACAGGTATTGTTTGTGGAGGAACATGTCGTAGCAATGAGCAGGAGGTCTACATTCCATGATCTATTGCATCAAGGAAAAAAATTTTCCTTTTTCTGCTTTTAATACCTGGACCTATCGCAGCAACACCTCAATCTTCTTTTGTACATTTTCCTGCATCTACTTGGCCTTCTCCACCCGAGTGATATGATCAACCAATACTCTTGCTTCTTTCTCCTGAATTTCCTTTACTCCTCTCTGGTGATCTTCTATAGTAATAGACCCACACTGAAGACT
The DNA here is from genome assembly GCA_031772625.1 of Pinus tabuliformis. Lineage (NCBI taxonomy): Eukaryota > Viridiplantae > Streptophyta > Pinopsida > Pinales > Pinaceae > Pinus > Pinus tabuliformis. The sequence goes on from CM062810.1 coordinate 695,828,723, forward strand.
AGAAGCAGTATCCTTCCATTTTTTAATCTCCGCTATCAAGGGGAATTCCTGAGCCTCTACCAAATGGATAAGTGATTCGATCTGCATGGATGTCGAGGTTGTCTTCTTCTCTTCTGTATGCACTGATGCTAAAGTTGTTATATCAGTTATAGGAGTTACATCAACTCAATCGCATTCTTTTTTCACTTTCTTTCCTTTCTTTGCGACCGTATCACCTGTTTTCTCAATTTAGTAATTTCCATTTTTAATTGAATGTTTTCTCTGAGCAGTAATCGATACTAGTTCTAGATGGGGTCTTTCTTTTTCATTCACAGCTTGATAAATTCTTGTTTTATAATGACCTTCTCTGATCATCTTGTGGCTTATGTTTGGCTTTGTGGATTAACATCAACAAACTCATCGATCGGTTCCTGCTTTATTATCACTACCTCCACTCGTTCAACTATTGGTATCCGTGAAGCGACTTCAGCACCTCCTACTATTGGTCCCGATATTACCAAATTTCTTTTTAATGACTCAGGATCTAGTACTTGTCCCTGAAAAGTGGTACCATTAATGTCTCCTTCCTCTAGATTTTCTGAGGCCCTAATTTCTTCTCCTACTTTCTCAAGAATTGATACTAGTCCTTGTTGGTCAGAATCAACGACCACGTCTCTTTCCATATTATCAGTAGCTGAAATTAGTGCTTGTATAATGGTATCAATAGTAACCCAATCCTCTATTAGATTGTCAGTTGACACTGGGTCTTGTGGAGCAATGTCACCATAGCACCCCCTTCTATTTGCTCATAACTCTACATTGGTTCTTGTGGGACAGTGTCAAGAGTAGATTCCTCCTCCATTGGTTTGGTAGTTGACACTAGTTCTTGTGGGGTAGTGTCAAGAGACTTATTTCTCCATTGGTTTGACAATTGACAATGGTGCTTGTCGGGCAATGTCAAGAGTGACTTCTTCCTCCATTGGTTCAACAGTTGACATTGGTTCTTATGGGGCAGTGTCAAGAGTGACTTCTTCCTCCATTTATCTAACAGTTAACATTGGTTCTTGTGGGACAGTGACATTAGTGGATCCTTCCTTTGTTTGTCCAATTGTTGACACCGGTTCTTGTGGAATAGTGACAATAGTGGCTCCTTCCTCTATAATTACTCCAAAAAATTCAATTCCAGAGGAAAAATCCTTTATTTTACTACATGGGTAGGAGAACGGAATTATTTCCCCCCCTCAGCAAGAAAGCGAGGGGTGGAGAAAGAGGAGTAACATCTTCAATTCCCACCCCACTAATGCCTTCTACCTAAATTTCCTTAGCTTCGCCCCTATCCCCTACATCATCCTACCGGTTTATCATCTTTTCTTCCCTTTCTTTCTCCACTCCCTTCGGTTATTGTTCTATTAGTTCCTCCATATGCTCAATAGTTGACATTGATTCTTGTGGTGCAGTGCCAACAGTGGCTTCCTCTTCTTCCAACAATTATTTTTCAACCCTTACTGGCATCATAGCTACAACCTCTTCTTCTCCTAGCTCAACTAATTGTTTCCAAGTCATAAGAGTTTGTGATATAGCATGCATCACTAACAATCTGACGAGGCCATGATTTTTTAGGACTGTCAATTCTTGGTGTGACGAGCGCGCAAACTATGCTATTAAATGAAGATTGTTCCAAAGAAAGAATGAAATATCTAAAGGATGAATTTGACAAAACCAGAGACATGCCCAAAGCTTAAAATGATACTTAAAAAGGGTAGAGAGGTGACCTACACAAGTAATGTACCGCATTACAAAGTACACAACCTCAGCCCATGGCTATGACAACAATTTTTGACCACATCCTTTCCCCTTTTGTACCACATTTTCTCTTGCCTGTAGAAATAACTCTGCAAATTTTGGCATGGGTGTCCTCTAGGCGAACCACTTATGTCGTCCTTGTGGAAATCCACTGACATCTGAAATAACTTCTTCTGTCACATAAGTTTCTAGTTCGTAGGCTCTAGAACAATTCCCTTCCAAATTCAGCGCGAACTCAATTATTACCCCTTCGGCAAACCCCTATAACCTTTCCAAATAGATATGCCATCTCGCGTCCTAAAAAATATACCATACATCTACTTGATGTCAAACCTACATTATGTTTTTTGGCTCGTGTCTAATGGACTAGCCACCCATTTTATCCGTTGTTCTGTAGCAACACTCGAAGTATGAGGAAATCATTGAGGGGGTTGTTAGCTAGTAAAGTTTGAATTAATAGGGATGACTGTAAATCCGAGTGAAGGTTATGGAATGGTTGATGGTAAATGTATTATAGTTATGGTAATTAATCTAACGCATTGAAAAAGACCACAAATTAATGCGGTGTTGCATATTCGTACAAAATTCCATTTTCGATGCGCATGGATATACGTGAAGGGTATGATGAGAATATAAATGGAGTGTGGTAATGATGAGGGATTAAAGCAACAGATAATGGTAATGATGAGGATTAAAGTGAGGTTTAATAATAACAATGAAATAACATCATTATTATTAAGTACGAAATCTTCCCCCCAACTAAGGTATGACCGTCCTCAGTCACGCTAGGTCATGTCATAAATGAGATACCAATCAAATCCATGAAATCATTCAGGGATGTACCTAGTGAATTACCTTAGCAGAGTGTTAGCATCGAAATAATAACAACACAAGTGGAGTATCAACATCAACAGAGTAACAACACCAGTGGAGTATCAGCATCGGTGGAGTAACAACACCAGTGGAGTATTAGAATCGGTGGAGTGACAACACCAGTGGAGTATCATCATCGGTTAAGTAATAGCACAAATTGAGTATGTAGATCAGTGGATTAACATCATCAGTGGAGTAACAACACCAGTGGAGTATCAACATCGTTGGAGTAACAACACCAGTGGAGTATCAGCATCAATGGAGTAACAACACCAGTGGAGCATCAACATCGGTGAAGTAGCAACACCAGTGGAGTATTAGAATCGTTGAAGTAACAACACTTACAAGAAAAATATCACTACTGGTGGAGTAGAAGCAGAGTTTTAATATCTCTCTCTCTCTCTCTCTCTCTCTCTCTCTATATATATATATATATATATATATATATATATATATATTATTCAATGGGTAGTGCAGAGGAAGTGTTCTCTGCACTAATGATTTCAAAACCAATGTTATTTGAAATATGCTTAACATAGGAGTCCCTAGAGGTCGGGTGATGATATAATCTGAGGCAATGCCCATTTACAAGTAAAGGAGTGTGTGTCTCATTTCTTGTTGTAATTCTAATAGTCCCATTATCAAATACTACATCAACTTCACATGGTCCCATCCACCTAGAGCAAAGCTTTCCCTTGAAGTCCTTGAATCGGGAGTCATAGAGTAACACCCAATCACCATTTTGAAACACCTTTTTCATGATGAATTTGTCATGCCACTTGGTTCGTTGGTGTTCAATTGCAGCAATATTGTGTACAACTATCAAGCGAATTTCATTTAACTGATTTAGTTGTTCCAATCAACATTTCTGGGCTACAGTAAGATCCAAACCTTCTTCAAGAGTTGTATTGAGTGTCTTAATTTCAAATTCCACTAGAAACAAAGGGGATTTTCCTTACACAAGCTTATATGGTGAAAATCATGTTGAATTCAACCATGTCATTCTATACACCCAAAGTGCTTCAAGAAGTTTTCCAGCCAAGTTTCGACAATGATTAGCTACAGTATTTGTGATGATATTTTCCAGTACCTTATTTGTGCTCTCAACTTGACCATTCGCTTGAGGATGATATGGAGATGTCACCCTATGTTTGATCCCATATTTTTCCATAAGCACTGCTATTAAATGTGATGTGAATTGTGCCCCTCCATCTGAGACTGTCTCTCTAGGAGCTATGTACTAAGTGAAAATTTCTTCGAATAAAAGTGTGAGACAACCTATTCTATGGCTTTTGTGACAGCTTTTGCTTCCACCCATTTTGTCACATAATATGTGCAAACAAGAATGTGGAATTTCTAATGAGACGGAGGGTTAAATGGCCTGACAAAATTGATATCCCACCTTTCAAAAGGCTCCAAAACTAATTGAGGTTGTAGTGGGATTTCATTTGGACAACCAGGCTAACCCATCCATTGACAGCCATCACATCCCCGAACAGATTTTTTGGCATCACGGAAAATGGAAGGCCAATAGTATCCCTTCTGAAACACCTTATGACTAGTTCGCTTATCTGCAAAATTCCCTCTACAAGGACCATCACGGGCAGCTTTTGGAATATCATAAATCTCGTCCTCCCCTACACAGTTTCAGATCTGCTGATCTAGTCTAATGTAGAAGAGTTATCCTTTTATACATGTATAACCGACACTTTGCTGGATAATTTTTCATTGTTCCCTGTACGACAAATCATGAGGTTTCCTATAAAAAGATATTAGAAACATCTGTATACCAAGGAATGTGAGTAGAAATTGCAAAGAGATGCTCATAAGGAAAACTATCCTCTATAGTTGTATCTTCATCATTAGTATTAAGCCTAGACAAGAAATCTACTACAACATTATATTTTCTTGGTTTATCTACAATAGTAATATCAAATTATTGTATCAATAACAACCATCTTGTAACTCGACCAGGAGTTATCAGTTTGTTCATTAGATACCTAATGGATGAATGTTTTGTGTGCACAAAGGTGGGTACCCTATAATATAATTCTGAAATTTGTTAATAGCATATATGATAGCCAAATTTTCTTTTTCTGTTACTGCATAATTGAGTTCAACAAGAGTTAAATTCTTGCTGACATAGTAAATTGCATATGGTTTCTTGTCCTCTTCTTGTCCCAAGACTACCCCTACTGCTATATGAGAAGCATATGTGGAGATATTGTTAATTTTAGGTATGTTCTATGCTAGAGCTATTTATTTCAATTTCTTTTCCATATTAGCAATCACATCAACATAAAGTAAAGTAAAGATAGAACATAAATATAAATCGCAGAAGACAAGCCAAGACAAGAGGACATATGATGTGGTGCTAGCCAGGGACAAACCCAATGTGGGGAAACACTTGATCAATTCTTCTTTTATGTTCTTCAAAGTTCAGCAGAGAAAGAGAGAGAGAGAGATAGTACATTTACAACAGAAGTAAACACTTTGACTTTATATATATATATATATGAGATTAGTTGAATACATGTTGCTTCAAATGATGTTATTGGGAAATCTAGTTTCTATGCAAAACTGCTAGTCCCACTAAGATGGGTAGCTATCTTAGAAACAAACAAATTAAAGTTAATCTTATTTTCTTTACGAGAAGTAGATAGGAGAGGAGAAAAGGATACCAACCTCGATCTTTCGCTCGATTCCTTGCTTGTTCCTTCTCCTCTCTGACAGGTCTTTGCCGCTCTTTCCTTGACCACTCCGCTTCAATGAGTACTTGTAAAGTCAAAGCAGCATATACCTTTAAAGTGCAGAGATATATAATCATAAACAATATAAGACCAGATATATATTGACCACACATATGCATATATCATCAAACATACAAGAATGTGGAGGAAAACTTGAATAGCTTTATTAATAAAAGAGTAGAAGAGAGGATTACAACCAATTGATCTAACCCAGCGTCATCCTCCCAACATGAAAGCCCTTCTTCACCTCATGAAAAGCTTAGATCACCCAACACTATGAAATTCCACTAGGAAACCAACAACACTTCCTTACAAGATACAAGATTCCAGCCCTTGGATCTCTAGGATGAGGGATCCATATATAGATGATTGAAAGGGGGTGAGTCAGCTTCTGGGATTTTGATTAGTGTCTTCTCTCTGATATTTCTTGATTCCACTTGGAGATTGATGATCTCTTACTCATCCCTAGGAGAATTCAGAGAGGCAAGTGTCACAGAAGAAGTTTCTGGAAGATTCCATGATCACCCACCTTGCAAACTATCTCTGCCATTTGTCTACTCTCACCAATCGCACCCTACAGAAGGGATTTCCAGTATACATCGCACTTTTTACACTGAGAAGGTGAGATGCATTGCACCCTTAGCACTGGGCAGTCTGTATGGTCCAATTTAGACCAGTTCTGAGCAATTTTCTGTGGAGAACCTCTGGAAGATGATGTAATCATCTAACCTTGTTCCTTTAGGGCATGAAACAACAATTTTAGGGACTTAGAAGCCCTTGGTTTATGGACATATGTGATTGGGGTTGCAGTGCCCAAATATGTCTATAACAGTTGCCCCCTAAAGCATGAGGTCAAAAATCTTTTGATGTTGGGTGAAATGCTTTATCATGAGGATCCGAGTTTTTTTGAACTAGAAGGCGACCTGTAACAAGATACAATACAATACATTATCTTCATAACATTTTCATGATCTAGCTAAGGCGGGCATTCCCATGCTCAGCTTTTTATTATGTACATAGGACAGAAAACTGTCTATGTGGCAGACTGATGATTCTGATAGAGCCATCATCCTTTGATTCAGATGATTATCTGTGCAGTAATGATGTACATTTGATGTCTTTATTTTCCTGAATGTATCACAGCTCGGATGGATGACACTAGATCCGGGGTCTTCAAACTCGTCCAATATTCGTTCGAAGTACAAGTTGATCCATGTGAGAAATGTTCTAGAGTCGAACATGGAAAGACATCACCTGATTACCAGCCAATGATGTAAGCTGTTAATAGGCGCGAGAGGAATCACTGATAATGATGATGACCCTCAAGGTACTACAGTACAATTCGCGTGGTGTGAAAATGAGACTTGGCATCGAACACCACACAAAATCTTTAGGTTGAAGGCCATTGATGTAAACCTGGCGCCGGAAGTGAGAAACTTTCCATTGGGGCATGCAAGCTTCAAAGTACTGGAAGGTTGTTCCTAGGTCAACTTCCTGGATAATGAGTTGTCGTCAACAAGAAGTGACCCATCTTAGGAGGGCCTTAATGAATCCCACATCTACAACACAGAATGGAGCAAATGATTTTATGGAGGTGAAAACGATCTGATGATACAGTTTTGAGAGTGGTGGTCATGAAAGAATGAAGCATGAAGGTATTGTAGCGGGTGAGACAAAAGCTAAATTGGTGAATTATCTGATCGACTTCTCTTGAACATATCGGCGACACTGAAATGGATTGGTAGTGTTAACCCCAAAGATGGATGGTACAGTGGACCAATGGCAGTATGACCGATGAATGGAATAACCCAACCCGACTCAATCATGGTGATGGAGTGAAAGTGTCATGTTCAAGAGCGACTCGCTACCAATAACGTTTCTTCAAGCTTTCTTCCCAATTTTCCCCAGTCATTGCTGACCAGTACCTCTTTATTTTTATCAAGCTTGAGGAGGATAAAATATGCTTGTTCTATAATTTTCCCTTCGGGCAAACCCGTCGCTATGTTTTAACAAGCCTACTGACAGTGAAACTTGTTCTTGTCTGTATGAACAAGTTTGTCGCTATTGGTTTTAACGAGTTTAACGACAAAGACAACTCAGTCCTTTTTCAATTTTAGAGAGTCGGAAAAGGGACAGAAAGGAAACTCTAGTAATCCTTTTTCGTCATATAATCCCTTAAGTCCGAAAAAGTATAAAATAATATGAAAGGGATGAATTTTTTATCATTTTAACGAGCCGAACAAGACAAGCGCTCAATCTTTTTGTGTAATAATCCCTCAGGTCTAAAAAGATTAAAATCTAGATGAGGGATAGCACCTCCGATAGCTTTAACGAGCTCGAGAGGCCAATTGCTTGGCAATATTTTCATATTTTACGAGCCAGATGAAAAGAGCTTAAAGGAGACTCGTTTTCAAGGAACGAGTGATATTTTTGGGTAGCTGCTAATTCCATGTAATGTTTGGAATTTTCCAATCATGGCAGTGTCACAAGGATGGCTAACAGAATCACTCTTCGCAGTTGTTCCTCAAAAGGGGTAAACAATCAAATGGAGGCATATGATCGGCTAAAACAGAGTGGAGGTGATGGTAAGAACACGACCAGGGCTCAAAAAGCTGATGCATTCACAACGGTTATTTACCGGAGGTTGGTTCATTTTTTAATGAGATTAAACTCTGGGGGAACAATTTCTCATTGCTTAGGTTTAATTTTTAATGAGCTTGAACTTCGCATAAAAACTACTCGTGCCAGTTGTATAATAGGGATGTCTCATCGATAGGTTCAATTTTTAAGGAGCTTGCACCATTCGGTGAGGATTGGGCAGTGTTTTTTCATATACAACTAATAGGCATTTTTTCATGCACAACTAGTAATCCCATCGATGACTGTTGGTGCTACGATCCCCTCAACAAAAAACAACTAGAATATTGTGGCATTGGATTTGGAAAGGACACCATTGGAGGCAAAAATGGAAAGTTTTATGTGGTTATGGATCCTAGGCATGATCCAATGAATCTTTGGCCAGGAACTCTGTGTTATGGTGTGATTCAGATAGAGCCTATGCGGATCTTCGAGAGCGACACGTGGTGGTCCTGACTGAAGGAAGAGTTGATCATGAACAGTTTCATGACGATTGATGGATGGATGTGGTGCAAATGTCCACATTTGTCAGAGCAGTCCTTGTTTCACTGTTCAGAATGTGACAAACATCATCATTCATGGGCTCCACATAAGTGATTTTAGGCAGGTAGGAAATGCCATGGTAAGAGATTCTCCAACGCATTACTGGCTTAGACAAGTGTGTGATTTTGACGAGATTACCATATTCATAGAAAAAAACATCTGGGTGGATTGGTACTCCATGTCTAATTGCGTGAATGGTCTTAATGACTTAGTGGAGGCATCCACCAATGTGACAATTTCAATTAACCACTTAACTATCACAATGAGGTGACACTAAATTTATTAATTCATTCACATATTTTTAACACTTGTAGATTTGGAAAAACTTATCCTGGTTCTTTTGCTTTGATCTCTAGGTAATAGTGTTGGGTCATAACGACACCTACACAAATGAGATTATCTTGAAGGTAATAGTTGCATTTAACCATTTTGGAAAAGTGCTCAATGAGAGAATGCCTAGGTAAATAATTAATTATCATTTTTAAAAACCTAATTTTCTAGTGCTCATTCACTTTTGTGGCCACGGAGGAAGAGGAGGATCATGTCGGTATTTTCTAAATTACAAACTAATTATGAATGAATGATGTGCATTAATGTAGGTTTTAATTCAGACACTTCCATGTGGTAAATAATGACTACACCGAGTGTGAAGATATCTTTCTTGTAGTTGCCTTATGTTTGTAGTTGCAAATAAATGTATGTGTGCAGTGGAAGAACATATGGGAGATTTCCTAGCTCACAAAATTTCAGTGGTTAGATGTTAGTGAGTGCGCTCAATAGCAAAGCACCTATCCTCCATGTCCTTCCAGGCATCTCCGTGTTGCAACAAAAGTTTTGTATGTTCGTCATACTCACTTTTGATTTAACTATGAAATTTATAATATTTGTTTAACTATTTCCACGAGCCTCTGCGTACATTTCTTTTAATCTTTATGGTTAGAAATGAAATATAGAGAGGGAATTTTTTTTAAAAAATGTGGTGGGTGTTTTTATTTATGAATTTATTAATATAATTTTTTTAAGTGGTTTTTTTTCTTCCATCTTTTTTGAAGTAGTCCTTGATGGTCCTGTTGGATAACGAGGAATTTTTTTTCCTAAAATCAAGTTACATATTTTCAAAACCTTTAATGAATTATTACACCCATAAACATTATTTTTTCACCAATTTTAGTAGAACATTGATCATATATTTTCTTCCAAAAATTGTAAATATTGAAATAACAAGGATGATATTTATAGCGGCACAAATGGTCGTGAGTTATCTTAGTATATTTATGTGAATAATGTTGACGAGTCGTAATTTAAAATTGGTCAATAAATATTGAGATGATTCTCATGATATTTACAGCCGCGCAAATAGTCTAGAGCTATTTTATTATATTTATGTGAATAAAGTTACTTTTAATTTAAAATTTTAAAGATTTAAAAAGACATGTAATTGTAAATAGAAGTACAATTTTTTTTATAACTTTTCATCTTTGAAAAATGAAAGAAATATATTCCCTTCCAAATAAATATAAAACCAGCTCTTCAAATTTGATCACTAATAAAAAAAGATACTATCCAAAAAAAAAGCATAGGAGTTGTAAGCAAAAGGCCAAATAAGTGAACTTTTAACATATACCATACCACACCTATATCTATAAGTATGAATATATTCCATATTAGTAAACGTTTGCTCCTTTTTTCTGAGAAACCAAAAATGATCAAATTCATACTCACACCACAGTATACATATATCTATGATTATGAATATATTGATTTTGATTCAAAGAAAGACCATTCCACATCAGTAAACTTATAACCCAGATAACAGAGATATGGAAAATTCAGACCTACAAAGATATCAGAGAATTTTCTAACAGAGATGTCAGAGGATTTGCTACCAGAGATGTGATAAAATTTAGACTTGAGATATGAGAATTTTGAAATAACTCACCAGTATAGTTTTGTTCAAGATTAAATCACACCGTACAGACCTGTGAAAATCAAACCTTCTCATTAGTTAACCTTCCATCCATATACAATCCAATGCAAAATTTGAATGCGCAAAAAAAAGTCTAATTTTGTCACCCTCTCTAGCTTTTACTTCTTCTACGTCCCTCAGCTTTTATTTCATTTTTCATTATTAAAATCCTCGCACGCTCTCTAGAAAAAAGAAAAGCAAATTTCATAATGTATGTTGGTGGTTGTGAGATTGTTATTTTTAAATATTTAAATTATAATTTTAAATATACAGATAAACTAAAATATTATAAATTATTACATGTGTAATGTAAGAAACTAAAATATTATAAATTATAATATATACATAATGTAGAGAAGAGTATAAATATGAAACTAAGAATATTAATAATAAATTTAAGACATTTACAATAAAGTATACTATTCCAAACATTATTATAATAGATATTATATTTTAAAATTGAATTTATGTGTTTAAAATTTTTAGCATCCTATATAATTTGAAATGAGAGTATTATTAATAATATTTTAGTATGGGAAATATAAAGATATTAAAATTTATAAGTATTGTTGTCAATATTTTATAAATAGCAATAATAAGTTAAGTTAATGATAATTTTTTTAATATTTATTGGATTCAAAATATTTTAAGTTTTATTTTCTTTATATTTAATAAATGGAAAATTAAATTATAAATTAATATGTATTTTTTTAATTTAATATTATTATTGTTATTAATTTAGTTAATATGTGTTAATGTCATTTTTATTTATGTTAAACATTTGCTTATATTGACTTATAGCTTCTCAACACAAAATAATTTAAAAATAATATTTATTTATAAACATCTTAATCTAAAATATTTCAAAATAATATTTATAATCTAAAGTATTTAAAAATAATATTCATTTTAAATTTTCTTAATCAAACCAAATTTAAGTCTATCATGTAAACTCTAACTACACACTTTTAAATATTAAAGTGGATTTAAATTATTATATAATATGCATCTACATTTACATATTATAGAAATTAATCTCCATTTAAAATATTATATTACAAGTTTCCATATATCAAACACTTTAAAAAATAAATATTCTTTTTTATATGTTTATGTCTTATAATAGATATACTTTAATGAAATTTAAGAACATTATTAATAAGAAAGATTTAAATTATTATATAGTATGCATCTACATTTGCATATTATAGAAATTAACCTCAATTTAAACTATTATATTACAAGTTTCTGTATAGCAAGCACTTCTATGGAATAAATATTCCTTTTTATATTTTTGTTTCTCATAATGGATATACTCTAATGAAAGTTAGGAACATCCTTCTTTCATTAGAAACATTCTTCATACTCTAGGCATAGGAGCATTTGAATGAGGAATCTATTTTTCACTGGAGCTATTGGAGGAAGTGCAATCCTTAATGGGCTTGTTTATTAAGGCTTACAATTTTTCCATTTGTTGAGGAAGGTTAGACATTTCATTCTCAATTCTAAAATGATGGAATTTATATTCACACTATACTATATTTATATCTATTTAGATAGGGTTTGTCAAGAAACTGAAAACTTTTATTGTAAAATTTAATAAGAAAAAAACTTAATACAAAAATCAGATGAAAAAACAATATATCCAATAACCTATTTTTACTTTAATAGACTTTAAAATAATTTTTTCCATTCTATGATTATGTAAATATTGATTTTGATTGAAAAAACTATTCCAAATGAGTAAACTTTAATTCATGGAATTTACACATACAACGAGTATAACAGATATATGAAAAAAATTGGACCTACAGAGATATGAGAGAATTTACATCTACCTCAGACCCCATTGCAAATGAAGATGAAGACTGAGACAAAGTATTGAAGATAGTAAATAAAAAATTACTGATCCTATTCTGATTCCTCCATCCTAGCTCCTTCTCCACATGCATGTCATCTCATCTTCGCTACCTCAAAGAGATAAAAAAACACCCTATGGGCTAGAGAGCAGGGAGCATATAGTAAAATAAAATTAAGGGTGGGTATGCAAAAGGCCGAAGAAACAAACCCATCGACTCGAACTGACTTGAACTTCTCAACCCGAGACTTTATATAGGATTTTTTTATTTATATAGGATTTCTCCCTCTCAAAGGTGATAGTACCAATTCTTGTTGCGTTGTACCTCCTATCATCCCTGAATTAAATATGCATATGGAGATCCTTCTCCTCTAAGCTACTGAAAAATTCCTTGGACCATATCATATGGAATGAGGCACTGATTCAGTACCACACACTCCCCATAACAATGTTGCCAATGCATGTTATTAATGTCGAGTCTAATTCGAATATTGAAACCAACGCTTCATCTCCATATCCTCCTAAAGGCTTCTTATTAGAATTCTTGTGTGGTGATTTTGTTGCATATTTCCTGTATTCATGTGAGTGGAAACATTTTATCTTTCTCAAGTCTTTTTTCTTACCATTATTTTTGCTGGATTATGTTTTTTTCTCGATCAACTTTCCTTTTCCCTTCTCCCCTTCCCATCCAAGGCAAAATTATCTTCATCCTCTACTCTAGATGATACTCCATCTCTAATATTTCTCCTCACCTCTTCTTGAACCAAATCATATGACAACCTTTCCCAATTGGCTAATTTTTCCCTTCCATTCATAGAGTCGTGGTAGTTGTGGCACAATTTTGGAAGGCCTAGAAGAGCTATGCTCACTAGATGACCTTCTACAACATTCTCCCCAACCCCTCCAAGCTCATCTATAACTTGAATGATCTAGAAAGATATTGTGGAATGGTATCATTTTTCTACATCTTAATGTTTCGAAGTTTGTCTTTCATGACCAATTTTCTATGGTCACTACTATTTTTCAATAACTTAATCAATGTCTTTCGCATAGGAAATTGTGTTTCTTTTCCATGGATATTTGAGACGGGATGGTCTCTCACACCTTCCATAAGAATTATCATGTCCTTTGTAACATCTTTTTTCAATTGGGCTAATTATTGTAAATCAAACTGCTAGGGTTTCATAATGTGACTTTTATCATATTTTAACACAACATTATCATTAAGCATTGCTTCCATTTGACCCTTTGAGGCTGTGAAATTCAAGCTACCCTCCAAGCCATACTCTGATCCGAATTGGATCCATAAAAGACTATCAAAGAACCATAACTGTATCGGGAAAAAACAAATATTTAAAGAATCCAAAACGACAATCAAAAACACCCTGAACCAGTGGAAATGGCAGCCATCGTGGAACGACGACGACCTCGGTCAAAGCGCGCTAACCGAGGCCCATGGAGACTGCGCAGGAGGTCAAAGTAGCCTCTGGGAGCCCCAGATCGGGAAAAGGAAGTGATTTTTTATGCGCAATTAGCGCCTGGGTGAACAGGGCGGAATGGAGGAGCCTTAAGCACTCGGTCGTGTTGGGAGCCGGAGAACCGTGGGCGGAGAAACGAAAAGCGCTAATCGTACAAGGCGGGACCCGCACTCTGGAAACCGGCGATATTGATCGAGGCACCCTCAAACGATAAATGGTTTTGGAGGAAGCAGAGCAATCCCACTCAACAATCGACGTGTGGCGGCAGAGGTGAGAGAAAACCACCGTTGATCGCGCGTTATCAGTCAAGCAAGTCAACCGCACAAGACGTGCGTATGACGATGGATCTGGGGGAGCCCATATCGGATGGATGAGATTGCACCCGATGGAGGAAGCGGAATTGATAGCGAATTAAGCCACGTTATAAAGGGATTTGGAATCCATTTGATCGTCATGATGGAGGAAGAACACGTCCACGACATAACTGAAGAAACGAACTGACGAGAAAGCTGGCGCTGTTCAGATGAGGACACGTGGCCACTCCCTGAGCATTCATGCTGACACCGAACAGGGAACTCCAAGCACAGTTGTAGAAGGCGATTCGACAGAGGCGGAAGAGGAATCAAACAAGCATGGAAACAAATGGCTAAAAGCCATGAATAGAGATAATACATAGTCAAGCCAGAGTGAAGTTTGAGAGATGAAGGAAAAAAAGACCAGAATCCCGAAAGGAGGATAAAATACACAGAGAAGAAGGCAGTAAAGCAAGAGAAAAGTGGGAAGAGACAGAGGGCCGAGCTGACCAACGGCAACATTGAGCACCACCAAGCTTGAGAGATTCGAGCTATCCCATAGAGGCATCTGTCCGAGCTGAGAACCACGTTGGGCTCATACCACTGTAGACCAGAAGGTCAAAGAGTTGGTGGGAAGAAGAGACTGTGTACTCCAGTGGCTTGGGGAATCCAAGAACCACCCTGCCAAGCAAAACTTGCTTCAGGAGAACTCACATTGAGTCCCTACATTGTAATTCTTTGTTTAAAGACACAATAAAACAATGCCACCATTGAAAGTTGGACCAAATATGTAGCCCTGGAGAATAGGGTGAACTCCTTATTAAATATTCTTGTGTCTTTGTGTTGCTTACTGTATTCCTCTGCTGTATTTCCATTTAAATGTCTGTGTATTGGCAATCTGATCGATCTGTTGCTTAAATAACATAGAACAAACACCAACACATGATTCTGTAATACCTTTTGTTTAATAAATCTTCAACTGATTTCATTCATAGGGTGATTATCAGATCAAGTGGTATCAAAGCTTTAGGTTGTCAGGTTAGACAAGCTTGTGTTGGTTTAGCTGTGAATGCTCACTAGATCAAAACTCAAATTAGGAGAAGGAGAGTTGGTGGAATCTAATCCTGAAATTGGGAGAGTCTATCCTCAGAAGACAATGTCAGAGGAAGGTTCTATGGGGCCAGACCCTCAATTCATAGAAAGCTTCCTAGGTATAAAGTCTATGGTAGAAGAAATGTATAGGGACTTTAGAAAGCATAAGGATGAAGATTCATCAGGCTCTAAACAAGATAAAGAAAAAGATGAGTCTCATTCCCATGACCACTCAAAAGGAAAGGGGAAAGAGGAAAGCCCTCTCACACCTCCTAATAGCCCTGTGCATAATAAGAAAGCATCCTTGATTAAACTAAATGTTAAATTTGATTTGCCTATATATGATGGAGAGCTAACTGCTGAAAAGTTGGATAGTTGGATTATACAAATTGATGTATATTGCAAGGTACATAACATAGACTTGGATAAGAGTAAGATTCAGCTGGCAAGCCTACGCCTAGGAGGCACTGCCTTGGTTTGGTGGGAAGGCACAACCCAAGCTGATATGAAGAAGCATGGCAAGACCATCTCTGTCTAGAGTGAATTTGTTGCTGCAATAAAAAAGCAGTTCTATCCATTGGCCTACATGCAACAAGCCATGATGAGTTGGAAAACTCTTCATCAATTGTAAGGGAAAAGTGTGCAAGGGTATACTCAAGAGTTCAGAAAGAGAGCATTGATGTTGGGTATCTCATTAGACTCACTAGAAACTCTTTTGAAGTACATTGGTGGTCTACACAACTACATGAGGCATACCATCCTCACGTTTAATCCCACTAGTATAGATGAGGTATACGTACAAGCTACTCATCTAGAAGCTAGAGGAAAGAATGGAAATCCAGAATTTGGGGGACCATGCCAACCCATTGTAAGCAAGAGCAAGGGGAAAAGAAAGCAGAAGTGGAAAGCAAGGAAGGCTAACACTGCACAGAAAGGAAAAGCTTCATGCACTCACTGTAAAAAGGATGGGCATGATGATGAGCATTGTTGGATTCTACATCCAGAGCTGAGACCTAAGAAGTCAGAGGGCAAGAAGAAGAAGACTGTTGCATCTATTCAGAAAGATTTGGGGTCAAACTCAGGAGATGAAACAATCATTGCAGCCACAGGTATAAAAGGTAAGAACTCTGAAGCATCTACTAGTAATTCTACTCAATCTGTTATTGATGAAGAACATGAGAGAAAAAGACATGAGCTTTTCCATATTTGAGCTGCTTTCAAAAATCAAAAGATTGATACTTTGTTTGATAGAGGCTCACAAGTAAATCTAATTTCTGAAGCAATTGTAAAAAAATTGGGATTAGCAACTACACCTCATAAGAAACCATACCCATTAGGATGGTTGAATGATAAAGCACAACTACAAGTGACTAGACAGTGCAAACTCAAGTTTTCTTTTGGGTCAGCATTTGTAGATGAGGCTGTGTTAGACGTAATTCCTTTGGATACATGTGGAATTGTTTTAGGAAGTCCTTACTTGTATGATAGAAAGGCTATTTTCTATAGAGCTGAGAGCAAGTATCTACTTATTAAAGGTGGAATCGAATACTATGTAAGAGCTCACAAGCTCAAGAATAATTATATTCTCATAAACTCAAGACAGATGAAAAGAATGATAAATTCATGAAAACAGTTCCTACTGATGGTTGTAAAGGAAAAGAAACCTGGTAAAACCAATGTATTTGAGGGTTGTAATGTTGATCAGCAAGTTGATATAGAAAAGATTATTTCAGAATATGATATCTTGTTCCAAGAACCTAAAGGTCTGCCACCCAAAAAGGGAATATTACATGATATTATTTTGCAGCAAGATGTTCCATTGCCTAACATTGGGATGTACAGGTTGTCTACTTTAGAGAATGCTGAAATCAAGAAGCAAGTGCAGGAGTTGCTCACGAAAGGGTTCATCAAGCCTAGCACATCACCGTGTGGGTCACCGATTGTTTTGGTGAGAAAGAAAGATGGCTCGTGGAGAATGTGCATTGACTACCAAACACTGAATAAGATAACAATAAAAAATCGTTATCCCCTTCCTTGCATAGATGATCTTTTAGATCAATTGAAGGAAGTTGTTTATTTCACCAAGCTGGATTTGCGTAGTGGATACCATCAGGTCCAAGTTGTAGAGCAAGATGCATGGAAAACTGCTTTCAAAACAAAGCAGGGATTGTATGAATGGCTGGTTATGCCTTTTGGCCTAACTAATGCCCATGCTACTTTCATGAGATTAATGAATGATGTGCTCAGACCTTTTCTTAATGATTTTGTTATTGTGTATCTGGATGACATTCTGATTTTTAGTAAAATGTGGGAAGAACATTTAAGGCATGTTAAGCAAACATTAGATGTTTTGAAAAGAGAAAAACTTTATGTTAAACTCTCCAAATGTGAATCTGGCAAAACCTTTCTAAATTATTTGGGTCACATAGTAGGGGGAGGTGAATTGAAAATAGATCCCTCTAAAGTGGCAGCCATTGTAAACTGGCCTAAACCCAAGTCTGCTACAGAAGTGAGAAGCTTCTTAGGAGTAGCACAATATTGGAGGAAGTTCATTTCAAATTTTTCCACAATTGCAGCTCCCTTACATGCCTTGACAGGATTGAACAAGGTGTTTCATTGGGGAGGCAAACAACAAAAAGCCTTCGAGACCTTGAAAGGAAAGATTAGTACAGCACTGGTACTAGCACTACCAGATCTTCAAAGACCATTTGAGATCCAAACAGATGCCAGTGACTATGCCATGGGAGTAGTGTTGACACAGCACGATAAACCCATATGTTATCATTCTAAGACTTTTAATCCTAAAGTAGTTAACTATCCTACATATGATAAAGAATTGTATGCATTAGTTCAGAGTGTGAAAAAGTGGAAACATTACTTAATGGGCAAGGAAACAGTAATACATACTGATCATCAGCCACTTCAATACCTACACTCCCAAACTAGGTTGCAGCAATCAAGACATTATAGATGGATGGATTTTCTACAACAGTTTCATTTAGTCATCAGATATAAAAGGGCATACGTAACAAGGTTTCATGCATGTTATCTAGACCCATTATAAATGCATCTACCATACTGAAGCATAATTCTGTGCTGCATGAAAGCTACATAGAACAATATGCTCAGGATTTGGACTTTAAAGATGTATATGCAACTTTGAGTCAAGGCAAAAGAATAGAAGAATTGGACTATCACATGAAGGACCGACTCTTATATCATTGTGGGAAACTCTACATTCCACAAACTGAGAGAGTAAAGATAATTAGGGAAGCACACACTTCTCTAGATATGTAAAGGGATGTGCTATGTGTGCGAAAAGCAAGCCCAGCAACAGAAAACTAGGCTTGTACACTCCCTTGCCAGTTCCTTCTCACCCTTGGGAAAGCATTTTCATGATTATCTATATGTTGTTATGGATAGGTTCAACAAAATGTGTATTTTGATACCCTGTAGTAAATAGATTACAACTGAACAAACTGCAAATTGTTCTTTGAACATGTATGGGTTCATTTTGGATTACCCACTTCTATTGTATCTGATCGAGAAACCCGATTTGTGGGGAAGTTTTGGTCAAGTCTGTGGGAATTAATGGACACCAAATTAAAGAAAAGTACAGCTTTTCATCCACAAACAGATGGCCAGACAGAAGTAGTTAATAGGACGGTGATCCAGTTACTGAGAGGATATTGCAGCAAACACCCTAAGCTTTGTGATGAACACTTATGTTATGTGCAGCATGCTTACAATAGAGCCAAACACTCTTCTACACAGAGATATCCTTTTGAGACCTGTCCTAGTTTCATACCAAGGTCTCCTTTGGATTTTGCCTTTGGTAAAGATACCATGGTTGATAGACACAATGATGTGGACAAGGCAACTAGGTTCATTTAACAGATCCGGGAGATCCACCAGGCAGTACAGGAACAACTGGAAAATAGCCAGGCCAAGTACAAGGCTATGCACAATAAGCATTGAATGGAGCATAGTTTTCAAGTTGGAGACCAAGTCTAGCTGTATATCAACAAGGACAGGATGCAAGGTGAAAGTAAAAAGCTAAAACCTATTAGATATGGACCCTTCAGGATACTTGAGGAGATTGGCGAAAATGCTTTTCGCCTTGATCTACCAGCTTACATGCACATCTACTCAGTCATAAACACAAATTGCTTGAGATTGTTTGAACCTTCAATGATTGAGGACCCTGAAGAGCAGAGTCAATTTCCTTCTGTTGATGACCTGCTACCTGAATATCTTAATGAATTACGGGAAGACACAGTGCTGGACAGGAAGGTAAAGGCGATGCACAGTAGAAAAGTGGAATACCTCAGGATTGGGCTTAAAGGTTTGAAGCCAAGCAGTGCGAAGTGGATTGAGATTGGGAAAGTGAGATAACAGTTTCCTCATTTAGTCGATGCTTGAAGAAAAACCAACTTTTGGTGGTCCAAAAGCTTTTTCAGTGGGAAGGTTGTGATTCGAATTGGATCCATAAAACACTATCAAAGAACCATGACTGTATTGAGACGAAACAAATCTTTAAAGAATCCAAAACGGCGATCAAAAACACCTTGAACCAGTGGCAATGGCAGCCAGCGTGGAACGGCGAGGACCTCGGTCAAAGCGTGCTGACCGAGGCCCATGGAGACTGCGTAGGAGGTCAAAGTAACCCCCGGGAGCCTCGGATCGAGAAAAGGAGGTGATTTTTGATGCACTAATCGCGCATCGATAGGCGAACAGGGCTGAAATGGAGGAGCCTTCAGCACTCCGTCGCGTTGGGAGCCGGAGAACTGCAGGTGGAGAAACGAAAAGTGCTAATCGTACAAGGTGGTACCCACACTCTGGGAATCAGCGGTATTGATCGGGGCGCCCTCAAACGATAAACAGTGTTGGAGGAAGCAAAGCGATCCCACTCAACGATCGACATGTGGCGGCAAAGGTGAGAGAAAACCATCAATGATCGCACGTTATCGGTCAAGAAAGTCAACCGCATGGGATGTGCGTATGACGTTGGATCTGGGGGAGCCCATATCGGACGGCTGAGATTGCACCCGATGGAGGAAGCGGAATCGACAAGGAATTAAGCCACATTCTAAAGGGATTTGGAATCCATTTGACTGCCATGATGGAGGAAGAACGCATCCATGACGTAACTGAAGAAATGCACCGACAAGCAGGCTGGCGCTGTTCAGACAAGGACATGTGGCCACTCCCTGAGCATTCATGCTGATGCTGAACAGGGAACTCCAAGCACAGCTGTAGAAGGTGAATCGACAGAGGCAGAAGAGGAGCTTAACATGCATGGAAAAAAATGGCTAAAAGCCATGAATAGAGAGAATACACAGTCAAGCCAGAGTGAAGTCTGAGAGATGAAGGAAAAAAAGACCAGAATCCCGAGAGGAGGACGGAATACACAGAGAAGAAGGCAGTAAAGCAAGAGAAAAGTAGGAAGAGACAAAGGGCCGAGCTGACCAACGGCAGCATCGAGCACCACCGAGCTTGAGAGATTCGAGCCACCCCATAGAGGGATCTGTCCAGGCTGAGCACCACGTTGGGCTCGTCCCACTGTAGACCAGAAGGTCAAAGAGCTGGTGGGAAGAAGAGACTGTGTACTCTAGTCGCTTGGGGAATCCAAGAACCACCCTGCCAAGAAAAACATGCTTTAGGAGAACTCACATTGAGTCCCTGCATTGTAATTCTCTATTTAAAGACACAATAAAACAAGGACACCACTGAAAGCTGGACCGGAGATGTAGCCCTGGAGAATAGGGTGAACTCCTTATTAAAAATTCTTGTGTCTTTGTGTTGCTTACTGTATTCCTCTGTTGTCTTTCCATTTAAATGTCTGTGTATTGGCAATCTGATCGATCCGTTGCTTAAATAACACAGAACACACACCAGCACATGAGTCTGTAATACCTTTTGTTTAATAAATCTTCAACTAATGTCACTCATAGGGTGATTATCAGATCATACTCCAATCTCATTCTATTGAAAGAGATTGTCTTAAATATGAAGAAAAGCTACACTGAAGTTGCACATTCGAAAATCCTGAGGGAAAAATCAAAATCCAATGTGATTTCTACCCTTTGAGATCATGTATAAATTTGATAAAAATTGAAAATACCCAAGAAATCGAACTAAAATCAAGAGACACAAATTCTAATTTTCTAACCCACAAAATGAAAATAAAAATTTAGAAGAACATGCATAGGCAGGTAGCAAGAAAAACCACAAGTACAAAGTGATTTCTAGGCGAACCCAACTAGGAAAAACCCCTCAACCCTGTTTTCATTAATTAGTTGAAGATAGAAATTATTAAAATTGCATGATCCAACTTTGAGCATGATACATGTGGTTATTGGTGGCCACCCACCTATTCCATTCAACCCCCACCATTGTCTCTTTCAGTTTTTTAGTTTCCTTAATTGTAACACAGTTTACTATTTTTGGAATTTTTTCGGGTCCTCAACTTTTGGGTCATTTCATTGAAATAGAATTTTTAGTTGTACTCCTCAAAGATATCTTTCCAATGAGGTATCATGAGCATCAAACACAGATAATATGACCAAGTCACCACCCCAGAAAATTGGTTGCCCAACTAACTCCAATGGGGCCCATAAACTCTTGGTGTTACTTCTCCTCGGATTAAGGTTTTGGTTTTTTATGGTTTTCTTTTATTGTTCAATAATAAAAATGCCCTTGAGCCTCATTGTAACTCAGCTCAAAGGCATGTAGCCGCCACATCTCTTCTGAGAGATAAGCTACCATCACCCGATCTAGTCTCATTTCCATTCTTGTTTTAAGCATATTTCATTATTTGTATTAATGAAAGGAAGTTTTATTTCTATTTCATCTCTATATGTATGGTTATATCTATACTTTGTTATGTTCTTGTTTAAATTCAGATTAAATCTTATATATGTAATTTGTTGTGTTCTTGTTTAAATTTGGATTAGAGCATCACCTGTAAAAGAAAAATTGTTTTTGGTGCTGAATGGGGACTTCTCGCCAACACTTAGCCACTTTCTACCTCCAACCCCCTATTCCATTGCACAATTTTGAGCTAATTTGAGCTTCTAAAAAATACGGAAGTCCTAGCCTTTCTCTCCCCCACTTCAATTGCCCAATTCAAATTCCATGCATTTTTGGCCTATTTTGAGCGGATTGATGAATTAAGTGACATATCTCTGAGTTATAATGTTGCCTCACTACTCAACCAACTTCAACTAACTATTAATTCTTAGAAGTGATTTATCTAAGTACACCTAAAACCAAATGAACTATATTGTTTAAAATTAGCAATCAAGTCATGCATGACTTAACTCCAAGCCCACCAACTCGAATTCACTAATCTAAATGAGTGACAAGAGGCATGTCACACTAGCTAACTGCCTCCAAGTTGTCCTATTGATGCGGAAATTTGATATACTCAAATTAACTAAAGCTAATGTGAAACTGATCCTTTCTTGCTACACTTTGTAACACCTCTAGCCATTTTTATTAAAACAAGATGTTTACACCGAATTTAGAAGACTTTGCCCCCATATATCTCCATAATATAATGCCACTTACATATTAAACACTCAACAATACACACTCATGTGTTAGTATTGCCTACAACCAACACCCAACCTAAAAGACTTTGCACCCATATATCTCCATATAGGTGTGGACTATTAGTAAACACACAATAATCCACACAGTTGTGTTACATTATTCCCCATATTTTCAATTATATATGGATAAAATTATTGCCTTAATTATTTTTTTATAACACAATCTTCGTAATAAATAGTCTTTACTTTATCATTATTCAAGCCATTCAAAATGCATATTATTTCTTAGTATTGGTTAAAATCTTTGAAATTTTATTATATAATTAAAAAATCATTGTATATTAATTAGAACAAATATATAATATATTTCTAAAAAATATTAAATAATAATTTTATAAAAAAAAATCAATTAAATAATATTAAATAATAATTTTAAAAATAAAATCAATTAAATTAAATCTGAATAAAAAAATTAACTAATAAATCAATTTCCAAATTCTCCACATAAGATTTCAACTTTCAAAAATGAAATATATTAAGCTTTTTCTAAAGCACACTCATTGCTCGCTCTTTTTTCACATCCAAAAATAGTAAAAAAAACTAAAATATATCATGCTCATTTATTTCTCAATAATATAAATTTCAACAAAATATAAATACAAAATACTCATTTCAAAAACTATACTCCCAAACACGTGGTCAACATTTATGCAATTACCACATAGCAAATACATGGTAATCTCTTCCCCCTATATCTTCACAATATAATCTTCATAATATACTGCCACACATCATATATCTTCATAATATAATACGACATGCTTGATAGACAGCTAATCAGTGTCTAATCCATACCCATATATTGGTACTTTCTAAAAAGACATCATGGAGGAGAAGTACTACTTTTTTTAAAACTAAAAAATTGTTCAAAATATTAATTTTATATTAATATTCACCTTATTTTAAATCTTATATGGATATATAACCAATTGGGTTATATAATTTTCCAAAACATTGTTTTTAACGTAAATACATGTTTAATTATATTATTGTTAAAAGCTCTAAAAAGCTACTGTATAAATCACTCAAAACCTATTTTAAATAAAATATTGATTAAACAAATTATGATTAAATAAATCAAACTCAGAATTTTCCAATTTTCACATTTCAAGTTTCATAAGTGAAATATCCCAGATGTTTTCTAAAGCAGACCTATTCAACTCTTCCCAACCATAATTTTTAACACCATCATCTTTGTTGAATATCCACCCGGCATACCTTGCCCACATACCGTCATCCAAATTCAATGATTGTAGAACAACAAGAAGTATATCGTGCTCATTTATTTCCCAACAGTTCATTTTACCACGTAGATAGTCGTGTTGAGGAACCTTATGCGGGAGCTTTGGGAGTTTGAAAGGATCAACTTGTTGAGAGTGCTCACTTTTCCGGCACTCAATTTGCCTCCATCCACCAATCAAGTCATCCATAGCGTAAATATTCCCAATGGGATATTCATCGGAATCCCCTATATCGTGCACATTATCAATCATATCGTAATTTTGTGGGGCGTGAGATATTGCATAGAGTGTTCCTGAATTGGAGGAAACTATACATCTCCCTCTATCTCCTATAACCAGTTTACGGTGTCTGTCACCTTCAAATCTGGGAAAAAAACTCAAGAAACGACGACCAAAAGCTGTGTTCTCATCACCTCTCATCACCCACATGTTCCTGTCAAAATCGAAGTGCATAGGAACCACTTGGGTAGCATCATCGACGAGTCCGAATACCCAGCCGTTAATTTCTACTATATACAACTTTCCTTTCCATAAGATGGCTGTAGGATGTGCGGGGAACCACGGTGGAGGCTCTGGAAGAACTGACCATCTTTCACTGTTTACGTCTAACGTGGACAACTTTGATGTACCAGATGGAGTGGTCCGCAACAATATTAGCCGATCCCTTTCTACTACCTTCAAAATCCCGGATGGAAGTTCTCCAAGTATTGTCGACGTATCCAAAAGCTGGAAAGCCCTTTCGAAATTAAGCTCTGCATTTAGAATGTAACACGAGAGAAACCACTCCCAAAAAATAATTTTATGTCCGATCACTTCTACAAAGTCTCCTATGAGGAGTCCGCAAAGTTCCTCTATCTGGGCCCAATGCGGAATAGTTAACGCCGTCAACACATGATGAGGGTAGGGCGACAACCTCTTGTCTCGGATGGAACACTTCATAAATTTCATTTCACGAACGACACCCTTCGGGATCAAACGGAACAGAAGACTGCATATTCTTGGCGACGGAGGCGCTGCTTCAACCAAGTGTCCAAGTCTATTTGCAATAAGTCCCGGCCTGGCGTTGGCAATGAGGATTTCGTACACACCTGTCAAGACCTGGAATAATTCGATGGCTTATGAGATCGTCGTTCATAAGATTGAAACTTTCCATGGCTGTTGAACTGCCACTAATTTCTCGAAATCTTGGAGGCAGCAGATCAAGAATCTCTTCCGACTTGTGTTCGTCATCACAAATATATCTTCAATTTATATAGGGTTTTAATATGTGTATAAAGTCTCGGGTTGAGAAGTTCAAGTCGGTTCATGTTATTTTTAATCCCTTATGTCTAACTTAGCATTAGCTCAGCTGTTTCCTAATTCGACTAATCGCGCTATAACTAAAATTTCTCGAGGAATACTGATTAGCTCTCCAAAGTTTTTCAATATGGATTTATTTTTCTTTTTATTTGGTCTCTTTCCGAGGCGGAAGAGGTAAGACTAACTTAGCAGAGGTAAGACTAATTTAGCATTAGTTCAGCTGTTTCTTAATTCGACTAATCGCGCTATAACCAAAGTTTCTCGAGGAATACTGATTAGCTCTCCAAAGTTTTTCAATATGGATTTATTTTTCTTCTTATTTGGCCTTTTCCCGAGGTGGAAGAGGTCAAACTAACTTAGCATTAGTTTAGCTGTTTCTTAATTCGACTAATCGCGCTATAACCAAAGTTTCTCGAGGAATACCAATTAGCTCTCCAAAGTTTTTCAATATGGATTTATTTTTCTTCTTATTCCGCCTCTTCCCGAGGCGGAAGAGGTAAGACAATATGTTAATTTGGTTTTGGCTTGTTCATTTTTTTTAAATGTTTTAGCCTAGCTAACTAATGTTAACATTAGTTTGAGACATCAAAAGTTTGAGACATTATTAGTATCATTAGTTCATTAGTATCATTAGTTTGCGCATTTGCTGGCAGGTAGTTACAAGTGTGTACAAAGATTAGTTACAAGTGTGTATGCATGTGTTATAGGTGGATGATGCAGAACTAACAAAGGCTTCAGTATAAGCCACAAAGAAATAAGCAACGGAGCCAGTATCTCCACCACCCAGATTCATATTCTCTCCTCCAAGTTCAGATCCAGATCGAGAGGCACCGATAGATCTAATTTCTTCGGTTGATTGTACAGTCGAAGAAGCAGTTGAAAGCACCAAATTCCTTTGTGTGAAGTTCGTGATCGAGCTGTAGAGACTTCGTAATCAAACCGAACATCTATACCCATAGATAGGAAAGCCAGGCAGACCAACGGGCCAAAAAGCATCACCATATAACATCTTACTCAGGTCATTTTTGCAGGTCCAGAGCTTTTTGACGACTCACGATTACTCAGCTGAAGTCGATACACTATATTGGAGCCACCATGGGCTTGTGGAAGGATTTCATCTCCCAAAAGGTTTCGTTGTTGACCTTATTTTGAATCTCTGCGATGCAACCTGCATCCTCAATATAGACAGTCATTCCTGTTTTGGGACTCATTCAAACTTTTCTTCATGAAAATTAAGTTATCGTGAATCGCAGAAGATTGTTTTAGCTTTTTCTTTCCACTATCTGCAACATTAAGCTTCTTCGGGGATTTTTCCTGAAAGCATCACCATAGTTTTTTTTTCAAGATTAACACATAAACAATAGATTGAAAAATTAAGTACTCCTAGCATGATACTTTGCAAGGCTTGGTAGTAGTTTAATGCAGGAAAGATTTGAAACTTTGAATTCATATTAGAACTTGATACGATTATTAATTCATTGGCAGCGCCTGCCGAGTTTTACCAGACGTTTAAGCACCCATAGCAAAGGAAGAAGAAGGGGCATTTCGAGAATCGAACTCGAGACCTCTACTTTGTCTGTCTCGGTATGCAATGAAGAGAAAATTTTACTGTTAGAGCTTTTAAAAACGAGTAAAGACAATTTACCTCTGCAACCTCAAAGGGCATTCCAAGAAGCAATTGTTACTGTTAGAGCTTTCTTTGCTTCTTTCTCTAATACGTTATTGCCCACGCTATCAATCAGAATTGATCCATCGCAGCCCTTCAACAACATATATATTTATTAATTCCACGCCATTCAATTTATATTTATAAATCCTGAATTTAAAGGAGACTATGATTTCCAGAGAAGTGCACGCTTAACTTTACGAAACAGTCATGAAAATCCCTGCGCAGGAGGGCAGTAGGAAGAGATTTGTCGGTAGCAAAGTGACTTGTGATTACTCCGCGCACAATCGATTCTACTTGCGAAGGCAAGAGCTGTAGACTGCGATGGATAAACTACCTGCGTCCCGATTTGAAGCGTGGAAGCTTCACAGAAGAAGAAGACGAGCTCATCATCAAACTCCACTCCTTCGTTGGCAACAAGTATATCATTTTATCTCCACTGTTGCTGTAATGGATTTCCTTTTAAAGCTGGATCTGTCATGAAAATCTCACTTTTGAAGTCTCAGTTACTGATCGAAGTGATTTCTAATCAGTCTGTGAAACTGTGCAGGTGGTCTTTAATTGCAGGGACATTGCCCAGACGGACGGACAACGAGATAAAGAACTACTGGAACACACACATCAAAAGAAAATTGCTGAGCAAGGACTCGCCCCCAGACCCATCGTCCACTTGGCCAGCCAAACAATACCCCCATCACTTGGCCTGTTCCCGAGCACGAAATTCCGGCTTATGGTAGAATCCAACCTGCAGGCTGTTTTGCACCAATGCAGCTCCTAAAAATGCCAGAAGCAACAGAGAATTCACGACACACATCAAAAGAAAATTGTTGAGCAAGGGACTCGACCCCAAGACGCATCGTCCACTCGGCCAGCCAAACAAAACCCCCGTCACTCGGCCTGTTCCAGAGCACGAAATTCCGGCTTATGGTAGAATCCAACCTGCAGGCTGTTTTGCGCCAATGCAGGTACTAAAAATGCCAGAAGCAACAGAGAATTCACGATTCTGAATGCCATTATAATTAAATGCTATGCAGGTACTAAAAATGCCAGAAGCAACAGAGAATTCACGATTCTGAATGCCATTATAATTAAATGCTTCGGCGTCATTGCAATGCTGAACATAACATTTTCAGAGGGTGCACCTGTTCAACATGCAAGCCTATGCAAGCCGTCGACTCGTCGCGTTTAAGAGAGGAACATTAGAGCGGCATACCTGAAATAGCATGCATAAGACAAGTATTATATCATGCATGTTAGCCCCACCCGTGTCTTTTCCAACTCGGTATATGCTGCTTTGGTGACAGGGACTTGCAGCCTTAGCAGCCATCCTTGTTTAAGATAACGCTCGTATCTTCATCCGCCTCGATGGCGAAACGTCCTTTTAACAACCTGTTGCGTATGTAAGCTCAGTTTATATTAGGGCAAAAGCTGCCTGAAAAAAAAAAAAATTATCTGCCAGCCCGGAGAATACGTTATAGCCGTTGCATGGAAATCTATTAAAAAACAAAAACTCGTATCTATCTTCTGCTCCACGAAATCAGCCAGCCAAACAAAGATTATAGAAAAACAAAATGAAAAAGTAAATAAAGATTATCCAAAAACAAACTAAAAAAAATTGAAAATAAAAACTCTGAAAAAGAACATGCATGGCCATGAAGCCAACAACATATTTGTTGTGTGAGAATGTTTTCTATTCCCTGTTTTTTAAACGTTACAAGAGTTGTTCCCTTTCACCCACCTTTAAGGGAGGGAATGGGCATTAAATTTGCCTGGAATAGTTCACAGTTATATATAGTTTTATATGAGATTGGATTGGAAGAGTTTACAAGTATATATAGTTTCTATTTGAGATTAGGTTACTAAATTTGTGAAGATCAAATTTTCCTACTTAATTGTGACTAAACTAATAATATTTTATTTCATTCTATTCCATTAATCCTTGAGTTAAATGCATAATTTAAATTTACAAAAAAATATCATTCTAATTTTGTCAACCTCTCTCTGGTTTTTACTTCTTTCACGTCCCTCAACTTATATATATATATATATTTTTATTTAGAGAAAAAAGTATAAACGTTAAATTAAAAATATTGATAAAAAAATTAAGAATATTAAAGATATATGTAATAAAGTAAGTTCAAAGGAATACCATGTCAAGATATAAGATATATATATTTAGAGAAAAAAAGTATAAACGTTAAATTAAAAATATTGATAATAAAATTGAGAGTATTAAAGATATAGGTAATAAAGTAAGTTCAAAGGAATACCCTGTCAAGTTTTAGAGAACTTAATTGATAGTCAATGTAATATGAGTTTTAAGAAAAATAAAAAATAATTTATATATATATATATATATATATATATATATATATATATATTATTTAAATTAGTTTAGTTTCTGTTTATCATTTATTTTTAAAAAATATTTTCTTGATACATAATAAATGAAAATAAAAAATAAAAAAATTGATATCTAATTAAAATAAATATAAATTAATATATACATGCTTTTTGTATGGTTATTAATTTAATTAAAATAAATAAATATCATTATTATCAATATTACATATTTACTTATAATTTTCCAATATAAAATAATATATAATATTTAAATTTTAAATTATATACATGACTTTAAACCCATCATGTAAAACTACACACTTTAAAGATTAATTCAGATCTAAACTCTATTTTTTCTTTAAAAAGTTCTATGTACTCCACACTTTAAGGAATAAATATTTATTTTATATACGTTTCTGTGTCATCATAGATATACTTTAATGATATTGAGGAACACTATGAATAACTACACACTTTAAAGATTAGTTCAGATTTAAACTCTATTTTTCTTAAAAAAAGTTCTATGTACTCCACACTTTAAAGAATAAATATTTATTTTATATAGGTTTCTGTGTCATCATAGATATACTTTAATGATATTGAGGAACACTATGAATAAGGATCTCTTTTGTTTTTTTCTTAGTGTTGTAACTAAAGTTTGATTTCTATATATTATGGATCTATTTATTTTGTTTTTTTATTATTATAACTTTAGTTTGATTTTTATATTAGTAAATATATTTTAGAACTAAAATTTAATGTTCATAATTTTTATATAATTAAAATTTCAAAATGAGAGATATTTTTTATGCGATGTTTTCATTTCAATATCAATCATCAAATTAATATAATCATTTAATTTGACATTTGTTATCTATATATATATAAACTACTTGCAAAGTTATAAAAAAATTCATAATTTTTAAAGGTTCAACACAACAATTTTCATAATTTTTAAAGGGTTATAACCAAACAAAAGTTATAATAAATAACATTTTTGTCTAATTAAAGAAATCCATAAAGGAGTAAAAAAAAGTTTAAAATGGTTGAATAAATATAGCTAATGATTATTAAACATTTTAGTAAGTGAGAATTCTAGTTTCATCAATTTGATACAATAACATCCTAGATATTCCTTGAAGTATTGAAGTATTAATTAAAAAGAGTTGTGAAAGTAATAATGGAGGAAAACAAAGCCCAAGTAGCTCAATTGATGATGGTCGTGAAAATGAAGTGTTATGTGGAAGGAGGTTCAAGATTCAAATCCTCCTGATTCATTATGTCTACAAAAGGGGCATACATAGGCACCTAAGGTTATAGTGGTAGCGGTTGGAATCAACGGAGTAAAAAAAAGTTTAAAATGGTTGAATAAATATAGCTAATGATTATTAAACATTTTACTAAGTGAGAATTCTAGTTTCATCAATTTGATACAATAACATCCTAGATATTCCTTGAAGTATTGAAGTATTAATTAAAAAGAGTTGTGAAAGTAATAATGGAGGAAAACAAAGCCCAGGTAGCTCAATTGATGATGGTCGTGAAAATGAAGTGTTATGTGGAAGGAGGTTCAAGATTCAAATCCTCCTGATTCATTATGTCTACAAAAGGGGCATACATAGGCACCTAAGGTTATAGTGGTAGCGGTTGGAATCAACAGAGTAAAAGAAAGTTTAAAATGGTTGATTAAATATAGCTAATGATTATTAAACATTTTACTAAGTGAGAATTCTAGTTTCATCAATTTGATACAATAACATCCTAGATATTCCTTGAAGTATTGAAGTATTAATTAAAAAGAGTTGTGAAAGTAATAATGGAGGAAAACAAAGCCCAGGTAGCTCAATTGATGATGGTCGTGAAAATGAAGTGTTATGTAGAAGGAGGTTCAAGATTCAAATCCTCCTGATTCATTATGTCTACAAAAGGGGCATACATAGGCACCTAAGGTTATAGTGGTAGCGGTTGGAATCAACCTCGTGTCACGGGAGTATCAGACCAACCCAGTTGTCGATTACTGTAAATAGAAAATAATAATGATAATAATAATAATAATGAAAAAAACGATAGTGGGAAATATATTGACAAAAACATAGCCAAGAAAGATAAAATTATGGATGAATATAAACAATGAGAAGAGCCAACAAGTTATGGTCAAGTGTCACACAATTATTGCACATATATATGTAAATTGAAAATAATGAGAATCATGATAGAAGAGAAGTTGAAAATATAAAAGAACACAAGATCAAGATAAAAGGAGTAGGGTGACACCAATATTTTCTATTTTTTATTTTTAACCAAAAAGAGAAAGTTTTGTTAATAAAAATGTGTGAAGAGCACAATGAGTAGATTCATAATTTAACACCCTCCTCCCGCATCTACCCAAGCAAATGGCCAACTGAGCTAAACATGTGAAAAGAGGCCACTATGATATGATTTGAACTCCTAGATCACGTTAAGGAAGTGGAACCGATGTAAACACACCATACATATATTAAACATCAGCTATATGACCCTGACGAATCAATCCAATACTTTAGACAGCTTGTCTTGGCATTCCACTGACCTTTTGGATAATTTAAGGCTCAGTCGCTCCCATGCTATAGGCATGAGGTTGACCAGAGACCCAAAGTTTCTCCCACTAGCTTGTTTTCCAGTGACCAGAAACCCAAATTGTGAGTCCTATGCCAACGACTTTGGAATTTGAGCCACTTTTGTAGGCCCAGAGCCCAGGTCACTGCCCAGAATTGAACCATCTCTTCAGATCAGTAAATTAACATGGAAATGGTAGTATTAAAGAAAATACTTGTTCAAGTCCTTGACTGGACCCCTACTAGCCATGATAGGAATTTCGTCAAACATATCATCGACATGTAACCTAAAGGTGTAAATAAACGTGAAGTGTAGGGATCTCATACTTATCTGAGAATAGCTATGAGCCGTTGTTCCCTCATGCCATTTGTTACATTATAATATATTAGTTCATAGACACATTATCCATTCAAATACAAGTAAAAACATGATGAAATCCATACCTAACCATGTTCATGAAATGTGCATATAACCAACATAATAGGAACATAAATACAATAAACATGACTAACGTCAAATCCATAAATACATCAGCACCTTTACACATGGAAATCAAGGGAAAATATTTCTCATTAATGAATGCAATGAACCAATCAGAGATGGGACTACCACGTTCCACCTGACTGTAGAATGGCTGAACCAAATCTCTCTTCATTCATTCACCCACGTGCCATATTCTAAGCATGAATGTGGGATCTCATAAAACACATCATTCAAAAATCATATAGGGCTTTTAGAGGCCATCCACCTCAACCCATCAAACAGTGATTCCACCCCACAGTCAGACATCACAAAACCATCATCGGTTTGGTCTCTATCCAATCCTTCCAAGGCTCCAGAGTGTTTTTCCAACCAAGGCTCCAAGACTAGCAACTCAACCCACATCTTTTACCGGGCTCTAGAGTGTTTGTCCAACTAAGGCTCCAGGACTAGTAACTCAACCCAACAAGGGCTCGAGAGTGTTTTTCAAACCAAGGCTCTAGGACTAGTAACTCAATCCAAGCTGGTACAAGGCTCCAGAGTGTTTGTGCAACCAAGGCTCCACGACTAGTAACTCAACCCAAGCTAATGAAACATGGGAACCAACAAAAACAAAGCAATGAAAGTAAACCCACAATCACCATGGCTATCTAGGAAATGACAAGGCTAGGCAATCCATTGCCGATCCAAGAAATCCTCCATGCCAATGATAGATCACAACCAAGGAACCACATGCATATGCCATGCATGCCAAAAGTAGTGAAGAAATCATGCATGCAACTAGGTACCCACAAGCAAATTCAATGTAGTTGCTGATGTCGATGCCTTCTTGTGATTTCCTTCTCTTCCTTTGCCTTCTTGCTCCAAAATTCCAAGTATGCCACACCCTAAAAGAGTACTCTAGGAAAACTCTAAGTATCCAAGAGTATGAGAGAGAGCTCCAACACTGGACTGACAAAAAGTTACCCATTGATCCTCATAAGACATGTCATAAGTGAAGCCCCTATTTTCTTCATTTTCCATTATTTTCCTTCGTTTTACTCCTCACATGCAACCTATGACCTTTCACCTCCCTTTTCTCCTAATTTCCATTATTTTCATAAATAAATGTGCCAAAAATGCCTTTTAATGCCTTATTCGTTGCCTTTTCCAATTTCCTTAGCCATAAACAGCCATATGAACACCCCCTAGGATGTCTTGCCCAACATTCAGCTTGGAATAATTGTCCCATCTATCCGTGGTTATTGCTTTTAACTTTATTGTATGGAATTTTCACTAGTGTTGTTACAAAACCTCCCCCTTGGGGGACACCATCCTGAGTGTTCAATCACACATATCTCAACAACTTTCTAAGAGAAGACATACTGCTTATGGAGCTTTATAACATAGCTCATTAGGGTATTTACATCCATACACATGGGTAAATATGGAAACATCATATATATATATATATATATATATATATATATATATATATATATATATATATATATATATATATATATATATATATATATATATATATATATAGATACCAAAACATATATCAAACATATACTAACATAATACCTAGGCATATATCAAAACATCATATAACATATATCAACTATCATAAAGCATATACAAAACCAACATAAGCAAGTACTAAACCACCACGAAGCTATCATAAGAAAATGCTAAACCACCATAAAGCATATACCAATCCATCATAAGAAAATACTAAACCACCATAAGCAATCACCAAACCACCATATCAAAGTTGCTTTGCCTCAACCAGAAAACAAGGAAGGATACATACTTGCATATGATCCACCATCTCCCATGTAGCCTCATCAGGCCCAAGGTTCTTCCATTGCACTTTAACTTTCTTTATTTCTCGGTTCTAGAGCATGAGCACCTTTTTTTGTAATTTAAACTAAAGCTCCAGCTGTAAATCTCCATCTGGTTCCACATGCAATATAGACCAGTCAATTACATGATCAACATATTTAACATATTGCTTAAGCAATGAGACATAGAAAACCTTGTGGAATTTCACTGTCAGAGGAAATACAATTTGATAGGCTACTGGCCCAATCCTCTCAATGATACCGAAGGGTCCACAAAACCGTCGTGCCAGCTTGTCACATGAGCCAATCTGCAAGGATATCTTCTTCATTTTAATTTGTGTGTACACTTTTTCCCCAACCTGGAACTCCTTGAACAACCTATTCATGTCTGCATAACTCTTCTGCCTATATTGTGTTGTCTTGAGATTCTTCTTGATCACCTACACCTCATGTTCCATGTCTACCAACATATATGGTCCAATCAATAACCTGCTAACCAGATCACTCCAACTAATGGGAGTGTTACAACATTGCCCATACAATGCCTCAAAAGGACTCATCCTCAGTGAACCCTGATAACCGTTGTTTTATGTGAAATCTACCAAAGGGAGATACTCTTCGCACTTCCTTTGTTGATGCATTACGTACATCCTCAACATGTCCTCTAATATCCTGTTGTCCCTCTCTATTTGTCCATCTATCTGCAGATTATAAGCTATATGGAAGGCCAACTTTGTGCCTAAACTTGCAAATAACTCCTTCCAAAACATGGAAGTGAACTTGGCATCCATGTCTGACACAATTTTCTTTGGAAAACCATGTAGGCTAACCACATCTTAGATGAACACATGTGCCACATTGCTAGCTAAGTATGTCGACTTCACTGGAATGAAGTGTGAAACCTTTGTTAACATATCAACAATGACTATGATGGAACCATGATGCTTCACTGTCTTCGATAACCCTGTAATGAAATCCATGGAAATGACCTCCCATTTCCATTCTGGAATTGCAATTGGTTGTAGAAGCTCACCTGGATGTTTACACTTTTCCTTCACTTGCTGACAATCAAAACATCTATCCACAAACTCTGCTACATCCCTCTTCAAATTTGGCCAATAGTAAGATCTCTTTACTATTTTCAGTGTCTTTTGGTAACCTCGATAACCTGAATAAAGTTTCACATGAAACTCCCTCAATATAACCTTCTTGAGGTCATTATCATCCAAAACATATATCATGTCTCAGAACCTGAACAATCCCTCTACTGTAAGACAATAGTCCATGCCATGTGCACCTACACCTATACCTATACCTTCACCTATACCTGTACCTATACTATCACCCTCCTCCAACCTGTGCACAATCTCCATATCCTAACATCCTATTGTCCTGCCTACAAGATCCCGTCATTTAAATATATGCCATAAGAGCTCATAGCTACCAGGTGATGTATCTGTATCCATTTACTGAGAGCATCTGTCACCTTGTTCTCTTTACCTTTGATGTACTTGATCTTGAAGTCAAACTTGTTGATCATGGTCAACCACCTAACCTACCTGGCATTCAGTTTTGGTTAGTGTAGTGTCCTATCTAGGGTGCTAGATTAGGCTATATTTATTATCGACCAGGATCAGTAAACTTCAAGGCATGCGTCTACAATCTATAGACATAAAGGATTCCTAACTAAGTGTTTGTGATGATAGGTTACAGAACTTCTTTACGGAAGGTTGAGGTATGCTCCATATCACCTGGACACTCAGGTCACTCAATTCATCTACCTATTCTAAAAACAATGTGTATTACTTAAACCAAGATTTCAATCCTCTTACGAGGATACTGTGCATAAAACCCCTTTTCAGTAAACACTCAGCATTCAATGTTTATCATTCATGAAAGATTGAAATATATTAAAATCATAAGCACACTTAAAATCCAAATATATGAGAAACAGGGTTCATGAAGATGCTCTTAAAAATAATGAAAGATCAGATCCCTTACAGGATACAATTCAACGATCTCAACGATTAATCTTTCAAGCTACCATCATAAACATTACTCATACAAATTTCTAATTGAATCAACGAAAGCATAAACTAAATTCTAATAACTGTGCATACTATTGAATATTCAGAAGTTGCAAATGAAATAAAATAACAGTATACCCGTTCCACGCAGGGCCCGTCCGCATTTCAAAGGTATACTGGATTGTGCTCAAGCAACTATAGAATCAACGCAACGATGAAATCGTGACTGCAACCATGTTTTTGGTATTAAGTTCAAAACTCTTTTTTCAAAACGATACAATGATAACCACCAACACACATAACTGTGTTTACATATGTTTTTACCATCTTTACATTACGGAATGAATGTACATTCATGATGCGGCTGTTGCCGCTTTTTCTATGGCATAGTTTTTAAGTTGTTTCTATTCTGAACCAATTTCAAAAAGGAATAAAACTACAGCGGTTTAGAACCCTATGTTGTTGCTTATTTTGTCGCCAACATGCTATGCTTTGACCGTCATTGACCGTGCCTCCAGGAACGTTGGTTCTGCTGTAGGATAGGTGTTCGTCCATGCTTGTACATTCTACTTTTCATCCCTACCCTTTGCTTTAGCCTAGCTGTCATGCCATATGTCAAACAATAAACCAATTACAGGATGTTGCAACTTCCTGTAGTCTTTTTATCAAAAATCCTTAATTCTTTAACATAAAACTCATAAATCAATTCTAATGTATTTAACAACTATAATACTGTTAAATAATCAATTTCAAGGGGTCTAAGAGATGTATGAAGGAAAAATGTATGCAAAAGATGTGTTTGAAGAGGAAAAAGGAGGTCAAGGAATGGTACCAACATCTCTCCCCGACTTAATGAATTAGCATGACCTCATGCTAACCCTGATGTGCTTCCTGTGAACTCTGTCCCTGCCTGTACCTCTGCTACCCTCAACAATGTATCCACATTCTTCTTCACCTGGGCATCTTTCTAACCATGGAGTTCATGCTTTAAACTTTTTACTTTTCCTTGAGGACCTTCTTTTGATTGTACCATTTAGTGGCCCATTTACAAATATCTTTTTGTTCAGCTTCAAGTTCCTTAATTTGTTCCCTTAACTTTTCATTCTTCTATTGAGTCTCTTTACTCTATGCTCTGAGCATTTCATTTTCTTTCTTGATAACTTTTTCCAGCATATTAGCCTCCATTAGTTCTTCCTTTAACTTCTCAATTTGCTTCTCCAGTTTCTTTTGTTTCTTTATGGCAGGTGGTGAATCTTTTTCTTGCCTGTTATTGCTTTCAACCTCCATCTCATCTCCTGGTCCATGTTGTGAGTGGGCACTACTTTCAATATCCATCGGCATAGGTGCATTTGATTCAGGTTGGTCTTCTTGTAGCTGGGCCTTTTATGTTCTCTGGTTCTTCTTGAATAGGTGGTAAAAATTTTATCTTTTTCTGCTTTCCGAGCATCCTCTTTTCCCATTTTCCTCGTCCTTATAGTGCTAACAGGTGGAGGTACCTTGCTTTCTTTGTGTATAGGAATCTCTTCATCGATATCATTCATGAATCCTGAGTTTTCCTGTGGTTCTTCCTTATCCTCTTCGTCCTTAATTTGGTTAGCAGCCAAGAACTCCTTCCACGTTTTCCCTCTTCTCTGCAATTCATACTCAATAAGAATTTTAATTAACCCAAAGTGATATAAGCTCTTGTCTTCGTTAGCTTTCTGCTTTTGGATGGTCTTTGACATTTTGGTTAGGCTTTGCAAGAGGAAGTATGGTAGACTGATAACACACTGTCCTTCCAAATGTAACAATAACTTGATATGGTACAAGTAAACAATACTGTAGTGGCCTTCACAAGTTACAAACTTTTGGATGATATAGACCATCTCGTCCCAGGGATGCACCGGCCAACTTCTTGGGATGCCTTTCTTCTAATTAGCAGATGGAACCTTGGATCTGGACATAAATTGAGTCCATGATTTCTTTTTAAATTGCTTTATTTTGAAGTACTTCTCCCCTTCTGGGTT
Source organism: Pinus tabuliformis (assembly GCA_031772625.1). Classification (NCBI taxonomy): domain Eukaryota; kingdom Viridiplantae; phylum Streptophyta; class Pinopsida; order Pinales; family Pinaceae; genus Pinus; species Pinus tabuliformis. The sequence continues at coordinate 695,867,097 of CM062810.1, forward strand.
GATCCCTAGGGCTTGAGCTATGGTATCTTTCGAAACTCTGAATGAAAAATTACCTATCAGAGCCTTCTCTCCGTTGAATGTAAAAGCGAACTGTTTGGTGACCTCTTCATTACTTCCACGAAACTTCTCTAAAAAGGGCAGCCACTGTATTTCTTTAAGAATTGAAATGCAATCTTCATGATACTGGGAACTTTCGAATATGCTTGGTTCGACCCTATTGGTCATTGTGGCCGAGAGTTGTGCTCTAACTCTTCTTTGTTTATGTTTTACAACTTCAACAAGGAAGTTTTGATTTGTTACCTTTTATCTTCCGCCCTAATGCTGCTGACCTGGTGGCGTCCTCGACTCTTTAACACTAGCTCCTTTAGTAACTCGACGATGCTCGATTAACGATCTTGTAATAGAGGTCGAACCCAATTAACTGCATTTTCCTTTCGTGGTGCTTGCTACTTTCGGTCTTTACTATTGAAGTCATAGGAGTCGAATGCTAACATAGAACAACTAAAAACGATAATGAAATAATCAGCTTAACTCAATTCATAACATATTCATCTTTTGAAACAGAGGAATGGCTATACTGGTCGTATGGATGCCATCATAGAAATGCTAGAAGCATATATATGAAGTACTGGGATATGATTCCGGTTAGTCATTTGCATCATTTGGCTTCGTCAGGTGTTTAAATCATAATTCGGCCGTTTCAAACATAATGAACAAGCCCGCATGACATTTGGTTTCCAAACAATTCACCACATGTCCTACTTCTGTTGGTACCCGGCCAAATAGAAATGTTGGGATGGCTGTAGGGTCTAATTGATTGGTAACAGAGATTGAAAAGGGTGATATGAGAGGGGATTAACAAAATCGTATAAGTATGAGAGGGGTTGGAGTATTGGAAGATGATAGGGATTAACAATAGGATAATGAGTGATAGGTATGGAGGTGTCTCTGAAATTGATCGTAGCAGTCACATTTATTAAATTTAACATTAAAAATTAATATAAGAATTTAAATGTTAAGAATAAGGAATACATTACACTTTTGTTGGTTGTTCAAGCGTTGCATTGGCATGCTGGGTAGGACTAGTCTCTTTTGACTATTCTTTGTTGTTCATAACAGGTCCCCTGAGATAGATTCGAATACAATAGGCCCCTTTGAGATCTTGAAGATGTTCATGCATCTTCTTTGAAATCCGGAGAAAGAATTATATGTATACAGGTTCCTTGATCTTTGGTATTTGATGAAGTCTTGGTGCCCAGCAACCTGTGGATCCTTGTAGAAACTTGATGAAGCTTTGTTGAAGTAATCCTGAAGTAACAGTCTCTTAACAGGTCCCTTTTTATGTGTCTTAAACAGGTCCCATTACTGCTGGTGTTGGTAACATGGTCTTCTGGACAGAATAGGTCCCCCTACATAATGTTTATAACCAGGTCCCTCTGAGATAAAACAATGACAAAACAACTTCTTTATTGAAATCTGGAATGCTGAAACAAATTGCTTTGGAAATTTACAGTGAGGAGATGAGATAAGAAATCTTTAAGAATTTACAATGGAGAGATAAGAGAACAAAATGCGGATGCTTCTCTCCCCCACTTAAAGTGTTGACTTGTCCTCAAGTCATGATTCAGTTGATAAATGAAACAGGGAACAAAAGAAAAGGAATTCTTACCCGCCAACGAATTGGTTTTCAAGTAAGAATTTGGGGTTAGAGTGTGCCAGAGTCTGGTTTTCACATCTAACCCATTGTTATTATTTTTAGTTGTGTTTGTTTTTTTTTTTTCTTTTTTTTTAGATTTTGTTTTGTTTTTTTTTTTTTTTTTTTTTTTAATTTCTAAATTGAAATGAAATGAACTAAGGCAGGGATACTGCAGCTGAAGGCTGCAGTATCTCAACCTCACTTTGTTGAGATACTGTTTGGAGAAAATTTTGCTTGTTGATGGGCTTAGTGTAAAGTTTCAGGCGATGACCGTTGACAGTAAAGGAATGACCTTCTCCATCAATAGTTTTGAGCTTGGCTGAACCATTGTCGTAAGCCTGAATAATTTGGTATGGGCCCATCCAATGGGTGGTAAACATGGCTTTATGATCTCTGAATTTAGAGTCAAAAAGTAAAGCCCAGTCGCCTTCCTTGAACTGCTTCTTCTTGATATGCGCATCATGCCACTGCTTCCTTTGTTTTTGCATGAGGATTGTGGTTTCCTCTGCTTGCTGCCTCATCTCATCCAGCTGGTTCAACTGCTGAATTCTTTCTTGCTGTGCTTGGTCCAGGTCAATTTGCAAATTTGCATCCAGTTTAAAAGTAAGTATTTGAAACTCAATAGGAAGCATTACCTCTTTGCCATACACCAACTGATATGGTGTAAATCCTATAGTATTATTCCACGTAATTCTATAAGCCCACAGTACATCTTTGAGCTTCTCTTCCCAATTCTTTCTGTTCATTGCCACAGTTTTAGTGATGATCCCTTCCAAAGTTTTGTTTGTGGATTCCACCTGCCCATTGGCCTATGGATGGTAAGGTGTACTTCTTCTGTGCTTGATTTGGTATTTGTCTATGATGTCCTTTACTAACTTTGAAGTAAATTGAGTACCCTGATCAGTCACTATTTCCCTTGGTACTCCATACCTTACAAAAATCTCTTCAAAAAGGAAATTTACCACTGTTTATTCGGTGGCTCTAACTAGTGCTTTTGCTTCAGCCCACTTTGTGACATAATCAGTACATACTAAGATGTACTTTTTACCATTGGAGGTTGGGTTAATGGGTCCTATGAAGTCTAGAGTCCATTTTTCAAATGGCTCTAGGTGAACTTGGGGCTGAAGGGGCATCTCGTCTGTAGCTGTTGGCCTGCCCATTCTTTGGCAGCTGTCACAACTCTTCATGTACTGTCATGCGGAAAGAGTCAATTTTGCGGACAAAACCAACCTCCCTAGAAGCTAAGGCTTTCTAGTGACAAACAGGACAATCAAGCACTATCTTTCCCTAAATATGCTTTTAAAATAGAAACAACCAGGTGTTTAAGGCTTACCTTTAGTCCAACGCTTGTTTGTTGTAGTCTAGCCTCTCCGATCTAGATGAGCTCCTTCTCCTTGAAGCCTGCATTCACTAACAAGCAAACGATTACATAGCATCTGAATAACTCATATAATAAAACATATTCATCATAAAGACCAAGGAGTATATGAAACAAATTATATAGAACAACTTGTTGAGAAAAATGAACTTAATTGTATTAATTGGACACAAAAGAAACCATTACAACCAGTGCCTTGGTGTTGTGCAGGTCCCTCCCAGGGTCCAGCAAGAGTTCTCCTTTACTTTGATCAGCTCAACCACTTCCAAATGAAGCTAAGAAAGGATTGGAATCTCTCCTCTCAAGCTCTATAAGGGAGTCCTAATTTCAGCAGCATCTACCCTTAGGAATGTTCAGCTTTCAACCTCCCCTCCCTCTGGTCCAATACTTGTATTTATAGTGCTTTGGAGGAAGTTAATTAGGTCCACCATGAATGGGATAAGCCCCTCTTTCAATGGGATAGCTCCCCTCTTCATGGGATAAGTTCCTCTTTCATTGGGATGCATGAACCATCTGGAGGCGCTCAATACACGTCAAACCATCTTCTAGAATTCTCTAGATTCGACCACAAGTAACTTTTTTGAAGTAAAACTCGCGCCTTTTGACCTTTACAGGAGTACACACCCACCCCTTTATAGAAAGAGCGTACAAGTACGCAGGTATTGTGAACTTGAGGTGCGTACACGCAAGTAAGGTTAAGAGACACTGCGTAACCAGAGTTATATTGACTTTTGAGGACTTTCTCTCTTTCTTGGAGTTTGACGTGAGAAGCAGAGGTATGAGACTTGCCAAGGAGGACAGTATGACTATCGACGGAGCCATACTGACTGCAAATAGTCATGGTGACAAATTTTAGTGTAACAGATTGCCCCCTAAAGTGCAAAGCCTGTAGTAGATTAGGGTTTCATATCATCTAGGAAGGGTGAAGTACTTTATCATTTCAAGGATTATCTTGTGGAGAGCCCAGTTGGAACCTGCAAATATTCAACACAAAATACATGTATGAGATCATATCATCGCTGAGGTAGGCATTCCCATACTCAGATCAAAAACTTTAACTAACAAACTAATTACTGCTGTCATACAGGAATGATTTCGCAGTACATCATAATCATAGACTCATGTAGACACAGTATGGACGCAGCCATCTCTTTATAATTAGTATACTATATAATGAATACAAAACTCCTTGCAGCCTCAGATCAAAAACTTTAACTAACAAACTAACTATTGCTCTGATACAGGAATGATTTCGCAGTACATCATAATCATAGACTCATGTAGACACAGTATGGACGCAACCATCTGTTTATAATTAGTATACTATATAATGAATACAAAACTCCTTGCAGCCTGGATGGTGGAAACTAGATCCAGGGTCTTCATTTCTACTTCCGAAATAGTACAATTCTATCCATGCGAATGAATGAGTTGATGTCGAGCATGGTAGAAACCACTTGATTACTAGTCAATGATGTAAACTGTTAACAAGTGTGAGAGAGACCAACAGTGATGTCAATGGTTCTCAAAGTACCCAGTACAATCCATGAGATGTGAATGAATGTGTTGATGTCGAACATGTCACGGAATCCTTCGATCGAAAGTCAATGATGTAAACTGTCGTCAAAGGCAAGAAACCTGCCATTGATGCATGTAGATTTCAAGGTACTGACGATTTCTAGATCATCTTTCTAGATAATGTGCTGATGTCGATAGAAAGCGATCCGTCGTAGGCAAGCCCACAACACGAAATCATAAATCAAGTTGAAGATGGTCAAGATGGATGACAGGTATTTTGCAGATGAATGGTTTATTTGCAGTGACCTCTTGAACACATAACGACACAACAGATGGCTTGGTGACATTTGACCCAAAGTTAATACCCGGCTGAAGACTTTCAATGTGGCTTGATCAACTGTGAGGCAAAGGATTTCCCAACCCAGGTGAATGAAAAGCGTCGTGTTCAAGAGCGGTGATAAGGTTTCTTTGAGACAAAGGATAACAAATAGGCTCATTTTTCTCTCTTTTCCCCCACCATTTCTGGCAAGTACCTCTTTATTTTTTAACAAGCTTGAGGAGGATAACATTTGCTTGATTATAAGCTCATCCTTCGGATGAGTCCAACTTAGTTTAGATTCGAACCCTAAGAAGGAGTGGTCCGTTCCTATTTTTAATCGAACAGGTCCTTTACTGTGAAATTTTAACGAGTCTAGTATAGGAGAAACTCGGCGTTTTTCAATTTTACAGAGTCTGAAAAACTTAAGAAGACTCCAGGGTTGACCTTTTTCGTAAGTTTGTGTCTCTTAAGCCCGAAAAAGTATAAAATAATACTTGAGAGAACCGCTTGATCTTTACGACCAAGGAGTACTTTCATGATTAGTGTCTTTGACCTGAAAAGTAAAAAGCGATCAAGGACACGTCGTTTTATTTCCAATATCGAATTTGAAACGACAAAAATTCGGCAATCTTTTCATGTTTTTACGGTCAGAAAAGGGCTATAAGAGGACCGTCTTTTAATTCCGTTTTAACGAGTGTAAAAGAAATGCTCGGCAATCTTTTCGTGTTTTAGGAGTCAGAAAAGGGCTTAAAGATGACTCTGATGTTTTTGTTCGTAAAAAATGAAAATTTTTCCCTGAAAATCCTTTATCCTGTAAAAAAACCAACACATTACTCATACCTGTTTACGATGGATAAAAATACTTTGAAAAATACCTTTTCATGGTGAAAAATAAACAAATTTACCATTTATTTACCCAAAAAACCTATAAAAAGGGCTTTTACCAATTCATTTTTACCATTTTACTGTTGAGGAGAGCAAAAGGGCTTTTGGCAAGAAACTTCCCGTGGACATTGTGGAGAATCCGACCGTCGAAACCAAACGCCGTCTCTTTCAAGTATTCTACAACATCCTCCTCTTCATTTTCATCCGTTTGGAATTCATTTTTAGGCCCTAGTTTCATTTTTTGGAGGCTTTGGGGTTTCAAGGTCCGCCTTTCGGGGTACGCAGGTGCTCCACTGGTGACCTACATACCCCGACATTTTCTCAGTTGGGAAAATGCCGGGCGTACGCACCTTGGCTTAAGGGAACCTGCGTACCCACGCTCTGTTCCTAAAGGCGGGGTGCGTACCCCGCAAAACGAATTTTTAAACCTTAAGTTTTCCAAAATGGACCAAATTTTTTTTTATTTTATTGAATCTAACAGATGTTTTTTGGTGTGTAGATTGCCCACCATGCTTGATTGGCGTGAGAGAGAGCACGAAGATGTTGATTTGGCTGCCATTAATCATCAACCGTCAATTGATGCTTTGAAGGCATGTGACCTTTATAAATACTGGTCCATACCTGGCATGAGGGCCCAAGTGAGATTTCTAGAGTGGCTGGTCGAAAGGTGGAACGTTCAGGACCAATGCTTTTATATTGGAGGGCACCAGCTCGAGATAGAGCCCTCAGATATTTACTTTCTCACTGGTTTGCCCAAGAGATGCGAACACTTGACTCTGTTCGGGACTAGGCTGGGTGGCCAGTCCATCGCTAGTCTCCGACTAGAGTGGTGTAACACTCAGAACCAGGAGAAAGGGATAGAGATCAAAACTATATCCCGACTTGAACTTATGGTGATTGCCTTTACAGTTACCAGACTTTGCGGGGCTATCGCTTTGCACATTGCCACTGGGTCCCAAATGCAGATGGCGATTGATTGCTATCAAGGAACCATTTTTAACTGGTGTGATGCTGTGTTGGCCAATGTAAAAGGCCAACTAACTAGAGTCGAAAAAGGGTAGCTGAAGACTTTTGGTTATGGGCCTTTAGTTGTCAGTTTTGCTCTAGAGAGGGTTCCGATGCTGATCCCACAGCAGCTCACTATTGGTGTTGGGCTTCCTCGAGAGCCTAAGTTGATGCGATGGGTTGCGGTTATGGCCCATCATCCTGATGAGGGAACGGAGGTTGTTCGATTTACTCCGGAGTACTTTCACTGGTTAGAGGACCAGGTCTTTTTGATACAGGATTTTCCTTATGCCGGAGTTGATTTTCGTGGAGATCAGGACATGATTCTTCCACCGGGAGAACAGTGGGATGATACAGGTAACTTCACTTTCTAAAAAATTTTAAACTATCTATTTTTTTTTTGTTTTTATATCGTCTCAAAACTGACAGTGACAATTTTCAAAATGCAGATGTAGGCCCACGTTGACCAGCCAATCTCCGGCCTTTCGAGAGGAGACTACCAGTTGCAGCGGCACCGGCCCCACAGGACGAGGCCACAGAGACTTTAGTTGAGTTGGAGCATGACCTAGAGCATCTTACAGTAGACATACCGGAGACTACTATAGATGATATTCCTATCAGGCTTCAGCGCTTTGTAGTCGGAGTCCCAGGACCTTTTAGGAGGTTCTTGTGTAGGGTGGCTCATGCGGTGGTGTCATATTGAGATCATCACCAGTGATTGGATGGTCGTTTTTGTAGACACATGTGACATTTTGGTTTTTTGTACTTATCATTTTTTCCGATCATAAGGTGTTTTTCAACCTATGATCGAAGACGATGTATTTTTGACACACTCCTATCTATATATATCATTATTACCGACTTATCTTGTAAATCATGTTATGGAATGATTTTAAATTTACATGTATGTTTATTGCAAATGTCTATTCAACATTCGAGAAGCAATTGCATCTGCTAATGTATTTAAAGACCTTGGAATATGTTGATATTCAATGTAATCAAATTCACGTTCCAAGAGACGCACTCTCAAAAATAACCTTAACAATACTGGATTTCTAATGGCATATACTCTATTAAGCTGTAATACAACAAGTTCAGAATCTAACCTCACTATCAAACTCCGAATCCCAAATGAAATAGATTCAGACAATAATTCAATCACTGCACTGTATTCTGCAATGTTGTTTGTTGTTTGACCGAGGCTTACCCCGTGCATAGAAACTAACTCGTCAGAGGGCGAATAGATAACCCAAGCTGCGGAAGAGATATTCCATGTACTACGACAAGCACCATCAGCGAAACCAATGTATGTTTGGAGAGGCATCGACATCTGCATCATCAAGAGTAAAACCAAGATAAGCCAGAATAACGACGAAAACACACTTTCTAAGTTAAGCACACTGTCTAAACTAACAAAAACACCAGTTAGAAAGAAAAACCTAACCTAACTAAAATCTCCATACCCATCTTTTAAGCATAATACCTCTTTAGGTAAAGTCCATTTCTGGGTTTACCCAAAGAGTCCCCGTCAAAGTCTACCAGCTCATAGGCCCCTTTGGCAAGCTTTCGCTTGACAATATAGGGCCCATGCCACATAGGAACGAATTTTCCAGCGCCTAATTTATCATTAGCTTGATCATATAATAACACTATGTCTCCTTCCGAAAAATTTCGAGGGTTCACATTTCGATCATACTGAGCTTTCATCCGTTTTGCGTGAGTCTCGATTGCCAATGCGGCATCACGTCGATTCTCATCTAATTGAGCTAAGTATAATAAACGCTTCTCCTCTTCAGAAGTAGCTGGAAGTAACTCGATGGCCATTTGCAGTGACGAGATTTCGCATTCAATGGGTAGCACAACTTCCAAACCATAAACTAGTTGGAAATGAGTGAAACCTGTTGATGTTTTCACTGAGGTTCAGTATGCCCAAAGCGCTGAAAATAACATGTTGTGCCAATTCGACCGATGAATACCAATGATTCGTCGGATCATGATAACTAAAACCTTGTTGATAGACTCAACCAGACCATTCGCTTGTGGATAATAAGGAGTTGAACTATCGTGACGCAAACCAAATGGCCTGTAAGTTCTGTCATCATAACGTTTCGAAAATGGCGCCCATGGTCAGTGATTATCGCTTGTGGGACACCAAACCTAGCAATTATGTGATTGAATACAAAAATTGCAGCTGTCTTGCCGTCTGCCTCGAATGTAGGCATCGCCTCGACCCACTTAGTAAAATAATCAACCGCAAGGATGATATACGCATGCCCCCCGACCGAGTGAGGGTTACATGTAATAAAATCGATACCCCATTTGGCAAAAGGACCAACGACAATTATAGGGTGGAGAGGAGCAGGTGGAGCGCGCATCTTTTGATCAAACACTTGACAGTTGTGGCATTTTCGGACCACAGTGATACAATCTTTGAATAAGGATGGCCAGAAGTAGCCAGCGCGCAACACCTTTTGGGCTGTGGCATACCCAGACATATGACCGCCACATGCTCCAGAGTGACAGTCATTTAGAACCCTTTCTGCCTCTTCGTGAGTTAAGCAAAGTCGAAAAATCGAGTCCGCCCCACGTCGATAAAGAGTATCTCCAATAATTTTGTATTGTTGGGACTGGAATCGAATTTTTTGACGTTTCGACTTTGAAGCTTCGAGCCGAAAGGATTGGGTCTAAAGTGCTGATTAGAAACAAAGATTCGTCCGCAATGGGCTCCTCTGCCACAGTTTCCGTGTCAGCACGCGGGAAGTCACACATTAACTCTGCAAAAACTAAGGATTTCTTAGACTTAGATTTGTCAAACTCCAAGTCGAACTCCTGTAGGATAACAATCCATTTGGAGTACTTGCCCCCTAGAAATTGTTTAGTCAAAATGTAGATCATAGGGTTGCAATCCGAAATGACTGTAGTTTTATGGAGTAAAATGTAGTGACGAAAACGTTGGACAGCTTGAACGGCTGCCAATGCCAATTTCTCCACATGTGAGTATTTTAGCTCAGTGGGATTTAACGTCCTACTAAGATAATATATCACATGTTCCGTTCCGAATTCATCTTCCTGAACTAAAACCATTCCAATGGTGGAATGAGAGGCGGCGAGGTACAAAAAGTAGTCCTAGTTGTAGTTGGGAGGATGCAACAATGGTGCATGGGTCAACACGTGTTTGAGTGCATCAAAAGATTTCTGAGCTATCTCATCCCAAGAGAATTGAGCGTTCTGTTTCAACAACCGTGTAAAACCTTTTGTAACCTCGGTGTAGTTAGAAATGAATCGTCGTAAAAAGTTTGCTTTCCCCTGCAAACTTTAGAGTTGGCGAAGACTCGAAGGAGGAGGCAATTTGATGATAGCTTCTACCTTCGAGGGATCGACGCGAATGCCGGCTTTCGAAACTACAAATCCTAGCAATCGTCCCACTTCTATACAGAAGACACATTTGTGTGGGTTCAACCGAATACGATAATGCCGACACCTCATGAAGATTGCTCGTAAATGGACAAGGTGATCAGCTCGATGTAATACATGAGAGGGCAAGTCATCGAGATACGGTTGCACAATGTGTTTGGTGTCATGAAACGCATAAGACATCGCCCTTTGAAAAGTTGCTCCGACGTTCTAAAGCCCAAAAGGTAATTTGCAATAAGCAAATGTCCCCCATGGACAAATGAAAGTCGTTTTTGGTTGATCAGCAGGTAGAATATTGATTTGATTATAACCAGAAAAACCGTCCATAAAGGAAAATATTTCACTGCCGGCGCAATCATCAATGATTTGATCGATATAGGGTGTTGGGTAGTTGTCCTTTGGACAAGCTCGATTAATGTCCCTATAGTCGATGCATATTCTTATTGTTCCCTGTTTTTTGTTAATCGGAACAATATTCGATACCCAATCCGTTAACGGGATCGGATAAATGAAACCTGCTTTCAACAGCTTCTCAACTTCTGCTTTAATTGCAGCAGCTTTTCGTGGGTGTATCTGACGCAAACGTTGCCGGACGGGTTTAGCATCTGGGTAAGTCTTGATCTCATGAACAACAATTGCGGGATCAATTCCTGGCATTTCCTCATAGGACCAGGCAAACACGTCACGGAATTCTTGAAATAGGGCCTTGTATGTCTGAATTTTGTCATCTGTACACGAGGCACCTATATGAATGTTTTCAACAATTCCGGGCTTTACTGAAATGTCAATGGGAGGAGTTCGAGAGATATTTCCCAAATTCAACTCTGAATCAGGATGTTTCATGGGATTCTGAGCCTCTTGGACATGTTTAGCTGTAAAAACTGATGAGAAATCATTTTCAAAACGATCATCCTCAGGTAAGAATGAAGATCTATGATGGAGATCGTCCCATGGTAAGTCATCTATACACAGGACTTCACGAAGTTGTTCGTCAGATGACACAACTTCGGGAAACGCTATTAACTCTGAGGTTGATGTGAAAAGTGATTCCTCACGGACCACATTCATTTGGTCAACTTTGGTTGAACACGGGTTGGTAAAAGACTGCACGGCTTCATAGGCAATTTCATATGGACTCAACGGCATAGAATTACCAAACGAGTCTATTTTAGATTCAGAAGGAACGATCCAAGGATCGTCGTAATAAATAGTGTGTGACGTAATCATATGAATGGTTGCGAATGAAGACGACCCATTGAGTGGAGGAAAAGGAAAAGTTCCCAGTAAACCGGCATCTTTAACTAAACCTACACCAACATCCTTATATGGGATAGTCGTTTTACCGACATGCTGAATACTCTCTGAAGAGGTTGGGTCGAATGAAAAGTAAGTCAGCTGGTCTATTGTTACGATCTTGCCATTATGTGGAAACTTTATTACTCGGAAGATCGATGAAACGACCGCTGTCATAGCGTAAGTCCAACTTCGACCCAAGAGAAGGTTGTAGTCTAGAGGGGCATCAACCACCTCCACATCTAGACTAACGGTTTTTCCTTCAACCCCTATAGGAAAATCCTGTAGAATGCCAAAAGGACGGAACCCACGGCCATCAAATGCCTTAAGAATTGTCGGGGATTGATTTAGTGAAGGAGAACCAAGCAATCTCCAACACTGCATCGACATAATACACGTGGAAGCTCCCTCATCAATTACAGTCTGATGAATAGGCCTGTTTTTTACTATCACTGGGATCTGGAAAGCCATTTGATGAGGCAAATGCGGTGTACTATTTTCTAGATCAAAGATTATTAGGTTCGGGTCCTGAACATCAACAGCTCCTATAGCCGACAAAAGTAATTTGCGTTGTGCTGGGCATGATTGCAGCACTTCCAAAGCCAACATTACTGAGGGGGAAACAGCTAAGTCCTCAACAATGTTATAATTCTGGGCCGCTCTCACATGTGGATTGAAAGAAGACCTTCGAAGTACACCCTTGGCGGGCGGTTTGATTACTAAGTTTGGGTTAGGTTTCTCGATCTGTAGTGGATCGGAACCGGGAGCTGAGGTTGATGGATTAGAATGAGAAGATTCTGCTTCTTTCGATCCATCAACATGACTTTTACTACCATAATCTTGCGATCGAGTCGCAATCCTTACATGAGACATCATCAAAATGGGTTCTTCAGTGGCACTCAAGGAAGAACCTATCATTTTGCTATCTTTCGGAAATGGGTCCTTCAAGACAGCAGGAATTTGGGAACCCTTGACGATTTTCGCAACCTCTGCTCGATGAGGGAAGTCTCTTGTAAAGTGTTCTTCTTCACAAATAAGACACGGATAACGAGGCTTGCGTTTTTCATCATTGGATTCCGCCTTTTCATTTTTCTCCTTTGGAGTTTTGTCTGCTTTATTCTTCTTCTTGCCTTTCTTCTTCCCACCGGATTTTGATTTAGCCGTAGATGACTCTACAGCGTGAATGTCGACGGAAATTTCAGCAGAAGAATCTCCTGTCGGGGAGTCTGGTAAGGTTATAATAGGAGAAGAATTCTTTGAGGATTTCTTCTTACTTTTAGTGTTCACCATACCAATCATGCCATCAGTAGCATGAGATCTCGAAGGAGCAGCAATGATTTGATTTGACTTTGGAAGATCTGGGATCTTTTCGTGTAACGTACGCGATTGAGTGTAAACCAAGTCAAGGTACTGTGCTTGAGCAATCACTTGCTCCTCAGTAACTACTCCGGCCTTAGCTACGTCTTCAGTAATCTTCGGTAACAATGATTTAACAAACCATTAAGCTAAGATTTGGTCCGGGATAAAAACTTTCACTAACCGCCTTCGACGTCTCCATTCATGTATATGATCAGAAATATAAGTGGACGTCGATTGTTTTAATGAAGTTAGTAACTCCGTGCCATTATCATATCTGACCAGCAACTGAAAATGAGTTAGGAACGAGGTAGCTAACTCGCTAAAATTATAAAAAGAGGCCCGTGGTAACTCAATGTACCACTTGGCTGCGAGACCAATGAGAGTGCGCTGGAAGAGACGTAAACGGATCGAATCATCCGAGATGGAATTTGAGGCACACCAGAGGTGGTAAGTCATCACATGATTCGACGGGTCCTCTCCAGACTTACCCTCGAACTTGGGAATGTCACTGGGCAACTTATTCGGCATTGGCGGCTAAAACAGAAGATAATTGATTGGATCGTTCATTAGGTGCAACAAGTCTGGTAAATCCAAAGTTGCGATGAACGGCAGCTGTCGATTAGGATCCCTAAAACTCTGGGTCACAATACCAGCCCCAGGAGGAGGATATCCAAGATAACTAGGAATAGGAATCACATTCGGGATATTGTATCCTCCTGGAAAACCAGGATTAACCGGACCGTACTGGGGTTGCTGTGGTTGTTAATAAGTGTACCCAGGATACGGTTGATACTGGTAAACTGGCTGTTGGACAGCAGGATCGAATTGGTACTGTCCCTGGTACGGTTGATAAGTGAATTGTGGTTGACTTGTGACAACCGTACTTAAACTAGGTTGTCCTACAGTCATCTGAACCATAGTTTGAATCGTAGATCCAGACGATGGTAAAGATGTCTGAGGAGTAGTTACAGGGAGAGTAGAAACCAGAGCTATCGATACTCCAGAAGTAAGTGTGGTAGATGGAACAAATGTTGTGGTAGTTGCAGCAGTCGTTTGAGATGGAGTACGAGGCGAAACAGGCCTAGACTGAGAAACTACCGGAGGTACAAAAGTTTGAATATTAGACTGGACTGGTTGCTGGGGGGTTGTCCAGTTTGAGATGACAACTGCACACTTGGCTACAACACCGGTTGAACTTGTGATGGATCCCACACTATATTTATTCTGGGGTATTGACCCATAACAGGTTGAGGATATTGAAATCCATAACTGGGTTGAGGGTAGGATTGATAATTGAAAGGCACATTTCCCGTACCTTGAACATAAGATTGACCTTGAGGTGGTTGGAAACCTTGACTCGAGTACTGACCTTGGTGCAGATACCCTTGAGGCATGTACTGATACTGGGGTTGACCTTGAAGTGTAAATTGATACTGGGGTTGACCTTGGGGTACATATTGAGTCTGGGTTGACCTTGAGGAATGTATTGTACCATAGGCACATACTGTCCTTGAGGTTGCCCCCCAGGCGTTAATTGAGGCTGCCCCCTAGGCGGTAACTGGCCACCTTGAGGTTGAGAAGCGGGAATAGAACCTGACATCATAAGAATGTCTTCTACACTCAACGGCTTTGCACCATTGCTTTAGTGAACATCCTTTGTTCAATGGGTTGAGGAGATGCTCCTGAAAAAGTACCGGAAAAACACTGATACCCAGCAGGAACAGAAGGACCGTCATACAAAAAAGATTCAGGCGATTGAGTAAACATGGACGACTGACCTGACATATTTACGAGAGTGTAAATACCCCTAGGTGGATAAGAAACACGAGGTGGTGAAAAACTAGACACTGAGTTGTCCAAATAATTAGTTAAAGAAAGATACCAAGTAGTACTTCTAGGTGGACTGTAAAAAATGGATTCACGCTCCCTTAGATCAATAGTGGGTTGATTCTCAGGGATAGGGACGCCTATTTCTTCTTCCGGAGCAAGCTCTTCAATAGCTATCAAACCAGAAGGAAGATTTTTGGTGAAGACTCTTTCTACCCTAGGTGAATTAGGAGCACTAGAAACTGGAGAGACTAACCCCGATGTTGGAGTAACAGGTTTAGATATCTCAAGTTCTTCGCCTATATCACTAGTAGATGAAAAACTACCAGCAAGCTTGGAAACCGAAATAGCTTCAGGATTATAACCTGTTTCTAGACTTTGGTAATCATGATGAACAACTAATGAAGACTCTCCTTCTTCAGGTGACCCTACTTTACTGCCACTAGGAGTTACAAGGACTTTCAAACCTTCGTAATGGCCTGGGACATCTTCAGGAGGCTAGCCCCGAAGTCTACGGGACTTCCTCAACAAATCAGCCACGGTTACAACCTTAGGAGACTGGCCCCGAAGTCTACGGGACTGTCTTGGTAATTCAGCCACAGCTAAAAACTTTTAACTACTGCACACGCAAACAAAGTAAAATCTCAAAGCAAACCATCTAAAGTCTCTAAAGAACCAAACAAATTCAAATCACACGCCTAAAGAATCTAGGGCGTCAAACCAAACAAAAACAGTAACCTTCCGGACCGAAAGCACTAGTTGGTGATGAAATCCAACATCGCCGAATCCAGTACAGAAGTGGTGGGTGGAACAGTTACCCTGGCAACCTGCTTAATGAATAGACTGGACCAAGCTCCTCCACTTTAACAGTCTCGAGTGAAGTGAACCCCCCAGAAAATCCAAGTGAGTCTAGCCGACGTCTGCTCCAGGTACAGTGGGATCTTCCCTCCACCGTCACCTTGGGTAGAATCCTAAAGATAATGGTCACTAAGGTTACCAACAACAACAAATATACTTGGGGGAACAGTCTACGACCCGATAGCATGCAAGGGTAGAGTAACAAGCTCAATCCCCTTGCCGGCTCCTTGAGAATAATCCAAGGTTTATCGACAAGTGACCCCAGGCTCCTTGACAATAATCTGAGGTTTACCGTTTGTAGTACATGCGTATCTGGCATCTTTCCCAATGAAGGAGGATTGATTCCTTCACTGGTTCGGACACGGTCTCATGCTTCTCTTTTAAGAGGAGATTTCCCAGAGTACAAATGAAACAGTTGGATTTATCCTACCACAAGATAAGCCACTTTTTTGGTTTTACTGTCTTGGAGAGTTAATTACTCTCCTACTCCAAGACACTAGCCTGATCTATATTGGTTTTTCAGAGCCCTAGTAAATAAAAAGTTACTAAGTTGATTTTACTTTAAGCGTTAATTTTTATGGCTTTTCTTTAGGACAAAAGGTAGCGGAGATGAAGCTGATGGTGTGTAGACTCGACTCAAATCCACTAAAAAGATGCACCTAGGATGAAGCAAAACAATCTTTCCTTTTTCAATGAATTCCCTAGCTAAGAGAGTTGGAGAATACAAAATTTATAAAGACAACTTTCTTGGCAATGAAAATCAAAGAAACACTCTCTTTTATCTTTTCCTAAGCACACAACACATGACCACTAATTATTTCACGAAAACTTCCTTTCTCTTTTCAAAGACTTCAAACGCTACTAAAACAAACTTTCCTCAAAAGAGATTTTGTATTTTCCTATTTAACAAAGCATACAAGACTACTTAACAAAAATCAATCTTAAGATCTATGACAATCAAATCAATCTAAGATCTATGAAAACGAAAACCAATTTTAAGATCTATGCAAATCTAAGAAAAATTCACCTAAAAGCAAATCTAATGAGGTAAAAGCCTACAAAATATGATTCCAGGATGTTTTACTCAGTTACAATCCAACCAAGGACTAATTCATCCAGAATCATAAACTAGTCAAAAACAAAATAAAATGTTTTTGTTCTTTTTCTTAAGAATGAAATTCACAACTCAACCAACAAGCCTTCTCGAAATTCCGCAAAGAGACAACACAAAGGTAGGTTTCTCACAAAGGTCGATTTTACAAAAGGTCCGACTTCTAAGAAGACTGAAAAGACCAGGGAGATCCAAGGTTTTTTACAACTTCTAAAGCCAAAGTTACTACAAGACCAATGCAAAAATCAACCCTAGGGCTATAATTTCTATGAACTTCACTAAAACCCTTGACGCTGATGAAACAAGCTTAGATGAAAACTTTTGACAGGTGAACAGTGGATCTGGGCAGCAAAAACAAGCTATCAACAAAATCTAAAAGATAAAAAGGAAAAAATTGAAATTTTCTAGGCTTTTGACAGGGGTACGCAGGCAGCCTGTTTGCACAGGTGCAACCACGCTCTGTGTACATAGCAAAAGTGCGTAGAGGTACGCACTGTGCTTAACACAGAGGGTGCGTACTGCTCTCAAAATCAAGAAAAATAAAAACTAACTTAACCCTAAGCTATTCCACCCAAAATCACAGTCAATCAGTCAAAAACTAGAAATAAATCAGAGTTTCTCAAACCAAAGTATGAATCACAAGAGAAGTCAATCAAATCCATGGATTCCCCAACGGAGTTGCCATTTTGTCATGCGGAAAGAGTCAATTTTGCAGACAAAACCGACCTCCCTAGAAGCTAAGGCTTTCTAGTGACAAACAGGACAATCAAGCACTATCTTTCCCTAAATATGCTTTTAAAATAGAAGCAACCAGGTGTTTAAGGCTTACCTTTAGTCCAACGCTTGTTTGTTGTAGTCCAGCCTCTCCGATCCAGATGAGCTCCTTCTCCTTGAAGCTTGCATTCACTAACAAGCAAACGATTACATATCACCTAAATAACTCATATAATAAAACATATTCATCATAAAGACCAAGGAGTATATGAAACAAATTATATAGAACAACTTGTTGAGAAAAATGAACTTAATTGTATTAATTGGAAACAAAAGAAACCATTACAACCAGTGCCTTGGTGTTGTGCAGGTCCCTCCCAGGGTCCAGCAAGAGTTCTCCTTTACTTTGATTAGCTCACCCACTTCCAAATGAAGCTAAGAAAGGATTGGAATCTCTCCTCTCAAGCTCTATAAGGGAGTCCTAATTTCAGCAGCATCTACCCTTAGGAATGTTCAGCTTTCAACCTCCCCTCCGTCTGGTCCAATACTTGTATTTATAGTGCTTTGGAGGAAGTTAATCAGGTCCACCATGAATGGGATAAGCCCCTCTTTCAATGGGATAGCTCCCCTCTTCATGGGATAAGTTCCTCTTTCATTGGGATGCATGAACCATCTGGAGGTGCTCAATACACGTCAAACCATCTTCTAGAATGCTCTAGATTCGACCACAAGTAACGTTTTTGAAGTAAAACTCGTGCCTTTTGACCTTTACAGGAGTACGCACCCACCCCTTTACAGACATAGCGTACAAGTACGCAGGTATTGTGAACTTTAGGTGCGTACACGCAGGTAAGGTTAAGAGAAACTGCGTAACCAGAGTTATATTGACTTTTGAGGACTTTCTCTCTTTCTTGGAGTTTGACATGAGAAGCAGAGGTATGATACTTGCCAAGGAGGACAGTATGACTATCGACTGAGCCATACTGACTGCAAATAGTCATGGTGACAAATTTTAGTGTAACACGTACTTCTTGGAATCCTTAAAAATGGATGGCCAGTAGTATCCAAGACTAAGAACTTTGAATGTTGTTCTCTTAGCTGCAAAATGCCCACCACACGGTTCATCATGGCAAGATTTTAAAATATCAATTATCTCATCATTTCTTACACATCTTCTAATAATCATGTCATAACCAGTGTAAAATAAATCGCCATTAATCCATGAGTATCGAGCGCTTTGTTTGACTAGTCTCTTCTTTTCCTTTGGAGTAAAGTATGGAGGTGTCCTTCCTGTAGACAAATAATTGGCCAAGTCAGCATACCAAGGATTCACTATGGAAATTGCAAATAAATTTTCATCTGGGAAAGAATCTTCAACTGGAACAACCTCACCTGGATTTTGCAGTCTAGAAAGAAAATCTGCCACCTGATTCTCTTTACCTGGTCTATCTAACACTGTGATGTTAAATTCCTGTAACAACAATAACCATCTGGTAACTCTGCCACTAGTTATTGGTTTATTTATTAAATGTCTAATGGCAGAATGACTAGTATCTACAAAGACTTCATAACCAGTTATATAATGTCGGAATTTATTCACAGCATATATTATGGCAAGTGTTTCCTTTTCTGTGACTGTGTAGTTTGACTCTGCAGGTGTTAGATTTTTGCTAATGAAATAAATGGCATAATTACAAGATTCCTCTTTTTGGCGTAATGATGCACCCACTGCAGTGTCAGATGCATCTGTAAAGATATGAAATGGTAGTCTCCAGTTAGGCCCTCTTAAGACTGGTGCGGTTGATAACTTCTTTTTGAGTGCTTCAAATGCTTGTTGGCAGTTCTTATTCTAGTTGAAAAGTACATCTTTTGTTAGAAGCTTAAACAAAGGTAAAGCTATTTTACTAAAATGTTCAATAAACCTTCTGTAATATCTTGCATACCCAAGGAAACTTCTTACCTCTCTTTGATTCTTTGGAATTGGCAAATCAACAATGATCTGGATTTTTGTTAGGTCAACTTTGATGCCTTGAAAAGAAATATAGTGGCCTAATACTATCCCTTCGTTTAACATCATAAAGCACTTTTCATTGCTCAGGGAAAGATTAGCTTCAATACATCTTTTCAAAACTCTTTCAAGGTTCTCTAATGCATGTTCAAATGAATTGTCGTACACTGAAAAATCATCCATGTAAACTTCAACACAATCATGAACTAAATCACCGAAAATAGCTAAGACATCTCTCTGAAATGTAGCTAGAGAATTGCAAAGTCCAAATGGAAAAACATTATAAGCATAAGTGCCCCAAGGACATGTGAATGTGGTTTTGTCTTGATCTTCTGAGGCTATCTTGATCTGGTTGTAGCCACTGAAACCATCAAGAAAAGAAAATGATGATTTCCCAGCTAAGGTGTCTAACACTGGGTCAATAAATGGTAGTGGGAAATAATCTTTGAGCATTGCTTTGTTCAATTTTCTGTAATCAACACAAATGCGCCACTTACCATTTTTCTTGGGCACTATAACCAATGGGGATACCCACTGACTGTCAGAAATAGGATATATAGAATTAACTCTCAACAGTTTTTGCAATTCTTCTCTGACAATATCCTGGAGCATGGGGTTCATTCTTCTCTGCGGTTGCCTCACTGGTTTGATAGTACTATATGTATAAATATGGTGAGTGCATGTGTCAGGGTGAATCCCATGCATATCGGTGTAGTCCCAAGCAAATGCTTTCTGGTATTTTCTCAATAGTTGAATCAATTTCTCTTGCTGAGATGAGTCTAGGTGATTGCCTATGTTCAGAGCTTTCTCTGGACTAATCTCTATGATCTGACTCTGTGTGTTTGTGATGGATTGAACTGGAAAAATATCGTGAAATGTAGTTTGCAAATATTGAATGGTGCATGTTTCTTGAAAATTTTGGGCTAAAAGTACATTTGCAGCATGATATTGGTCATTTCTCAAATTTTCGGAAATATCAGGTTGAGAAAGGAACAATTCTACCAAATCATTATTATTTTGTTCTTGGAAATCATAGATTTGGTCAATGCTAAAAACATATTGTACTTCTTCTTTATCATTTTATTTATCATCAAGCCATAAATTGTGTGTTACTGTTGGTGATTGTGCCGATGGATAAAGAGTGAGTTGTTTTCTTTCAGTCCCTCTTGAAATAATCATGTTGCTCGATCGACATCCTATGAATGCATCAGCAGTCACTAACCATGGTCTACCAAGGATGATAGGGTGCCCTCCTAGATTGGATTTGGGTTGAAGAACTAAGAAGTCCACTGTGTACTCCCAAGAGTCTAGTGAAACAATTATGTCCTCCAAAATCCCTTCAGGAATCACTTTAGACCTATCAGCTAGTTCTAGAACAATCGTTGTGTGTTGCAAATTTATGAGCTGGAGTGTTCTCATGGTTTCAAGAGTCATGACATTTATTGCGGCCCCAAGATCTATTAAAGTGTTTGGAATCTGTATGTTATTAATGATTGTAGTAACTCTGGGGATACCAGGATCAACATACTTTTCCATTGAGATGGTATTTGTCATAAGGCCAGCTAAATGTCCTATAACATGAATAGTTTGTGGATCAATCCTTTTCCTAGTGGGCTTCTTAAGACACATTTCTTTGATTGCTTTAGTGTATATGGGAATGTATTTTATGGCTTGGAGTAGCGGAATTTTATATAGACATTCTTGAGCTCATCTAAAACATCAAAATGTGGTATAGACATTGGAAGTTTCATTTGGACCAATCGGTCTGGAAAAGGTGGATGCAATGGTTGCATCTGCTTATCTTTGGTATCATCGTTTGGTTTTCTTTGATTTGTCATTTCATTTTCATTTTATGTGTTTTCTTCTTGTTTATCTGTTATTGGAGAATCTTTGTGGAGTACCCTACCAGACCTCAAGTTGATATTTTGCAAGGGTAGTGTGGGATATGACTTTCCCTCTTCTACATTGTAGGCTGGCCTCTCTGCTCTGTTATTTGGATTTGGGACAGTTTGAGCAGGAATTTGAGTAGGTCTGGGAGGTTGTGAGTTAGATGGAAATTGCAGTTGTGGTGGATTTATTGGTGGAGGAGCAGGCAGTGCTTGTTGAGTAGGTTGAGGTTGGTAAACAACTTGCTGCTGAGGATACTGCTGATATGGTTGAGGATGTGATGAATATGGCTGATGATATTGTTGATATGGCTGTGAATATGGTTGGTATGATTGAGGATATGTATGATAGGATTGAGAATATTGTTGAGATGGTCTCCATTGTTGCTGTGGGTGATTTTGGTGCTGCCATGGCATGGGTACATTCCATGAATTCTGAGCATACATTTGATCATTTACAGGAAATTGAAAATTTTGATTTGGAAACATACCTTGAGGTGCTGGCCTTGGCTGCCATGGTCTCTTTGTGCCCATGTAATACACGTTTTCCATCTTTGCATTAGCTGCCATATTACAGTTCTGCAAAACCTTAACTTTAGGACAATTAAATATATCATGATGTTCAGTACAGAAAGCACAAACTTGGATGTTTTCTAATGGGAAGTCTTTTAAGGCATGTTTCTTCCGGCATTTTGGGCAGAAGATGGCCATTATCTGATCTTCATCTTCTTGTTTCTTCTTAGCTTTTAGAGTGTCAATTTGGTTCCCTAAGGTGCTTAACAGATCTGTTTTAAATTCTTCTAACAGATTCCCTATTTCAGCCCTTGTGACACTTGCTGAAGCAGATTTTGTGACTTTGGATGACAGGGTTCTTTTTCCAATTTTAGCTTTGCTCCTTGAATACTTTTCGCATAACTCAATGATTTCTTCAAAAGGTAAGGTAGAAATGTCACCTTTGCCCATCAAATTAAGATCATCCATGTATTCCTCTCGGATGCCTTTCAAAAATATTGTGCGGATCAGATCAAGAGGCATAGTTCGGTGTTTGGATTTTTGTAAGTTGTAGACAAACCGTTCTAAGTATTCCTCTAAGGTTTCATCCTCTTGTTGGCTCATTCTAAAGATATCATCTTTGGAATCTTTGGATCTACAATAAGGTTGATATTTCCTTAGAAATATTCTTCTCATGCCATCCCAATCAATTATCGCATGCTCACCAAACCTCATGAACCATGTCAAGGCTGATGCCTTTAATGTCGCTGGGAAGATTCTAAGCCTATGGGCATCATCTGTGTAACCATATGTTCGACATACAATGTCAAACTCGAACAAGAATGAGTTTGGGTCTTCCGAAGCCATACCATAAAATTTGGTAGCACGGATGGAGGTATGTTTTTCATTTTGATCTCATCATCTTCTTGTGGTTCATGTATAGGAAACTTAAAGGTTGACTCTTCTTCATCTCTTTGTTCTTGATTTGGTACTGATCCATCTCCTTCCTCAACCATTCTAATAGGTTTCTCTGTGTCAGTGTCACTTGTTTTGAAAAGGAGATTAAAGATAGATTGTTCGGTCACTGTGCTACTTTCTCCTTGTGTGGAGGATCTAAGAAAGTGTTTCTTCTATGATTTATGTGCTAATAAAGTTTGCCTTTCGATGAGAGTAAGTCTTTGTCCTGACTTTTGTTTATCCTCTAATGCTTGTATGGTGACTTCCTCAACTGGTGTTGTATTTCCTAAAGAGTCTGCTCTTGATGATAGGTTAGTTTTTGGATGGGGGGTTTTTATGAATCTACCTTGATTGTCTCTAAATCTAGGCATAAATGAACATGATTTCTAAATCTATGTTTTTGATCGTTTTTGTTTATTGAATTTCTTTTCTTTTTAAATCCTTTAAGTACGCCTCCCCAACAATGGCGCCAAAATGTAGTGTCCTATCTAGGGTGCTAGATTAGGCTATATTTATTATCGACCATGATCAGTAAACTTCGAGGCATGCGTCTACAATCTATAGACATAAAGGATTCCTAACTAAGTGTTTGTGATGATAGGTTACAGAACTTCTTTACGGAAGGTTGAGGTATGCTCCCTATCACCTGGACACTCAGGTCACTCAATTCATCTACCTATTCTAAAAACACTGTGTATTACTTAAACCAAGATTTCAATCCCCTTACGAGGATACTGTGCATAAAACCCCTGTTTAGTAAACACTCAGCATTCAATGTTTATCATTCATGAAAGATTGAAATATATTAAAATCATAAGCACACTTAAAATCCAAATATATGAGAAACAGGGTTCATGAAGATGCTCTTAAAAATAATGAAAGATCAGATCCCTTACAGGATACAATTCAACGATCTCAACGATTAATCTTTCAAGCTACCATCATAAACATTACTCATACAAATTTCTAATTGAATCAACGAAAGCATAAACTGAACTCTAATCACTGTGCATACTATTGAATATTCAGAAGTTGCAAATGAAATAAAATAACAGTATACCCGTTCCACGCAGGGCCCGTCCGCGTTTCAAAGGTATACTGGACTGTGCTCAAGCAACTATAGAATCAACGCAACGATGAAATCGTGACTGCAACCGTGTTTTTGGTATTAAGTTCAAAAGCTCTGTTTTCAAAACGATACAATGATAACCACCAACACACATAACTGTGTTTACATATGTTTTTACAATGTTTACATTACGGAATGAATGTACATTCATGATGCGGCTGTTGCCGCTTTTGCTATGGCATAGTTTTTAAGTTGTTTCTATTCTGAACCAATTTCAAAAAGGAATAAAACTACAGCGGTTTAGAACCCTATGTTGTTGTTGCTTTTGTCGCCAACATGCTATGCTTTGACCGTCATTGACCGTGCCTCCAGGAGCGTTGGTTCTGCTGTAGGATAGGTGTTCGTCCATGCTTGTACATTCTACTTTTCATCCCTACCCTTTGCTTTAGCCTAGCTGTCATGCCATATGTCAAACAATAAACCAATTACAGGATGTTGCAACTTCCTGTAGTCTTTTTATCAAACATCCTTAATTCTTTAACATAAAAATCATAAATCAATTCTAATGTATTTAACAACTATAATACTATTAACTAATCAATTTCAAGGGGTCTAAGAGTGTATGAAGGAAAAAGATAGGCAAACGATGTGTTTGAAGAGGAAAAAGGAGGTCAAGGAATGGTACCAACAGTTGGTCAAACAAATACCTCAACCTAATGTGATCAGCCAAAAGCACAAACCACTTGCCAAGAAGATAGTGCTTCCACATCTTTAGTGCATGTATAATCGCTTCCAACTCGAGATCATGCCTCAGGTAGTTCTGCTAGTGCTCGTTTAGTTTTTGGGACTCATAACATACCACCTATCCATCCTTCATAAAGACTCCACCAGGCCCTGTCTTGCAAGCATCTGTGCATACCACAAATTCCTTATCTGGATCTATAATCTGTAGTATTGGTGCGGGTGTCAACAACTGCTTAAGTTGCTTAAAGCTAGCCTCACACTCCTCAGTCCATTCGAACTCCTTACATTTCCTCTGCAAGGATGTAATGGGATAAGCAATCCGTGAGAAGTTCCTAATGAACCTCATGTAATAGCCTTCCAAACCCATGAAATACCTCACTTCATCCACACTCTTAGGAGCTACCCACTCCTTGATGATCCTTATATTCTCTAGATCTTTTGCAATTCCCTCCTTGGAGACAACATGTCCCAAGTAATGTACCTCGATCTGAAAGAAACTACATTTTGAATTTTTGACCGGAGAACCCACAGTAATGGAATTTTTACACCAACGTTTCGAATCCCAAATGGGATCCATCATCAGGGTAAGAGAAAGATGATAGAAGATGATAAAAGAAGAGCCAGAAGGAAGAAATAAATACTAATGAGGGAATAATAAAGGAGCAGCACAGGTCGGCTTTAAAATGAAACCTAAAATTAATATTAATTTTAATAATTATAAATTAATATCAATTATTTTTATAAATTAATTATTTAATTTTTATAAATTAATATCAATAAAACAAAAACTCTAAGCTAAAACCAATATTAAAATTAATATCTAAAAGACTAAAATAAATATTAATATTAATATCAAAAATCTATATATAACCTAAACCCTATATTAATATTAAAATAAAAAAAACTAAAAAACTAATAAAAAAAAAACTAGAAAATATGCTAAGGTCCAAAAAATATATATATAATATTAATATCAATAACATTTATATAACTAAAAACTAAATTAATATTACTATCTTAAACTAATATATATTTTAATAATAATATCATAAAACCTAATAATTATATAACAATAATATTTAAATAACCTAAGGCCTATGAAACTTTAAATTTTATAACACTAGATCACTATAAAACCTTAATAATAGAATAACCTAGAATCTATCTAACTAACTTAATAAATAAATAAAAAGAAAGTTATATCAATAAAGCCTAATCTATATTAATATCTAAATAAATTAGGAAAACTAAATAGATTAATATTAAAATAACCTAATTTCTTTATTAAATTCTATATTTAAAAACTAAACTATATTAAAACATACATTAAAGTCTAAATTATATTAAAAACATGCTTGTAATTATATTATATTAAGGAGAGCTATAATAGAATATAAATAACCTAATACCAAAATTAATATTAAGATCAACACTATCCTACTATCTATAATAATATTTAAATTCATATGTAGACTTATATTAATATATATATATTAATCATCTTACCTATCATCTTCTATCATCTTTCTCTTACCCTGATGATGCATCCCATTTGGGATTCGAAACGTTGGTGTAAAAATTCCATTACTGTGGGTTCTCCTGTCAAAATTTCAAAAAGAAACTACATTTGTTGAGCTTAGCATGCAACTGATGCTCTATCAACAACCTCAATGTTGTTGCTAAGTGCTCGACATGCTCTTCCTAATTTTTAGACTATACCAGTATATCATCAATGAGCACAATAACAAACTTATCCAAATATGGGTGCAACACACTATTCATCAAGCACATGAATGTAGCTGGAGAATTAGGTAAGCCAAATGGAACTACAACAAACTCATAATGTCCATACCTAGTCCTCAAAGCAGTATTCTAAATGTCCTCCTCTTTGATGCATACCTGATGGTATCCGGATCTCAAATCAGTCTTTGAGAACATTGTTGCCCCCTTCAGTTGATTGAACAAGTCATCAATCCTCGGGAAAGGATATATTTTCTTGATAGTTATTTTGTTCAACTTCCTATAATCAATGCATAATCTGAGGGTACCATCTTTCTTCCTCACAAACAGACCGGTGTGCCCCATGGTGATACACTTGGCCTAATGTATCCCTTTTTAAACATTTCATTCAACTGCAAATTTAACTCAACTAACTCAGGTGTGCTCATCCTGTAAGGTGCTTGAGATACTGGAGCTACCCCCGGAACTAGCTCAATAGAAAAATATACCTCCCTATGTTGTGGCAACTTTGTGATGTCCTCAAGAAATACATCAATGAACTGTTGTAAACTGGGTATTTGTTCAACACATTTGCATCCTCAACCTCCTTATCCTTATCACTAGAAATTTATACTACAAATAGCTTGCACCCTTTCCTACATCTACACTTTTCTTGCATAACAATCACCATCCTAACTGATGTGGCTTTCTTCTTACCTTGAAAGACTCTTGGTTCCCCATTATCTTCAACACACACAATAGCTTTTTCATAGTAGTCAACCTTGGTTCTATGTAGATACAACTAATCCATGCCCAATAACATAATGTATGAACCCAACGGTAATACATTCAAATGTGTTTTTGTAGGCATACCATTTAAGTCAAATGTGCAAGATGTTACCCAATGATGAACTCGCTTCTTCGTTTGTGTATCCAACTGCACTAACCAAGACTCTGTATGCAACACCTTATTCAAACCACACTTATCCACCAAGTCAAGACTAAAATAGCTATAATTAGATCTAGGGTCAATCAAAATATAAAAAACTTGATCACAAAGCTTACCAACCATCTCAATGATAGATGCCTGATGTTCTTCCTACCTTTTGTCCACTACCACATAGATATGTGGAATACTATTACCAACATCCGCAACATTCTGCACCTCATGTGCACTATATATCTGAGGTCTACCACCCTAATTTTGCAGAAAAATATCTCCTGCAATGATATTTCCATAATTCCAACACTCTATAGGCTTCCAACCTCTATCCTTATTCTTTTATTCATATCAATGTCCCTCTCCTCTATCTGATGCATTGAAACTCTTAGATTGTGCAACATTCTCCTTGTTATCTGCACCTAGTGGCCTTGCTTGCTTTTTATCCCATTTTCCTTTGTTCTTTACATTACCTCTCCAAATTAGCTTAGTTTTAGTCTTGCACTTCGATTGTTCATAGCAATGCTTTAGCTTTCAAATGGCCTCCTCCAATGATCTAGTCTCATCGAATTCAATCTTGTCTCTGAATGCAACTGATAACCCACTAATGAACCTCTAAATCTTGGTCGTCTCCTCTATGAGGTAAGGCACGTATTTCAATAACTCCAAGAACTTACTAGTGTACTCGTCATCTGTCATGGAAACCATATTTAGTTCATATAATTATTTTTCCCTTTCATCAAGGGACCTTCTTGACAAGTACTTCTTCTTAAATATCTGCTCAAACTCACTCTAAGACAAATCCTCCTCATGAACACACCTGACATTCTTCACATCTTCCCACCAGATGTATGCTTAACCTTTGAGACTGAAGGTAGCTACTCTAGCTATCATGTTCTCTGAATAATCATGCAACCTGAAGAACTTTCTCATGCCAAGCAACCATGCCTTTGCATATTGTGCTTTCTTCATTTCCCCATCAAAAGTAGGTGGCTTCACTTTCTTAAATTCATCTAGCAAGTATCCCTTATCATTCCTCCCGTAAGGATGATAACTACGATGATCATAGTGCTTATATGAATCAGAAGTAGAGTCATACCTGTGTCTGTCCCTTCTCCTCTCTAGAGTGTCCAACAATCTGCCATTTTGGATTGTGTCATCTATATCTAATCGGTGACCACCATGCAATCTACTACCATATGTCCCATTAGTTTCATTCTCATGCTCATGGCTTATCTGAAGTAGCCCCTATCGCTACAAAATCGACAAGATCTGAAGTATGACTTCATTTACTTCTTCCAAATTTCCCTATGACTATATGATTTTATCATTATCTACCTTACAACTCCTTATCTCTTCCTTTAAGCTTCTCAGTGTCACTACCAAATCAGAAGAGTTCCTAACACCATATTTATCTTTTGATTCATAGGGAGAGTCTTTGCACTCAACCATCTTACTTGCCATTTGATGTTTCTTCCCAAAAGGCATAATATGTCAGATAAACCAAATCACAATAAACCAATGTACCTTAGTATAGCTTTGGGAGGATACCTTATCTACAAGATCACCAAATCAACATGATACATGTATAAAATAATCATAACAACATATAGACATACACCAATAAATGTATCAACACATAAACATCACTCTAAATAGGATCCAGTCATCAATGTAAGGCCATATCAACAATGCATGCTATGACCTCATGCATGACAACAACCATTACTCTATTGTACCCATTGCCACATGCAATGAACAGTATACATAAGCAATGCCAAATCAACTACACCTACACATAAATGCATGTAGTCGAACATAAGTAATCAAATCTTGTAATCAACCTACAAGGTTGATACATGTAGTCCAAATATTCAAGAATGTAACTTAACATACAAGAATGTAAGTAGATACCATAAAATCAACATGTAAGTGACATACAATCCATACACATTCATTCACATACTTACGACAATGCATTTCATGAAATCAGTAGCAAATTCTCCATGATAGCCATACTACAACCCTAATCAATCATCAATCAAATGTAACAAGTATATAAGTGTAAAAGGCACACATGAAACTAACATGCATGCATGACCAACACATAGCCCATCCAGTCTGAGGGGTGAACCATGCTCTGATAACACTCTTTAACTCCCTCCTCCCACATCAACCCAAGCAACTAGCTAACTTGGGTAAACATGTGATAAGAGGCAACTATGATATGATTCGACCTGCTAGGTCATGTTAAGGAAGTGGAACCGACAGAAACACACCATACAGAAATTAAACATCAACTACAAGACCCTAGAGAATCAATCCAATACTTTAGACAACTTGCCTTGGCATCCCACTGAGATTTCGAACAATTTAAGGCTTCGTCGCTCCCATTACATAAGCATCAGGGCGACCAAAGACCCAAAGTCGCTCCCACAGGCTTGCCTGCCAATGACTAGAGCCCAAATTGTCAATGTTATGCCAGTGAGTCTAGGATTTGAGCCAAATTTTTAGGCCCAGAGCCCAGGTTACTACTCAGAATTGAAACATCTCTTCATATCAATAAATTAACATGGAAATGATAGTATTAAAGAAAATACTTGTTCAATATCTTAACTAGACCCCTAATAGCCATGACATGCATTTCATTAAACATATCATTGACATGTATCTACAGGTGTAAATAATAGAGTTAAGTGTAGGGATCTCATTCTTATCTGAGAATATTTATGAACAATTGTTCCCTCATACCATTTGTTGAATTATCATGTATTAGGTCATATACAAATTATCCATTCACATAAAAGTAAAAACATGCTGAAAGCCATACATAATTGTTGTCTTAAAATGTGTATATAACCAACATAATAGGAACAAAAATACAATAAACATGACATGCATCAAATCCGTAAATACATTAGTACCTTTACACATGGAAATCAAGGGAAAGGATTTCTCATTAATGAATGAAATGGACCAATCGAAGATAGGACTACCACGTTCCACCCAACCATAGAATGGTTGAGCAAAATCTCTCTTCAACCATTCACCCCTATGTCATATTCCAAGCATGAATGTGGTATCTCATAAAACACATCAATCAAAACTCATTCAGGGCTTCTAGAGGCCATCCACATCAACCCATCAAACAATGATTCCACCTCACAGTCGAACATCAAAAAACCATCATCAGAGCAGTCTCCATAAAAGCCTTCCAAGGCTCCTGAGCGTTTGTCCAACCAAGGCTGTAGGACTAGTAACTCAACCCACAACGTTTACTGGGCTCCAGAGTGTTTTTCCAACTAAGGCCCCAGGACTAGTAACTCAACCCACAGCTTTTACCAAGCTCCATAGCATTTTTCCAACCAAGGCTCCAGGACTAGTAACTCAACCCACCAAGGGCTCCAAAGTGTTTGTCCAACCAAGGTTCCATGACTAGTAACTCAAGCTAAGCTGGTATAGGGCTCCAGAGCATTTGTCCTGCCAAGGCTCCAACACTAGTAACTCAACCCAAGCTAAGGAAACATGAGAACCAACCAAAAACAAGCAATGAAAGTAAACCCACAATCACCATGGCTATCTAGGAAATGGAAAGGCTAGGCAATCCACTGTCGATCCAGAGAATCCTCCATGTCAATGATATATCACAACTAAGAAACCACATGCATATGTCATGCATGCCAAAACTAGTTAATAAACCATACATGCAACTTGGTACTTGCAAGAAAATTTGATGTAGTTGTTGATGTTGATGCCTTCTTGTGCTTTCCTACTCTTCCTTTGCCTTCTTGCTCCAAAAATCCAAGTATTCCACACTCTCCAAGAGTGCTCCAAGAAAAATCTAAGTATCCAAGAATATGAGAGAGAGATCCAACACTAAATTGGAATAAAGTTACCCACTAATCCTCATAAACCTTTTAATGAATGAGGCCTCTATTTTCTTCATTTTCCATTATTTTCCTTCATTTTCCTCATCACATGCAACCTATGAACTTTCACCTCCCTTTTATCCTAGTTTCTATTATTTTCATAAATATATGTTCCAAAAATGATTTTAATTCCTTAGCCATAAACAAACAAATGAACACCCCCTAGGATGCCTTGCCCAACATTCAGCTTGGAATAAGTGTCCCATTCATCTGTGGTTATTGTTTTTAACTTTATTACATAGAATTTTCACCAGGGATGTCACACATAAAATGCTAAGTTCATTGATTTTATAAGAGACACAGTCAACCATGAAACATTTATATCCAAAAAATTTCTGAATTTTAACGAGTCTAGACTACTATGTCTTTATGTATATATATGATAGAAATATTGAAAATTTTACAAAATTTGCACACCATGATTCTTCATACTTTGGGCGTAGGAGCATTTGAATCAGGAATCACTTTTTCACTGGAGCTACTGGAGGAATTTCAATCCTTAATGGGCTTGTCGATTAAGGCCTACAACTCTTCCACTTGTTGATGAAGGCTAGACATTTGATACTCAATCCTAGTCATGGTGGTTTGAAGGTCAATTAAGATATCCATGAATGTAGTGACACTTGAAACTATCTTGCTATCTCTGATTTGAAGATTCATGACATCCTTCCGCAAAGATGAGATGTGTTTTATTAGTTGGTTATTTCCTTTATAAATGATGGCATTTGTAATTTCCTTGTGCTTAGACAATCCTAATAATTTTGCAAAGAAGTATTGTAATTCAGACCCCAAATTGTTACTAGATTGATAGTATTTTGCTAAAGGAGTGATGATGAAGTTTAATACCATAAAGTTAAGACCATATGCCTTCTATGTCACCCCACTGGATTTTTATGTGACCACATCAATATTAATAATTATCACTCAGACTATCCCATGTCTTAGCGCCTTGGCCATACTCAACTTAAAATTTAAGAAAATGGCATACCAAACGAATTTCACTATCCACCATGCAAGCTAGAGGTAGGGAGGATAAGAGGAGTGGAAATTTGCATACAAAATTCGCACATATGCTTCCACATATTGTCTTAGGATGATTGGTGTGGTCGACTAAGCTCAAAATTTATGATTCATTTACTCACAAATTCCCCAAATCAAATAAACTAGTATAATATTCTTACCTCCATCACCTAGCACCTTTATAATATATTTTCCCTCTTCAAATTTCTTGCCAATCCAATTTCCTTCCAACTTCAAATTGCATACCAGGGCATTATCGAAATCAACCCAATAATTGCATACCAGGACATTATTGAAATCAACCCAATAGAGAGAAATGAGGCATTCTATGCCTTGTGTTTCTCTTTCTCCTCTTGAGTTCAAATTTACACGAATATCATCTGCATCAAATGGAGATTTAACACATACTTCAAAATAATACTAGACACCCTACATCACCAAATTGGGAACCAAAATAATGAAAGAAATTTCCCAAGTTAGAAACTTAAAATAATTATTACTTTCCAATAAAAGAAATTTCCAAAATTTACCTTGGTCTTTGCTCCTCGTTTCCTCTGCCTCTAGAATTTAAGGATGGTGGGCCTATCTAGCTGCTTTCCTACATAATTACGAAAAACTCCCTAAATTTTCTATTGCATCAAGTCAATTGTGTTGATGACCTCCCCCTAGATTCCTTTGCACGAGCCTAGGCTATTTGATTTGGGCTAAGTCTCCTTGGTCATGTTGTCATTAACTCCAATCATCCCCCTTCCATCATCAACAAGCCAAGGCTTTCGCTTGAATTTATAGGTGTTGTGTTCCATCACAAGTACTTTAATATGGTCGCGGTGAGATCAATTTCCATTACAACCATGTATAGTTTACAAGTGTAGCATAATAACTCCCACAATCTAGGGTTTACATATCCTCATAGCCCCCTATTTATTAATGTAGAGGCCTTAGAACTTGCATATTATGGACCTATAAAGTCCCTTATTCTTATGAGGTACCATTTTCGCCAATGAGTCTTCTAGACTATTGTTTTGTCTCAGTGCATGATGAAGCTAATAGGTATTAAAAAAAAAATTCTCTATGTATTCTTAAAAATGACCACTAAAGCCATTGTTTGGGAGAGTCTCTTTGATTCAAGTACAAATGATAATTTGTGAGTCCCCAATGATCAAGAGATTTGTAATTTGTATTTATCAAACAATCATTTACCCTTGAAGAAAGGAACATGCTTATACAATACTATTTTTTCAACTCCCCAAACCCCAAGAAAATGTTACATCTAATTTTTTATTGGGGTAGAGAATAATAACCCTTCCGACTCTCACCATCCCCATACGAATATTATTTTATACTACATATAGTATGTCATTGATTTCAAATAAGGTAGGATACCTTGCCAAGGTATTGAATATAAATTTATTGAGTCAA
Source organism: Pinus tabuliformis (assembly GCA_031772625.1). Lineage (NCBI taxonomy): Eukaryota > Viridiplantae > Streptophyta > Pinopsida > Pinales > Pinaceae > Pinus > Pinus tabuliformis. The sequence goes on from CM062810.1 coordinate 695,900,657, forward strand.
GGAGATTTCTACTAAGGCTTTTCGAGTGACACTATAAAGGAGACTTCTAGATTTCATCAATTTTTATATTAATCACTTGTCCTTTTAGTGATTTTCTTCTATATAGTAGCATGGAAATTGTGAAGTCGCCCATAGTAGTCCTTCTCACTTCTCACAAGGTGTGATTGGGACTTCTTATGTCACTTCTTATCTCAAGGTTATGTTTATTAATCAAGCTAATTGTAATTCTCTAGTGATCAAAGCTGATAGTCGAAATGGTAATTGATTTAAAGACACCTTTCAAGTTTGTGCCAAATGTGTATGAGGAACCAACATTATTATGGATGAAACCCTAGAAAATATTAGTGTTATTCAATATGTTATTATTTCTAATTAGTTTAAACTATCCGAACGTGGAATAGATCATGTTTTAGTCTATAAAAACAAGTTAAGTAAAAAAGGAATGCAAGCATTATGTTTAGGATTTCTCAATTGCTTTAGATTAAAGGGATTTTTTATGTTCTCCATTGAATCTCATTTAGTTAAAATTTAAACTTGGTGCCTTTGGATATGTTGTCAAACTCCAATGGCATTATCTCCATGGGAGGAAACTTTTCTACTAAATAAACTACCTAATTTCTTTTTATTTTTTGTGTCAATTTGCTAACTTCCTATGTAAGTGAAAACAAAAAAAATGGAGAAAATTTATATGCCTATTTGTAAATACATGTATCATGAAAAAATTAGGTTTCTTAATCCTAGGCCACATAAAATAGTCCACCTCAAGTTTGGATTGTCAAAATAGCTTAAGAAGTTTGTTTATATCTATATTGTAGAAGGTTTTGTGTCGACTCATCGAGTACATTAATCTTCCTAACACTTTCTTCATGTGTGGAAGACCTAATCATTACATCAAGGATTACCTATAACTTAGATCATAACATTCTACCTCCTCTTAATATATTATATATAACACTTAGGCCGACAAGGCTTCAAAAAATTATACGTGGGTTCAATTGGTCAAAAAGTATTCTCATAATACCAAACCTATAAGTACAAATTGTCGCAAGAAAAATGCTAAGAGGACCTAGGGCCAATGCCTCCTAAACCATTAGTAATAAGGAAGTATACCCATTTTCCTTCTCAAATTATCATATCACTTAGGATTGGTTGCGGTGTAAGTCTTCACCTCCATTGCTTTATTCAGAATCAAATCTAAATACCCTTAATAACACAAGTTGCATGAATCTTTTCTCCTTTTTATGAAGAATGAATTTGGAATTTTGGATGAGGTTAGTATGGTATTTTTATCCATAGCACTAATCATCTATGAAATTTTATCATTTGAATATTAAAGGTCCAATTGACCTATACAATATATCCATGGTTCATAAAATATGTAGTTACATTTCCTCCCTTCACATTGTATACTCGCATAAAGTCAAAACCACTTGTTGTTTTAAATGTGACCATGTATTTTATCTGCATGTGTAGGTTTCCATAGTTTTTAAGCATGGTGATTAATGTTTTTGAGAAAATGTAATGTATTCAAAAATTTTGAAGTGTCCCACATTTCAAGTGGACACTCTACCCATCATGAAGGACTACAATGAAGTAATTTGATTAGAAAAGGTTGCAAAGACCCATATAAAGAGGTGAGAGTAGCATATAATGGTAAATTGATCATTTATTGGGAAAAATAATAACTATTAATTATTAATTTATCAAGGTTCAAAGGAGATCAACCAAAGTAAATTATTAAAAATAATCCTAACGCTATTATAATAATATTTTTTCACAAGAATCAAGGATTTTTATATTATAAGGGCATGACAAAAAAAATCAAGAATTACATGATGATATTAATAGGAGGATTTTTACATATGAAACTCTAATTATCCCATTGAAACTTTTGTAACATCGCCGAAAGCGATCTATCGAAAAAACAAAAGGTACATTTCATCCCTAAAACCAATTGAGGATTTGGATGCCTTAAGAAGCATTATCTTCTTTAGGAGTCTCCCATTAAGGTTGATGCATTTGATTGTTCTACTTGTCAGATAGAGAGAACTCAACCTTCCCATGAAATTTCAGGACAAAATGATTTTTATTAATCTGAATTCTCATGGAGGCAAGGATATTTTTTTAGTGCTTGGACTTTGTATAGATGTGCACTTCATTTTAGATAAATATGTGTATCATTTTTATATGCAAGGAGGCTATAACCTATGTTGGTGTTCAGATATGAATTATGGAATTCACCCTTCCCCACATTAATTTTCAACTTGGGGCTCATTAATTGTTTCAAGGCTATCGTACAAATTCTATGCATGCCACATGTTCCCTACCCAATATTGAGCAGTCACTCAAGCATAAAGATTGAATAATAGAAAGAAAATAACAGTAGCAGCAAAAAATAATAGTAACAAAAAATCAGAGTAACAATAATCTAAATTCACAGCAATGCAGTCAATAAATCATTATAGAAATAAAGCAAACGAACACAACCAACATAAATCGACACACACAACTAATCCAATATCGCGTGATCAAGAGAGTGGGCCCGACTCTCCGATCAGGGTTGTGGAAAAATATCAAAGATTATTTGGTGCTCAAGAAATCATAATTGCATTAATAAAAAGGAAATACAATAAAGTATGATGATACACTTTTCATATCCCCCCGTCATTTATGCCTCCCTAACCATTACTTATACATTGCATTGTTACAAAAATAGTACTAAGAAACTCAAATATTTGGCAACTTTGTCTACCTGCAAATATACAACAATTGTTAACGAAGAAACATAATGCAAAAGATAGCAATAATATTAATCCATCATCTTCTTGTTGGTTAAACATCATTGCAGTCCCTGTCCCAATAAACATTACCAACTCATCAACACTTGTGGGTTAATTTATAAATTGTCCATCATCATTATCTTGATTCTACAAGAAAGATTTTGTTAGCAAGTCACATAGGCAACGTTCCCCTTAGGACTACGTTTCATTAATCAGTATTCAAAAATACATGCCAATTTATCATACCTTCATTGTTGAGACATGAATTAACCTCGCAAAAAGCTATGAAATGGGTAAGGTGAAGTGGATAAAAAGAGGTAAAAATAGGAAAATCTATCGACCAACATCTCCCCCCAATTGGCTTATATGCATGTCCTCATGCAGATCATTTCCTGCAAAGGTCTGGATTAGACCCACTATGACTGAAATGGAGTTGTGCAAGATCATACCGTGCGGCCATATCTATCTCGGGAGGTTTAAATCCATCTGAGTGAAGGGTATCCTTCCACCAATCCTCTTCTACCACATAAGTTGATGTGTATTTCTCAGAAGGCAACCAAATGATGGGGAATTGAAATCTTAGCCCTATCCACCAGACCCCATAGTGTCGTATGCATGTGATATAACGTGGAATTCTCTTCAAAGCCCTGGCAAAATTGGGGCCCCAAAAGGTTCTTTCACACGAACTGTTGATGATGACAACATCCAACACTTCTGACAAGCATCTTGGGCTTCCTCCTGACAAGTACAGATTTGCCTCATACACATGTCAACACACCACTTCTGTGTTGTCAACATTTGGTCCTTTCGTCCTTCCCACTGCATAAATGTTTGATGTTTGTTATAAATATCCACAGATTGAAAATGTTCCATTCTATTCACAAGTGGTTGATTTTCTTGATTTTCTTCGAATGTGTCGAAGACCTTTTTTCACTTGACTTGATTAATTACAGAGGATGTGAATGCTCTTAGTTGAATGTCTCCCACATATGGTATTGGAATTTAATGACTGATCATTGTCCAAGATGTAATTATGCATATAAATCTCACACATCAAATGATGGTTTAATTAATTGCAGGCTCTCGAAATCCTCAGGAACTACATTGATTCTTGCATTTCATGGCTTATCTCTTGATGGGTACTCTCCAAGAAGAAGAACATGTATTGTTTGTGGAGGAACATGTCATAGAAATGAGCAAGAGGTCTACATTCCATCATCTATTGCATCAAGGAAAAAAATTTTCCTTTGTCTTCTTTTAATACCTGGACCTATCCCAGCAACACCTCAATCTTCTTCTGTATATTTTCCTGCATCTACTTGGCCTTCTCCACCCGAGTGATATGATCAACCAATACTCTTGCTTCTTTCTCCTAAATTTCCTTTACTCCTCTCTGGTGAGCTTCTATAGTAATAGACCCACACTAAAGACTAGAAGCAATAGCCTTCCATTTTTGAATCTCTGCTATCAAGGGGAATTCCTGAGCCTCTACCAAATGGATAAGTGATTCGATCTGCATGGATGTCGAGGTTTTCTTCTTCTCTTATGTATGCACTGATGCTAAAGTTGTTCTATCAGTTATAGGAGTTACATCAACTCAATCGCATTCTTTTTTCACTTTCTTTCCTTTCTTTGTGACCGTATCACCTGTTTTCTCAATTTAGTAATTTCCATTTTTAATTGAATGTTTTCTCTGAGCAGTAATCGATACTAGTTCTAGATGGGGTCTTTCTTTTTCATTCACTACTTGATAAATTCTTGTTTTATAACGACCTCCTCTGCTCATCTTGTGGCTGATTTTTGGCTTTGTGGATTAACATCAACAAACTCATCGATCAGTTCCTGCTGTACTATCACTACCTCCACTCGTTCAACTATTCGTATCCGTGAAGCGACTTCAACACCTCCTACTATTGGTCCCGATATCACCAAATTTCTTTTTAATGACTCAGGATCTAGTACTTTTCCCTGAAAAGTGGTACCATTAATGTCTCCTTCCTCTAGATTTTCTGAGGCCCTGATTTCTTCTCCTACTTGCTCAAGAATTGATACTAGTCCTTGCAGGTCAGAATCAACGACCGCGTCTCTTTCCATCTTCCCAGTAGCTGACATTAGTGCTTGTATAATGGTATCAATAGTAACCCTCTCCTCTATCAGATTTTCAGTTGACACTGGGTCTTGTGGAGCAATGTCACCTATAGCACCCCCTTCTATTTGCTCAGAATTTTACATTGGTTCTTGTGGGACAGTGTCAAGAGTAGATTCCTCCTCCATTGGTTTGGTAGTTGACACTAGTTCTTGTGGGGTAGTGTCAAGAGTGACTTATTCCTCCATTGGTTTGACAATTGATAACGGTGCTTGTCGGGCAATGTCAAGAGTGACTTCTTCCTCCATTGGTTCAACAGTTGACATTGGTTCTTATGGGGTAGTTTCAAGAGTGATGTCTTCCTCCATTTGTCTAACAGTTAACATTGGTTCTTATGGGACAGTGACAATAGTGGATCCTTCCTCTGTTTGTCCAATAGTTGACACCGGTTCTTGTGGAACAGTGACAATAGTGGCTCCTTCCTCTATAATTACTCCAAAAAATCTCAATTCCAGAGGAAAAATCCTTTATTTTACTACATGGGTAGGAGAATGGAATTATTTTCCCCCCTCGGTAAGAAAGCGGGGGGGGGGGAGAAAGAGGAGTAACATCTTCAATTCCCACGCCACTAATCCCTTCTACCTCAATTTCCTTAGCTTCGCCCCTATCCCCTACATCATCTTACTGGTTTATCATCTTTTCTTCCCTTTCTTTCTCCACTCCCTCCGGTTATTGTTCTATTAGTTCCTCCATAGGCTCAATAGTTGACATTGATTCTTGTGGTGTAGTGCCAACAGTGGCTTCCTCTTCTGCCAACAATTATTTTTCAACCCTTACTGGCATCATAGCTACAACCTCTTCTTCTCCTAGCTCAACTAATTGTTTCCAAGTCATAGGAGTTTGTGACAGAGCATGCATCACTAACAATCTGACGAGGCCATGATTTTTTAGGACTATCAATTCTTGCTGTGACGAGCGCGCAAACTATTCCATTAATTGAAGATTCTTCCGATGAAAGAATGAAATATCTAAAGGATGAATTTGAAAAAACCACAGACATGCCAAAAGCTTAAAATGATACTTAAAAAGGCTAGAGAGGTGACCTACACAGGTAATGTACTACATTACAAAGTACACAACCTCAGCCCATGGCTATGGCAACAATTTTCGATCACATCCTTTCCCCTTTTGTACCACATTTTCTCTTGCCTGTAGAAATAACTCTGCAAATTTTGGCATGGGTGTTCTCTAGGCGAACCACTTCTGTCCTCCTTGTGGAAATCCACTGACATTTGAAATAACTTCTTGTGTCACATAAGTTTCTAGTTCGCAGGCTCTAGAACAATTCCCTTCCAGATTCAGCGTGAACTCAATTGTTACCCCTTCGGCAAACCCCTATAACCTTTCCAAATAGATATGCCATCCCACGTCTTAAAAAAGCTTCCATACATCTACTTGATGTCAAACCTACATTATGTTTTCTGGCTCGTGTCTAATGGACTAGCCACCCATTTTATCCATTGTTCTGTAGCAACACTTGAAGTAGGAGCAAGTCGTTGAGGGGGTTGTTAGCTAGTAAAGTTTGAATTAATAGGGATGACTGTAAATCCGAGTTCAGGTTATAGAAGGGTTGATGGTAAATGTATTATAGTTATGGTAATTAATCCAACGCAATGAAAAAGACCAAATTAATCATATTCGTACAAAATTCCATTTTCGATGTGCATGGATATACGTGAAGGGTATGATGGGAATATAAATAGATTGTGGTAATGATGAGGGATTAAAGCGAGGGATCGTGGTAATGATGAGTGATTAAAGTGAGGTTTAATAATAACAATGAAATAACATCATTATTATTAAATACAAAATCTTCGCCCCCAACTAAGGTATGACTGTCCTCTGTCACGCTAGGTCATGTCATAAATGAGATACCAATCAAATCCACGAAGTCATTCGGGGATGTACCTAGCAACTTACCTTAGCAGAGTGTTAGCATCGACAAAATAACAACACAAGTGGAGTATCAACATCAACAGAGTAACAACACCAGTGGAGTATCAGCATTGGTGGAGTAACAACACCAGTGGAGTATTAACATCGGTGGAGTGACAACACCATTGGAGTATCATCATTGGTTAAGTAATAGCAAAAATTGAGTACCTACATCAGTGGATTAACATCACCAGTGGAGTAACAACACTAGTGGAGTATCAACATCGGTGGAGTAACAACCAGTGGAGTATCAGCATCAGTGGAGTAACAACACCAGTGGAGTATCAACATCGGTGAAGTAACAACACCAGTGGAGTATCAACATCGATGAAGTAACAACACTTACAGAAAAATATCACTACTGGTGGAGTAGAAGCAGAGTTTTAATATATATATATATATATATATATATATATATATATATATATATATATATATATATATATATTATATATATATATATATATATATATATATATATATATATATATATATATATATTATTATTCAATGTGCAGTGCAGAGGAAGAGTTCTCTGCACTAATGATTTCAAAACCAAAGTTATTTGAAATATGCTTAACACAGGAGTCCCTAGAGGTCAGGTGATGATATAATCTGAGGCGATGCCCATTTACAAGTAAAGGAGTGTGTGTCTCATTTCTTGTTGTAATTTTAATAGTCCCATTATCAAATACTACATCAACTTCACATGGTCCCATCCACCTAGAGCAAAGCTTTCCCTTGAAGTCCTTGAATCGGGAGTCATAGAGTAACACCCAATCACCTTTTTGAAACACCTTTTTCATGATAAATTTGTCATGCCACTTGGTTCGCTGGTGTTCAATTGCAGCAATATTGTGTACAACTATCAAGAAAATTTCATCTAACTGATTTAGCTGTTCCAATCAACATTTTTGTGTTGTAGTAAGATCCAAACCTTCTTCAAGAGTTGTATTGAGTGTCTTAATTTCAAACTCCACCAGAAACAAAGGGGATTTTCCTTACACAAGCTCATATGGTGAAAATCATGTTGTATTCCACCGTGTCGTTCTATACACCCAAAGTTCTTCAAGAAGTTTTCCAGCCAAGTTTCGACAATGATTAGCTACAGTATTTGTGATGATATTTTCCAGTACCTTATTTGTGCTCTTGACTTGACCATTCGCTTGAGGATGATATGGAGATGTCACCCTATGTTTGATCCCATATTTTTCCATAAGCACTGCTATTAAATGTGATGCGAATTGTGCCCCTCCATCTGAGACTGTCTCTCTAGGAGCTATGTACTAAGTGAAAATTTCTTCGAATAAAAAGTGTGAGACAACCTATTCTGTGGCTTTTGTGACAGCTTTTGCTTCCACCCATTTTGTCACATAATCTGTGCAAACAAGAATGTGGAATTTCTGATGAGAAGGAGGGTTAAATGGCCTGGCAAAATTGATATCCCACCTTTCAAAAGGCTCCAAAACTAATTGAGGTTGTAGTGGGATTTCATTTGGACAACCAGGCTAGCCCATCCATTGACAGCCATCACATCCCCGAACATATTTTTGGCATCACGGAAAATGGAAGGCCAATAGTATCCCATCTACAACACCTTATGACTAGTTCCCTTATCTGCAAAATTCCCTCTACAAGGACCATCATGGGAAGCTTTTAGAATATCATAAATCTCGTCCTCCCCTACACAGTGTTAGATCTGTTGATCTGGTCTAATGTAGAAGAGTTATCCTTTTATACATGTATAACCGACACTTTGCTGGATAATTTTTCGTTGTTCCCTGTACGACAAATGATGAGGTTTCCTATAAAAAGATATTAGAAACATATGTATACCAAGGAATGTGAGTAGAAATTGCAAAGAGATGCTCATCAGGAAAACTATCCTCTATAGTTGTATCTTCATCATTAGTATTAAGCCTAGACAAGAAATCTACTACATTATATTTTCTTGGTTTATCTACAATAGTAATTGTTAGCACTTGAAATTTCACCTCAGGCTGAAAAGGCAAATCTCAAAGCTACATCAAACCATTTAGCCTCGTAGCTAGCCCTACGGGGCAGGAGAAGGCTCTCTCCGGTCAAATCTCGGCAAATCTTCAATGGGATGAGATGACCAACAAAGGTAACACTGATATTAGGGTAGTAAACTTATTATAAAGGTTGATTTGGGGTTTTTTGGGGTTTTTGGTGGAAATTTGAGGAGCTGCAATTTAGGGTGCGGGGATTTGACACAGTTTCTGCAGGTGGGTCTTTGGGGCAAGGTAGGAGATTGTGTAGATGTCTTTAGCTGAAATGGATGATCAGGAAGAAAGATAAGAAGGCTAAAGAGAGCAAACAATGGATTTGAATTCTCTTTAGACAGTAGAAAACATAGAAATTAAACAAATTTGAAAACAGAGCATGGCAAGCATGAATTCTAACTTTATCACTTCATTTGTTTAATATGCAGCAGTATAGAAAGGAAATGAATCACATAAAAAAGCTTACAATAACATGAAGAGATACACCATCAACACAATGAGTCCACAAGAATCCCAATGATGACTGCAAAACCCTGGTCTTCCTTAGCCAAAATTTGGAGAGATACAATGAAAATATACAATGATAGCTTCTCCCTCAAGAGTCCAACCATGAAAATGAACATGAAAGTACATAATATAGATGATCTAACCTCTTTTCCTGCCTCCATGGGTCGAGCTCACTATCCTAGGGGCTGTTTGAACAAATTCTAAACTAAGCACTACAAAATAGGCAGTCAAAACAACTTGCCTCTATAAACTTGGAAACCAGTTCATACAGTCAATTTTACCCTTTTACATGAGAGAAACTTCTAGAAGAGTAAAACAAGAGTAAAAGTATCCAAAAAGTGTCACAAGTACAGTCAAAAGGACCACCATCGACCTCAGCAAGTCAAACTGGAGCTAAACTGCAAATTCTGGGCTGAACTGGTCAAATCTGGCACAAATTCCTCAACGGGTCGCGCACATCATCCTCAACGGGTCGTTCACGTTGGAGCCCTGTTTGGAGACCTTCCCGGTGTCAGAATGAGGTGCAGGATAGCTCGTTGGAAAGGTATCTGAGTCTAATTTCCAACCCAACTAGAATTTTTGGATTTGAAGGTCATTTGCGTAGTCAAAAGTCAATTCTCCCAAGACTACTTCTCCAGCTCAAAAAAAGGGGCAGAAAGTCAAAATTTGGCTGTATTTTGACCTTTTGGAGGCCCAAAACTCCATGAAAACTCAAGGTAATGCATGGGCATATGTAAATTTGCATGAAAAATCCAAAAATGCTGAGTTTTTGCAAAACGGAGCTACGATGACAAAGGGTCTCACCGGTGGTGAGACCCGTTGAGAAGCCAAAACCTGTAAATTTCCCAAAAATACCAAAATTACCCAAAATTCTCCAAAATTTCTGGGATTTGTGCTGCAGATGATGCTAGTGAGTGCCATGAGCCTTGAGGGATGCCTCAGCCAGGATACGGAGTGGATTTGGTCTTTTTCTCCGTTTTAGTGCCTCGGTCAGCCTCCTTTGGAACATTTTCATTTTTGCCTTGTAAAATCCAAACCTGCAAATCGGTCAAAGAGGTGGGCTCCTCTCGCTTATGATGACCACCCTTTCCACCCTTATGAGGCCTCATCTGTACCTCAAACTCTGAAGCTGATACATGGTCATCACTTTGCTCATAGTCGGTCTCGGTTTCTGACATGGTTTTGGGAGCAAAGTGGCTGAAATGTACTGGTGTTTCTGCCTTGTAAAATGCTGATTTGTATGTTGTTTCAAGGGGACAAGGAGTATTAAGGGAATGTTAAGGGAGGGATCTTTTAACAAGGAATGGGAATATATAAATATAACGGGGAATTTTTGAGGGAAATGTTGCAAATCATTATGCATATAGGAATACATTTTTATAATTGGGAAATCATTTGCAAAGATCATTGCATATGGAAAAAGAGATGAGCATATAAGTGTGAGTGAAAGGGAAAGGAGGGAAAAACAATGTGCAAAGGGAAATCTCTTGAAACCACATAAAACCCTAGCAAATTTCAAACATCAACAAGCAGCCACTGAATGATTTTTTCACTTGCATCTTTGGAGGCTTTAAAACAAGTATGGAGGTCAATCATTCATCATCAACCAACAAAACAATTTGTAGAGAGCCTACCTCAACCCAATTTGCAAATTTGAAGAAGATTTGAGTGAGTTTGAAGTGAATTTGTAGCTTACAGCTCAACGGGTCGCGCCAGTTCAAAATTTGAACTGCAGAAGGGTTCTCAACGGGTCGCGCGTTTGAAGAAGGCATTTGGAGGCCTTCTCGGTGTCGGAATTGGGCACAGGATGGCTCGTTGGAAAGGTCTTTGAGTCTAATTTCGAACCCAAGTATAATTATTCAATTTGGAGTTGATTTGTCCTATAAAAAATTAAATCTCCCAAGACTGGTCAAAAAGTGTCAAATGAGGTTGCCTGAAAGAAGAGTACTGTTGCAGTCAACTTTGGAATGCCTTCCTCAACCCCAAATTGAGCTCATGATAGCTCATGGGAAATATATTTGTGTATAGTTATTATTTTACCCATCAAGTAAATCATTTGGCCAATCCAGCTAGGAAGAAAACGTGATTTTCCCAAGGTCACTTCAGAGGTGTCTTTAATTCTCCTGAGGCAACGGTATTCTTGATATTTCTCTCAAACAATGACACCTGTACAAAAAGTGAAGGAGGTTTTTCTTATTTGGCATGTTTTGAGCAAAAACCTCTCTCATTTTTCCAAAATTCATCTTTTATTTCTCTGGAACATCATTTGATTGCGACTTGTCCCGATGTGTGAAGCAAGGAATTTTGTCGAAATGGAGCGAGATGAAGGGGATAGGGGGCTTCTAAATGCTTGGGGAAATTTGTGGGAGTGAGGAGGGATGTTAGGAAGCAGGGGAAAGTGGAATCTCAGTGATTGAGTGAGGGGAAGGGGTCCAAAAGGGCAAAACACAGGCCCAACCTAGAAAATTGCCAAGTTGTAGCTAGAAACTAGGGTTTATGGAAAAATGAGGAATTTGGAGGATCTAAGGGATGGGAAGTGTTTTATAAGGTACTTTAAGGATAGGGGAAGGTGTATGAACATCAGGATATGATTTTTGCTGATTATTTAGCCGCCCAAGAGAAATTGCCTTCAAAACCCTAGGAGAGGGAAATGACCTTGCCAAAGCACAACTGAAGCATGAACAAGATGTAAAATGACTCATTAGACACTGACATGATAATGAAAACCCTCTGAATGATGATAGGCTCAGCTGAATGATGACATGGACTGACATTTTGGCAAAGCCTAGACCTAATGCCTAGTGACCAAATTTTGCTTGAAGACTCACTGGAATGACAAAATTTGACCTTGACACTCTGAGACCACTTTGTAAGAGCACATTTGATCACTGGAGGAAGGCTGGAAAGACTGACACTAATAGTAATATCAAATTATTGTATCAATAACAACCATCTTGTAACTTGACCGGGAGTTATCATTTTATTCATTAGATACCTAATGGATGAATGTTTTGTGTGCACAAAGGTGGGTACCCTATAATATAATTCTGAAATTTGTTAATAGAATATATGATAGCCAAATTTTCTTTTTCTATTACTGTATAATTGAGTTCAACAAGAGTTAAATTCTTGCTGACATAGTAAATTGCATATGGTTTCTTGTTCTCTTATTGTCCCAAGACTGCCCCTACTGCTATATGAGAAGCATATGTGGAGATATTGTTAATTTTAGGTATGTTCTATGCTAGAGCAATTTATTTCAATTTCTTTTCCATATTAGCAATCACATCAACATAAAGTAAACTAAAGATAGAACATAAATATAAATCACAGAAGACAAGCCAAGACAAGAGGACATAAGATGTGGTGCTAGCCAGGGACAAACACAATGTGGGGAAACACTTGATCAATTCTTCTTTTATGTTCTTCAAAGTTCAGCAAAGAAAGAGAGAGAGAGAGAGATAGTACATTTACAACAAAATTAAACACTTTGACTTTCTATATCTATATGAGATGAGTTGAAGACATGTTGCTTCAACTGATGTTATCGGGAAATCTAGTGTCTATGCAAAACTGCTAGTCCCACTAAGATGGGTAGCTATCTTAGAAACAAACAAATTAAATTTACTCTTATTTTCTTTTACGAGAAGTAGATAGGAGAGGAGAAAAGGATACCAACCTCGATCTTTCGCTCAATTCCTTGCTTGTTCCTTCTCCTCTCTGACAGGTCTTTGCCGCTCTTTCCTTGACCACTCCGCTTCAGCGAGTACCTGTAAAGTCAAAGCAGCATAATACCTCCAAAATGCAAATAAAAAATATAGGACGAGATATATATTGACCACACATATGCATATATCATCAGACATACAAGAATGTGGAGGAAAAATTGAATAAATTTATTGATAAAATATTAGAAGAGAGGATTACAACCAATTGATCTGACCCAACGTCATCCTCCCAACATGAAAGCCCTTCTTCACCTCATGAAAAGCTTAGATCACCCAACACTATGAAATTCCACTAGGAAACCAACAACACTTCCTTACAAGATACAAGATTCCAGCCCTTGGATCTCTGGGATGAGGGATACATATATAGATGATTGAAAGGGGGTGAGTCAACTTCTGGGATTTTGATTAGTGTCTTCTCTTTGATAGTTCTTGATTCCACTTGGAGATTGATGATCTCTTATTCATCCCTGGGAGAATTCAGAGAGGCAAGTGTCACAGGAGAAGTTTCTAGAGGATTCCATGATCACCCACCTTGCAAACTATCTCTGCCATTTGTCTACTCTCGCCCATCGCACCCTACAGAAGGGCTTTCCAGTATGCATCGCACTTTTTACACTGAGAAGGTGAGATGCATCACACCCTTAGCACTGGGCAGTCTATATGGTCCAATTTAGACTAGTTATGAGCATTTTTCTGTGGAGAACTTCTGGGAGATGATGTAATCAGCTAACCTTGTTCCTTTAGGGCATGAAAAAACACTTTTAGGGACTTAGAAGCCCTTGGTTTATGGACATATGTGATTGGGGTTGCAGTGCCCAAATATGTCTATAATAGTTGCCCCCTAAAGCATGAGGTCGAAAATCTTTTGATGTTGGGTGAAATGCTTTATCATGAGGATCTGAGGTTTTTTGAACTAGAAGGTGACCTGTAATAAGATACAATACAATACATTATCTTCATAACATTTTCATGATCTAGCTAAGGCGGGCATTCCCATGCTCAGCATTATAAATTCATTTTTATGTACATAGGACAGACAACCGTCTGTGTGGCAGACTAATGATTCTGATAGAGCCATCATCCTCTGATTCAAATGATTATCTGTGTAGTAATGATGTACATTTGATGTCTTTATTTTCCTGAATATATCGCAGCTATGATGGATGAAACTAGATCCGGGGTCTTCAAACTCGTCCAATCTTCGTTCGAAGTACAAGTCGATCCATTTGAGAAATGTTCTAGAGTCGAACATGGAAAGGCATCACCTGATTACCAACCAATGATGTAAGATGTTAACAGGCGCGATAGGAATCACTGATAATGATGATGACCCTCAAGGTACTATAGTACAATTCATGTGGTGTGAAAATGAGACTTGGCGTCGAACACCATGCAAAATCTTTAGGTTGAAGGCCATTGATGTAAACCTGTCGCCGGAAGTGAGAAACTTTCCATTGAGGCATGCAAGCTTCAAAGTACTGAAGGGTTGTTCCTAGGTCAACTTCCTAGATAATGAGTTGTCATCAACAAGAAGTGACCCATCATAGGAGGGCCTTAATGAATCCCACATCTAAGACACGAAACGGAGCAAATGATTTTGTGGAGGTGAAAATGATCTGATGATACAGTGTTAAGGGTGGTGGTCATGAAAGAATGAAGCATGAAGGTATTGTAGTGGGTGAGACATAAGCTAAATTGGTGAATTCTCTGATCAACTTCTCTTGAACATATCTGCGACACTGAAATGGATTGGTAGCCTTAACCCCAAATATGGATGGTACGATGGACCAATGGCAGTATGACCGATGAATGGAATAACCCAACTCGACTCAATCATGGTGATGGAGTGAAAGTGTCATGTTCAAGAGCAACTCGCTACTAATAAAGTTTCTTCAAGCTTTCTTCCCAATTTTCCCCAGTCATTGCTGACCAGTACCTCTTTATTTTTATCAAGCTTGAGGAGGATAACATATGCTTGTTCTATAATTTTCCCTTCGGGTCCTGTCGCTATGTTTTAACAAGTCTAGCGATAGTGAAACTCGTTCTTGTCTGTATGGACAAGTTTGTCGCTATTGGTTTTAACGAGTTTAGCGACAAAGACAACTCGGTCCTTTTTCAATTTTAGAGAGTCTGAAAAGGGACAGAAAGGAAACTCTAGTAATCCTTTTTCATCATATAATCCCTTAAGTCCGAAAAAGTATAAAATAATATGAAAGGAATGAATTTTTGATCGTTTTAATGAGCCGAACAAGACAAGCGCTCGATCTTTTTGTGTAATATCCCTCAGGTCCAAAAATATTAAAATCTAGAGGAGGGATAGCACCTCCGATAGCTTTAACGAGCTGGAGAGGCCAATTGCTCGGCAATCTTTTCATATTTTACGAGTCAAATGAAAATAGCTTAAAGGAGACTCGTTTTCAAGGAACGAGTGATATTTTTGGGTAGCTGCTAATTCCAGGTAAGGTTTGAAATTTTCCAATCATGGCAGTGTCAGAAGGATGGCTAACAGAATCACTCTTCGCAGTTGTTCCTCAAAAGGGGTAAACAATAAAATGGAGGCGTATGATTACTAAAACAGAGTGGAGGTGATGGTAAGAACACGACCAGGGCTCAAAAAGCTGATGCATTCACAATGGTTATTTACGGGAGGTTGGTTTATTTTTTAATGAGATTAAACTCTGGGGGAACAATTGCTCATTGCTTAGGTTTAATTTTTAACGAGCTTGAACTTCGCATAAAAACTACTCGTGCCAGTTGTATAATAGGGATGTCTCATCGATAGGTTCAATTTGTAAGGAGCTTGCACCATTCGGTGAGGATTGAGCAATGTTTTTTCATATGAAACTAATAGGCGTTTTTTCATGTGCAACTAGTAATCCCATCGATGCCTGTTGGTGCTACGATCCCAATTGCAAGCTCAGCAAAAAACAACTAGAATATTGTGGCACTGGATTTGGAGAGGACACCATTGGAGGCAAAAAAGGCGAGTTTTATATGGTTATGGATCCCAGTGATGATCCAAAGAATCTCTGGCCAGGAACTCTGCGTTATGGTGTGATTCAGACAGAACCTATGTGGATCTTCAAGAGAGACACATGGTGATCCTCACTGAAGGAAGAGTTGATCATGAACAGTTTCATGACGATTGATGGATGGATGTGGTGCAAATGTCTGCATTTGTCAGAGCACTCCTTGTTTCACTATTCAGAATATCACAAACATCATCATTCATGGGCTACACATAAGTGATTTTAGGCATGTAGGAAATTCCATGGTAAGAGATTCTCCAACACATTACTGGCTTAGACAAGTGTGTGATTTTGACAAGATTACCATATTCATAGGAAAAAACCTCTGGGTGGATTGGTACTCCATGTCTAACTGCGTGAATGGTCTTATTGACTTAGTGGAGGCATCCACCAATGTAACCATTTAAATTAACCACTTCACTGATCACAATGAGGTGACACTAAATTTATTAATTCATTCACATATTTTTAACACTTGTAGATTTGGAAAAACTTATCTTGGTTCTTTTGCTTTTATCTCTAGGTAATGTTGTTGGGTCATAATGACAGCTACACAGATGATACTATCTTGAAGGTAACAGTTGCATTTAACCATTTTGGCAAAGGTCTCAATGAAAGAATGCCAAGGTAAATAATTAATTATCATTTTTAAAACCCTAATTTTCTAGTGCTCATTCACTTTTGTCGCCATGGAGGAAGAGTAGGATCATGTTGGTATTTTCTAAATTACAAACTAATTATGAATGAATGATGTGCGTTAATGTAGGTTTAAATTCAGACACTTCCATGTGGTAAACAATGACTACACGGAGTGGGAAGATATCTTTCTTGCAGTTGCCTTATGTTTGGAGTTGCAAATAAATGTATGTGTGCAGTGGAAGAACATATGGGAGATTTCCCAGCTCACAAAATTTCAGTGGTTAGATGTTAGTGAGTGCGCTCAGTAGCAAAGCACGTATCCTCCATGTCCTTCC
Organism: Pinus tabuliformis; assembly: GCA_031772625.1. NCBI lineage: Eukaryota > Viridiplantae > Streptophyta > Pinopsida > Pinales > Pinaceae > Pinus > Pinus tabuliformis. The sequence continues at coordinate 695,917,783 of CM062810.1, forward strand.
AGGCATCTCCGTGTTGCAACAAAAGTTTTGTATGTTTGTCATCCTCGCTTTTGATTTAACTATGAAATTTATAATATTTGTTTATTTATTTCCACGAGCCTATGCGTACATTTCTTTTAATCTTTATGGTTACAAATGAAATATAGAGAGGGATTTTTTTTTTTAAAATGTCGTGCGCGTTTTTATTTATAAATTTATTAATATAATTTTTTTAAGTGGTTTTTTTACTTCCGTCTTTTTTGAAGTAGTCCTTGATGGTCCTGTTGGATAACGAGGAATTTTTTTCCTAAAATCAAGTTGCATATTTCAAAACCTTTAATGAATTATTACGCCCATAAACATTATTTTTTCACCAATTTTAGTAGAACATTGATCATATATTTTCTTCCAAAAATTGTAAATATTGAAATAACAAGGATGGTATTTATAGCGGCACAAATGGTCGTGAGTTATCTTAGTATATTTATGTGAATAATGTTGGTCTTAATTTAAAATTGGTCAATAAATATTGAGATGATTCTCATGATATTTACAGATGTGAATAAATTTGCTTTTTTTAAATTTAAAATTTTAAAGAATTAAAAAAACAAATAATTGTAAATATAAGTACAATTTTTTTATAACTTTTCACCTTTGAAAAATGAGAGGAATATATTCCCTTCCAAATGAAATAATACCAGCTCTTCAAATTTGATCACTAATCAAAAAAAGATATTATCCCAAAAAAAAAAAAAAAATCCAAAAAAAGAAATCATAGGAGTCGTAAGCAAAAGGCCAAATAAGTGAACTTTTAACCTACACCATACCACACCTATATCTATAAGTATGAATATGTTCCATATTAGTAAATGTTTGCTCCTTTTTCTCAGAAACCAGGAATGATGAAATTCATACTCACACCACAGTATACATATATCTATGATTATGAATTTATTGATTTTGATTCAAAGAAAGACCATTCCACATCAGTAAACTTATAACCCAGAATAAAGCAATTTATACCTATAGCGAGTATAACAGAGATATGATAAAATTTGGACCTACAGAGATATCAGAGAATTTTCTAACAGAGATGTCAGAGAAATTGCTAGCAGAGATGTGATCAAATTTAGACTTGAGATATGAGAATTTGCATGAATTTTCTAACAAAGATGTCAGAGAATTTGCTAGCAGAGATGTGATAAAATTTAGACTTGAGATATGAGAATTTGCATTTATTTCGATTGTATTTTTTTTTTAATTAGGAAAAGTAACTCACCAGTATAGTTTTGTTCAAGATTAAATCACACCGTACAGACCTGTGAAAATCAAACCTTCTCATTAGTTAACCTTCCATCCATATACAATCTAATGCAAAATTTGAATGCGCAAAAAAAAAATGTCTAATTTTGTCACCCTCTCTAGCTTTTACTTCTTCTACGTCCCTCAGCTTTTATTTCATTTTTCATTATTAAAATCCTCGCACGCTTTCTATAAAAAAAGAAAAGCAAATTTCATAATGTAAGTTGGTGGTTGTGAGATTGTTATTTTTAAATATTTAAATTATAATTTTGAATATATAGACAAAGTAAAATATTATAAATTATTACATGTGTAATGTAAGAAACTAAAATATTATAAATTATAATATATAGATAATGTAGAGAAGAGTATAAATATGAAACTAAGAATATTAATAATAAATTTAAGACATTTACAATAAAGTATATTATTCTAAACATTATTATAGATATTATATTTTAAAATTGAATTTATGTGTTTAAAATTTTTAGCATCATATATAGTTTGAAATGAGAGTATTATTAATAATATTTTAGTATGGGAAATATAAAGATATTAAAATTTATAAGTATTATTGCCAATATTTTATAAATAGCAATAATAAATTAATGCTAATTTTTTTAATATTTATTGGATTTAAAATATTTTAAGTTTTATTTTCTTTACATTTAATAAATGGAAAATTAAATTATAAATTAACATGTATTTCTTTAATTTAATATTATTATTGTTTTAATTTAGTTTATTAATATGTGTTAATGTCATTTTTATTTATGTTAAACATTTGCTTATATTGACTTATAGCTTCTCAACGCAAAATAATCTAAAAATAATATTTATTTCTAAACATCTTAATCTAAAATATTTCAAAATAATATTTATAATCTAAAGTATTTAAAAATAATATTCATTTTAAATTTTCTTAATCAAACCAAATTTAAGTCTATCATGTAAATCTCTAACTATACACTTTTAAATATTAAAGTGGATTTAGATTATTATATAATATGCATCTACATTTACATACTATACAAATTAATCTCCATTTAAAATATTATATTACAAGTTTCCATATATCAAACACTTTAAAAAAATAAATATTCTTTTTTATATGTTTATGTCTTATAATAGATATACTTTAATGAAATTTAAGAACATTATTAATAAGAAGATTTAAATTATTATATAGTATGCATCTACATTTGCATATTATAGAAATTAACCTCAATTTAAAATATTATATTACAAGTCTCTGTATAGTAATCACATCTAGGAATAAATATTCCTTTTATATTTTTGTTTCTCATAATGGATATACTCTAATGAAAGTTAGGAACATCCTTCTTTCATTAGAAACATTCTTCATACTCTAGGCATAGGAGCATTTGAATGAGGAATCTCTTTTCACTGGAGCTATTGGAGGAAGTGCAATCCTTAATGGGCTTGTTTATTAAGACTTACAATTTTTCCATTTGTTGAGGAAGGTTAGACATTTCATTCTCAATTTCTAAAATGATGGAATTTATATTCACACTATACTATATTTATATCTATTTAGTTAGATAGGGTTTGTCAAGAACTGAAAACTTTTATTGTAAAATTTAATAAGATAAAAATAATACAAAAATTAGATGTAAAACAATAATTATCCTAATAATCTATTTTTACTTTAATGAGACTTTAAATTATTTCTTTCCATTCTATGATTATGTAAATATTGATT